>JAKSZT010054202.1:8946253-9546253 GCA_026826555.1 Tolypeutes matacus | reverse complement strand
GGATTTTGTCAAATGTTTTTCTATGCTAATTGAGATGAACTTGTCCTTTTTTCCTTTCATTCTATTAGTGTGCTGGATTACATTAATTCATTTTCTAATGTTGAACCACCCTTGCATATCTGAAGTAAATCCCACTTTATCACAGTATATAATTCCTTTAATATGCTTTTAGATTTGGATTGCTAGTATTTTTTGATTGCTAGTATTTTTTTTTTTTTTTAGGAATTCTGCATTTATATGCCTAAGGGATTTTCTCTTCTTGTGGTATCTTTATCTGGCTTTGGTATAAGGGAGATGTTGGCATCATAGAATGAGTTAGGAGTGTTCTCTCCTCTTCAATTTTTTTGGAAAAGTTTGAGCAAGACTGATGTTAACTCTTCTTGGAACGTTTGGGAACAATCACCAGCGAAGCCATCTGGTCTTAGGCTTTTCATTGTTGGGAGGTATTTGATTACTGACTCAATCTCTTTACTTGTTATTGGTCTGTTGAGACCCACTATTTCTTCTTGAGTCAGTGCAGGAAGTTTGTGTGTTTCTAGCAACTTGTCCATTTCATCTAGGATATCTAATTTGTCAGTGTATAGTTGTTCATAGTACCTCTTATAATCCTTTTTATTTCTGTGGGGTCGGTAGTGATGCCCCCCCCATGCACTCATTTCTCATTTTTGTTATTTGTGACCTCTTTTTTTCTTTATCAGTCCAGTTAAAAGTTTGTCCTTTTTTTAATCTTTTCAAAGAACCAACTTTTGGTTTCATTGATTTTTCTATTGTTATTTTTATTCTCTATTTCATTTTCTCTGCTGTAATCATCATTTCTTTGCTTCTACTTTCTTAGGGTTTAGTTAGCCTTTCTTTTTCTATATCCCCAAGTTGTGAGATTGGAGTTCCTTCTTCTTTTATAATGTAAGCATTTACTGTTATAAATTTCTCTCTCAGCACTGCCTTGTTGCATCCCAAAAATTTTGGTGTGTTGTGTTTTCATTTCCACTTGCCTCATGATATTTCCTAATTTCTCTTGTGATTTCTTCTTTAACCCATTGGTTGTTTAAAGGTGTGCTGTTTAGATAGTAAAAGGCATGGAACTGTAAACACAGTGAATCCTGTGCTGGAAGATGGACTATAGTTAACAGAGCAAATATGAGAAAAATCTCTCATGAATTGTTAACAAATATATAATACAAATACAGGGTGTTAATAATTGGGTGGGTTGGGGGAAAACACATTAAATATAAGATATGGGCTATAGTTAGAAATTATATTTTGATGATGCTTTTTCATAGTTTGTAACAAATGTTTCACAGCACAGGGTGGTGGTAGTGGTGTGATGTATGGGAGCCCTGTAAGAGGAAATGCATATTTGTTTTGTAAGTTCACAACTTTTACTATACCCTTATTGTTTATGTATGTTCATCTATGAATGATATCCTTCAATAAAATTTTTAATGAAAAAAATTTGCCTTTAATAGTACATTATTATGAGTATAATTAATGGCACTGAATTATAGGTGTGATTGTGGTTAAAAGGTGAAGTTTAGGGTCATGCATGTCATTAGAAGGAAAGCTAGAGGATAAAACTTGGGACTGTATAATATTGTGAACACTGTTGTGGATGATGACTGTGATTAATAGTACAAATATAAGAATGTTCTATGAAGTAGAAAAAATGTATGTCACTATCACAAGGTGTTAATATGGTGGTATATGGGGAAAAACACAATTAACGCAAATTATGAACTATAGTTAACAGTAATATTGTAATATTCTTTCATCAATTGAAACAAAGGTACTATACCAGTGCTAAGTGTCAATAATTGAGGGTTATAAGGAGCATGGGACTTTTCTTTTTGGAGCAATGAAAATGTTCTAAAATTGATTGTGGTGATGAATGCGTGTGATTATACTAAAAGCTATTGATTGTACACTTTGGATGGCAGTATAGTGTGTGAATAAAACTCTTTTTGTTTTTTAAGTATGCTATTTAATTTCCACATATTTGTGAAATTTCCACTTCCCACTCTTTTACTGATTTCTAGCTTCATTCCACTGTGGTCAGCAAACATACATTATACAATTTCAATATTTTTAAATTTATTAAATTTGTTTTGTGACCTAACATATGGCTTATCCTAGACAATGATCCATGTGCACCAGAGAAGAATGTGTATTCTACTGCTCTTGTGTCCTATATATGTCTGGTAAGTCTGGTTGGTTATAGTATTGTTTAAGTCTTCCATTTCCTTATTGATCTTCTATCCTGATATTCTATTCATTATTGAAAGTGGTCTACTAAGTATTGTATTAATGTAGAATTCTCTACTTCTCTCTTCAAATATGTCAATATTTACTTCATGTATTTGGAGGCTCTGCTATTAGGTGTATATATATTTATAATAGTTATATCTTCTTGTTGAATTGACAAATTTATCAGTACATAGTGACCTTTGTCTGTCCTAACAGTTTTTAACTGAAAACTAAAATTAGTATATATAACTCAGCTCTCTTTTGGCTATTCTTTGCATGGTATATTTTTTCCTAACCTTTTACTTTCATCCTAACTATGTCTTTGAATTTAAGATGAGTCTCTTATAAACAGCATATAGTTGGTGCTTTTTTAACCCATTCTGCCAATCTCTGCATTTTGACAGCAGAGTCTAATCCATTTACATTTAAAGTAACTATTGATAAGGTAGGACTTTTTTCTACTATTTTGCTATTTTTTCTTTTTAAACCTCATACCATTTTGGTCCCTCAGTTCTTCAATTAATGTCTATTTTCCTTCCTTCCCTCCCTCCCTCCCTCCCTCCCTTCCTTCCTTTCTTTCTTTTGGTACCATTTTGAGTCTTTTGTCATTTCTTTCAGGATATATTTTTCATAAATTTTCTTTGTGGTTACTATGGGGCTTAAATTTAACAAACAAAATCTATAACAATAACATGTGATTTGATACCAACTTAATTTTAATAGCATACACATATACTGTTCCTACAGCCCTTCATTCCCTTATCGTTTTTATACTTAGAAATTATTTCTTTATATATTGCATGTCTGAAACCATGGGTTTATCATTACTTATTATGTATTTGCATTTAGAAACTGTAAGAAGTAAAAAGAGAATTTACATACCAAAAAATATAAGACAATAGTACTGACATTTATAAGTACCCATAATATTACATTTACTGGAGGTCTTTATTTCTTTTTGCCACTTCAATCCATATCTAGTATCCTTTCCTTTCAGTCTAAAGAACTCCTGTTCTAGTGGTGATAAACTCAATCAGCTTTTGTTTATCTGGGAAAGTTTTAAGCTTACCCTCATTTTTAAAACAGTCTCTCTGGATATAAAATTCTTTGTTGGCAATTATTTTATTTCAGTACTTTAAATATTTCATTTCACTGCCTTTCTACCTCCATAGTTTCTGATAAGAAATCAGCAATTAATCTTATTAGGACTCCCTTATATATAAAACATTGCTTTTCTCTTGCAGCTTTTGATTTTATCCTGTTTGGGATTCACCGGGCTCCCTAAAATGTGTATATTCATGTCTTTCATTAAATTGGAGAAATTTTCTGCCATTATTTCATCTAATATTCCTTCTGCTCCTTTTTCTCTGTCTTCTTTTTCTGGGACTCCCATAATACATATATTGGTATGCTTCATGGTGTCCCACGGGTACCTCCTTAAGCTCTGTCTACTGTTTTTCATTCTTTTTTATTCTTCTCAGCCTACATAATTTCAATTTTCTTGTCTTCTAAGTCTCTAATTCTTTCTCCTATCAGCTCCACTCTGCTGCTCTAACCCTATAGGGAATTTTTCATTTCAGTTACTATGGTCTTCAAGTCCAGTATTTCTGCTTGGTTCCTTTTTTAAATTTTCTGTCTTGTTGAGATTCTCATATTGTTGATTCACTGGTTTCCTGATATACTTTGAGGGTCATTTTTTTAAAAGTCTTTGTCCGATAAGTTGAAAGTCTGATCTTCTTTGCTGGCATTTCTGTATTTCTATCTTCTCTTCTTCCTTTGGATGGGCCATCATTTCCTATTTCTTTCTTGCTTGCTTGCTTTTTTTTTTTTTTTTTTTTTTTTGGTAATTTTTTTTTGCACACTGTACATGTTTTGATATTTTAAAGCATTATCCTGGGGTTTAGTCCCTAACTTGTTTGTTCCTTTAGTTTGTATCCAGCTGCGATGTGGCAGATTTCCTTGAGTGTCAGGGGCTAAGAAAAGCAAGCCAAATCAAACACACTTTTAAAGTCATTACAAAATGGCTCTGCATTGGCTGGTGTTCTACTTCAAAGGTATCCTTTCTATCAAGATCAGTCCTAGGTGAATGTGAAGTGCAGAGTCCTCACCATCTTCTCTGGGCTTGTATCTTGGCCTTAGGAATTCCCCCATTTATTGTAATGCAAATGTCCCCTCTACTAACTATGAAATAGACTTTCTCCTCATCTGGTTTCTCTATTGTATATTTTAAAGCAAGTAATCCTTTGCCACGGTCCACTTTGACTTAACTGTTTTCTTATACTGCTTTAGCTATCTGTAAGCTGCTTCTACCTGCAGGATAAGTTGTGAGAGACTGAGCCCATAACCTGGCAAAAGATTGGCACTGACATACAGGCAACCCCAGGATGTGCAAGGGGGTTACTCTTCTCCCTCTTGAAGCAGGCCAGGGACACTCCATGGGTGCTGTCTCCCAACCATGCTGGAGTGCCAGCAAGGGTGCCATGAGCTTCTTCTACCATTTTTAAAGCTGTATTTTCTTCATTTAGCACTTACCCAATAACTGCAACCCTTTAACCCTTTCCTGAAAATTTGAGGAAGATGGCTCTGCCAGTTTTTGCTAGTTGTTCACACATTCTGTGGGGGAATGGGACCCTGAAGCCTCTTATGCCACCATCTTGGTCGATCAGCAGCCCCATTATTTTAAGAACCAGATATGCTGCCTCTTCCATGCTCTCTTTCTCCTTCAGTGGCGACAATAAGATGAAACCAAGGTTGTGGCGGCTACAAAGCTACAACATTGGAAGGAACCTGAGTTCCTAATGATGGTGTAGAAGAGTGAATGTTGCCATTGGGAACACATGCTTTGGGCTTTTACATAAGAAAGAAATAAGTATCATAAAAGACACTACACATTTTGGAGTTTATTTTTACTGCAGCTGAACCTAGCCTAATTTAATTCCAAACATGGAAGTGCTTTAGAAACTATAAGGTACTATATAAATGTAAGCTTTTTTCATTGTTTCTGTGGTTTTATATAGCTATGCAGGTGGGGAGAGAGATGACCATAGAGAGTGAGAAGACCAGGGGCTCACAGTTGTGCCCTAATTCTAACTGAAGAGAAGGTAAAGGAGATAATAAAATAGGAAGCCCCTTCCCAGGTAATTTCACTTATTACTTTACAAGATTCCAATGAAGAGGAGGAAATACAGAATTGAAAGCTGTCTATGTAACCTCCCTAATAAAAGGTTTAGAAAGAAAGAAGGCTGAAACATTTATCTCCCAAAAGTAACTAAACCATTACCCATGATGGTAGAAGTTTAAGAAATGGCTTTCAGTAAATCCAAAATTATACTTATTTTTCCTGACAATACAGTTTTGGTTTGGTTTGTATAATTTTAATACATGTATGTCACAATTCAGTTTTAGATGATGGATCCCAGGAATTTTGGAAAAGCAACTTATTTTGCTTTCCTGGCCCCATTTGCTTTAAATCAGAAAATGGATAGTTGATTTTTGTGATTTTTTAAATTCACCAAAAACTTCATGAAACAGACACTTGATTCACTGGGAGATGAGTTATTTTCAAATCAACAGATTAACCACGAATGTTGGGAATTGTTTTTGTACTGCTTGTCAAAGGCAAAAAAAAAAAAAACTTTTACAAAAATGGCAGATCTTTGGTTTCTTTGATTTACCAGAAGTAGCAAATGAAAGTATTCCAGATACCTCCAACAACAAACAAGCAAAGTAAGAATTTAAATAAACATTTCTGACCTTTTAACCACTAAAAAAAAAATATCTAAACCACTTAAAATACCCAACTTAAATCACTATTGTCATCCAGGTCAACACAAGGAAAGGAAAAAAAGCAAGGTTGCAGGCTAATTCAAAACTCTCTTTCCACATCCTGTTTATTGATAGAACAGAAGGAAGATAAAGAAAGATTTTCCTGCTTTTCCATTCCAAAATGACTTCTAGATTTAGAACAAATTTGTCCAAGAGAAGGAAAAAAATTGTTTTCTCCTTCTTTAATAACTATTACTAGGAAAAGCTAGATTGTGATTTCAGTTGTTTCAATGTTTCTAGATATGGAGATGGATTCTATATGTTGAGATTCCTATTTTCTTTAAAGGATGGAAAGCCTACTGTATTCCTGAGTATATCATTCCAGTTAATAGTCCTTAAGAGCTTGCTTAAAGACAGCTTAAAAAAAAGACAATATCAAAGAGAACATATCTTCTGTAGAGAAGAGTTAACTCTGAGGTGGAGAGGAGAGCAGAAATGACTAAGAAAATGAGCTGGACTTTGGCCACTATAGGATTTGTCCTGTTTCAAAAACTTCCTAAGTTTATGTGACTGTATCATCACAAATCCCATTTAATTAGATGCAATTGCTATATAATTTAATAGAATATATAAAATTATTTTGTGTGTTACCATATAAATTAGATATATTTAATGAGTCCTTTCGAAATACCTTAGAGCCTTCCTGATCCCTAGTTGCCTGCCCAGGGATATGCAAAATAAATGTTCACAGAATGAATAATTTCCATGTTTCCACGTATTTCTTCGCAGGCTATTTTATTCTAAGTTCCCTGGGTTTCCAGTCGCACCTTCAGCTTTTGCCTGGAATATTCCCTGCCCCCTTCCTCATCTGGAAAATGCTTACACATCTCTAAATTCATCTCTTGTATAAAGCCTTCCCTGAATGTGAAAGAGTTATTGGGGTCCCTTCTCTGTATCTCCCAACCCCCTTAACTTACTAAGTGTCAACATGCATGGCAGGCAGCACTATGTTTCTTTGCCCATTCATTCATTCATTCATTAGACAGATATTTATTATGTACTACCATTGGACAGGCACTGTTCTATGTGCTTTCTAGGCATTAGGACACAACTGTGAGCAAAAGACAGAAAAAAATCTTTATTTCTATATCCCAGAGCTTGGCTCATAGAAGCTGCTTAATGAATGTCTGATGAATGAGGGAATAAAACATTCTCCACCATTGGCCAATGTTAACCATGGAAAACAGTGCCTTTGGTCTATAAACGGACCTACTCCATGTGGTTCCAGGACTCTCATAATGAACTTGATGGCAGGCTTCCTAATTCAGAGTACTGGCTTTTACAGCATGCAGATGTCCTTTTTTGTTATCTTTAGTATGCTATATTGTTCTTGGGGCTCAACACCGCAGCAAACCCTCAACAGAAGCAGCTATCAGGGTGGGCAAAGCCAAAACTGTTCTCCAAATAGAGCATAATGTCCGTGTTTATCGGCGCCAATTTAAAAAAATGTAGTTTTTTATGGCCTGGGCCAAATAAAATCACTAAGCACGTTTGGAGTATTTAGTAGAAGTTCTAAAATTAAGTGCAGACATCCATCTTCCTGATTGCCAAACTTTCCTGTGACTGAACGTTCTGCTTGCTGTCTGCCAGGAGAAAAGCAGCCCAGCGGCGGGACATTGCCAGGGAGATGAGGGTCTCCTTCCCCTGAGGAACTAAAGGGGTCAAATGCTTAAACGCCGCTTTCAGTAGAAGGTCACCAATGAGACCTTTAGCCAGCGGTTCCTCCATGGCCTCGTGGAGAGGCCGCCATAATGGCAGCACCCAGCCTCGCCCAGGAGCTCCTGGAGTGTGTGCTACTCAGGGGCTCCCAAATGTTGGCTTAGAGATGGGAAGTTTCCACCAGTCGACTGCAAAGCAGAGAGAACAGCAAAGCCGCATGTGGAGCGTGCCCTTGTTGACCGTCCCTTCTTAGAAAAGACTGCCTTGTAAGCTCTTCGGCCTTTTATTATTTGTTGTAAAAATGTCCTTTCTTTGATGAAATGATCTCAACCATTTGTTTTTTAATGCTCCTGCCTGTTTGTTTTAAATCTGTTGGCCCATGAAACCCCGAAAATGAGAAACCCCCAAGCTAGAGCATAACGCACCACTACTTTCTACCTTCTGTTTTAGCTTGGCTGAGGCAGTGGGGCGTTTTCTATGAGGCACAGGATTCCCATTCCAGCTCTTCAAAAGCTGGCTGTGTGACCTTGGTCAAATTTCTTAACCTTTCCAAACCTCAGTTTCTTCATCCATAAAATGGGGTTCATAAAAAGCCTACCCTGCAGGGTTGTTGTGAGAATTAAATGACACATGAACATAAAATTTCCACATGCCTGGTGTACAGCAGACACCCAACAAGGGCACTTTTCTCCTCCCTGCTCAACACCTGGATTTGCAAACACCAGGGACTCCCATTCTACACGAGCCACCCCTAACGAGATATCAGTGCAACTACTGGTTTCACTGGTTTTGTGTTTGCATCCGGCTTGGGATTGGGTGAATTTGCCTTCATTTTGCAGAGTTGCTGAAGCCCAGAAAAATTAACAGACGTGGTGAGGGGAAGCAGAAACGGCCGTAGAATCCAAGTGTTTGGTTTCTAACCCAAAGTGCTTTTCCCCACTATTCACATAGCAGGTTCTCCTGCTCAGCCATGACCCCCATCAGATCAGGTCCCTCTCAATTACTTTCTATAACAGCCTTCTGTTCATTTCCTTCCAACTTTGGATTATTTGTTATCTGCCCCTTGTACAAGAGAGTAAATTCTAATAAGGCAGGGACCTTGTCTGTCTTGTTCACCTTTGTATCTCCAGCACCTGGCATAGGCCCTGAAATTTAGTAAAGTATTCAGCAAATATATGCTGAAGGATGACTAAATGGGTGAATCTAGTTGTCAGAATAACCTACCCATGAAACTAGGGAATAATATAAGACAGTATAAAATTAAAAGCCAGCTCTAATGGCCCCTTTTGCAGTGTGACTTTGCCACTGCTTCCCTTAGGAGGTGGAGTCTATTTCTTCACCCATTGAATATGGTCTTGGCCATGTAAACTTGTTTGGCCAGCGGGACGTTACAAACGTGATACAGGCAGAGGTTGGAAAGCCTTTGCACATTGGGGCTTGCCCTCTTACTGATGGAAACCCTTCCAATGCCAGGCGGACAAGCCCAGCCAAGCCTGAAGGATGAGGAGTGAGAACACGGGAGAGAGGATCCAATCACGCGGGTGAGGCCGCTCTGGGTAAGCCACCCAGAGCAGACCAGCCCAGACTAAAAGACCTGCCCAGAATCGTAACCAGAAACACACATCTGTGTTACAAGCCATTAAACACTGGGGAGGAAAAGTGCTAGTCATGCGGCCCTCAGCTCCTTTCAGCAGTGGGGGGGGGGGTTCAGCAGCAGTCCCAGGCCAAGTCCACCAAAACCAGCTGGCCTGCCACCTTTGCCGTGACTGCTTCAGGCCACCAGTTTCTGAATTTAGAAATTCTCAGGGCAGGAGTCATCAAAGTACAGTGAGCCATATCTGGCCCACTATGTGTTTCTGTAAATAAAATTTTATTGGGACATAGCTGTGCTCATTTGTTGGCATATTGTCTATAGCTCCTTTCATGCTACAATGGCAGAGTTGAGCAGTTGTGACAGAGACTGACCTGTAAAGTCTAAAATATTTGCTATCTGGTTGTTTATAGAAACAATTTGCCAAGTCCTGTACTAGAATAATCATAAGAGGTTCCCAGGAAAGGGTGCGTCTTGACTTGAGTCTTGAAGGAAAGAGGCAATGTTTATTTCCATATAAAGGAATGGCAAACTGCTAAAAGAATATCATGAGAAAGAGCACTGAAATTACAACTTCTGCTACCTCACTGTATGTGAAACTCACCATAATAAATTACTGATACAAACAATAACTAAACATATATACCACTTACCATGTGCCAGATACTGTTATCTATGCTTTATATATAGTAATTCATTTTATTCTCAAAAAATGATGAGGTAGATAGTATTATTATCTCCATTTTCTAGATAAGAAAACAGAGGCACAGAGGATTTAAAAAGCCTGCTGAGGTCACACAGCTAATAAGTAGCTGAGCTGGGATTCAAACCCTAGTATTTTCACTCTATACCCCATGCTCTTTGAAAGCTACAAAAAGGGAAGTATAAAATATTTACAATCTAAAGCTATCCAAAATCGGTATAAATTATGGCAATGAGCAATGAATTGATTCCTCAAGATACAAGATAGTCAGCTTTATTGCTTTATATTGTTAAATCTTCTTGGCTAACCACAATGCACATTCTTTCATGTATTAATCCCCTGTAAAAATGGTCATCCTCAACTGGAGGTTCTCCAAATAGGGCACCCCTAGGATGGGTCTAGTGGCTATGTGACCATGGTGATGCTGTGCCAATTCAGCAGCCACTGGCCATTCCCAGTGGTGGACTCCAACCTTCTCATGTAATTCTGACCACCATCATATGGCTGTAAGCAGAGGCTGAGACTGCCATCTGGTCTCTAGGAAGAAGGAAGGTTCTTTCCCCAAAATTGTAGTCAATAAAGTCATCCTAGTCATGACTGGCAGAAGTCATCACAGACATTAATTCTTGAAAAAATATATATACATTGGGTTCTGTTTGGGAGTCCTGCTTTAAAGCTGAGGCTTCCAGCCCAGAGTGGTGACCTTTGATCTCCAGCCAAACCATGGGCCAGTCTTTAAAGGTCACCCAGGGGCCCCTGGTGCATCTGCCAGTAGCACAAAATGGTACCATGGATGGGGCCCACTGTAACCAAACAAATTAAATACAGGCAGAATTCCATAAGAAAAGTTGCTTCTTGATTTCTTACCCAATATAATAAGCGAACAATTTCTAATAGGTAATCACCAATAATACTAAAAGTTTAGACTACCAGATATAGCCTTAAATTGATACACCCTTTCTAGAAGGCATTTTGGCAATAGGTATCAAAGCCTTAAAATATATATATAGCCTTTGACCCAGAAATTCCTTCCCTAATAATTTATCCTAAGGAAATTATCAAAGACATACCTGAAAGCTAAACATTAAAGTATTTTTTATAATAGAGAAAAGTAGGAAACTTAACTGTCAACCACAGAGAATTAGGTAAATATATTATGGAAATAACCATAAACCATTATATTAACGATACAACCATAAAAACTGCGTTTGTTTACATTTTGGTCATGACAGATTATTAAATTTTAAAAGTAGGTTAAAACCAGTGTTCAACATAAAATTCTGATTTTATAAAAATCAAAAAACCAACAAAAATAACATTCATACATATTCACAGAAAAACCAAGTTTTAACAAGCTCTCTCAGGGTAGAACTATAGTTATTTAAATTTCCTTTTTTTATATACAATAAATTCTGCATTGAATTGGTAATTTTCTAAAATGACAACCAAAATTATATTTAATGTTTTTAAAATTATACTTCTTTTTCTACAGTTGTTACATTATACTTTTACTTTCTTGTGTTTTCCAGTTCTGTGAATTTTATCACTATATTTTCCCAGCAAGCCAAGATACTGAGCAGCCCTTCACAAGATCCAAGGGGGAGAAGTGGATATGGTTTGAGCGATTGGGCTCCTGTCTACCATATGGGAGATCCAGGGTTTGATTCTCAGGGCCTCCTGATGAAGGCAAGCTGGCCCGAGCAGAGAACTGGCCCGCACAGGAGTGCTGGCCCCTGCGGAGAGCTGGCGCAAGATGACGCAACAAAAAGAGACACAGAGGAGAGACAATAAGAGATGCAGTAGACCAGAGAGCTGAGGTGGCTCAAGAGATTGAGCGCCTCTCTCCCACCCCAGAAGGTCCCAGGATCCATTCCCAGTGCTGCTTAAAGAGAAGACAAGCAGACACAGCAGAACACACAAGCCAGCGAATGGACACAGAGAGCAGACAACTGGCGGGTGGGTGGGTGGGTGGGTTAAACAAATAAATAAATCTTAAAAAAAAAAAAAAAGATCCAGGTGGAAGGCAGCCCATGTGTTCAGAGGCCCATCCTCACCTCAAAAATTATCAAATTAGACAAATAGCTGGCGCAGTCATCTGACCTTACTGGGTTTATACCTCAGTTAAAAAGATGTGCCATAATGTTTATCAAAGTGTTTGTGCTGGTACTAGTTTTGTTTTTGTTGGGGTTTTTCCTAAAGACTCAGAATCCCAAATTAAAACAAGAGGTCAAGGAATTAGCTGACTAAGAGCCGATTAAAACAGTCTGTACTGTACAGATTGTGAAACACTTAATATGTAGGTCCTGGCATCTGCCACAAGAGCAGACTTGTTGCATAATTCCCCAGGACATCAAAAAAGCAGGTAAGCTGAGTTATAGCATACTCCATTAGAATTTCTGGACATGAGAGGACTTAAAAGTTTTCTGAAATAAAAGAGCATCTTTTCATTTGACCTTCAAATAAAGCATTAGAAAATGATTTATTTATATATTGTACAACAAATAGACAAAGTAAACTGGTCTTCTGTTGAAGTCTTCCCAAATCCCAAGATAAATTTAAGCAGGTCCAGCTAGGGGTTACCAATAATAAAGCTATAGTTAGATGCACAAGCATTTTGCTCTTTTTATCCAGCTGCCATTTGGTTGCCCTGGAAACTTTTCTGACTATCATATCTGAAGCTATTGGAGGAAAGGGCTTTCTACAGAACCTTTAAAACAACCAATTACATCCCAGCGGCAGAGATATTCCTATATCTTTAATGAATTTCCCAAAGCCGGCCTTACCCTGCAAAATAATACCTGTTTACTCCGATGATTTGAAAGAAGAAAAAACTCATATAATATTTTGAGGGCTGAATTACATTTTTGCGTGCCAGGCTCTTTGTTCAGCCTCAACCTCTAAGCACCCCTACATGCCAGGCTCTGAATGAGTTGTTGGCAACAGGGCTAGCACCCGCACCCATTCTGAGTTCACAGGCAATAAACAAGACATGCAGTGTGGACGGCCGAATGCAAAACTGTCCCCAACTTTCTGCTCTCCATTTCTCCTCCCCCGGTAACATGACTTTGCAGTCCTATTGAGTTAAGGCTCCTACCTCTTGAGTCTGGGTTGGCCTTGTGACTTTCTTTGGCCCTTAGAATGTGACAGAGGTGACAGCAAGTGAGTTCTGAGCCTAGACCTCAGGAGACCTCCTGGGCTTCTGTGTTCTCTCCTGGAACCCTGTCTCTGAGAATCAGCCAGGGACAGCCCAGGAAGCACACGAGGCGACGCGGAGGAGAGCTGAAGCTCCCCAGGCTACAGTCAGAAACCCCCAGAAGCAAACCATCAGCTAACCTGCAGCTGACCATGGACGCACAGTGGTCCACCCATCTGGGACCCAGGAACCACCACCCAGAGGAGCCTGGCCAAAAGTTCTGACCCAAAGAATTGTAAGCTAAGTAAAAAGTTGTCGTTTTACATTTTGGGATGGTTTGTTACACAACAGTGACTAATACATACAGTAACAATAAGTGCTAATCCTGATAGGTCAAATACAAAATGCCTGTAACATTATTCCAACATGTGACCAATGACAAATGAATCATGCAATGTAGTTGTGCAAATAACAGATCTGAACAACTGTCCAGAGGAGTTTAAAGAAGTTGTACATCTAAGGAAGGGCTGGCTCAAGACAGCCATAGCTCCTTTGAGAAATTTCCTATTGATGAGCTGAATTTGCCTATTAAGCCATGCTTTGTTTCTCTTCTCGCTTTAAAAAAACAAAAAGCTCTTGCACTCAATTTAGCCGAATGGACTAGATAACAATTGTCTAACTTGATTCAAAGCAGCCATACACTCTTTGACACATGTTCAGCCTCCAGTACTCCGCAGGCTGGAATTTTAAATCCAACTCCCCTGAATTTATGACACGCATACAGTAGCAAGTCCCTACAGGCTGAAAATCAAACTGTAATTCAAAGGCCACAGGGCTGAGAAAACAGCCAGGGGATAAATCCCAATTTCAACCTTGGAATCTTCACAAGTTGATTCAGTGGACTGTCAGTCATATTTAAAAATAAAATAAAACTACAAAGAGGCCAGACGGCATGTTCTAAAGAGAAAAAAGATGATGCCTTTCAGGACTCCTTCAAAAGATTCTTATTGGGGAGTGGATGTAGCTCAGTGGTTGAGCGCCTGCCTCCCATGTATGAGGTCCCGGGTTCGACCCCTGGTACCTCCTAAAAAAAAAAAAAAAAAGATTCTCATTACGTGATCTGAAAAGAACTGGGCGGGGGCAGGGGCAGAGGCGCTTGAACAGATGGCCCCAATGGTCATTTTCAGAAGTTTCTGAATTTTAAACTGAAGAGATATAAGGAAGAAACACAAACCATGCAATACATCCCAGCACACATAGGAGGCGAAGTGACAGATGTGAAGCAGCCCTTTTTGGAGCTGGGTAGGCTACCTCCAGAGAGGACATCAAGAAGGAGAGCTCACTGGGCACGGAGGCATGGGTACTCACCTTACACCCTTCACAGGCGCTGACCCCATAGTGATACCCCGATGATTTGTCCTGGCAGACGAAGCAGGGCTTGTAAACGCGAGGGGGAGGAAGTGGTGACGGAGGGCTTGGGACGAGTTCCTCGGAGCTGGTGCTTTGTGTTTCAATTGCTACAATGGAGATGGGGGAGGGAGAGAAGGAGCAAAAAAGAGAAAATGTATTTAGGTTCTTCTTTTTTTTCCTTCAGCGCAAATTCCTATGCCTCTGCTCCAAATCCAGCAATACCTCCTGGCCAGGTCACTGATAACATATCATAGTAGTGGAAATACTGATACTCGTGTGGTGCTCCAGATTCACAGAACAATGTCACATGTCTCTCTCGTTTGAAGTTCGCCAGAGCACTGGGATGTCTACGATGTTTGAACCATTTTATCCTCAAGAGAAACAGATACTCAGGAGTACACTGACTTGTCCAGGTTCACATAGGGAAGACTCAGGACACAAATTCTTATCTTCACTCCACCAACCCCAAGTTCTTTAGACTCTTCTGTTTCCCCAGCTTCTGACTCTGAGACCCTGAAGTAACTTGTTTGACCCCATTGCCCACTTAACCTAAACTTACTTAGGAATAAGGAAGAAAATGTCCAAACCAGCCATTCAATAAGTATATGGCAACAGGGAGTGGATGTGGCTCAAGCATTTGGGCACCTGCCTCCTACATGGGAGGTCCTGGGTTCGGTTCCCAGTGCCTCCTAAAGAAGACTAGCAGACACAACAAGAAGACACAATAAGCTGACACAATGAGCAGCGACAGTGAGCAGACCCCAAGCAGACAGACAGGGGAGCCATCTGTACTTGCCTGTAGCCAGGACTGATCTTCATTAATAACCCTACTAGTAAGACCTTGCTACTCAAAGACTGGTCCTGGACAAGCACAGCAGCGGCATCACCTCTGGGCTTATCAGATTACATCACAACCAGTCCCAGCTCAGGCCATGGAATCGGAATCTGTAATGTGGCAAGCTCTCCCACATGGATGGATGTACAGTTAATGTCTGAGAAGCAGTGGCTTAGACCTAATGATGGCACAGAGTGGTGCAGCTCACTTCTAAGTCATGTTGCTCTTTATTCTAGATTTGAATAAGCACAGCCCATTTTGTTATCTAACCACCAAAATCACATGGGAAGTCACCGAACTTCAGATTTGAGTGTCCTCCCACACCTGCCCTCCAGATTTACTTTCTACATCAAGGCAAGAACTGGCCCTACTCCTGTCTCAGGCAAAGAATGTGTTAAAAAAGAAAAAGTGGTAGAAATGGGAAAGGGGTGACTAGAAGTTATCAAATAATATTCTAGAAGCTTTCAGTCTCTAAATCACTGAGCAGTATACAGTGTATTTCCTAGAGCATAAAACTTCTGTTGTGCCACTGCTTGGAACCTTAAGATTAGATATTCCACTGACATGGGAATATCCCACAGCCAAACTTTTAGCAAGGCAGGTCAACTCTGCCCCACTAAACACATTGCTAACCCATCCCATCTCACAATCTTGCTACCACACCAATCTAATCTACTTTTCATACCCTAGGGTCCATTCTCCAAACAAGCAACTAGGATAATTGCTCCAAAAGTTAAAATGAAGCCCCCTCATTTGCCTGCCTAAAGCCTTCCAATGGTTGCCAATCAGACCAAAGTCAAACCCCTTACTATGGCCAACTAGTAGGGCCATGCATCCCTTAGCAACATCAATGCCTTCAATGACTGCCCTCATTCACTGAGTTCTAAACAATGGGATCTTTTTTAAAAATATACTTTTCATTTAATTTTTAAGATACTTAAATTACATAAATGTTACACAAAAAAATATAGAGGGGAAGCGGATGTGGCTCAAGTGGTTGGGCATCTGTGTACCATATGGACGGACCCAGGTTCAATCCCTGGGACCTCCTGGTTAAAAAAAAAAAAAAAAAAAAAAAAAAAAATATATATATATATATATAGGATTCCCACATGTCCCACTCCTTACCCCTCCCACATTTTCCCACATAAACAACATCCTTTATTAGTGTGGTATATTTTTTACAATTGAGGAACACATTTTGGAGCATTGCCACTAAGCATGGATTATAGTTTACATTGTAGATTACACTCTCTTCCACACAATTTTGTAAGTTATGACAAGATATATAATAGTCTGTATCTGTCATTACAATGTCATTAGGAACAATTACCAAGTCCTGGAAATGCCCCCATATTACACCTGTTTTCCCCTCTCCCTGCCCTCAGAACCTCTGGTGGCCACTGCCTCCACATCAATGATGAAAGTTCTTCCATTGCTAGAATCACAGTAAGTCTATAGTAGGATAATAGTAAGTCTACTCTAGTCCATCATTCATTCCCCAATCCTGAGGCTTCTGGGATGGTGATGCCCACTCTACCTCTAACTGAGAGGGGGCTTGGATCCCATGGGGCAGATGGACGGGACGATCTTGCTTGCAGTTGTAGACACTCTCTGTTCTTTGGGATGGTTGTTGTCCATCATCATCTCCTTGTTAGTTGTCCTGGGTGAGTCCAGTGAACTGGAGAGTAGGTGAACAATGGGATTTTAATTTGTCTCTTGGGACAAGCTCTTATCCCGATTTAAGGCTATTACATTAACCATTTCCCCTACCTGGAAAATTCTTTACTCACATCCTCACAAATCTGGTTTCTTTTCATCTCTCAGATCTCAGAGCCAATGTTGCCTTCTCAGAGACAGCATCTCTAATTAAAATGCCCCTTCCCACCCCTGGCCACTCTCTATCCCATTATTTTATTTTCTATAAAACACTAACAAGCTTTTAAATTGAGGAAAGTTTATTTGTGTATAATTTTACATTCCACCTCCATCCCCCCTAGTAGAAAATGAGTTCTATGAGGCCAAGGAGCCTACCTGCATTGCTTAGTACTGTGTTCCTGGGCTGGAAGAGATCCTCTGGTCCTTTTTCCTTTTTTTCTCATTTCAAGCACTAAATGCCCTCCAAGTTGTTAAATTATAAAATTAGAAGGCACACTGCTTTCTTAAACTCATTTGCTTCCTTAAAGAAGTAATTAATGATCTCCTTGGAATAAAATCAACTAGAATTACAGTATTTTCATAATTCAAAAGAATCTTGGAATGAATTCATTAGAGTAGCACAGGTTCTAGTAGATAGATGTAGGACAGTCATCACTGGTTGGAACCAATGTATCCAGGATAAAGACACCAATCTCGGGTGCATATCTTTTGTGGCAAATATGAAGTGCTCACAATGGACAGCTTGGTAAGGTGGTGGCATCTGAGATGTCACGAAAGCTTATGGGCAGCAAACTGTAAAAACGGAAGTATTGCCCCACACAAGGCTAATCAGCTTCATTTAAATTAAAGCAAATGAGTTATAATGACATGAACAAGAGAGCTAAGAAAAATCACTGTTATTATTTTGGTATATATCCTCCAGACCTTTTTTTCTAAGCATAGAAATATTTTTGATTTGTTTACCAAAGTGGAATTATACTGTAGATTCTGTTTGGGGCTGTTTCACTTATGTCATGAATTCATTTCCTTGTCAATAAATATTATTCTTGCAAAACATTCCATTATGATGAACATGTTTGTACCTAAGCTCAGTACATTTCTGATTATTTCCTTAGGGACATATTCTCAGAGATATAATTATCAGTTCACAGGGTTTGGTTATTTAAATATGGGGTAGGGGGTTAATTTTTAGTTCTTGTTGATAAATTTTCTTCTGGAAAGACCATGTTAATTTACACTACTAATAGCAACATAAGTGAGCTTTTCCCTACAAGCCCTCAGATCTTTTGGATTGGTTTTATTTGTGTGCCTCTACACCCACCCATGTGTTTCAGCAGCTGGGTCAGAGCCCTGTCATCACCACTATCATTACTGCATTGTGTTCTTCAGAGAAGCAGAGTGTGTGTGTGTGTGTATGTGTGGTGTTTCAATGTTCTCCTTGCTGGGGCAGAACAGCTAATCTGGCTTGTCCAAGGAAGTTGTAAATAAAATTCTATTAGGGCTAGATTCAGCTGTCACAGCTATGGCCTGAATTTCAAAAGTGGGTGGCAATTTCCAAAAATATGCCACTTCAAATACATATAGTGAAGCGAGTCCAGCATTTCAACCTCCCAAAGAAAAGAAACAAAATTGTGGACAATGTAACAGCCAAAAAATAAACTTGGGGTAAGACATAAAAAAGCAGAGGTCTTGTAGGAGCTCAAACCCCCCCACGCTATTTTACAAAGATTGCTAAGAGCCTTTTTCAATGGATGAGAGTCATTTAACAAATGAATGATTCCTGAAGTTGTCAGTTGTCATGAATGAAAATGTTCCAAATGCAAACAATCGGTGGTGGGGCCCCAGACTTCTATTACGGCTATAGCAAGACTTCTTAGCCAGGGGTTCACGGAAAGATTTCAGGGGGTCCGTGAGCTTGAATTGAAAAAAAATCAACTTGCTATCTTTATTTTCTCTGACCTGGAACTGAAATCTAGCATTTCCTTCACTTATGAATGTATGCAATAAATAAATTACAGTAGTAGTCATTTCACCTGACTGGCAAAGGGGTCCATGGAGTAAAAAAGGTTAAGAACCCCCGGGCTGTGGTGAGTTCAGCAGTAATGCTATGAACTTTCCCATGTTAGTGCAACTGCTTCTCAGACCATTCATGTGTTCAATCGTGTATTTCACTGAATGCCTTTAACATGCTGGGCATTGCGTCATGTGCTGTGGACAGCGCATCCAAGAGTCCCTTTGCCTTGACTAGTTTGGCCTAATAGGGAGCAAACCAACAAATGTGAGCTAATACGGTGGTTCCCAAACGTAACTGTGCATTAGAGTCACCTGGGGAGCTTTTTTTCTTTCTTTTCTGGAGGTACTGGGGATTGCACCTGGGACCTTGTACATGGGAAGCAGGTGCTCAACCACTGAGCTACATCTGCCCCCCTGGGGAGCTTTGAAATCCTGATGCACAGGTTGTCCCTCAGACCTGTCCTGTCAGGATGTCTAGGGTTGGAAGCCAGGCATCAGGGTTTTATAAAAAAATACTCCCAAGTGAACCCAAATTGCTGCATTCAGGACCACTGATAGAATATAATGGCGGAGAGCGCTACAGCTCTTATTCAGCCCAGGAGAAATCAAAGGAAGGTTCCTTGAGGAGGTGTCTGGGCTGTGTTTTCAAGGATGAACTGGCTCTTTATATTGTGGCTTATAATCTGGATCCTACAAATGTCATGAATGAATCCCATGCAGACATAAATAGAAAAGTCTTATGAATGGCAAGAAATAATCATCTTCAGAAAATCTTTCTTTCTGGTGGT
This sequence comes from Tolypeutes matacus, assembly GCA_026826555.1. NCBI lineage: Eukaryota > Metazoa > Chordata > Mammalia > Cingulata > Chlamyphoridae > Tolypeutes > Tolypeutes matacus. The sequence continues at coordinate 9,526,396 of JAKSZT010054202.1, read as the reverse complement.
AAAGAATTAAATACTTGATTATATACATTCAAATGTCACCATCAGTATATTGGTGTTCAATGGTCCTTTATTTCCTGTGTATGGCCTAATAACATTGAGAATAATGCAAGGGGATGAAAAAGAAAGAATGAAAAGAAAATCTCAGAGGTATTATCAGATTACCAAAGCTGGCCTACCAAGCAGACACACCAAGACAAGTTCTAGGATTACAATCAGGATGTGTCATCAATATAAAAGGAGAATCAGACTTTAATCTTTTTTTGATAATGTAGCAAAAATATACTTATCACCTTTGGCAAAGTTTATTAGAGCACCTCCTTTTGCCCTCCCCCTAATAAAGGCAGTAGGATAAAGGGAGGGGGAAAGCTTGTGGCTCCCCTTTTCTGGTCATTTTTGGGATTTAAGGTAGCTAGAGAGTGTTTGGTCTTTGATCTGTTCACTGCCATTCTGCTTAAATCAATAATCTATTAGACCCTTTAAATTAGAGTCAGATTCATCAAATGCCCTTGAGATGCCTCAAACATTTTGTTCTTTATTCCAGGCAAGCAGAATCCGTCGAAGGAATGATAAAATTTTTGCTTGAAAACTCTGCGGGCTCAGCAGACAATGTATTAGCTCATTCAGCGATCTCAGGCAGGCCAAAGCAGCAGTTTTTAGACTTCCCAAGGGGAAAGTGCCTTGTGTCCTTCGGTACAACAACCACGCTGCAGGCAGGCACCCTGGTGAGATTTCAGTTTGGGAAAGCGGGTTCTGAGGAATAATTCGGATCTGCGTTTTGCCTCCTGCTTTTTTTTATGTGCTTGCTTGCTTACTGACTTTCTCAGTACTGTTTGGTTATTGCATCCCCCCACCCAGCAGCAGCTTCCAATGTGGCATCCAGATGGGCTGGATTCGTCAGGGAATGGCCAAGTCGGAGGAACTTCTGTCACCCAGGTGAGATGGATGCTGGCTCCGAGGTTCCCTGCCCAGAGCAGTGTCAGCACCAGACTCCCAGAGGGCTTCTCGGGGCTGGCACCTGCCAGAGAGGTGGTGAACCCTAAAAAAACAGCAGCAGAACCAAATCTGCACTGATCGAAGCTTCGAGCTCATGTTTTAAACCTCTTCACCGCCACAACGTCGAGACTGTCACAGAAAAACAAAGTGAGAAACATCTTCTTTGTAGGAAAATTAACCAGGGATCCCTTGCCTTTAAAATCAATGCTACTCAGAGTGTGATCTCGACCAGCAGCAAAATTCCTGGGGGTGGGTGTGGGGGGACAAAGTTTCAGACTTGAAGGCAAAACACCATTTCTTTCTGTTCTCTAATCCTTCACGGATTGATCAAATTCAATTTTTAAAAAATCTCTAGATAAGAGGAATTAAGAAAAAAACAAAGGCGTCCAACGCAGGAGCTCCAACTTCTTTTTTAAATTAGATTTGACAGACGTAGATTAATGTCAAGTTGCTGTAAACATTCTTCAACATTTGCTCCCAATTTCTGCACTTATATCGTTGTGGACGTAACTTGCAGGTCACCAAGCTCACCGGCCCGGACAGCATTTGAGAAGAAGGGTTCTAAGTGGCTTCAAACTCAGAGGTTGTTTGCAGACAAAATAAAAACAAAATCAAAGCAAAAGAAAATCTCCACAAAATCGGATGGTACAAAATAGCAGAGGACCAGTGCTTCCACTGACACAGTTTTCTTAAAGTACTGCCACAACTCTGGGGGTTCTTTCCCCCCAAATGAGCAAAAAGAAGAAAAATTAACGCTGCTGCCTGTTAAAGGGGCTTGACACTTTAGAACGTCACTCACCTGAGAAAACAGAGTATAAATGTCCTTGTTGTTACAACACACCTGAGTGTCGTTTAAACACACAGAAAATCTCTAACAATAGCCCCCTTCACGATTCCAAACATGCTCGGCATTTTTCTAAAGGTTAGATTAAGGAGCAGATCACATTTTTCAGAGCGAGCACCCAGTGCGCTTTTTTGCTTTGTGCGGGCTAATTTACTGCTGGCTAAAACGTGTTGACAGATTCCAGGATTGTATGTTCCTGATTAGAGGAGGGCAGGCATCACGCATTAGGAAAGCCCTGTGCTTTGCCTAGAACCTTCCATGATTAAGACAGTATTTTAATGTACTCTCTGGGCAGCTGCGCCTTAAGAGAAAAAGGAGCTGTAAAGCAAAAGGCATTTCCTGCGCGGCCCCGGGGGATTTGGAGCCCAGCGCTGCAGGTCCCCGGCGGGAGGGAGTAATTTCTGCTAATTAAGGGGGAATCGCAAAGTGTTGCATTTGGTCAAAACATTCAGTCGGGCTTCATTTTTGTTGGCACCAAAGAGAGCCGGTCTGGATTTTTTCCCCCTTTTTTCTGTGGATTCACTGCAGGATTGCAAGGCCCACAGCTCACATACATTAGGAGGAAAGTCAAAGGAAACGCCAAAGTTCAACTAAAGTACAAGTAATTAGAACCAGATTCCCCAGGCCTGCGCGTGCGCACGCGGAGCGCGGTGCAGGCATTTTATTAAAGTGCAATTTACGTGCCAGCAAACGTTTGCGCGGGGAGGGAAAACTACCAGCGAAACCCCACACTGTCGCGCGCTTAATTCTCCTGTCGCCTGTGCAAGAGGAGGCCTGCTTTTAATTATCCTTGCGGAAAAGCCGTTCGTCTCGGCACGCGGGGCTTTTGCAAATCTGGGGCTCGCGTTCTGGAATTAGGTAATTGCCAGGCAGGGAGAACTGGGCTCTGAAACCGCCCTGCCTCGCCCTGCTGCTGGCTTTGTTTTCCTTAAGCAGCTCAAGGATCAGTCCCGGGTTTGGGGCAGGCAGGGGAGGGGGAGCCGGCCCTGCCCGTGACCCTGCGGGCTGCGTGCGCGCCCGGGGCGCCGGGCTCCGGGCCCAGCGCCGGGCTGTGAGTCCCTGCTCCTCTGGCCACACGTGCAACAGGTGCAGAGCACGGGCACGGGGAGGGGCTGGGTCCCTGGCCCGGCAGAAGCACCCCGTGGGAGCCCCCTGGAAATGCAGGGTCTCAGGCCCCGCTGCAGAGTGGCTGAATCTGCACTTTAAGGAGTCCTCCAGGACCCTGATGCACGCTCAGGCGTGAGAAGCACGGGTCTAAAGGTACAGCTTCCTAAAGTGGGGCACAGGACTCCACATCAGCACCACTTGGGAACTTGGTAAAACGCCGACTCGGAATAGCCATTTGACCAAAACCCCCAAATGATTCCTGTGCACTTGAAGGGTGGACACATCCTGACATCAAAATGAATCGTTATTGCCCCAGCCGCCCCGGAATCAACTGGAGTTCATTTGGCAGTGAACGCTGTCAGCTTCCCTTTTGCACAGGTCCTTAAGAAATAAAGAAATAAACCGAGTACTTAATGTTGAGATCTCCAGGCTGCCTGTGTTTGTGCTCACCACAAACCACAAGTCTTCGTTCTCTCCCACGGAATATTAGCAGGAGATTTTAGTTGGCAGTGGGGTCAAAGCTGCGCTGAACAGCCTTGAACTAGTAGTACCTACTAGTTACTGAGCACTCGCTATGCGCCAGGCACTGGGCTCAGTGCTTAACTCATTAAGTCATTTAGCTCTCCCTAAAACCACAGGAGAGGAAAGCTCTGCACCTTAGAATTAGGAAATTTAAAAACACAACCATGCTTTCAAGCCTTTACAAAAGATAATTCAAATGGTTTCAAGTATAATTACTATAATTTCACTAAAACGCCCAGGTTTTTAGCTTCTCGTTTTCCAACTCCCTCATTTATTTCCTTGGAAAGAAACGTCACTGGGTGGGGTCCGGTCAGGCCTATTCATTCGAGTTTGAGAACTGCAGATTTGTGTGACTCCCTTGCTTAAAATCATGGTTATAATTTTGTAAATAATGATTTTATTCAAGGTATGGTTACATCTGACAAGACAGTTTGGGCCTCAAAGAGAGAGGCTCGGGATCCACTAATCACTCGGTATTTTAGCTGGGCTCAGGGCCAGCAGAAATTATTCCTCGGACTGAGTTTCGCCATGGGAAGTGCTGTCGTATTTTCATAAGGGACGGTGACACGTTCAACACCTACATTTCATTTTTATACTATGCTTTCTTGCTTCAAGGAACACACTTGAATATTATCTCATAGGTTGTTTCGTGTGACGTTATTAACAGACGATGCTTTATGTCACTATTTTCTAGGACTTACTAAGATAGCTTATGACAGGGTTCAAATAAATTCTCCCCTAAACTCACTTAGCAGGCCGGCACATCTAACTCCTTATTAATGATCTGAACCACGAGGCATCAGAAACAGAACTGCATTAAGTGGACAAATGCTGGAATGGGTCTCAGGAGTCACGTGTAGATGAAGCTAATTGCATTTGTAATATTAAGGTCCCCTGAAGAATTTATTGCAACCCTGTATGATTCAGTTCCATATTCTATTTCTAATTGGGAGTCCCACAATTACAAAGAAAATAATAACTGCTCTAATAAATGGCATTGTTCTTTGTAATCTGTTCAAATTTCCTGCCCACCAAGTGGATTAAAACAGCAGCATTAAAATGTATACCATCTTAGATATGTAATTTTTGCTTATGTGCTATACATACATTTGAAAACCATATTGGTACCAGCCTTTTGGAAAACTAATGGAGTAATTCTTTTGGAATATTTAAGGAAGAGTACAATGAAATCATGCTTTTACACATGGGGCCTTTGCCGCTACTCTGAGATCTGAGAAAATTCTTCAAGTGCCAATTACATCAGAATTTAGGCCAACAAATGCTCTACTTACATGGTCACAAAGAACTTTTTGTTGTTGTTTGGAGTGCTTTTGTTTGTTTGTTTGTTTTAACAGTTCCAGACTCATATTAGCTGCCTCAAAGTAACTTTGAAACTAATTTAATTCACACTGTGTGAATTTTCTTGGTTACAAAAAGGAATAAAATGCCGTGAACCTGCATAAAACTGTGTGTAGGATCTGATGGGAAGTGCATGGGCTTTGCTGCCAGGTGGACCTGGATGGCCACAGAGTTTTCTTTACTTCTCTGAACCTTAGTGTCTCCTCCCTGAAAATGGGGATAATCCTAAAATCCCTGCTGGTGAGAGGGAGACAAAGCTGGCAACATGCCTGGAACACAGTAAGTGCTCAATAAACAATAGCTCCTTCTACCTCCCCTCCTCTAGAGCAGAGGTTCTTAACCAGCAGCAGTTTTGCCCCCAAGGAACATCTGGCAATGTCTGGAGACGTTTTTAGTTATCACAATTAGGGAAAGGTGCTATTGGCGCCTTGTGGGCAGAGACCAGGGATGCTGCTAAACTTCCGGCAATGCACAGGCCAGCCCCCCACAGCAAAGAATTATCAGTCCCAAGTTAGAAATAGTGCTTAGGTTGAGAAAGCCAGATCTATAATAGGATGCTACCTGCAGGGAGACTCTGGGACAAAAGAGTGGGGACGTCAAAGAAAATGATTTCCTGTAACTCTGGAGAAGTGGAAACAGCACGGTCCCAAAGGGCAGAATGCATAAACTCGGTTCCTAACTCTGCCTCTTACCAGCAGTCAATTATCTTGATCCTCAGTTTCCTAAACTGAAAAATGGAGATGGCAAGCATGCTGGCTATATCACAGGGTTGATGCTTTGGAAACTACAAAAGCATATTTTAAAATAGCTAACACTTTGTTTTTAGAGTTTTTTGGGAAAGGTGGGTAAATTGGTATCTTTTTAATGTGACTAACGTTACCATAGAAGATGGCAGAAGCATCTCTACAGTCTAGTCGAATAATAACATTACAATAGGGGTAACTAACATTCATTGAGCATGTGCCATGAACTCGCCTCCATTTTGTTCATTCTAAGCATTTTACATGTATTAACTCATTTCATCGCCACTACGAGTCTATGAGATAACTAGTTTTCGGATGTCTAATTTAGAGGTGAGAAAAAGGAGGCGTGGGGTTAGGTACCTTGTCCGAGGTCATCCATACATTTGCTAAATAATGAGCAGGGATTTGAGCGCACATGGTCTTGAGTTCAAGAGAATGGGTCTGACCCGGATGTTGAGAGAAGACGACGACATCCTCTCCTATGAAGGCCTCGATCTTCTTGGGCAAGGGGCTGTCCCTGGCAACCAATTTTGGAGTCTATAGACTATGTCTAAGACTATGTCTAAGTCAGGCAGACAAGACAGACACACAGAGCGTCACCCCAGCCGAAGAACCAAAGAGAAACTGGAAAACTGAAAAGGCAGAGGGGACAGAAATAATGCCCAATTTCCAGTCAGAGCAATAAAGCAGGAAAGTCCCCCAAAAGCACACCCAGGATTTCGAAGACACCCCCCCGCCCCGCCAATCCTGCATCTTCCCTGCTGAGCAGCCAACCCCGGGCAGGGAGAATGGCAGCAGCCGAGACCAAGGATCCAAAGGTCCTTGGCAGTGGCCCAAGGGGTGTGACTGAGCACTGACGGGAGCCAGAGCTCGGGCCAAATGCGGCCTGCACAGCTTCCAGCGGCGGAGCTCTGCTGGGAGAGAAGGGGTGCAGGGGGCACCCTGGGCCCCCAACCCCTAAACTGGCTCTTCCTCCCACCAGTGGGCCACATACACTCCCTTAACCCAAGTTTACTTGGCACAGGAATGAAACCAACGTCCAGAATCCTGAAGTTGTGCACTAGCTCTTCTGTCATGGTCCACAGAACTGGACTGCTCCAAATGGGGAGCTGAACACTCTCTTCCCAAGAGGACTGGGGTGGGCGGAAAGAAAGACTAGAATCAGAAGACAGGGAACATCCTCACTGCACCTTCTAGCTGATTAATGCCGCATTTTGTTATCGCTGGGGCAGAGCATAAAACCCTTCAAGGAGACAATAGGTGATCTTTCAATTGAAAAAAAATTCTTAAATTTCTTCATGGAATTGTTTAGATGATAGAAATGCTATGACTGTGTGGGTTTTCTCCTTTCATATCAGCGATTTCTCAGTATGTCTTGATGGTAATTTCAAATTGTTTTCATTTTTATTTCTTTAAAAAAAAAGTGCTTTTATTTATTTTTTAAAAAAAAACTGCTAATGAAAGAATGAAAAAGGCATTCAAAGAAATTTTCACCAACCTCCCAAATACGGGCAATTTCCAAGGCCAAGGTCTGTTCTGGAAATTCCTTCCTTTAGGGAACTTGACCACCTTTAAAGACAAGTTGTTTGAGGAATGTAGCACAAACTCTGGAGTGAGCCTTCCTGGGTTCAAATCCTAACGTGGCTACTTACTTGGCTGTGAGACTATGGGCAAATTTCTTAACCTCTCTGAGCCCCAATTTCTGCTTGTGAAAAATGATAGTGCTTCCCTCCCCGGACCCCTGTGAGTGTTGAATGACAAATCAATGCAAAGCGCTGGGAAGTGCCTGGTTAGACAAGCACATTATAATACTGCACCAAGGCTCAACCTGTGCTGATGAACCCAGCTGTACTCGCCTTCCCGTTCTTCTCCCACCCCTTAGTCTCATGCCTTGATTTGCTGAACTCCACTTCCATTTGGAAGTTTTCTCGGCCCGTTTTTCTACACTAGTCCCCACTTATGGAGAAAACAGCCAAATACATAAGTTATTATCTTTCCTTTCAAAATAGTTTTGCCTCCTGATATACCTGAGAGGTTCCCCACAAGCTAATGCGAGTAAAGCCAACCCTGTCAGCTTGTCCTCCTCATGCTCTCTCTCAAGGCTCCCTGCCTTCCCAGCCTCCCAGGCATTGCATCGGAAGCACTGCCACCACCCCCTCCTGCCCAGCACCTAGGAAATAGCCTCTTTAAAGACCTTTAAAGGTAAATAAGTTCACCTTACTACTGTGAACTCTCACCTGGGAGCCCTGGAGAGCTGCTCAAACCTAGTGTCCCAGGTTTCAAGGTAGGTGGTGGACTAGAAAGACACGGGACTCTCTTTTTTCCCAGAAAGAGAGCTAGAGGACAGGCAGAAACGGCCTGGAAAAAAGATCTTCTGGGGTTTAGGACACCAGGGGAAGGCTGGACACTGCCCAGAAGTGAGAGGGACAAAAAGAATCTCAAGGGCCAAACAGTGAGTTAAAAGCGGGAGGTGCTATTGCTGGCGCCCTCCCCCACACTAAAGACACGTTTGAATACTCAGGCCTCTGGGCCGGTGGCTACAGACAAGGGGGGCCCAGGGATCCACCTCCCATGGAAAGGGAAGAGAGAGGGGCACAGCCTAAGGCTGACTCAGCTTCTGATCCACAAATTTGGTCGGCTGTGTCCCAGGAGCCCTTCCAGGCCAGGTGGGGCCATGCCATTGTTTGCCCTGGGAGCCTGCAAGGGACTAAAGAGATCCAACTCTCTCAATACCTTGCTCTACTAAGCTGGACTGATTGTTGAGGACTCAGAGGGGAGTGGAATTATTTCCTACCTGGGAAAAGGGAGGAGGCTACCAGCCAAGGTCTGAGAAAGCTTGAGTTACGAGGCTCTTAGCCTCCAGGCAGGATCCTCTACCATGCTGATTCAGTCCTTGTTGCAGTGAACACACTCGGAACAGGCATTGAACTGAGAGGACTGCCAAACCGTGCCATCTGCTGGCAAACCAAGGAAGTGCACGTGAGGAAATTAAAAGTAAATGAGTTAGAGAGGCTTTTTCCAGCCTTTATAGCCTCCCTCCCCAAGGGCCTAGAAAGTGGGACCAGAGCCTAGTACTGAGCAACTAACAGGATCAATCCTAAAACAATCCTAAAAACCCAGAATGAACTAAGAATCAAACAACAGCAGTAACACACAGCCTCCTGCCACTAAATCCCTGCGAAACAGAGAGAAATTGAGCATCTGAGTAAATTCACCGCCCTAATCAGATGCCTAGACATCAGCAAAAACTTAAGAGCCATGCTAAGAAATTGGAAGACATAGCCCAAGAAAAGGAATATATCAAAGCCCCAGAAGAGACACAGGATTTGAGATAGCTAATTAACTTACTAGATGCACACAAATTTCCAAAATCAAATTAATGAGTTGAAAGACAATATGGCTAAAGAGATAAACAACATCAAGAAGACATTGAGCAAGCACAAATAAGAATTTGAAATCCTGAACAGAGAAGTAACAGAGCTCATGGGAATGAAAGGCACGATACATACACCAGCAGACTTGATGTGATAGAAGAAAGAATAAGTGATATCAAAGACAGAACAGTTGAAATTGAAGAGAGAAAAGAACAGAGAGAGAAATGAATGGAAAAAATTGAGCAGGGGCTCCGGGAGTTGAGTGACAACATGAAATGTAACAACACAGGTGTCATGGGAGTTCCAGAAAGAGAAGATAACGGAAAAGGGGAGGAAAGAGTATTTGAGGAAATAATACCTGAAAATTTCCCAACTCTCATGAAAGAAATGAACTTACATGTCCAAGAAGCACCACATACCCCAATCTGAATGAATTTGAATAGACCTATTCCAAGACACATAACTAAGAATATAAAACATCAAAGATAAAGAGAAAATTCTGAGAGCAGCAAGGGAGAAGGAAACCATCACACACAAGGGAGACCCAGTAAGACTTAGGGTGGACTTCTCATTAGAAACCATGGAAGCAAGAAGACAGTGGTATGATACAATTAGGATACTGAAAGAGAGAACCTGCCAGCCAAGAATTCTTTATCCAGCAAAATTATACTTTAATTATGAATAAATAGAAACTAGGAGAGTTCGTAAACAAGAATCCACTTTTGCTGGACATATTAAAGGAAGCCTTAGAGCCTGAAAGAAAAAACAGGAGAAAAAGAATAGCAGAAAGGATAACCAAAAGAATAAGAAGACAGACAAAAATAAGATATGACATATGAAAACCAAAGAACAAAATGGCAGAAGTAAATAATGCATTTATACTAATATCAAATAAGTTATAAGAGATAAAGCAGGCCATTACATGTTAATAAAAGGGACACTCTACCAGGAAGATATAACAGTCATAAATTTCTATGCACCTAACCAGGGTGCCCCAAAATACTGAGGCAAACTCTGACAAAACTGAAAGGAGAAACAGAGATCTCTTCATCATTGGAGAATTCAACACACCACTCACATCATTAGAGAGAACAACTAGACAGAAGATCAATAAGGAAACAGAGAACTTAAACAATATGATAAATGAGTTAGACATAAAAGACATATACAGAATGTTGTGCCCAAAATCAGTGGGTTATACATTCTTCTCAAGTGTCCATGGATCTTTCTCCAGGATAGACCACATGTTAGGTCACAATGCAAGTCTCAATAAATATAAAAAGACTGAAAATATACAAAGCACCTTCTCAGACCATAATGGAATGAAACTGGAAATCAATAATAGACAGGAAAGAGGTAAATTTGCAAATGTGTAGAGGCTAAACACCATACTCCTAAATAATCAGTTGGTTAAAGAAGAAATTGCAAGTGAAATCAGTAAATATATTGAGACAAATGAAAACAAGAAGACAACTTATTAAAACTTATGGGATACAGCAAAGGCAATCATGAGAGGGAAATTTATAGCCCTAAACACCTATATTAAAAAAGAAGAAAGAGCTAAAATCAAAGATTTAACTGAACAACTGGAGAAACTAGAAAAATAACAGCAAACCATTCCCAAAGCAAGCAGAAGGAAATATTAATAAAGATTAGACAGAAATAAATGAAATTGAGAGGAAAAAAAATAGAGAAAATCAACAAAATAAAAATCTGGTTCTTCGAGAATATCAATAAAATTGACAAACCTCTAGCTAGACTAACAAAGAAAAAGAGAGAGAAGATGCAAATAAATACAATCAGAAATGAAAAGGAGGGAGGTTACAACTGAACCCAGAGAAATATAAAGGATCCTTAAGAGTATATTGTGAGAAACTATATGCCAACAAACTAGACAACCTAGATGACATGGACAAATTCCTAGAAATGCACAACCTACCTACACTGACACTACAAGAAATACAAGATCTTAACAAACCAATCACATTTAAAGAGATTGAACCTGTCATCAAAAATCTCTCAACACAGAAAAATCCAGGCTTCACAGGTGAACTCTACCAAGCATTTCAAAAAGAATTAACACCAATCCTGTTTAAACTCTTCCAAAAATTTGAAGAGGAGGGAAAATTACCGAACACATTTTATGATGCCAACATCACCCTAATACCAAAGCCAGATAAAGACACTAGAAGCAAAGAAAATTACAGACCAATCTCTCTAATGAACATTGATGCCAAAATTCTCAACAAAATACTTGCAAATTAAATACAACAGCGTATCAAAAGACTTATACATCATGACCAAATGGGATTTATTCCTGGTATGCAAGGCTGGTACAACATAAGAAAATCAATCAATGTAATACCCCACATTAACTAATTTAAGGGGAAAAAAACCACATGATCATCTCAATGGATGCAGAAAAGGCATTCGACAAAATCCAGCATCTTTTCTTGACAAAAAACACTTCAGAAGATAGGAATAGAAGGAAAATTCCTCAATATGATAAAAGGCATATATGAAAAACCCTCAAGCAACATCATACTCAATGGGCAAAGGTTGAAAGTTTTCCAAGATCAGGAACAAGACAAGGATGCCCACTGTCACCACTGTTATTCAACATTGTACTAGAAATTCTAGCTAGAGCACTTAGACAAGAAAAAAAAAAAAAAAAAAAAAAGGCATTCAAATAGGAAAGGAGGAAGTAAAACTCTCACTGTTTGTGGATGACATGATCCTATATTTAGAAAATTCTGAAATTTCTGTAATAAAGCTACTTGAGCTAATAAACGAGTTCAGCAAGGGGCAGGATACGAGATCAACATGCAAAAATCAATAATGTTTCTATACACTGTGTTAAACAATCTGAGGAGGAAGTCAGGGGGAAAATTCCATATACAATAGCAACAAAAAGGCTCAAATACCTAGGAATCAATTTAACCAAGGAAGTACAGGACCTATCTGCAGAAAATTACAAAATAATGCTAAAAGAAATCAGTGAAGACCTAAATAAATGGAAAGACATGCCGCATTCATGGATTGGAAGACTAAATATTGTGAAGATGTCAATCCTACCCAAGCTGATTACAGATTCAATGCAATACCAATTAAAGTTCCAACAGCTTACTTTACAGAAATAGAAAAGGCAATTACCAAATTCATTTGGAAGGGAAAGTGAACCGAGTAGCCAAAGGCACTCTAAAAAAGAGGAGCAACAAGGAAGGAATTTCACTACCTGTCCTTGAAACATATTACAAAGCTACAGTAGCCAAAACATCATGGTACTGGCATAAAGATAGACACATTGATCAGTGGAATAGAATTGGGAGTCCAGAAATAAACCCTCATCTCTACAGCCAATTTTTTTTTTTTTTTTTTTTAACAAACCTACCAAGTCTATGATAAAGGGACAAAACAATCTCTTCAACAAATGGTGCTGGGAGAACTGGGTATCTATAACCAAAAAAATGAAAGAGGGCCCCTATCTCACTCTCTATACAAGAATTAACTCAAAATGGATCAAAGACCTAAATATAAAAGCCAGGACCCTTAAACTAGTAGAAGAAAATGTAGGGAAATATCTTAAAGACCTTATGGTAGATGGTGATTTCTTGGACCTTATACTCAAAGCATGCGCAACACAAGAAAAAATAGATCAATGGGACCCCCTCATAATCAAACACGTTGGCACCTCACAGGACTTTGTCTAAAGGGTAAAAAGGAAGCCAACTGAATGGGAGAAAATATTTAGAAATCACATGTCCAGTAAGGGTTTAATATCTATGATTTATAGAGATGTTACATCTTAACAATAAAAAGACAAACGACCCAATTAAAAAATGGGCAAAAGACTTGAACAGACATTTGTCCAAACAAGAAATACAAATGGCAAAACAAACAAACAAACAAAAAAAACCCACATGAAAAAGTGTTCACCATCACTAATGATTAGGGAAATGCAAATCAAAACTATAATGAGATATCATTACATACCTATCAGAATGGCCACTATTAAAAATACAGAGAACTACAAGAGTTGGAGAGGATGTGGAGAGATAGGAACACTTATTTCCTATTGGTGGGAATGCAGGATGGTACAGCCACTGTGGAGGACTGTTTGGCAGTTCCTAAAGAAGTAGAATATAGATTTGCCACATGACCCTGCAATACCACTACTGGGTATATACCCAGAAGAACTGAGAGCAGTGACACGAACAGACATCTGCACACCGATGTTCATAGCCACATTATTCACCATTGCCAAAAGTTGGAAACAACCCAGGTGTCCATCAACAGATGAATGGATAAATAAACTGTGGTCTATTCACACGATGGAATATTATGCAGCTGTAAGAAGAAATGAAGCCATAAAGCATTTGGTGACAGGGATGAACCTGGAGGACATTATGTTGAGTGAAGCCAGTCAGACACAAAAGGTCAAATACTGTATGATTGTGTTACTATGAACTAAATATATTGTGTAACATATTGTATGATTCCATTTATATAAAATGTAAATATAAATCAATTTATGAAGATGAAATTAGATTAGTGGTTATGTAGGGCTGGGGAAGGCTTGCTAAGGGGTGAGTTTTTTCTTTTTGGAGTAATGAAATGGTTCTAAGATTTTTTGTGGTGATGAATGCACAACATTGTGATTATGCTAATAGCCATGATTATACACTTTGGATAGATCCTTTGGTATGTGAATATATCTCAATAAAACTGTTTAATAAATAATTGTGCAAGAATAGCCAGAAACAGCAGCTATGTACAGCAGGAGAAACAGAGAGAGATTGAGAGGTGAAGAATTTTCTTGTTTATTTTTTTGTTTATTATTGAAATAATGAAAATGCTCTAATAAGGAAGTGATGAATGCACAACTCTGTGATTATACCAAAGACCAATGACTGTACACGTTGGATGAATTGTATGCTTTATTAATATGGACCAATAAAATTGATTTGTTAAAAAAAGAAAAACCCAATGTCCCAAACCGTGTAATTGGGGGCTGGGGGTCGGCAGCCCAGAGCAGGATGATCAGTCAACACCATGCAGCTGGTGACAAATATTTACCAAGCCATCTAGCAGGGCTAGGAACTCTGCTAAATGCTGGGTTAGAAGGAAGGTAAGAAGACACTGTTCTCTGCCCACATGAATAGACACCTAAAAATACAAGGCAGCAAAAATGGTCCAAGCAAGAGGAAGGACGGGATGGCTGCCTGGGGCTCTCATGACATGTCACATTACCACCTCGCCTTTAAATACCCAGGGCTGGAGGGTGTGCTGCGACAAAGCAGGGGCTTGATAACAGTTGGCTGGGGAAAAAATCAACACGTGAAAAGAAAATGCAATCTCCGTAGAAATCTTTGTGGTATCAAATAAATGATGATCATGCCCGCCAATTCAGCAGCATCCACTAGCAACACACACTAAATGGTAGTGGAAGATTTGAAGTGTGTGTGCACTCACAACGCTCCCCTCGTGTCCTCCTGACAAAAGTGGGAAGAGCAGGAACCATCATTGCCAGTGCCTTCCCCTCCAGTATTCACATCAGGAAACTCACGTTGAGAGAAGTTAAATGACTTGGCCAAGGTCACACAGTTAGCAAATGGCTTGGTCCAGAATTGGCCTCCTGAATCCCGATTGAAGATTATTAGAAATGAGAAAGAAAGTGCTCTTTTCTATTTTAAATAGTCCTATTAGTTTTTTAATGTTTTAAGACAGGGTCAGTAAATGCTTTCTGTAAAAAGCCAGAGAGTAAATATTTTAGGCTTTGTGGGCCATATGGTCTCTGTCCCAGCTACTCAACTCTGCCTTTGTAGGGGGAGAAGTAGCCATAAACAAGATGTAAATGAATGGGTGTGACTATGTTCCAATAAAACTTTATTTACAAAAACAGACCAGGGAAGATTTGGCCTAGTTTGCTGACCCCAGCTTTTAAAGAAAGGAAATTTACCTGTTCCCCTTTATAGTAAATGCACGTGATATTACAAAATTCAAGTTTCTCCTTGCTTCCAGGGTAAAATCAGAGTATGATGCCCACATGTCACAGAGATGTGAGAAATATTTTAGAGATACCAGCACTATAGAGTGCTGTAAGAACTACACATTTTCTTCCAAGCTAAGATCATGTATACATTTTTATTAGTTAGGGAGGTCAATATGTCTACCATAAATACATTTTAAAATTCCTTCCTACATATTCTGTCTATTGGGATTATTTATCATGCCTTGCTCCCTGGCTTACAGCCAGGCAGAATATGGGAGTTTTAATACCTTAATCCATTACATGGATTTTTTTAGAGCTCCATAAGACAAAATAAAATGCACTCTCATGGTCATATATGCAATAAACCTGATACGCCACTTAATATTTCATGTTCCATTTTATATTTCAGTTGTGACTGTTTCCAGCTTTCAATGTGTAAAATGACAGTTTCAGCCATCTTTTTGCTCCCATTTTCTGTTTGTTTGTTTAGAGAACTCCTGACAATTCATCAACAATGAATTTCACTGTGGACTTTGAGGGTTGATTATCATTGCTCCCTAATAGTCTGAAGAAGTAATGGAAATAATTGTCCACTGGCATATGCCATGCCGTCTGTGGCAACGTGGTAAATGAACTGTTCATGATTGCTTTTATTAGGCCATGCTACCGTGTTGGAAAAAGAGGTTAGGATTTACTTCTACAGTTAGTTAGGAGGGCAGCTGGTCTCCGAAAATGGCCTGCTCAATGAGCCTCACCTCCCAGGTACACAATACTACCATGGTCCTTCCTCTTGAATCTGGGTGATTTGCTTTTTTTTTTTGAGGTACTGGGGCCCATAGCTGGCGCTCAACCACTGAGTCATATCGGCTCCCCTGAATTGTTGTTTTTTTTAAAGATTTATTTTTATTTATTTACTTCCCTCCTTTGTTGTTTTGTGCTTGCTGTCTGCTCTCTGTCCATTCACTGTGTGCTCTCTGTGCCTGCTCGACTTCTCTTTAGGAGGCACCAGGAACAGAACCTGGGACCTCCCATGTGGGAGAGAGGTGCTCAATCACCTGAGCCACCTCAGCTCCCTGCTTTGTTGCGTCTCTTATTGTCTTTCCTTTATGACTCCTTGTTGCATCATCTTGTTGCATCAGCTTGTTGTGCCTGCCCATTGCGCCAATTTGCTGTCTTGCTCGTCTTCTCCAGGAGGCACCGGGAACCAAACCCAGGACCTCCCATGTGGTAGGCAGGAGCTCAATCGCTTGAACCACATCCGCTTCCCCCCCGAATTGTTTTTTTTTTTTTTTTCAATTGTTTGCTTGTTTGTCTTTGCTTTTAGGGGACACCAGGAAAGGAACCCAGGATCTCCCATGTGGGAAGCAGGTGCTCAACCACTTGAGCCACATCTGCTCCCCTGTGATTTGCTTTTGACCAACAGAATGTGGCAAGAGTAGAGCTATCTGACATCTGAGGCTAGGTCACAAAAAGCCTCATGGTTTCTTGGGATGCCTATTCGGGGGAAAGCCAGCTGCCATGTAAAGAGTGCAGCTAACCAGAGACCACCATCCTGTAAGGAAGCCAAAGCCAAATAGAAGGCTATGTGGAGAGAGAGAGGCTGAGGCAGCCTCCAGTGGGTCCAGCAACCTTAACTGAGGCACTGAACAGGCAAATAGAAAAGCCATCCCGAGGACCTCACATGACTCAGACCCAAGGCCATCTCACTTCAACCACCTGAAAGAGACAGAACCTTGACTAATAAATTAACTCATAATAAATTGTGGTTTTAAGCCATGACATTTTGGGTTGGGCCCTTACATAGCAATAGACCAAAATTAACCTACAGTTATTATTAATAGAAGATGTTTGATTGTAGAGTCATCAGGAACCTGGGGACGGGCCAGTCTCAACTCTCAAAGAATGTAATAGGCAGTTATTTGGTATCACATTCACTGGGCAAACTATGCATCCATCCCTTCTAGTTACAAGAGCAACTGAAAAATTCCATCTAAAAATCATGAATTAAAAATTTGGGGATAAAAAGGAGTATGATAATTGCCTGGCTGTGAATTACAAGACTGTACCAATTAAAATATCATGGAATAAGGCTCTTAAAAATGAAAAGATCAGCTGTAATGCAATGGTTCTTTTTTAGTCAAATAGCTTAACTCACATCCATCCGAGCCCACATGTGAATGCCACCTGCCCATCACCTGCACATACTCTCTCTTATTTTGAGATGCAGATGTCTGCTTATAGGGTGGTTGTAATTTTATTTGTTCCTCCAGGGGACAGACTGAATTCTCCTCCCCACACTGGACACTGCAACTCAAAATAATAGCAAAGACCTGCAGGTAATGGGCCATAATACTCACTTGATACCCACTAAAGGAGGTTTACATTGCTCGCTCTGTTACCTTTGGTGAAACATCTGTTTCATATGAGCCAGTTAAAAGTGCATACATCTGTAAATAATAAGTCTGTGTGTGCACATAACTTAATGAATTAGGACATAAAGAGGAATTGAACAGTAGGGGCACAGCAATTAGAGTAACTGCCCATTTTATTAAAAATGTATTGTTTCCAACTTTCAGTTGGAAAACCTTTTATTATTCTGTGGGTTCTGAGGCTTCCAACCTTCTCTGTCACCCTTCCCCACAAAGAAAATAAGAGTTTACTTTGTGTATCTGGCAGAGAGAAGGAAAACACACATATGCAAAGCTAAGGTGGGAACTTGTGACTCACTTTCTCCTAGCAACTGTGATTTGGGGTAAGTAGTTTAACCTCTCTGTGCCTCGGAACCCTCACCTGTAAAATAGGGGTAATTACTGTGCCTCTCTCTTCAGGCTGCTGTGCGGATTAGATGACATCAAGTGTTTTAAGAATTTGACACTTAGGAACTTAATAAATATTAATTATGGTGGTGATTTGTTTTGTTTTCGTAAAAAACCAGTCATAGCTTGGAACCATTCAGAGGGGGAAAAAAGCAAACCTTGGTTCAAAATGTTGATTGTTGTTTCAGGTTTATTTTTATTTTCTTTCTTTACACCAGTTCTAGGAAGGGACAAAAATAAGGAGTGGCGAGGTCCTGATTAACAGGAAATACTGTCAGAAAATCTATTTACATGATACCAAAGGGAGTGCCAGAAGCCCAAGGAAATATCCCATGCTTATAATATTTTCACCAGTTTTCCAGCTAACATAAGGGCTTGCCATAACAGCAAACTTGAACCTCCAAAAATTTCAATAGGCTCCTTAATTCAGGTGTTTTGAGTGACCCAAAAATATGTAAATAAATGAAAGCAGACTGCTTGAGGTATTCTGAATTTCAAGTTCATTACCCAACATATCTCCTGAGTACCCACGGTGTGCCAGGCACTGGGTTAAAGCAGAGCACACATACATGAGCGGGAGAGAGAGTAAGGCAATTCCTCGAACGCAATCTAAGGCTTCCATCGAGTACGGCCTGTTCCTCTTGGCCTGCCTGAAGTTTGTCAAGATGTTTAAACTGAATTGAAAGGAGCTTGAAAATTCTGGAAGACACTGTGTCCAGTTGAAACCCAAGCAGGTGTAGAGCACAGGAATAGAAATCAGATGCTAGCATGATACAATTGCCATAAGGAACATCTAAGTCCAGCCCAATGGGACTCTGTGAAAATCTTGGCTTACCTCTGCAAAATAAGGGTTAGCAAAGTGCTAAATATTTTCCAGGCCCAGGAAAAAAAAATAGTTCTACTCTACCCAGAAGGAAAATGAGTTAGACAATGACTGAAATCACCACCTTACAGTTTTCTGTATACATTTTCCGGCAGATTATTTACTGTCTACACAAAGGGATAATTAGAGCTCATTAATAGCAATACGAGAGAAGAATAAAGACTACAGGGAAAAGGGAGATAAACAAAGAGAATGAACAAATATTGAAAAAATAATTATAGTACAAGCAGAGAGAGAGCTACATTGTCCAATACAGTGCCTGCTAGCCACATGTAGCTCTTGAAAGTTAAATTAATTAAAATGAAATAAAATTAAAAAGTCAGCTCCTCAGATGTATTAGCCACATTTCAAGTGCTTAAGAGCCACATGTGGTTAGCAGTAGCATATTGGACAGCATAGAATTATAGATCATTTCCATCACTGCGACAAGGTCCACTGGCGAGCGCGCATATGGAGTACACGAAGGAGTCGTGCACTTGAATGTATGCCCTGATTCAACCGAGTGTACACTCCTGGGGAGGAAGATAAAACATACATTACCCGAACTCAAAGACTTCCCAGTCTGGTAAGGGAACTCAATCCATAAAACCAAAACCCAAACACACATACACACATGTGCACAAAATAAGAAATGGGTGGAGATAGAGGAACAAATCTAGTAACTTTAATGAAGGACATGGTGGTGAGTTTCCAAGTGTTCATTGTAAAATTCTTTCCATTTTTCTGTATTTTAAAACATTCTCAGAATAGAGTAGTAGGAAAACATCTATTTACTGAGCAGTCTCTTCAAATGCCCTTCCTTATTTAAGTCTGTGACAAGCTTGCACGGTAAGCACGATGGAGCCCTCTTACTTGGAGCTCAATTTCTTACCGAGGCGGCGGTACAGGAAGGGGCGCCTGCCCACCCCAGCCTGCACTGTGTACACTATTCCACTGTAGCGCACTTTGGCACCTAGTGGATTCCAGCTGGAACCCACCATGTGACCTTTAGCAAAGCACTTCAATCCATCCAACTGTCTCCGTTTACTCAAAGTATATAATTCAACAATTAGCTTTCAAATGAAAGAAACAGTCAGAACGTGACATATAAAAATCCAAAATTCGGAACAACATATTCAATTTAAAATCAATTTGAAATCTCTGAAATAAGAGCATTCTCTGGGTGGCCAATAATAATCATTATTACGAGTGTCAACTTCACTAAAGAGTAATGGCTATCTTAGGTTTAACTTCACTAAAGAGTAATGGCTATCTTAGGTTTGGGACCCCCCCAAACAAAATAGAAACTTGAACTAGGCGAAAAATATAAAACAAACAAACAGAAAAACCAATTAAACATCATCTCTTAAAAAGTTTTCTTTTTCCTTTCCTTTTTTTTGGTAATGGAAGAAACAATTACCACATAGCAGGAACCCACAGCAGCCATCTCCAGAGGAGATTTAATAAGTGAATCAAAACAACATGAAAAGCCACTTTCTTCATCTATCATCTTCTTGCAGCTTCTCAGAAAATACAAGACTAATTCTGATCCCCAATCCCGGTGAGCTGTAGCAGTGCCTAGGCCGGTGCAGATTTCAATGCCAAACAGGATATAAAATCAAAAGGGCAAAGGAGTAAAAGAGCTCCCTACTTTGAACAGAGCTTCCACCACAATTTAAAAGGCTGCGTGGTTTATATTAGATATAATTTCATCAAAGGAAATGTGTGAGTGACAATTCTTTACCTCTTTCCACCTTTCCCCGACACCTTTCCCCTAAACCAAAACACTCCGTGGTCCTTTCTTGGTATTACTGGAGCACAAAAAATGTTTTCGGGTGATGGGAGCACACGATTGCAAATGTAATGAATGCCTCTGAATTAAAATGGTTAAAATGGCTATTTTATCACACACACATATATATAAGCAATAAAACTAAAGCAAAGTTTTTTTTTTTTCAGGAACTCTACTCAGGCTGATGGAGGCGACAGAGCAAACTGCTAAAGCCAAGGATTCCCAAGAAAACCTTGCACGTGGAGTTCAGAGAAAAGGCCTACCTGGGATTTAAAAGAAAGTGAGTAAATTGATTAAAGATACTTACTATCTGGGAGCCTCAGTTTCCTCATCTGTAAAATATGGATAACAATATCTTCCTCATAGGGTTGTTTGTGAGGATTAACTGATAATAATGTATGTACAGCCAGAGTGGAATTTTATTAAACACTTAACCAGCCACAAAACAAACATAAAACCCCACAACAGTTCAATTTCGTCTCTGTCAGAAGACAATATTTCTTTTCTCATTACAGGGCATACATGCTACGATTTTTATGGAGGGTTGAAGCTAGCTGCACATTCTCCGTCACCCCCGCTGAAAGGCTGGGTTTGTTTCTCCTTCCTTGAATTTGAGCTGGCCTTGTGACTGCGTAACAAATAGACTCTATGTCAGTTCCAGATATAGCCTTTAAGAGGATCTCAAGCTTCTGCTGCCTCCTTCTTGGAATGCTCGTTTTTGGGACACTCTCAGAACCTAACTGCTACGAGACGCACACGCCACATGGAGAGGCCACATGAGAAGCACACGCCACACAGAGAGGCCACATGCACGTGTTATGGTCAGCACTCCCAGCTGAGCTCCCAACCAACAACCAAGGGCACCTAGCAGCCCTGTGAGTGAGCTATCGAGGTCTTACAGTCCAATTCGTCCCCTGACATCACGGCGAGCAGATCTGTCCAGCTGGCCCAGCCATTCCACAGAGTTATTTTTAAGCCACTAAGTTTTGCAGTGGTTTGTTACACAGCCATAAATCACGGAAGCAACCATAAAGTAATAAATAATTTTAAAGATCTTATCTTACCAGACCAAATCCCAAAAGAATATAATTAATTAGCAAACACTCCAGAAATATCCATGAGATTCTTCAAGAAGCGAATTTGGAAGGTATATCCTTATTCCATTGCTCAAGACAAGTTTAAAACTCATCTTTGTGAGCTACTTTTAGAGATTACCTATGAGGCCTACACACAGAAAGACTTCATGCCTGCTCCCTTGAGACAAAAACATATAACCCGGGATGAGGATGTGGCTCAAGCAGTTGAGCTCCTGGCTCCCACATGGGAGGTCCCAGGTTTGGTTCCCGATGCCTCCTGAAACAAACAAACAAACAAACAAAGAACAAGCAAAATAAATGATTAAACCCACTCAGCAGAGCATGTGGCTCAGTGGTTCAGCGCAGTTTTCCCACATACAAGGTCCTGGGCTCAATATCCAGCCCTCTGTACCACACACACACACACACACACACACACACCTTTGTAGGCACCAGTGTGGTTCTCAGCATTTTTCCTTTCTTTCCACAATCCAACTCAAGTTCAAAGTCCTAAGAGACTTTTGTGTTTGTGTTGCAAGACGTTGTGTCACAATAACTTGTGCACACAAGTTGCTCCCATTAGACTGTGAACCAAGAGAACAGGGACAGAGCCGAGTCCCTCCGCGAGCTCCAAAAATGAACCACACCCCTGACAACGTCGTTGGGCAAAGTGTATTGTGACACCTTGGGCGGTGACAACGCTCGCCTGTAAAAGCCCATCATTTAAACTGAATCGAGGGTTTGGTAAATGGATGCCCCCTAATCGGGACCACAGTGCTACCCAGCCTGTGACAAATGGAAGGGTTAGCACCTCAGCTATGAGCCACAGAGAAACGCTTTCACTGAGGAAAAGAGATACTGTCTAAAAAAATACTGCCCACTCTTAGGGAAGGCACATAAGCCAAAACCAGAGGAAAAGGTCTACCTCATCAGACACTGCTATTCCAGTTTCATAGGTGAGGAAATTGATCCTGTGTCAACTGAGGCTATTCTGAGTATCTCAGTCCATCAGGCAATGGGAGGGGGGTAGAGGGTAATTACTGTATGTGAATAGTAAGACTCCTATGGACTGACAGCTTTTCACAGCCTCTGGTCCCAGGGCAAGAAAATCATTATGCTTTTGTCTCTAGTGAGCCCTTGTGTAGGTGATACAACACTTTTGCAAGAGATCTGCAGCTCCTGCCCACTAGAAGCCCAACATGGGTTTCCGGAAACTCTTTCCCAAGTAACAGAGAGATGCTCTGTTCATCTGCATCCTCCAACTTTCCGCACAAATCCAAACCTGTTCATCCCATCTCTAGCTCCTATTGTTTCCTCTGATAAGCAGGGCCCCAGTGAACAATTAAAGCTTTCAATAAATAATCTCTAAGCACATTCATTTGATTGACTGTTATTTGATACAGCAGTTAGTTTCAATGGGGCAGTTAATATTGATCACATAAAGTACTCCAGACAAACATGAAACACTTCCAGAACTCCATGGATTATTACCCTTTATCTGCCAGTCATCTGGGTTACTTGTAATGGTCACGGAATTTTAAATCAATAATAACAATTAGTGTTCTGTACACCAAAACGGATGAATCATGTGAAATGGGCTTTCATATAAAATCAAAGGTTAAAGCGGGTCTCTACCATGGAAGAAAATCTCTCTGAATTTTCAGCACACATTTGACCAGACTCTTTCATGCAAGTGTTTCAAACAGGCAACAAGAGAGAAGGAAAGGTGTTCAGGAAAAGACGTGGCCATAAAAATGCATGCGAAACTCCTGATGGCCTTAACCCAAAGAGATGAAGCATAAAAGATAAAAGTGGTCAAAATGAGCGCTAACAACCGTAATAAAATTAATGGAACTGGTAATCTACTTCCTCCGAATGCACTTCTACCTTTTTTGGCTTCTGATTCACAGGCATTGTGATTTTTCGTTAATAAAATGGCAACAATGATATTTTAGCTCCATGGTACCACTACTGTAATGTCTGAGTAATTAAAATGCAAAGCAACAGAGAAATGTTTCATCATTAAACTGTAACCAGCGCACTATGTGAAATCATCCATTCCAAAGACTTGTTTTTCATCAATTATTTGTTATTTATCTGATGTAAATATAAGAAGGACTAATTAAAATGTATGCCTTTTTATACAGCTTCTTGTCATTAAAGCCAATGAAAGCGTTCTGAGGACCATAATGAAATAATTATGTTTGCCTTTAAGAATTCTCTTCAATAACACATGGCAGTACTGAGCTAAATTAAAACATCAGGAACTAAATTTCTCCTGCCTCCATTTCCATTTTAGTTAATTATACCCCCAAGCTTTCCAACAGACCAGACCCTAAAAAATCTTTTGAAGCTGAAACGGCCTTCAGATCATCAGCCTTTTTATAATTATGGGATTTGACGACAAGACAAAGGTACTGTAGCCGTGAAAGATGTAATACTTTTGGAAAGGGGGGTTATTGTAAGAGGTCTTTATTTGCTCTGGAAATTGGAGATAAATTAGGATAAATGTGATCCAAATCTTCTTTTCCCACTTAATCGAAACACTCCTCTCATCTGGTCTTATCTCCAACATTTCAACCCCAGTATTTTCAATTCAGCTATCTTGTTTCTGAGATTTGGAAAATTTTTATCTGTGGAGAACATTAATTGATGAATAACAACAACAACAAAAAACAAACATTCCACTAAATCTGGGTCAAATTAGGAGAGAAATTCCCTGTTCAATTAAAAAAAAAAAAAAACTTAAAAAAAATATAAAGTTATCTTTAAGGGAGGAGTTGACAGGAGAACATGTAATTTTTAAAAATAAAATAGGACACTTTCATTTGAATTTCTCTTTCTCCAAAACCCAAATCGGAGATACTTCCCAAGGCAAGAAATCTGAGTATAGGAGAAAAGGCCAGGAAGGCTAGAAAGAGGGCAGGAAAAACCACCAGGCAGTGTCAGGCCTGGTGGCAAAGTGAAATGGCTTTAAAAGTGCTGTCATACGATGCAGATGGGGGTGGGAACTTTGTACTCATAAAAGTAAATAGGAGTCCCAGGGATTAGCTCCCACAATGTGAATTCCCTCACATTTTGTTCTGCACAGAGAGTTGGCAGGGTTCATGGGTGGATAATATTCAGTGCTTGCTGGATAGACTGCCTTATGAGATGTCAGAAGGAAATTGTTGACAGCTGGGAAACAAATACCTATTGCGGGACAATGTAAAATTGCAATTATAATCTCAGAAGCCGCTCTTATTAAAATCACTCCATCACCCCCAAGTGACTCTTTACTCTGTTTAGAGACATCTCCTTTGTGAAGACTGTCACCCACTGTCACCCCTGTTTGTATAAGCTTGGTGTCTCCTCCCCTGAACTGGTTCACTCCATCAGCGGCTGTGGGGCCTGGAGACTGGAGGAATCCATGTGCCTGAACCTAGAGGAAATGCTTAGCCAGGCTGGTGGCCCGGCTGATGTCAGTTCCTGTTATCCTCGCCTTATCATGCAGGGGGCCCAGAGACTTATCTTACTGAACGGCCCCCTTTCAGCTCCCCACTCGCGCAGCCAGAGAAAAAGCAAGTCAGCAGTTCCATTGCCTATTTGAATTCCCAACTAAGAAGCACTGAAAGCTCAAAACAAATAATAAAATGCCTGCAGACTCACCCCCCTACTCCCTCAGTAGGCAGACAGAACTTCTGCAACTTTATTTTTCATATTCATTTAAAAGGGGCTGGCGGTGCAATGGGATGACAATTGCGCTTCTTAAGGATGAAGCAAGGAAGCTGGGATTGAAAAGAGGAGAATTTAGGGCAACATATTGACTGATGAGATGAGATGGTACAGATGTGATTAGATCTCCTCTCCTATTTAACAAGAGGTGCTTAGTAGGCCAAGCCACTTACATATTAGGAGACTGATCAATCAGAAACCTGAGTTAACTGCATCCTCCTCCTCCCCTCATTATCCCCAACTCCAACTTTTTAAGAAGTTGGCAAAGAGCGAATACAGATTTGTTCATAATTCAATTTAATTCTACACACACACATACCCGCCTCCTGCCCGGCACACACCTAAGTGCTGGAATCCCAACCATAGTTCAGTTCTTTTTGGCAGGGGATGCCTTCTATTTACAGATCTACAATTTGCTACGAAAAGAATTCACATTCAGGAGAATGACCCAAAAGCACAAGACAATTTTCAGTCATGATGAAAAAATTAAGCTGTGAACACTGTAGTTATATTGACCATAGAATACAAACAGAGACTTTCTGTGCCACTCCTGGGTTCAAAGGGCAGCCTGGGAGATGTGGTAATATTGAAAAATCTGGCATATTTCAATGATTTATGTGGGAACTGTGGCAGAATATTTTGAGAGTAGGTTATTCTAGAAAATCAGAGATGTATGATTGCCATAACTTCCCTATAATCTGAAAGGGATGACTTTACACTAATATCTTTTGGAGAGTTTTTTAGCCAAGATTTTTCTGATTAATTATCATCAAAAATTCCCATTTCTAAAATAATCTATTTAATTGATAGTTAATTGAATTTATATCAGAACATTTAAAGTATAAAAACGTCATTTCAGGATAAACGTATTGGCACTTCCATGTATTTCAGACTCTACAGAATATTTTAAGATATTCTAAAATGAGCACTGCATTTTAGAATAAATCCTATTTTTATTTTCAAGTCCTGTGCCACTTGAAGGAGTTTACATTTTGCTCTTGGTTTTACATCTCCATCTTCCTCCCAGAGAGTAAACTAATTAAAATTTTTAAATCTTTTTAAAAATTTTGATTATAATGATTATTAATTCCTTGAGAGCAGAATTTATAATCTTTATCTTTTATCACATACGTCCCTTCTGGGATACAATTTAATGATGCTTGTGGAATGTATAAAGGAGAAAACAGAAAGGTTTTCTTTCCTTTTCAGTCATCTCGGGGACTTAACATATGTTGAAGGTAAATTATAAGCATCCAATATCCGGACGAATTTCCTTTACTCTTATCCTTTAAAGAAAAGTTAATAACAATACTGACTGGTTAATATATGGTCAGAGGTTTCCAGAAATGAGAAGGAAACTTCTGTTTCAGGTCAGCCAGCCTATCAGAAATTGCCATTCTGGTCATTTGTCTATTAAGATTCAATGCAACGGCTTTACATTTGGGGCAGCAGATCAAGTTATAACCACAGTTTCCAAATCAATTCCATAACTTAAGTTTAAGTGAACAGCTATCTCTGCCTCTCCTCCTGTTTTATTTTGTATGAATTCGCCTTTTTCAAGCGATAAAATCTAAACTCATGTATCTTTTCTTCTAAGCTGCACATCAATAATTACCTAACAAACATATCAATTTATCTGGATATTGGCCACATTTTAGTATTTCTTTTTTTCAGCAGAGAAAGAAAAGTTCACCAATCTTCCACTTGTTTTCAAATGACCCTGCCCTGCACCCTCTTGGAGGCTGGAGCACAAGTTCCTCCTCATCTCTGCTTTCTGATGGTAATAGTTAACACAGTCATGTGGCTGAGAAGCAGAAAATAATGCCCTACTTTAGAAAAACAATTGAGCCTTTTCACCGAAATATTTATTCAAAACCCCGTTCAATTCATATGGTGACTGTCAGTCTTTATTTAGTCTCTCTTTCGGAAGGTATCTTTGATTTTGCCATTTTGACCCCAATTTATAGCTCACTAGGAGAGGCCTCAGATACTGCTTAGTACTTAAATTTTGGGTCCCCTTGATTTGAGAAGGGGGCTTTTTTTATCTTCACATCACTACTGTTTGTCTTTAAAAGAGAAGACTTCTTCTCATTAATGGGCAAAATCCTATTTGACAAGAAAAATACTTTTTTTCTTTTTTAGTTTGCTGTGTTGAGTAGGGAGAAGCCAGGGGAAAGGGCCAAGAAGTTGTCACGCTCATGATTTCACCGAAAGCAACTAGATTTAGACCCACAAAATATTAGCATTTATCCTATACCCACTGAGCAATTAATGCCAAAAACATCTGGAGCGGCCAAAAAACCAGGATAATCCAGGAGGCATCTGAATAGCAACTTGGTGACTCGGAAACCTTCCAGGGGTAGTCTTAACTCGGGATTATTTATACCCCGTTCCCTCAGCAGCCCCCCCACCCCCAATCCTGACTTTGAATTTTATAACAAGCAATTCATAGGCCCTACTTCAACAGGCAAATGGTTGGCATGTCATTTTTCTGTTTTTAAAACTAAAAAGGAAATAAAGAGAATAGTCTAACACCTTTGAGAAAAGCTTCTGATGTGTTCTATGGTCCAAGGTTTTCACTAACTATTTCACATACACACACAACCCATAAAAAATAAGTAGGATTTCAAAGCAGAAAATAGTTTGGGAAGGAATTTAGTGATTTTTTTTTTTTCTCTCCGTACCTCCTGTTACCTATGTTAAGAGCATAAACAGATCTGCTTCTTGCCCAAATCTATTAAATAAAATGGAAAAGGTTACAGCTCTCACGTTCTCACACAAACGTGGCCCTGATATGCTTTTTCCCCAAAAGCCCTAACTAGCTAGCTATGCTAACCTGAACCAAACCAGTTCAGTTCAACACTGCGCGGCACCTATTGGTTAAGATTTTTTTTTTTTTTTTTTTTTTAAGTTCTCAATTACACTTAAAAATTTAATCCTTTGAACAACTAAAGTGACCAGTCATAAAGTGTTTTATGGAGGATAAAGGAACTCTGCAGGGGCATGAGCAATATTTACATTTTCTTCATTTAACCGAAAGTTTGGCTGTGGGATTCAAACCCTTGTGAAACTGACCACAATAAGCACTAATTGCCCTGCTTACAAAAATAAGACACAGGAATTTCTGAAATCCCTTTGTCAAATGCCTCTATTTACTTTTTCTAATGCAAGTTTCTTTGATTAGCTGAACTCTGCAGTTATCAACACTTCTTGCTTTATCAGCTGGCCCTGGGCGAATGGACACATTCACCACTCTTTCTCCCTAGATAAGGCAAATCCCTTGTTTAACTTGTTTAAGAACAAACAAAGCTTCCCCCCCGCCCCACTCCTACAACTTAATAGGCATGTTTGGAGGGTTAATTATAAAAGGGGGAATGTCTACATGTTTTTTTAAAAAAAGATCTATTAGGTCTAATAACTATCCACCAGGATCCTGAGCGCCTTTTTTTTTTTTTTTTTTTTTCCCTACTAAAAATTATGCTCCATTAGAACTTTCTCAAATAAGAAAAAGTTTCAGAGAGCCCCAGTTCACTGGGATTCCAAATGAACTTATTCAGGCTATCTGAATTGCTACAGGTCTAAAAGATCTGCTAGTGGGATGGCAAATTATTTTGTAACACTCAGTTTCTTCCAGTCCTCCGGAAAGAAAATAGGCAGCAGGAAAGAAAAGAGCAGCTGAAGATTAAGATGCAATTCTGAAACAATAATCTTTTTGCCCTGGTTTTGCCTCTATGAAATATTAAATCAGGACTGCCCAACTGTTGACATCCAAGGGTTATTGATTTTTTTCCAGCGACAAACCTGTTGACTTCCTGGCCCAAGAAGCAAGTCTGTATTCTGAAGAAAAAGTTTCAGAGAGGGCAATTGAAATCTTATCTTTTGTTCCCACTCTCCTCTTCCTTCTTTCTCTTTAGATAAGTCACGCAGTTATTAGGAAAACTCCATTTTTTCCAGTTAAACTTTGACCGCTTCGAAAAGATAGATTTAAAATGTCATTTTCAGGCTAATGCTCCAACGGATTGTCAAATGAAGTACTAAAAACATTTTGATAGATAGCAGAGCCATTTGTCTAAATCACTGTCAGGGCAGGGCAGCATCCTGCAGGCTCCCCCAACAGCCACCCCAAGGTGGGGTTTTCTGGGGCTTCTGCTCATTTCTCAAGCCTGCAGCCTGACTCCTGTTGACCAGAAGCATGCCTCGGCACCGTGTCAGCACCAGATAACCAAATCGTCAATATTTTCTTAAAAAGCTGGGCTACCACACTTAGACTTCCTTTCCTTCAACCGAAGTCTAGGTTCCCAGCTGAATCGCAAGATATGGAAATAATGAATGGCTCAGCCCAAGGGGTGTTCGTTGCCAGTAGTTTTCTAGCAAAACAGCAACTTCTTAGAGCAACAAAGTGACTCGGAAAGGTGGCAGCAGGGTCAATGCTAAGAAATATTGCCTTTCCTTAGTAAGGAAAACACTGGCGGCAGCTGCTTGAACTGGTGGTTTATGAACTTCAGGAGCAGCAGCCACCTTAATTAGGCTAAATTCCTTGCAGGGAAGATGTCATTTTTTAATTACTGTGCACTGCTGAAATACGCAAGGGGGGGATTTTTAAAAAAATACAACGAATAGCTAATGCAAAGAACAGCAAAGTTAAATTCCCCTCTGCATACATCTTAGTAAAAACTGCACAGTGTCAAACTGCCCTACCTGAAGAATGTTTCAAAGTCCTGTGGTCACCGTCTACTCTCCCCCACCCACCCACCCACATGCCCCCGAGCATATTTTTTAAAACTGTTTCCAAAAGACTACTGTAAGGTTGGTAAGTAGAGGAGCAGGGGTGGAGAAGGGGTTGTTTGGGAAGAAAACATGGAACAGGACATTTTCAGCAGAGGGAATCAATATGCACGCCTGCATATCACACCCCTTCAGCATTAAATCATTAAGTCCTTTGTCTTGCTACCAATGCAGTTTATTTCCAATGTCTTCATTGCATGCAAGAGAGACAATTTTTTTTTTTTCTTGGTATAAGAAGGGAAAAAATTAACCTACATTGAGCAGTGTGCCGATGCTGCCACTCGGTTTGGGTCAATCCACTGAAGCATGCTTTGAGAGCTTTTTCCTGGAGCATGCAGGAAGACGGACTCGCAGTGTAGAAATCCAGGATTTGCCCAGGACTCACTGACAGAACATCCATACAGTCAAACATGATCTCCCCTGCACCGAATGTCTGCAAAAGTGCTTATCCTCTAGGTGCGGAGGCAAATGGCATAGAAAAGTCCACCCAACTCCATCAAACTCTGCCCCTTTTTTGGCACGTAGGCTGTTGGTCTTTTTCCCGGCCCCGAATCATGAATTATGACAGACAAGCCAGCTAAAAGCCTGTAATTGATCCAAATGATCATTTACCATTTTCCAGGCTCGGTCGGCCAATCCAGCCGGGGCGGGGGGTTCCCAGAAAGATCCCCGCGTCTCCTTCCAAGCAAATGCCTGCAAAAAGCCTTCCGAAGGCGGTCCGGATCCTACCCCGACGGTGCCCAGCCCAGCCCTGCCCGGCTCGCCCGCGTCCTCGGCATCCCGGTGCGCAAACTGCTCGGACGGGGGAACGCGGGTCCCCCCTTTGGCGGAGAATAGACCCTCCTGCCTCTGAACAGCTCACTTCCTACTACTTCTGTCACCCGGAATGAAAGATTGAATTGCCTAATATATGCGCGTGAACTTTCCGTGAACCCTTCCCGGGCTGCTAACCTTCAAATGACCCAGCGCGGCTGACATCACCAACTCCCAGGATTCTCACAGAGCTGCAAAACTCCCAGCAGCCCCGCCGCGGCCCGAGCCGGGCGCCGGCCGCGAGCGCACGAGGCGGCGCGCGCCCCCGGCCTCGCCGCACAACAATGCGGGCCGCGCGCTCGGGCCGGGGGCGGGGCCGCGCGTCGCCCCCGGCGCCCCTCGCCCGCCTCGTCGGCCGCTGCCCGCCCTCGGGAGCCCTCCGTGCGCCCCCCGCGCGGGGAAAGCCCCGGGCCCGCGTGTATTTTTCCACTCAACTGAGGCACGGAGAACAGCCGCCCCCGGGGCGGCCTCGGCTTGAGAAACTTCCCCCTCCATAGTCTCTCTCTCTCCGTCCCTCTTGCAAGCCCCTGGCCCAGGGCGTTCGTGGGCAAACCGCAAGTCTGATCCGGAGTAGTCGAGACTCAGTTTACCCCTGCCCTCAACACACACACACACACCTACGAGGGGATATGTGGAGGAAAAAGTGCTCTAGAGCACGGATTCGGGAGGCAGCCCCAACTGGGTTCCACTTCATCGCTGTGTGATCTGGGACAAGTACTCAACATCTCTGGGTCTGTTTTCTCATATATGATGAGACGAAGCGAGAAGAGCAACCACCTCAGTGGGTTGCTGTGAGGACAAAAAGAAATAATGCCCGTTTGGTGCTCAGGACACCTCCTGGAAGAAATGTTAGCTCTGACTCATCCTCTTGTTTTTCAGCTGGGGAAAGAGAAGCTTCGGGAGGCTGAGACCTGCCTGAGGTGACACAGCCCAGAAGCGCCCCTGGAACTCAGCTCCCGGCATCCCAGGCCCACGGGAAATTACTCTGCGGTGCCCACGGCACAGCCGAATAGCCACGCGGCTGCTCCTTTTCATCACACGCGCCACCTAAGCACCTATTTTGAAAACTGGTTAAGTTGAAGGGTTTTATGTTTCCAGGGGGCCGTTTCCACCAAATAGCCACCAAATACCAGCTCCAAACCCAATCCTGGCTATTTATTAGAATAACTTAAAGAGAAAAATGACTTTTTAAAAAGTCACTAGCCCAACCTAGAGAGAGGAGAAGCCTCCAAGGAAGCCTTAAAACACCGAGGAGGACAGAGGCAATATTTACAAATAAACTCGGGCAGATAGAGAGCTTTAAAAGGGAGAGCCAGTCCACCCAGTGGGCATTTTGCACAACTTGCTTGAAGGATGCAACGTGCATCAAAGAAAGGAAACTCTAGGGAGGATTTAAAACACCCTTCCACCTTTCCTGCCTCTCCAGGATTTACTTCTCCCACAAACCAGGGTGGGCAAGTGGGTGGGCAGGGAGGGAGAGCCTCCTTGTCCCTTGCAGGCAAGTACGCTTCTGCTCTCCCCTTTCTGTGGCTCATGCTGGAATGTGCGTTGGCATCCAGGCCTTTTAAAAGCCTGTCGGGGGGCACCCCGCCCCATGCTGAAACGCTGTTCTGTCTAGCGGAGTTGCTAAGTGGCACTCGTGGTGTAACATGAAAAGTATGCATCGCACACACTTACTAAGTCAAAGATCCTTTTATGAAGGTACATTAAAACAATTTTCAGCCCAGCAAGCTCAGTTCTTGCTATTGAAAAGTCCAGGGTGATAAAGGAGTGAGATTTTGCTGAAACTATGTGTTTCTCTTTCTCTCTCTCTCTCTTTTAATATGGCCATCACTTTGTAACAGAGCCATGTTTGGAGAAACCCTTTCACTACAAAGGAAACACACATTTTAAGCAAGGGAGCTCAGAGGAATTTACAAAACATTTAACACACTGTCATTAAGATAGTTGTAAAGATACACAAAGCACCACATTATGTGCCACTTTCTACTTGGTCCATGAGACTAACTGCTCCAAATGCTTATTGAAGGTCCTCTGAGTTCCTTGGAAACTGGGTTCATTTTTTACTTTATAATGGAGGTGGGTGACAAGTTGTTACAGGAGAGGAAGCAGTTATATTTAAATACAGCATGAGGACTTTAAGTTAGAGATGAGAAACAAGGCACCACTGACAGGTATGTGGCACAGGTATCTGTTAAGGGGGGGGGGGGAGCAAGGGCACTTCCATGCTGAACATTTTTCCAAAGAGTGGGAGGCACTGATCTTCCCACTGGGCAGTAAAGATGGGAATAGATGCTCCCCAAATTCTGTTCTTTCTCACTTTTTAGGCTAGAGAACCAGACTCTTCTAGGAAGGGAGACCAACAGCTCCCAAATTTCTTCCCCCAATATTGGATCATTGTGTGATATACTATGTGTCTGTGTGTGTGTTCGATGTAGGGGTTGAGAGACTTGGTGTTTTCTTTTTTGCACAAGGGAGTTTAAAATTTATAATCACCTTAGAGTTCTTTTAATGGTAGAGAAAAACGCTTGGGCCTTGAAATGAATGCTCAGTATTACTTGTGAATAGAATATTATGGCTTTCTTTTAATACAGCGGTATTCACTAGTCAATTCATCATTTCTTACCATGAATTAATTAAGCTGATAGCAATTGTTAGAGCTATTACTTAATCCAAGTATTAATTTATTAAAGCAACCCCACAATTTAGCCACCTGTTACCTATCATTACTTCAAGCAGTAAATCTAATTCTTACAATTATTAAAAATTTATAATTTCTCCAAATTCTTCATCCAAAGGGAGATTAAGGAGGACCCATGAATAAGCCACAATTCTTTTAATATGCTTCCATGTACCAGAAAGGTAAATGACTATGGTAGAAAGTGAAAAATGACCTGGTTAAATTTGTTGATAATGAGAAGTGATTAGCACCCATTTTAAATATTAGACAAAAAGTTGGAAGAAACATCCTCTTTCTTGGTACAGCATAAAATAACATTCTGATACGTGCCATCTTCTTTATTTTCTTTGTGTTCAATCAATGATAATAGAACTTCTAATAAAAAGTATTTCTAACCACACACACACAAAGGAAAAGTTTGAGAGTGAGGTCCATTTAGTTTCAGAGTAACTATATACTTGTCAGTGTGACACAGCGCATTTGAAACCCATAATCATAAAACAAAAATTTATAGGCAGGCTTCAGGGTCTACATCTGTTTCTCTGGTTTTCGTACAGCAATTACCCACTGGACAATCCAGAAAGAAACACCATGAATCATGCTCTGCGAACATGTTTGAACTAGAGAGTTTGGTGAAGAAAGAGCAGGCATCAGTGTGCACCGGCCGTGTTCAAGATTGGTCAAATGCCTTGTGATGTCTAAATAAAAAGATTCTCACAGGCACAGGCATATCCCGACCCAGGGGCAGAGCATGCAAAGCAGGCACACTCAGAGGAGGGGTAGAAGGAGGTGGGCACCATTTAAAAAAGACACGCCTACCTCTTTCGTGTCGTTTGTTTTATGTTGTCTACATTTAATCCCATATAAACCCCTCTTGCCACAGTTCTGACAGAAGAATAAATGGCTAGTTCGGAGTGAGGTGTGTATTTTGGCAGGAAAGCAAAGGCAGGAATGTTTTAGCCCCCCAGCAGGTGCTGATGGGGCCACCGCACTAGGCAGAGATGTTTTGTGTCAGTAGCTTGGAGAAATTCTAACATTTTCCAAGGCCTGGAAACTGCTTCCGGCCCTTCGATCTGAACACCTGCTAATGTAACAGACTGTTGACACCCCTGAATCTTATACCAGAAGAGAACAAAGCACTTTCCAAAGTTGAACTTGGAAGGTGGCTCCAAGCACCCAGAGGCTGGGGATCCCCAGAACCCCAAGAAACATATGTTCTTCCTCTAACATCTCTCTCCTCCTTGAATTTTGGCCACTATGTCCTACATTTGGTTCCTTTCTCTCCTGCTCTCTGCTGCTTCAGGATTTCCTCTCTGACGTCTTCCCATTGAATTACTTACAAACATTGTTTCTCTTGGGCAAGATGCAAACTTCTCTCCCTTTTCACACTTGGGTTGTTTTCTTTAGTGCTTCTACGTGGTCTGCTATACATGACGCCCTAAGACACCTCAAGCCCAGCAGTGTCTGTAGGTTCCGCCTTGAATCTTAAGTGTGTCCCCTTCTGAATGCCTCGGAGCTGAGCAATGGCCTCCCAACCCTTTCTCAGCCAACCAGCACTGCTGACAAAAATCTCAATCTCAGTTTAAGGAAGACCTCTTTGGCTGTTTCCTCTTGTTTATTTTTCCCTTTCGTAATTTAGATTTTAAAAAGTAATGCGTACTCATTAGGATTCAAGTTACCAGAGGCAGGGCTGGGGGAGTTGGGGGAATCGGCAGTTAATTCTTAATTGGTATACGGTTTCCTTTTGGGGTGCTGGAGAAGTTTTGGTAATGGATAGTGGTGGTGGTAGTGCGACGTTGTAAATGTAATTAACACCACTGATTTGTACACTTGGTAGTGGTTAAAATGGGGAGTTTTATGTTGTATATGTGTTACCACAATAAAAATATTTTAAAAAGTAATGGACACTCATAAAATACATACTCATAAAATTCAGAAAGCCTCGTCTAGAAGATATAAAGTAAAAAGGAAGAATGTGTGTATGTATAAGTCCTGTATATATTAAGTCTTCAAATACGGAGTACCTACCATGTGCCAGGCTCTGCTACAGGTGCTGAGCACGTAATCTGCATTTCTTTTGGGGGTATTGTATGCTGCTTTTACACAAATATAATCTTATAATGTATATTCTGCAACATTTTTTACTTAGTAATATTTCTTGGACATCCTGGCATACAGATCTTTCTAATTAACACACACACACACACACACAAACAAATGAATACAATCTCTTTACATGAGTACACCAGTTAACCAGTGCCCAGCTGGTGGTCATATAGGTTGTTTCCTGTTTTTCAGTTTTACCAGAAGCCCTAAGGGTACTGTAGCAGCTTGATATTGTTTATGAATTCCAAAAATAGATATTGGATTATGTTTGTAAACTGGTTTGCTCCTCTGGGCATATTAGATTATATTGGATTCAGAGGTTTCACTTTTAGTTGATTAAATAATGATAAGGCTTTGATTGGGCCACGTCAGTTCCCGCCCCCTCACCGCAGAGAAGGATGGAGAAAGTTTTGATCCTGGAGCCCGGGAAGTAAACACACAGAGAAGCAGATACATGAGGAAGGAGAGAAGTCTCCATTAGACATGGCAGAGGCCCCAGGAAGAGAGAGGAGCTGTTCGCCTCAGAGCCTACAGCTGGCCTTGTGAAGAGAGCAGAGCAGCTGAGCCTGAAGAGAAACGAGCTCCGGGAAGAGAGGAGCCCAGGAAGCCTGAATCCTCACAGATATCAGCAGCCATCTTGCTCCAACATGTGGCAACAGACTTTGGTGAGGGAAGTAGCTTACGCTTTATGGCCTGGTACCTGTAAGCTTCTACCCCAAATAAATACCCTTTATGAAAGCCAACAGATTTCTGGCATTTTGTATCAGCACCCCTTTGGCTGACAAATACAGGTATGTATACCATT
Source organism: Tolypeutes matacus (assembly GCA_026826555.1). NCBI lineage: Eukaryota > Metazoa > Chordata > Mammalia > Cingulata > Chlamyphoridae > Tolypeutes > Tolypeutes matacus. Next base: position 9,490,013 of record JAKSZT010054202.1, on the reverse strand, counting down.
ATACCTGCTGGATAAACTCCTCATAGAAGTATTGCCAGATCAAAGATCATATGTATTTTTTAATTTGGTGGCTATATAAAATTGAACTCCAATATAGTTGTACTAATATATATTTCCCTTTTGTTCTAAACCAGGGATCAGCAAACTCTTTCTATAAAGGGACATGGTAAATATTACAGACTTTCAGGCCATATGGTCTCTGCTGCAACTCATTAACCATACCGTTGTGTATAAAGGAGCCATAGAAATAGAGAAATGAATGGGCATAGCTGTATGTAAAACTTTATTTACAAAAACCAGTAGTGGGCTGGATCTGGACCATAGGGCTGTCGTTTGTCAAACCCTGTTCTAAACCAACAATTCAACAATTTCACTAAATTCTACATTGCCTTATTTCTATCTCAAAAATCAGCTATATATGTCTGGGATCTATTAACAGTTTAATTTCCTTCTCCTTAAAAAGTCTCACCAAGTTTTAACTTGTATGTCACATGAAAAATACTATGGTTTTTAAAATTATATCACTTCATCTAAAATCATCTTTCCTTCTCTCTTGGTTAATAATTTCTCCCTTTCCAACTCCATTCTCTTCACATCTGTTAAGCAAAATAAAATGGCCACCTGTATTGGAGTCGCCAGGAAGGATCCCTTTCTGAGAAAGGAGTTTCTGGAAGACAAAAAGAGTTGAGCTACAGGGGCTCTCCAAGAAAATGAAGCAAGGGAATGCATCCTACAGAATTGCAAGTAAGCAACACCTGGTGATAAACCACTTTTGGTCCAGAAGAGAGAGCTTATCAGAACGGACATAGCATATGAATGAATGTACATCAGCTCCTCCACATCGTAAGACCGCCCCCCCATTGAAAAATGGAAACTTAATGTCAGCCAATCAGAACATTTCCTGGCTTGCTTCTGCATTTGCCCTATATAAGTGGCTGAGCTCCTTTTCATGTTCCCTACAGTGCTGTCCAATTCCTGAATCATTTGATGCCCAAATAAACTTTAATAACATTTTAATTTGCCTCAGTTTATCTTTGACACATCCTTCTCCAAGAAAAGGTGTGGGGCTACATCTCTGCCTTCAAAATGTGCCCAGATGACCCTTTTCTTTCTCCACCTCATGGCCAAACTCTGCTTTAAGGTCAATTATTTCCATCATCATCTTTCTCTCACTAGCATGATAGTGACTCTAAAATACGATGACAGTATTTGGACAATGGAAAATGTAACAGTGACTCCTGAGAAAAATGCCAATGGCACCTCCACGCTACATCTTCCTCATAACTTCCCTGTACCTTTATGCATTTTTTTTTTCCTGTCTCATTTTACTAAGCTAAGATTAGATGTACCTCCTACCTGGCAGTATGCTTAGAAAAATGGCTAAGCCCCTTGCAAGGATGAAAAAAAGCACAAAGGATTTTGAGAGTGCTTTGCAAGTATTTCATGTAAATATAATGAATATAACCTAGATGCCTGCCCTAATTCCTAGTTTGGTGCTTCATTTATATATGAACACAGGCTACTAGTTGGCTCTAAAACTGTGCTGTTTAATTAAAATTAAATACAATTAAAAACTTAGATTCCCAGTTGCAGTAGCATCATTTCAAGTACTCAAAAGTCACATGTGGCTAGTGGCTACTATATTGGACAGCACAGATATGGAACATTTCTGTCATCACAGAAAATTCTACGGGAGTTTGTTGTTCTAAAAGGACAGTTTGGTGATTAGAGAGGATGTGTGACATGATGGGTGGGAGCATGGTCTCTGAACCCCAACTGATTGTGTTTGAATCCCAGCGTCACCTCTTACTAGCTGGGTGACTCTGGGCAAGTTACCTAACCTCTAGGTGCCTTAATTATCTCATCTGTAAAATGGAGATATTAATGGTTTAACAGCTACATTAAAGGAAGGTGGTAAAGATTAAATAGGTAATATGGGGAGTGGACATGGCTTAAGCAGTTGAGTGCCTGCTTCCCACATGGGAGGTCCCGGGTTTGGTTCCCGGTGCCTCTTAAAAACAAACAACAAGCAAGCAAGCGAAGGAACCAACTCAGGGGAGCAGATGTGACTCAGTGGTTGAGCGTTGGCTTCCCACTTCCCAAGCCCCCCCCCAAAAAGATTAAATAGTTAATATAAGCAAAAAGCACTTAGAACATTGCCTGACATATAAAAAGTAATTTTAAAAATGTCAACTATGCATAGGGAGAAGTGAAGAAGTCAGGAATATATCACGCAAATATCACTGCTACCAGATAACAGAGAATCTTCTACCAGAGCAGTTATTTTCACCCAGAGCATGCACATCTCAGGCCGTGGGAATCCATAAATATGTAATTGAGCAAATTCCCCCAAGAGATTTTGCAGCATATGCCTGGTAAAGAGCCACTGTAGTGAAGCATGTTTAGATACACTGTCGACGCCGAGCCAGAATGGCAGTGAAATCGTTGACAAGCCCTGCCATGTTGCTCCTGTCGGATGCAGGAACTAGATCAAGTGACTTGCTGTTTTCTGCAGAAGTGGAGTTGAGCCTTAAGAACATAAGGCCAATTATAATTAATTAAATGACAAGGATATTACACAAGATGGAGGCCTTGCATTACCTACCTTATATGTATGTATATATCATGTATCTATAGCTATAGCTATCTACAGACACATGCATCCCATCCACCCACCTACCATTTACCCATATATCAATCCATCCACCCTTCTGCTTACCCACCTAGCCACTGATCCATCCACTCATGTCACTACCCAACTACCCATCCATCCATTCTCTGCCTTTCCTAATTCATGACCTAACTGCCAGAGGTGATGTGGCAGAGTATGGCATTTTGGCAGACCATAAATAGAGTCTGGAGAGGGACAGAAGTGGAACTTCTCAGGTGATGCTTGCATCTTTCACTAGAATCCTTGAACAATTAGAAAAAGCAGGTTTGAAAGGGATTTCCTGATGTGATATGCTGGCAGAAATAATGTCATAGGCAATGAATTGCCTCTGGGGGTTTCAGTTAAACAGACTTGATAACTCAGCTTGTGGCTGGGGAGCCCCTCAGTTCGAACACTGATCTCTAAGAGCATCCTAGGATTTGAAATGCTAATGAGCAACACAAAAACCCAAAGGAATTTTCATCAGGTTCTACAGGGAAAGGGACTGTAAAAAGTAGTAAATACATCAGAAAGGCCACTGGGAAGAGAATGGAGTTTAAACTCATCCTGGTGTCTCAACAGAGAAAAAGGCAAATAAAGAAGTCCAATGTGATTGAACAGGAATTGTGTGAGTGGTATAAAGCCAAACAGAAATTCCTGTGAGATTTCTGTTGGGAAACAATAATCCCTATAGAAAACGTTATACAGATATATATAGGCATACACATAATGTGGTTATGATATAAATATTTTTGATGAGAAAAAATAGTTTCTCTCCTTTCAAACTGCAGGTGTAAAGTCACATCTCTCAACATCTATCTCAACCAAGGGATTTAAATGCTTCTCTTTGAGAGGACATTGTGGTGGTCTCCAAAATTAGTTTTTGGCATTTAGTCATCCTTGGCTTGTTTGTTTTTGTTAGAGATGTTGCAAAAGAGATTAGCAAAGATAATTCATAAGGCAACATTCTGAAAATTTAAGGTAACACATAAACAAGGGAGGGCGGGAAAGGAAAAGAGTGGGCCACAATATGAAATCTCTCCCTTCTCTGTTTAAGTAATATGCAGTGATAAAATCTAAGATCCATTGCAAGGATTCCCCAAACAGTGATAAGAATGTCACACCCAGGGCTACCTAATGAAAATTCCTAGAGCAGGGTCTCATAATCAGCATTTTAATTTAGGCATTCACTCTGTACACTGAAGTGGCAGGCCCTCCTCTGAAGGGTTATTCCACTTGCTGAACAAGGCACTAGAGAACAGTTAGAGGATTAAGTGTAAAGAAAGATAAGTTGCTGGGATAGAAGTGGTAGAACCCAGAGCCTCAGGTGAAAAGTCTTAGATTCAAGTCTTGGCTCTGTGCTTACTGGCTATGGCACTTTAAGTAATCTCATAATCCTTTTGAGTCTCACTTGGTCTTCTCATTTGTAAATGAAGAAACTGTCTACTTCAAAAGACAACATGTACCGGCAAATGATGACATTGAAGAAGAACTAAATGAAATAATGTATGAGAAAGATCTTTATAAAACTCTAAAGCACTATGTAATTTTAGACATCACTATTCAGACATTTAATAAGAGACAAAAATATATTGTCACTTCTTTTTTTATAAACTGTGGCAAATTGCTAATTCTACCCCCACCCTACCCTCCAAATTCATTATCCCCTTCTTTCACAGTGATAGGATTTTTTTTTTTTTTTTTTTTAGTTAGGCCAGTAAAAAGAATTTATTTGGGAAATGGGGAAAAGAACAGAGCTTACTAAGGAATGGGAGAGAAAGACGGAAATATACACCAAGATTTGGTGTGGGCTCCTCTAGGCAGAGAGAGCCAATGGTAGGATTTTTTAGCTGAGCACCTAGCTATCCAGATAGAGACCACATTTCTCAGCCTCCCTTGTAGCTAGTTGTCTCTGTGTGATCGTGTTTCCACCAACAAAATGCGATCAGAAGCATTGCGTGCAAGTTCCACGTCACTCCTGCCTTCCCCTTGCTATCTTCCCCCTTTTCTGCTAGCTGGAAGGCTGTGGGGTCCTGCATGGGCCATGCAGATGAGGACAGCAGACCAGGAGAAGGCAAAGTCACAAGACAGAAGGAACCCAGATCCCTGGATGTCCTTGTGGAGCAGAGCTACACTGCCAGCTGGGACCATTCATCTCTAGATTGTTCCCCGAGAGAGAAATAAACGTCTGTCTTATTCATGCCATCACATTTTTGGGTCCTTTTTTAAAAAAATCAAGTTTAGCCCATATTCCAATTAATTAAATCTTCTTTGATTAGTTTAAAATTTTAAATAAGAAAAAAGGCCATCTAGGTATTTCTCATGCAATTGCCTGAGCCTCTGAGCCACATTTCCCTGGTGTGAAAGCCCTACTTTTCTTCCTCAGTCGTGTCAGGCCTCTTCTCCCCTCTCTTGCTGGGAGGATGAGCCATGTGCTCAGTGCCGGAGAAAGCAGCTAGCTGGTTGCCACTGTCACCCATACTGCAGAATCAGAGACAAGTGGCAGAGATTTTCATTTGTTTTTCTGATGGCCTAAACAGAGTGTGATCCAGGCTCTGCAGAAGTCCTAACCTCTATCTCTGAACATTATTGGTGACTTCCTAGGAAAGGCTCAGATGCAGGCTGAGGTTGGTTCTAGCTATCTGGGCTGCTCCTGGAGAGGGAAGCAGTCCCCAAAACTCTATGATCATCAAATATGTGACATGATCGCTAGCAAATCTGAATGTATAACAACAGGCTAGTGAAGCACCACTGAGCTGGGAGGACAGGGCTTTAACTCTCTACTAACAGCCTGTGAGAATTTCTCTGGTCCTATCAGTTGCATGAGGAGGCTGATGTGACTCAGGGTTGGCAAAAACATTGCTGAGGTGCCTCACCTGTGCCCATGGCAGACATTACAAATGCATCCCTCTGAAAGAACCAGGTAAGGCTGCCCAACTCCATACTTTAGGCCAGGGGTAGATAGACTCCAAGGGCCAAATCCACACTACCACCTGTTTTTGTAAGTAAAGTTTTATTGGAACATGGCACATGGCCACTTGTTTATGTATTATTAATGGCTGCTTTCACATTGCAAGGACAGAGTTGAGGAATTAGAAGTTGAATGGCCCACAAAGCTAAAAAATATTGCTAATCTGGACATTTACAGAAAAAGTTTGACAAGCCCTACTGTAGGCATTCACTACTAATCACTGAATTGGCACTGAAGATGAAATCCATGAACAATCCTATAACGAGCTAATTTTGAGGATTTCTTCTAGGTCTAAAATCCTCAATTCAAATACCCCAAGACACTTCTGTGGCTATTGTTTAACCATGACAAATACACAACCTCAGTAGTTTTGATTTTATTTTTGCCCTGAATAGACTTTGCCTAGATCTCCACACTGCTTATTTTATCACTTTCTCCAGCTCTTTTTGAATACATTACCTATACTGACAATCCCATTTAAAATAGGACTCAGTTATGTCTAGCACTGTCTGTTCCTTGGCCCTGTATTTTTTATTTATAGCTTTTATTATCACTTGACATAATTTTTTTCTTTATTTTATGGCACCCCATAATAGAATATAATTTTCTTGAGAGCAGCAACTCTATCCAGCTCACTTCTATGGCCTCAGTAACTATAATAGTACATGACTCCTAGTAAATACTCAATAAATATTTTTTGAATGAATGCATGAATAGTACTTCTGTAAAGACATTGATTAGTAGAGGCATGCACAACTTGGGAGACATTTTAAATTGGCATAAACTATGACCTACTGTTTCAAGGCAATTAAGAATGGCCCCACTGTAAGTAAAATAAAATTGACTAATTATTACAAGACCTTTTTTTTTTTTTTGATGAAACCTGTGGCCCTAGGAATGGTGCTTTTGATTCTCCAATATGGAAGTTCAACCTTCACATAGATCAGGAAAGGATGATTTTAATTTTTCTCACTCTGTAGGACAAAGTGTTTCAAAACACCTTGAAACAGTTCTTCTGAAATGGTATACAAAAGACCTTGGATGGACCACAGTTAGTGGTAATAGACTGACCATGTTATTTCATAATCTGTTACAAATGTTCCACAACCATGTAAGATATTTGTAGAGGGGTGATGTATGGGAATTCTGTACATTATGCATAATTTTTTTGTAAGCTCACAACTTCTCTTAAAAAGAAAAAAAAAAAAGGACCACCAATGGTCTTTAGTGGTTTTACAGGCCTTCAGAAGATTGTTTTTAATGTACATGTTTAATGTGACAATGTCATTGTGGCTTGTATAGATAATTTGCTTGTGATATCAGAGGACTAGTCATCAAAACAATATTTAAGGGGAGCAGATGTAGCTAAACTGGTTGAGCACCTGCTTCCCATGTACAAAGTCCTGGGTTCAATTCCCGGTACCTACTGAAAACAAACAAATAAACAAAAACAAACAAATGAAGAAACCAACTCTCATTGGGGAGCAGATGTAGTTCAGTGGCTGAGCATCTCCTTCCCATGTACAAGGTCCTGGGTTCAATTCCCAGTACCTCCTAAACACACACACACATACACCCCCCACAATATTTAAGACTTCCACTTCCAGCCAATTATCCTCTTGTCTGAAGCAAGAAAAACAAACAGACAAACAAGCAAACCAGACAAAACAAACTAACAGTGGGTTTTCAAGTACTCCAGTCTACTGCCTTGAGAGTTTTCAGCCTGATGTACTCCCTGAGTTGAAGAGACAGAGACAAGAAACTTGGAAACTAAGGCGGCTAAAGTTTGCGAGACAGAAAATCAAGGAGAGACCTGCACAGAGAGAACACTGGAGATCTACAGAGGGTCCCCCCAAGTATCTAATGGAATGTTGATCAGTGTAGTATGTGAGTGCTCAGCCCTCATGCCAGACCGGGAACAGTGCCTCTTCCCACAAGCCAGGCTGTATAAACTTATCATTCTTGGGGCAAGGGGGTGATGTACTCAGAAAGGTCTTGCCTCAGTAGAGGGGAATAATTAGCCCTTGAATGAGTACTGCTACAGACACGCCAAAGACATCATAAAAGCAAGACCTGTAAGGGTCAAACTGTTTCCAAATAATCCCCAAACAAAACTCAAGAATATTTATAGAAATAGAAAAATGGACAGTATCTAACAAAGGAATATTTACAATGTCTGGCCAACAGGCATGTAGAGAAGAAAATCTGACCCACAATGAGGGAAAAAATCAATTAGCTGCAACCAAGCCAAAACTGACACAGGTGTTAGACTTAACAAACAAGGATATTAACACATGGATATTATTCCATGTGTTGAAAGAGTAGAAACATGAAAGATACAAAAAGAGAAGCAAACTACAATGCCTCAGGTGAAAGATACACTGTATGGTATTAATGACACAGTAGACACTGCAGAAGAAAAGATTAGAGAACTTAAGGCACAGCAATATAAATTTTCTAAAATGAAACATAGAGAGGAAAAAAGGATTTTTAAAATATATAAAAAGTTAAACAGTGAGCTGTGGGCCAACTTCTAGTGGCCTAGCATATGTAATAGAAGTAATGGAAGTCCCTACAAGAAAGGAATTGGACAGAGAAATATTTGAAGAAATAATGACTGACAATTTTACAAATTTCATGAAAACTCTAAACCTGCAGATAGAAGAAGCTCAATAAATCTAAATCACAAGAGACATGAAAAAAACTATACCAAGGCATATCTTCATCAAATTGCTCAAAACCATGTTTGAAGAGAAACTTTTAAAAGCAGTCAGAAAAAAAACAAAAAGACATTAGGCACAGGGGAAAGGCAGCTTTCTCCTCTAAAACAATGCAAATGAGAAGACAGTAGAGTGCCATTTTTAAGGTACTGAGAGGAAAAGAAAAAGTTGCTGACCTACAATTACATACCTAAAAGAAGCAAAGGCAAAAGATTTTTTCAGACATGAAAAAGCTGAAAGAATTCATCAGCAGAAGAGCCACATTATAAGAAATATTAAAGGAAGTCTTTCAAGCAAAAAGAAAATGATACTGGGCAGAAGTATGAATCTCTAGCAGGAGTTGGCAACATTTTTTTTTCTTTTTTGTTAAACAAATCAAATTTTATTGACACATATTAATAAAGCATACAATTCATGCAAAGTGAACAACCAATAGTATTTGTTATAATCACAAAGTTGTGCATTTACCGCTTCAATCATTATTAGAGCATTTTCATTATTTCAATATTAATAATAATAATACACAAACCAGACAAACAAACAATCTCCACCTCTCAATCTCTCTATGCTTCCCTTGCTGCACATAATTGCTATTTCCTTGTATTCTTGCATATTTATTTATTTAGCAATTTTATTGAGATATATTCACAAACCATACAATCTATCCAAAGTGTGTAATCAATGACTTTTTATATAATCACAATGTTGTGCATTTATCACCACAAAAAATTTTAGAACCATTTCATTACTCCAAAAAGAAAAACTCCACACCCCTTAGCAGTCACCTCTCAATCCCTCTATCCTTCCCCAGCCGTATATAACCACTAATCTAATTTCATCTTTATAAATTGATTTATATTTACAGTTTATATAATGGAATCATATAATAGGTAGTACTTTGTATCTGGTTTCTTTCACTTAGCATAATGGTTTTTTGTGTGTGTCTGTTATCAACATCTTGTAGTATTAACATATATTAGTCTCGTTTCAAAGAAAAACAGTCTTACATATGCAATTTTACCCATCTTCATATTTCACATGTGATTTTACTGTGCTATACATTCCCATGTTATATGTTTTAGCTTTCCTGTTAGTAATATACATGACCTTAGACTTTCCCTTTAAACCACTGTCATACCCATGTAATAGTATGGCTAGTTACAAACATTATGTTGGCTTTCACCTTTCTATTCATTCCCAAAGATTAACACACATCCGCTTTACCAATTCTGCATAAGTTAACTCTCAGCTTCCCATACTCTAATCTCATTTTATTTTTTTCACAACCCATATTCAAGTTATTAACTCCATGAGATTACACAATATATTTAGTTCACAGTAGCACAATCATACAGTATTTGTCCTTTTGTGTCTGGCTTGCTTCACTCAACATAATGTCCTCCAGGTTCATCCATGTCATCATACGCTTTATGGCTTCACTTCTTCTTACAGCTGCATAATATTCCATGATGTGTATATACCACAGTTTGTTTATCCATTCATCGGTTGATGGACACCTGGGTTGTTTCCAGCAATCATGAGTAACACCGCTATCAACATCAGTGTGCAGATGTCTGTCTGTGTCAGTGCTCTCAGTTCTTCTGGGATACGATATTGCTGGGTCCCATGTCAAGTCTATATTCAACTTCTTTAGGAACTGCCAAACAGTCCTCCATAGTGGCTGTACCATCCTGCATTCCCACCAACAGTGGATAAATGTTCCTATCTCTCCACATCCTCTCCAACACTTGTAGTGCTAGTCTTTTTAATGGTGGCCATTCTCATACGTGTGAAATGATATCTCACTGTAGCTTTGGCTTGCATTTACCTAACTATAAGTGATGTTGAACATTTTTCACATGTGTTTTTTTCACCATTTATATTTCTTGTTTGAACAAATGTCTGTTCAAGTCCTTTGTCCATTTTTTAATCTGGCCTTTTGTCTTTTTATTGTTGAGTTGCAGCATCTCTTTATAGATCATGGATATTAAACCCTTTTAGGATATGTGATTTCCAAATATTTTCTCCCATTGAATCAACTGCCTTTTTACCCTTTTGACAAAGTCCTGTGAGGTGCAAAAGTGTTTAATTTTGAGGAGGTCCCATTTATCTATTTTTTCTTTTGTTGCTCATGCTTTTGGTATAATGTCCAAAAAACCACCACCTACCACAAGGTCTTTAAGATGTTTCCCTACATTTTTTTCTAGTAGATTTGTGGTCCTGGCTTTTCTATTTAGGTCTTTGATCCATTTTGAGGTGATTCTTGTATAGGGAGTGAGATAGGGGTCCTCTTTCATTCTTTTGGCTATGGATATCCAGTTCTCTCAGCACCGTTCATAATATTTCAAGGTCAGGCAGTGGAATTCCTCCCACATTACTTTTCTTTTTTGGAATGCTTTTGGCTATTCAGGTACAATTTCCCTTCCAAATGAATTTGGTAATTGCCTTATTTCTATAAAGTGGGCTGCTGGAGTTTTGATTGGTATTGCATTGAGTCTATAAGTCAGTTTGATAGGATTGACATCTTCACGATATTTAGTCTTCCAATCCATGAATACGGAATGTCTTTCAATTTGTTTAGGTCTTCACTAATTTCTTTTACCATTATTTTGTAGTTTTCTGCACATAGGTCCTATACCTCTTTGGTTAAATTGATTCCTAGGTATTTGAGCCTTTTTGTTGCTATTGTAAAAGGGTTTTTTCCCCTGATTTTCTTCTCAGATTGTTCAATACTAGTTTACAGAAACATTACTGATTTTTGTGTGTTGATCTTGTATCCTGCCCCTTTGCTGAACTCATTTATTAGCTCAAGTAGCTTCATTGTAGACATTTCAGAATTTTCTTAATATAGGATCATGTCATCCAAGATTAGTGAGAGTTTTACTTCATCTTTTCCTATTTGGATGCCTTTACTTATTTATTTTCTTGTCTAATTACTCTAGCTAGAACTTCCAGCACACTGTTGAATAACATGGTGATGGTAGGCATCCTTGTCTTGTTCCTGATCTTAGAGGGACAGCTTTCAACCTTTTGCCATTGAGTACAATGTTAGCTGTGGGTTTTTCGTTTATGCCCTTGAATGCCTTTTCTGTATCAATCGATATGATCATGTGTTTTGTTTTTCCCTAAAATTGTTAATGTGGTGTATTATGCTCATTAATTTTCTTATGTTGAACAGCCCTGGCATACCACAAATAACTCCCACTATGTCGTGGTGTATAAGTCTTTTGATATGCTGTTGGATTCTATTGGCAAGTATTTTGTTGAGAATTTTTGCATCTATGTTCATTAGAGAGATTTGTTTGTAATTTTCCTTTCTTGTAGCATCTTTATCTGGCTTTGTTATTAGGGTGATGTTGGCTTCATAAAATGTATTGGGTAATTTTCCCTCTTCAATTTTTTGGAAGAGTTTAAACAGGATTGATTTTAATTTCTTTGTTAGTCTAACTAAGGGTTTGTTAATTTTATTGATCTTCTCAAAGAACAGCTTTTAATTTTGTTCATTTTCTTTATTGGTTTTTTGTTGTTGTTGTTGTTGTTGTTGTTCTCAACTTCATTTATTTCTGTTCTAATCTTTATTATTTCTTTCCTTCTTCTTGCTTTGGGAATGGTTTGCTGTTCTTTTTCTACTTTCTACAGTTGTTCAGTTAGAGCTTTAATTTTAGCTCTTTCTTCTTTTTTAATATAGATGTTTAGGGCTATAAATTTCCCTTTTAGCACTGCCTTTGCTGTATCCATAGGCTTTGGTAAGTTGTGCTCTCATTTTCATTCATCTCAATATATTTACTGATTTCACTTACAATTTCTTCTTTGACTCACTGATTATTTAGGAGTGTGTTGTTCAGCCTCCACACATTTGTGAATTTATCTCTTTCCCATCTATTAATGATTTCCAGTTTCATTCCAGTATGGTCTGAGAAGGTGCTTTGTATAATTTCAATCTTTTTATATTTATTGAGAGCTACATTGTGCCCTAACATATGGTCTATCCTGGAGAAAGATCCATGGGCACTTGAGAAGAATGTATATCCCGCTGAGTTTGGATGCCACGTTCTATATATGTCTGTTAGGACTAAATCTTTTATCAAGCTCTCTGTTTCCTTGTTGATCTTCTGTCTAGTTCTATGTAATGATGTGAGTGGTGTGTTGAAGTCTCCAACAATTATTGTAGAGATGACTATTTCTCCCTTCAGTTTTGCCAGAGTTTGTCTTATGTATTTTGGGTCAACCTGGTTAGGTGCATAGATATTTATGATTGTTATTTCTTCCTTGTGGATTGTCCCTTTTATTAATATATAATGTCCTTCTGTATCTCTTATAAGTTTTTTTCATTTAAAGTCTGTTTTGTCTGTACTAGTATAGCTACCCCTGCTCTTTTCCGGTTACTGTTTGTGTGGAGTATCTTTTTCCAGCCTTTCATTTTCAGATGGTTTGTATCCCTGGGTCTAAGGGAGTCTCTTTTAGGCAGCATATGCATGGCTCATGTTTTTTTATCCATTCTGTCAGCCTATATCTTTTGATTGGGAGGTTTATTCCATTCACATTCAATGATATTTTTGTAAATACATTATTTACTTCCATCATTTTGTTCTTTGGTTTTCATATGTCATGTCTTAATTTCATCTGTCTTTTTACTCTTTTGGTTATTGTTTCTGCTATTCTTGTCTTCTGTACTCTCCTCCAAGTCTCTCTTTCCTGTCTTTTTCTTTCTTATTGTAATGCTCCCTTTAATATTTCCTGCAAAGTTGCATTCTTTCTTCTGAGCTCTCTTTAGTTTCTGTTTGTTTGTGAATATTTTAAACTTAGCTTCATGTTTGAAGGACAGTTTTGCTGGATAAAGAATTCTTGGCTGGCAGTTTTTGTCTTTCAGTATCCTAATTGTGTCATACCACTGTCTTCTCACCTCCATGGTTTCTGATGAGAAATGCACACTAAATCTTACTGGTTGTCCCTTGTATGTGATGGTTTGCTTCTCCCTTACTGAACTCAGAATTTTCTCTTTATCTTTGATGTTTGACATTCTGAGTTATGTGTCTTGGAGTAGGTCTATTCGGATTTATTCTAATTGGGGTACACTGCTTCTTGGACATATAAGTTCATTTCTTTTATGAGAGTTGGGAAATTTTCAGCTATTATTTCCTCACATACTCTTCCTTCCCTTTTCCCCTTCTCCTTTTCTTCTGGAACTCCCATGACACTTATGTTGTTGCAGTTCATGTTTTCATTCAACTCCCTGAACTCCTGCTCAATTTTTTTTTCCATTCTTTTTTCTCTCTGTTCTTTTCTCTCTTCAATTTCAGCTGTTCTGTCTTTGGTATCACTTATTCTTTCTTCTATCATTTCATGCCTGCTGTTGTATGCCTCTAATATGTTTTTTTTGTTGTTGTTTGTTTGTTCCATTGCTTTTATTTTTATTTTAAAATTTTTAAACATTTTTTTAAACTTTACTTTGTACATTTAATAATTGAAAATATAAACAATTAAAAACTAAAAAGTAGACACAGATGAATAAATATATACATTTCTCAATTAAATGTAATGGATACATATAAAAATTTTTTTTTGAATCAAACAATAGATTACACAATATATTTGGTTCATAGTAACGCATTCATACAGTATTTGTCCTTTTGTGTTTGGCTTGCTTCACTCAACATAATGTCCTCCAGGTTCATCCATGTTGCCATATGCCTTATGACTTCATTTCTTCTTACAGCTGCATAATATTCCATCGTGTGAATAGACCACAGTTTGTTTATCCATTCAGCTGTTGATGGACACCTGGGTTGTTTCCAACTTTTGGCAATGGTGACTAATGTTGCTACGAACATCGTTGTGCAGATGTCTGTTCGTGTCACTGCTCTCAGTTCTTCTGGGTATATACCCAGTAGTGGTATTGCAGGGTCACGTGGCAAGTCTATATTCAACTTCTTTAGGAACTGCCAAACAGTCCTCCATAGTGGTTATACCATCCTGCATTCCCACCAACAGTGAAGAAGTGTTCCTATCTCTCCACATCCTCTCCAACACTTGTAGTTCTCTGTCTTTTTAATAGTGGCCATTCTGATAGGTGTGAATCTAATGTATTTTTGATCTCACCTATTCTGTCTTTCATTTCCATGAGCTCTGTTACTTTTCTACTCAGGATTTCAAATTCTTCTTTGTGCTTACTTAGTGTCTTCTTGATGTCCTTTATCTCTTTAGCCATATTGTCTTTCAACTCATTAATTTGATTTTGGAAATTTGTGTGGATCTTGGTGATTAGTTGTCTCAAATTCTGTCTCTTCTGGGACTTTGATATATTCCTTACCTTGGGCCATTTTTTCCTATTTCTTAGTATGGCTTGTAATTTTTTGCTGATGTCTAGGCATTTGATTAGAATGGTGAGTTTGCTCAGATGCTCGATTTCTCTCTCTTTCATACGGTTTTAGTGGTGGGAGGCTGTGTGTTACTGCTGTTCTTTGATTCTTGGTTCAACCTGTTTCGGATCTTTAGGATTGTCCCTGTTACTTGCTCAAGTCTAGCCCTGGACCCAGAAGTAGGCCCTTCCAAGGGCCTTGTGGAGGAAGGCTATAAAAGCTGGAAAATGCCTTTCTTATTTACTTTTATTTCCTTTTGTGCACTTCCTTGGTCCACCAGCAGATGATTCTCTTTAGCAGCCCTCTCAGTTCAAAACCTGGTGTGTTTGCTGTAACACAAACCAGATCAAAGTGATAGTGGATCCTTCCTGGAGGCTAAGAACTTGTAATTCAAACTTTCTCAGAGGCAGTTCTCTAACCTTTGCAGGCAGTCCCCCTCCCTTTTCCCTGGTAGGAAATAATTCCACTCCCCTCTGCATCTCAACAACCAGTTCTGGTCAGTAGAGAGGGAGATTGAGAGAGAGGGTCAGATCTCTTTAGTCCTTCTGTCTCCCAAGGCACACAATGGCGAATACCCACATGGGCTGGAAGGGCTTGTGGGACACAGCAGACCAAATTTTATATGTCAAAAGTTGAGTCAGCCTTAATCTGCAACCCTCTCTCTCCTCTTTCCTGCGGAGGTGGATCCCTGGGGTCCCCTTTGTCTGTAGTTGCTGGCCCTAAGTCCTAAAAATTCAAAGGTGTCTATAGGGTGGGGGTGGATGCCAGTAGTTGCAGCTGCAGCTTTTAACTGAAAGTTTTTGCCATTGTGATTCTTTTCTTTTGTCCCTCTCCCTTCTGGGTGGTGTCCAGCCTTTCCCTGGTGTTCTAAATCCTAGAAGATATTTTTCCAGTCCATTTCTGCCTATCCTGTAGCTATTTTTCTGGGAGCGAAGAGTGTCCCATATCTTTCTAGTCCTCCATCTTCCTAGAAGTCAGCAAATATTTTCTTAAGGGCCAGACAGTAAATATTTAAGGCTTACAGGCTACATTGTCTCTTTTGCAACTATTAATCTCTGCTGTAGCAGTGTGAAAACAGTTATTGAAAAATGGGCATAACTGTATTTCAATAAAACTTTATTGACAAAGAGATGTAGCTGGCCCATAGGTTGTAGTTTTCTATCTCTTGATGTACAAAGGAATGAAGAGCACGGATAAATATACAATGCTTTTCTAATTATTTGAAACCTTTAAAAGTTAACTGTATAAACAAAAATAGTAACAATATATTGTTGGATTTTTTATACATGCATAAGTAAAATGTATAATAACAAAAGTACAAAAGACAAGAGGAGGGAAAATGAAAGCATACAATTTTTAAGGTTCTTATATGGTGCAAGAAATAGTATAATATCACCTGAAGGTAGACCATGATGATTTAAAGGTTTATATTATAAACCCTAAAGCAACCACTGAAATAAAACAAAAAGTTAGAACTAATAACCCAGGAAAGGAGATAAAATAGAATAATAAAAATACTAATTTGAAAAGGAAAAAACAAACAAACAAGAAAAAAACCAACAAAAATAGATTCAACAAACAGAAGACAAGCAGTAAGATGAAAATAGTCAATCTAATTATATCAATAATTACATTAAATGTAAGTGATCAAAATACTAAAATGAATAGGCAGAGATTGTCAGACTGAATAAAAAACCAAGACCCAACTATATGCTGACTGTAAGAAAATCACTTTAAGTATAAAGACACAAATGAGTTAAAAATGAATAAAAGCATGGAAAAAGCTATATCATGCTAATACTACTCAAAAAGAACTGGGAAAAAATAAGTTGGAGGGGAGTGGTTGTAGCTCAGTGGTTAAGCTCCTGCTTCCCATATACAAGGTACTGGGTTCAATCTCCAGTACCTCCTAAAAAAATAAAGTTGGAGTCACTATATTAGTATCAGACAAATTAGATTTAAGAGCAAAGAATATTGACAGCTATAAATAATGGCATTTCATAATGATAAATGGGCCACTCTACCAGGACAACAAAAATATCCTAAATGTTTATGAAGCTAATAACATAACACCAATATACTTGAGTCAGAAATGATAGAACTGCAAAGGGAAATAGACAAATTAACATTATAGTTAGATATTTCAAAACACCTTTTCAATAATTGATAAATACAAAATTAGTAAGGATACAGAAAATTTGAACAATTTTACCAACCAACTAGATCTGATTGACATTCCTAGAACACTCCACCAAACAACAGCAAAATACTCATTCTCTTCATGTGCACACAGAATATTTATCAGTATTGACCATATTTTGGTCCATAAAACAAATCTGAATACATTTAAATGGTTTGAAATTGTGGTGGTTTGGAGCTGTATGTACCCCAGAAAATCATGTTATTAAAACTAATCCATTCCTGTGGGTGTGGATCCATTGAAAGTAGGATCTTTTGGTGAGTAGGATCTTTTTTTTTTTTTTTTTTTTTTTTTCTTTGGTGAGTAGGATCTTAACTTAAGATGTGAATCTAACTCATTCAGGTGTGTCTTAATCCTCTTACTGGAGTCCTTTATAAGAGAATGAAATTCAGACAAAGAGAAAAAAAGGCAAGAAGGTGGAAGCAATGAAACCCAGAAAAGAAGGGAGAGACCAACAGATGCTGCCATGTGCCTTGCCATGTGACAGAGGAGTCCAGGATCACCAGCAGCCAGTCTTCAGGAAGAAAGCATCATCTTGAGGATGCCTAGATTTGGACATTTTCAGAGCTTCAAAATTGTTAGCTTATAAGCTAATAAATTCCCATAGTCAAAGCCAAAACATTTTATGGTATCTGCTTTTGGCAGCAAAGCAAACTAAAACAGAAGTCATACAAAGTATATTTTCTAACCACATGGAATTAAATTAGGAATCAGTGACAGAAAGACGTCAGAAAAATTCCCACATAATTGGAAACCAAATAGCATTTTAAAAAATAACCCATGGATTCAAAGAAGAAATTAAAAGTATAAATTTGAAATTATTTCTAACTGAATGAAAATGAAAGCAACATCTCAGAATTTGCTCCTATGGACGTATTTACAGGAAAACATGTGGTGCTGAAGGCCAATATTATAATAGAAGAAAGGTCTCAAATCAATGCCCTCAGTGCCTATTTTAAGAAATTAGAAAAAGGGGAGCAAATTAAATTCAAAGTAAGTTAATGAAAGAAAATAAATTTCAAAGTAGAAATCAAAGAAATAGAGAACAGAAAAAAAAATAGAGAAAACCAATGAAACCAAAAGTTTTTTTTTTTTTTAGAAAAACTTAACAATTGATAAGTGTTCAGCTAGACTAATAAGGAGAAAAAGAGAGAAACAAGGTACCAACATCAGGGATGAGAGAAGGGAAATCTTTACAGATTTTACAGGTATTAAAAAGATAAAAAGATAAGAATATTAAGAACATGATGCATAAATTCAACAACTTAGATGAAATAGACCAATTCCTTGAAAGACACAAACTAACAAAGCTCACAAAAGAAGAAATAGATAACCTGATATTGGAGATAGTGAATTTGCAGTGAAAAGTCTTCCCCCAAAGAAAACTAAAGACCCACATGTTTCCATGATGGATTCTACCAAATATGTAAGAAAGAAATATTACCAATTCTATGTAAACTCACTCAGAAAATTGTAGAGGAGTAAATATTTTCTATTCATCCTATGAAGCAAGAATTACCCTGATTCAAAAACCAGACAAAGATACTTGGAAACTACAAACCAATATTTTTCATTAACATGGATATAATAATTCCAAACAAAGGCTTAGGTAGACAAATCCGACAATATATTAAATTAATAATATACCATGAGAAGGTGGGGTTTATCCTAAGAATGCAAGGTTGGTTTAAAATTTGAAAAGCAAGCAATAATTCACAACATTAACAAACCTATAAAAAAAAACCATATGATCATATTAGTAGCATATAAAAGGCATTTGACAAAACCCACCATTCATTTCTAATAAACTCCCTCAGCCCAGTAGAAATAAAAGGTAACTTTCACAAACTAATTAAGGGCATCTATGTAAAACCTACAGATAACATCACACTTAAGGGTGTAAGACTAAATTCTTTTGCCCTGAGATCAGGGCACAGACGAAGATGCCAGCTCTAATCATTTCTATTCACCACTTTATTGGAGATTCTAACCAGGGCAATCAGGCAAGGAAAAGATATAAAGATTTTCCAGATTAGAAAGGAAGGGATAAAGCTATCTTTATTTTCAGATATCACAACCGACTGACCACATAGATCTGTTGGAATCTACGTAATAGCTACTAAACTAAAAAGCAAATTTAGCAGGTTGCAGAATCAATATATAAAAATCAAATGTATTTCTATTTGCCGGCAATTAACAATTGGAGATTGAAATTAAAAATGCCATTTAATGTAGCATCAAAAATATGAAATACTTGGGATAAATCTGACAAAATATGTGAAAGAGCCTGAACTCTGAAAACTACAAAACATTGGTGAGAGAAACTGAGGGCCTAAATAATGGAGAGATATATGTCAATATATATGTTTACAGAACTGAACACTCAATATTGTTAAGATATCTAGATAGATTCCCTAACTAATCTATATATTCAACATAATCTCAACCAAAATCTCAATAGGCTTTCTTTTAGAAATTGAGAGACTAATTCTCAAACCCACATGGAATTACAAAGGACCTAAAATAGCAAAAACAATTTTAAAAAGGAAGAACAAATTTGGAAGACTAACACTTCCTGATTTCAACACTTATTTAAAGCTACCATAATTAAGACAGTATGATTTTGGCACAAAGGTAGACAAATCAATCAATGGAATAGTAGAAAGAGTCCAGAAATAGACCTACTCATATATGGATAACTACATTTTTTTTTGTTTAATTGATAAGAGACTTTATTGGCTTATATGAATGGAAAGTCTAGACATAGGGTAAACCTCAGAGTTGATTTGATCCAGTAATTCAACAGTATCAACAAGAGTTTGGCTTTCGTTTTTCCTTTCAATTCTACTTTCTGCTCTGTCAGATTCATCCTAATTTTTGACAAAGGTGCAAAGACAATTCAGGGGAGAAAGGATAGTCTTTTTAAAAAATGTTGTAGAAACAGTTAGATACCTATTTAAAAAAACCAAACAAACAATAAGCATCAGTCCATACTTCTTACTATTTACAGAAATTAACTAAATATGGATTACGGCCTAACTGGGTCTAAACATAAAACTAAAACTTTTAGAAGAAAACATAGGAGAAAATCTTGTGACCTTGGATTTGACCAAGTTTTCTTTGCTACCACACAAAAATTGTAGCACATGAAAAACAAATTGATAACCTAGGCATCATTGCTATTAAAAACTTCTGTTCTTTGAAAGACTCTGTTAATAAAATTAGAAGGAAAAACCATACAAGGTGAAAAACTTTGCAAAGCATCTGATAAAATGTTTGTATTTAGAATGCAGAATGAAATCTCAAAATTTAACAATAACAGAACACCCCCTAAGTGCAAAGGGTAAATTATTTGAACACAAACATCACCAAAAATGATATACATATGGCAAATAAACACATGAACAGATGCTCAACATGATTAGCCATTAGACAAATGTAAATTAGAAATGAGATACCATTTCATACCTATTTGAATCACCAAAATTAAAAACACTGGCCATACCAACTGTTGCTGTAAATGTGGAGAAACTGGAACTCTCATACAGTACTGGTGGAAATGTAAAATCATACAACCACTTTGAAAACAATTAGGAAATTTCTTAAATAATTAAATATGCACCTACCCAATGATCCAATCATTCCACTAGTAGGTATTTACTTAAGAGAAATGGTAGAATATTTCCATTCAATGATTTGTACACAAATGCCCATAGAAACTTTATTTGTAATAGCCAATAACTAGAAACAACTTAATTATCTATCAACAGATGAATTAACAAGCAAACTGTCATATATCCATAAAATAAAACACTACTTGGTAATAAAAAGGAATGAACTAGTGATACATGCTACAACATAGATGAGTCTCAAAATAATTATGCTGAGTGAAATAATATAGACACAAAATAGCACATAAAGTATGTTTCCATTAATGTAAAATTCTAGGAAATGCAAACAAATGTACAATAGCAGAAAATAGATCAGCAGTTGCTTGGGGATAGGGGTTGCAGTAACAGAGAAAGGTGGGAGGGCAAGATTACAAAAGTACATTAAGAAACTTCTGGGGGTGATGGGTATATCATTATCTTGATTGTGGTGATAGTTTCTCATGTGTATTCATATGTTAAAAACGACCAATTTTTACATTTTAAATATGTTCGGTTGGTTTTATGTCAATGATACCCCAACGAAGAGGTTATATACAACAGTACTTAATGGAATATTTAACAACCAGTATGATATAGACAGTAAACCTTGAGAATAAATGCTGGTCATGTTGGTGTGTTGCAGCTGAATACTACCCAGTCTTGGTTGCAAAGGTACTCAACTTCATTAGTTATCTGAGAAATTAAATTTAAGATCACAATGCAATACCACTATATATGCACCAGCATGGCTAAAATAAAAAACAAAGAAACAAAAAAACAATGATATCAAGAGTTGATGAAGACGTGGAGAAATCTGAATTTTCATACACTGCCAGTGGGGATGGAAATTTGTAGAACCATCTTGGAAAATCATTTGGCATATCTACTGAAATCTAAACAGGCTGCAGGCCCTGTGCCTTGGCAATTCCATTGCTACATATACATCTACAAAAATTGGTCACAGAAGCACTAAATATAATAGCCCCCAACTGAAAACTATTCAAATGTCCTAGTGAATGGATAAATAAAATGTGAACATTCGTAAAATGGAATACTATCCTGTGATGAGAATGAACTGCTAGATGCAATAGTGCAAACAAATGCCACCAAATAATGTTAAGTAAAAGAAGCCAGACACACGCAGAAAAGTACTACTCTATGATTTCATTTATAGAAAGTTCAAAAACAGTCCTAATTTAATCATGCTGTTAGAAGTTAGGATACTTGTTACCTTTAAGTCATTACTATTGACTAGAAGGGGGTACTCACAGGGGCTTTCGGTCTTCTGGTTATGTTCCATTTCTTGCTCTGGTTGCTGGTTAAATGAGTGTATTCAGTTGTGGGGGAAAAAAATCTACCACATTGCTTACTTATGATCTGTGCACTTCTATGTATGTTGTACTTCAGTAAAAGTGTTTACCCAAAAAAACGAAGACTGGATGCACTGAAAAAGTTTGAGAGCAACTACTCCAGTCAACAATCTTGACCATATGCAGGTCAAAAAATGAAGGTGGTGGTGGGGATGCTAAGAGTCACTGTAGAACTAGCTTTAAATACTTAAGCTAAATACCGAGAGCATTTTGATGAAACCTCATGTCACCATCTAGGTAATCAGGCCCCTTGGTAATATCAACATCTAAAGAAAAACACCAAATCTTCAATATATTAAGATATAATTTTTATCTTTTAAATAAAAACACCCGAGAAATCAACTGTAGGAGGAGGAAGAAAATGAGGGACAAAGGAAAAAATAAAATATCCCTTTTCCTCTAGATAATAGTCTGCGGTCAATTCCCCACCTAGAGGTACCTTGGCCATAATGTTATTAGAAGGAAATGCTATCACTTTTAAAGTCACGAGCTATTTGATAATTTGCAGAGTCATTTCAAGGGAGTCCCCAACTCTGAAATGCTCAACAATGACTCTTCCTCTTGCTGGATGAAAGACTTTAAAGGTAGGGTTGGCAATGGCACTGCACTCTCCATTTCCCCAGTGTCTGCTGCTCCCAACCTCTTCCTCCCCAGCCTTCCCAGACCCTAGGCAGGCTGCTGCACTGCCTCTGCTGGAGAGGAGACTCTCCTGCACTGCTCTTTCTTCTCAGGGCCCCTGTCGTCTTTCCCAAAGATATTCCTGCATTTCTTAGACTCACTGAGAGTTTCGGCAGCTTGGAACCCCCTCTCAGGATGTCACCATCCTTGTGGCCAGTACATTCTCCTTTTTTGTACCAACCCATCACGACAAAGGGCTACAAACAAGCCCATGGCCCTTAAGAACAGATACTTTGACCTTGATTTAGAGGACTGGATCTCAACCTGGGTAGTACTCCCTTGGTTGCTTTGGGAGTCTTTGGGAGATATTTTTGGTCGCCTTTTGGACTGGGCACACTACTGACCTTTAATGGGCAGTGTCAGAGATATCAGCTGTTCTGTACAATGTCCCACACAAATTTAGAATGTAGGTCATTTGTGCAGGTAGACATATAATTATCTGAGCCTAGAAGCTAATTCCTTCTTACAAATACACACTTTTTTTTTTTTTTTACATGTTTTCACATGCATTAGATCTTCCAAGATGGATTTGCCTTATGAATTGAGGGAAAAGTAATTTTTTGTTTTGTGCAGAATTTAACAAGAGTTGTTCATCATTTCCGAAAATCACTTTCTGATTCACCAGAACCTCACTTCTGTCAGTTTGCATTGTGACTGCTGCTTTCATAGTTTCAATATAAAGGTAGGAGCATCTGGCTCCCTCATCATGTCTTCTATATAGCCATGCCCAAACATTTCCATATTAAAGTATAAATGATTTCAGTATAAATGCTTCCCTTTCATTTTTCCTTTTACATCATTGGGATATTTTGATTTTTAAAAAGTTTTGATCAGATAGATTATATTACCTATGAATTTTATTTAAGAATGGCACAGGATACATTATAAAATATTTAAAATATATGGAAGATATTGGGTCTTGTAGAGCTGGGGCCCATTGATTTAGGGAAGCAGCTCCAATTCCTCTGAAAATTTTCAGATTCTTTTGTGAGGGAATGACCTCTTATGCCAAATAAAGGCTGACCTTTGCCTAATGGTATGCTGGTAAATATTTAACAACTACCTCTCAAGGGAAAAAAACAACAACCCTGATTTGTAGTGTTTGTAGATTTCCATGGTATAAATACTCTGGCCATGGCCAATTTCAAGAATCAACCAATATGATGTCACTGAATGTAGAGTTGGATAGTGTGATGGTTAATATCACGTGTCAGCTCGACTAAATTATGGTGTCCAGTCAAGCAAGCACTGGCCTGATTGTTACTGTGAGAATATTTCATGGATTCATTTGATTGCATCTACAGCTGATTACATCTACAAATAAAGAACACTGTCTTCAGCAATGAGAGGAAGCTCCTCATCCAATCATTTGGAGGCCTTATAGGAAGAACTGAGGATTTCCGTGGTCAGAAAGAAGAATTTCTCTCTCTAGTCCGGCCAGCCAGCTTCTCCTGGGGAATTCATTGTCACCTTCACGGGAGTTCCCAACTTGCAGCCTGCCCTAAGGAACTGGGACTCGCCAATCCCCACAGTCACGTGAGCCAATTCCTATAATACATCTCCTTAGGTATATAAATATATATCCTGTTGGTTCTGTTTCCCAGGAGAACCCTGACTAATGCGGTAGAGATGCCAGAAGAGATCAGTTTCTGTGAGCCCAAACGAGCTAGCTCCAGCACAGGTGAGGGGATCTGAGGACTCACTATTATCAAATTTCTGTTCAGTTACCCCAATTTTTTTGGATTATTCTTATAGGGCTCCGGGGACCATACAGCAAATAACACAGGTAAATAAATGAAACAAATAAACAGAAGGTCCCACCCTACATGGTTAATACAGATAGCAGGAGGCTCAGGTAGTTCACT
This sequence comes from Tolypeutes matacus, assembly GCA_026826555.1. Classification (NCBI taxonomy): domain Eukaryota; kingdom Metazoa; phylum Chordata; class Mammalia; order Cingulata; family Chlamyphoridae; genus Tolypeutes; species Tolypeutes matacus. The sequence continues at coordinate 9,465,550 of JAKSZT010054202.1, read as the reverse complement.
GCTCCAAGATTGGAAAGGAATGAGGATAAGAATGAGTTTAAAATATTCTTTAACAAGTCAGATGATGTCTGTTGAGTTCCAGGATAAAAAGAACTGCCTTGCTGAGAACTAGAGGACAGGGCAATATGTTCCTTGCATTTATTCTGCTGCCGGCTGGGGAGAAAACATGAGAGATTGGCAAAGCTGTTTCAGGAAAGCACCTGTAAAGCACCATTTAATTAGGCAGGTGATGGAAACTCATAGGAGGCAGACTAGGCCTCCTTGGTTGTAATGTAGCTTGTAAATTCTTGCTAAATTATCAGGCTAGAGCCCTTTGAAGGGCAGCCTGTTGTGAGTGACAAGGTAACCAGCGCAGTTGTTCTGCCATCTTTTTCAAAAGTGAGGGTGTGTTTTGGCCAGAGTACAAAATCTTGTCAAGAGAGAAGGATGGAGAATTATCGGATAAGAGAATGGAACAAAACAAAGAGCTAGATTGGTGTAAATGGTGCTCAAACGTGAAAAAATGATTACGATGTGAAGCAATAGGAAACTGCCTGACGCAATACACGTCTCATTTAGAATTTGTTCGGGACCAAAAGGAGCAAATTTTCCATTGTTTCTGCAACTCTGTGTTAAAGAACACTGAAGAATTCTTGGGATTTGAAAGTAAGCCTCCCAAATGTGTATAGACATTGAAGCACATTCAGTACCCACGGTGACATGAACGGTGTGAAATTTCCAGAGAAGAGACACAGGGGAATTAATTACTCAGCTGCCTTGGACATGGCAGCTATTTTAAACACTATATATTATTAGAGGGGACATTGCCACAAAGCTCTTTTTCAGAGTTTACATTCTGTATGCCTCTCTAGTGCTTTAAAATCCTAAGAAATTTCAAGCACAGTCTATATTAGAGGGTCTAATGATCAGTGTTAAAAGCGATAAATTAAAAGGTATTAGGTTCTGGTATTTCACATTTTTTTACAAATCTTGAAGGTTCTAGTGGATCAGAGATGGTCTTTATGCCCTATGGCACTATAGAGTTAATACAAATTTTAATAAATTCTTGCATCTATGATGAATGTGTTCCAGACATGCAAAAGTTTGTGGCGACTGTCAACCAGAAAAATTTGCAGCCACAGCAGATAATGGCATATGGTGTGCGAGCTGATGAGGGGGAAGAAGGTTCACGGAGCCTTCACTAGCAGATGCTCAGTGACAGGAGGAAAGTGAATTGTGTGCTCTCTTGGGAAAACAAGAAAACCAAGTGGAGAAAAGTTTTTGTCATGTCAGTGGAACATATTCATGAGCTACACATTTTTTCTCTGGTACCAAACAAAGATGCCCAAGGAATAGAGTGCTCATGAAAATGAGCTTAGGCCACTGTGACCACAGGGTCTCAAGTCATCAGCTAGAATTGCAAGGAACATGTTGCATTATTCTCTCCTCACTGAGCATTTAACAGCATCATAGCTTTCGTCGTTGTTGTTCAAACAGAATGGCAGCATTTATTCTGTCATTGGTTGCTTTGCTTGCTGTCTGCAGCCAGAAAAGCCCTCTCTTAAAAAAGTCTTTAATGAGAAAGGAACTTCTGGTAGCAGTGGAGACCCTGTATGAACCGCAGCTCTAACTTCCTGGTGCGACTGGCATGCAGCACATGTAAAGTGAGTGCCATTTGCTTGTAGCCCATTCTGTAAAGTGCTATCGAGGAGTCAAGAAGTGAAAAGAGAAACCATGTCTGTTCAGTGCAGTTGATGAAGGATGACATATGTTAGGTGTGTGCTTCAGTTGGGTCTCCCCAGCAGCAGATTCTGAGATAAGGCTTTGAGTAAAGTAGTTTATATAGGGGACCCCTGGAAGCACCAGCTGAGAAGTGGAGCAGTGAGCTGAAGTAAGGGTAGAGGCCAATGGAGGGTGTGGTGTTGAGAAGTTACCGCTGTGGGCAAGTGGAGCTCAGCTGAGGGGTTAGGAGATGGTGTGGAGGGCACTTCAGAAGCATTCTCCCAGAGGTGCAAGAAAGCTTGAGGATTTATCCACCAGCTTCCCCTCTGTCCCTGCTGAGGGATACTTTTGGGAGTATTACTTTTCTAACACTGCATGAGAGCCAAAGATGCTCTCTTGGCCAGGAAAAAAAGCCCTCAGGCAAAAAAATGCAAGTAGATAGCCTTTGGTGTGCAGAGGTGAGGGTAAAAGCATGAATGGGATTCTGACAATATTTGCTACAGTGTGTGTGTGCATGTACATGCATGCACATGTATATAAACAAACATAAAAAGAAATGAGCCTTGGGCAGATGTGGCTCAAATGGCTGGGCGTCCGTCTCCCATATGGAGGGACCTGGGTTCGATCCCTGGGACCTCCCGGTAAAATAAAAAAAAAAAAAAAAAGAAATGAACCTTGAAGAGTGGAACTAGGGTTCGTGTAAAAAGGGAGAATCACTGCTAGCAGGTAGAATAGTGTACTCAAAGGTTCAGAAAGATGATATTCATAGAAAAATCAGGGATGACGATGACAATTTTGTCTTTAAGAATTTATATGCCAAGCAGGTAACCTTTACGTATTGTGAAGTATCTCTCCAGCAACATTCCAGATAAGTACTGTTCTTCCCATATTACAGATAAAGAAACTCAGGCTCTGTTAAGTGATGTGTTCCAAATCACAGTGAGTAATGGACAAACTGGAATTTTAATTCAAGCCTGTTTTACTCTAAAAACTGTGCCCTTATTACTGTCACAGTGCCTAGTTAAGTCCACTTGTTTGTCTGTAGTGAGGCCTGCAACAGATATTAGAAAGATATAAAATTCTACCATGGAATACCTCAAATATTGAACCAAGGAGTTGGGGCTCTATTCCTACAGGCATAGGGTAATCACTAAAAGCATTTTGAGAAAACACATACGATGAATCAGGCAAACATATGCTGGAAAGACTGGTGTAGTGGTCATTTGATAAGTCGAAAAATGTGGTGGTAGAAATGGGGAAAGGGAGTGTTGTGAAAGACAGTGTTTATGCCCGCCAAACTTACAGGATTTGGTAAGTCACTCCATGAGAAAGGCAGAGCGGAGAGGCAAAGCCTGTTCAGAGTTGTCAAAATGGGGGGTGCGGGGAAATAGTGGGGTTGACGGACAGTCATCGGGATGCCTTGGCTTGAATGCAAGCTTGAGTTTTATCCCTCTGACTCACGGCAGGGCGAAACGTTTGAGAATAAGGGTCGGGTATGATGGTGGTAGCTGTGACATCTGCCACCCTGCTCATTGCTGGGGTTGATCTGGCTACAAGATTTCTTCCTTCATCACTGAAAGCTGTGTGCTTCCTCAGAGCCAATGCTCTTCCCATGTAAAGGAGGACCACTCTTCTGACTCACCACGATCCCATGCTGGAAGCTCCATAGAACGTTTTGAGATGGTTATGTCCATCTGTGACCTGAACATGGCCAGCCTAGGGTATGGAAGGATGCCTGTGCATGGTGGTAAGGGCTAAGTCACGGGAATGGATGCAACCACATAAAAAAGAGAGAAGTGAGGACAAAGTGGGAGGACCAAGGAAGTACTCCTGATGGTTAGGAGGTGGGAGGCAACCAAAGGAAGAAGAGAAAGAATAGACTCAGGAGAGTGACCATTGCACTATTGCTGCTAAGGCTAACACCAAACAGGCTTGACCAGGTCCCTTGGCTTATGCCATCCCTCCAGAAGGTTATCCCCATTTCTCACCAACATCCTGCCCCTCCACCAAGGCCTGGCTCTTATGCCCCATGTGCCGTGAAACCACCCCTGACCATTCTAACAGGAGCATTTTTTTCTTCTATCTCTCTGAACTTCTAGAGTAGCGCTGTCCAGCAGAACTTTCAGCAATCATGGAACTATGCCTGTACTCTACAATCCTGTAGCGATTAGCCATATGTGGCTATTGAGCACTTGAAATGCAGTGTGTGCAACTGAAGAATAGAACTTAAAAATTTTAATTTCGTTTTATTTAATCTAAATTTAAATTTCAATAGCCACCTGTGGCTAGGGGTAAATATTGGATAGCGAAGATCTATAGCATTTACCACTGTGTCTCATTCCACACTGCCTTGTACGAAGAATACTTCTGCACATGACTCAGTTCTCCATACTCATAATGAGCTAGTGAGACCAGGGGTTCTCTCTTGGGTAAGTGTGTATTCCCACAACATTAAGCTCAGTACCGGTCATAGAGCAATGCTTGTAACATGCTTTTGAGCATATTATGACTGTCATTTTGTCTTGGATCACTGACATGGTAGATTACTTGTCAATCTTGTGGCTCAAAAAAAAAAAAAAAAAAATCCTCAACAACTTTGAATGACTTTCATGAGCTCTCATTAGATGTCAGGTCTCTGCTCAGGTCTCTGGGGGAGCAAGGGATGGTTAAAACGTAGTCCTTAGCCTCACAGGGTCAGGTGTTATGGAGTAGGCAAAGAAATGAAGCTAAGAGTATCTCGCCGATCTGAAAATGTCATTTACCTAGAGCTGCAATTTGCCTTAAGGGATTTAGGTCTATATTCCTTGTATTGTTTCCTCAGGTCTCCACAGTATCAATTTTATTTGCCACAGGAAGAAATAAGATAGAATAAATGGACATGAGACCTATTAGGATTCCTGAAAAAAAATAATGTAGTAAGAAAATCATGTTCTTTGAGAAGAAATGAGCGACTGGGTGGAAGAGAAATGAGGAGTGATCTTCTGGGAAAGAAACTCCGAAAAACTTCACTTGTTTTATATAACTGCAAAGTAAGTTGATCTCTCACCAGAGAGGGCTTTTCTTTTTGTGGGCAACCCTTGAAATTCAGAGAGCATGCCTTACTTAGCATAGTCTCCTTTCTCTTATTCTATCTCCAAATAGTAGGCTCTCAGAAAACGTCTGCTGAAAGAATGAAGTGGAGAGAATGTTGAGGAATATTTATGCTTCCTTTTTTTTTTTTTTTTATGTACCGGGGATTGAACCTGGGACCTTACATGTGGGAAGCCAGTACTCAATCACTGAGCCACATCAGCTTCCCTGAATTGGTTCTCTCGTTTGCTTTGCTTGTTGTTTGTTTTTGTCCTTCTTAGGAGGCACCGGGAACTGAACCTGGGACCTTCCATGTGGGAGGCAGGTACTCGACTACTCGAGCCACACCTGCTCCCTATACTTCCTTTTTCTACCCTGGGTCAATTCTCCTTTGCCTAGAACTATATCCTTCATAAAAATGGAGGATATTAAGTCAGTCATAAGGTCTTCATTTGGTCCAGTGAGCAGGAACTCTTGGAAAAAAACAAAGGCTCCAGGGAGTTAAAGGGGGATAAGCCTTCGTAAGTCAGCCTTCTGCTGGCTACACAACACTCCAGTCCAGATACGCTAACCCGGTTGGAATGTTAAATGGAGTGCAGCCAATACCTTGTAAATGTGGAAGGAAACCATCAGGTCTTTGCCAAGACTTGTCATTAGTGAGAAGGGTCCCCTTGGAAAGAATGAGATAACAGAGATTGCTGAAAAAGTGTAAAGCAACCTGAGAATCCAGTGACATGTTGACAAATATCACTCCTCCCTGCTTTCCTCAAATCAGAGGCAAGCAGCTGAAGCACAAGCAATTTCTAAAGAGAGTTTTCACAGTCCAGTACTGGGCTACTCCTTGTCTTATCAGCAGCCTCTGAACTGCTCCAGGTGGATTCTGTCCAGGAAAAAAAGAAATCCTGAAATATTCAGTAAAAGTTACAAGGGAGGCTTTGCCCTCCCACTATAGCTTCTAGAAAAACACACCTATTTCTCTTAAAAGAAAAAGGAATTCACAGCATCTAAAACCTGCTCCCCCACCTTTTTTTTTTTTTAATGTATTTGATAGCTGATTTCATAAAAGAAAAAGAAATGAAAATAACAGTGCTAAAAACTAGCATTCAAATGTCAAAGAAGACAAGATTTTCCAGGAAAATATCGCAATTGATCTAAAAAAGTTGAAAAGGTTATTAGGATAGTAATTTAGTTTGGGATGCAATCTCTTCTCATTTTAGAGCAAATTAAATAAAATGACAGAATCGAAATTTTTGTTTTTATTTTGGTTATAAGCTTTTCCAGGGTAACTTTATCCTAGCCTGGTCTGTCTAGATTTACTCTGGTTAAAAGGCGAAACTGAGGTCAAATTTAACACTAGTAACTCATTCTCCAGTTTAAATCACATGAACTCAAGTGGTTTCACATGGTTTTGCTTCCAAGCCATGAACAAATCAACACTGTTGGATGTAGCTGGCTTTGAATAGTTGGGTTTTATTCAGTTTAGGGTTCAAATTATATTCTTGAGCCTGTAGAAATGACTTCCATCAGTTTTGGAAAATTCATGGCCTTTTTCTCTTTAAAGTTTCTTCTGTCCCATTCTCTCTCTCCTCCCCTTCTAGGAGTCCAAATATATATGTTAAAACTTCTGAATGTGTCCTGTAAGTCTCTCTGCTCTTTTCTGTATTTTCCATCCCTTTCTCTTTCTGTGCTTCGGTCTGAATACTTTGCCTATACAGTTCACTATTCCTCTCTTCAGCTGTGTCCAAACTGCTAAGAAACCCAATGACTGAGATCTCCATTTCAGTTATTATATTTTTTCAGGTCCAGAATTTTCTATTTGAGTCTTTTAAAATAAATTCCAGTTTTCTGATGAAATTCTCAAGTTTGTCTTTTATTTCTTGAAAATGCTAATCACAGTTATTTTTGAGATAAGTATAATACCTGGATCACCTATGGGTCTGTTTCTATTATCTGTTTCTTTTTTGGTCCTGTGTCTTAGTATGCTTGGTAAGTTTCTATAGAATGCTGGACATTGTGTATGCAAAATTTGAGAGGCTCTGGATATTATCTTCCACCAAGGAGGATTCACCTTCTCTGAAGGTAAATTTAGACATTTAAAGTAGGGGGAAGTTTACCTCAAACTATTCAGGGGTTCAGCTGAGCAGAAAGTGGGTTTCATCTTTAGACTGGGTCTATCTTGGGTTTACCCACTCCTAGAGGTGCCAGCAGGAATCTGGGGTGTTTACTAGAGCTTTTCCTTTTAATTTCAACTTTTGTCTTTCCAGCACCATGCAATTTTGAAAACTGCACTCTGTTCTTTAAGCAACGTTTTTGCTTGGCTTCTTAACTAACTTCTTGCCTTATGCAACTGGGAATCAGAAAATGCCTGAGGGGGTAAAGTGGTACACACTGGGCTCACTTCTGTGGGCCTCCCTTCTCTCAGAGGTTTGAGCACTGCAAGTCTTGGATGCCTTGACAGATCTCTGATGTTCTCAAACAGATTTTCGTTTTAATTTTATCTGGCTTTTCTCATTATTCTTGCTGGGAGTATTGTCCTGCTTCAAGCTGCTTCATCAGAGCCAGAACTGAAAGTGTGGAATAACTGTGGTTTTTGCAAAAACAAAATCCCAGAGGCAGAAGACTATAAAAAAATCCAATCATGAAAATTCATTCTATGTTCCAGGAACTGTAGGTGTATTAGGGTTTTAAAATGGATAAGATGATAGCCCTGCCCTGGGTGTATTCACATCTTAGCAGACCTCTTCTAAGGTATACTTGACTCCATTCCATTATCATTCTTTGCTCATTTTATATTTAGTTCAAGACACACCAACAAACCTTTGCTGAAAGACTCGGGCAAATATTGAGATCTCCATTCTCTGATATTTTGTACTACTTATTATCAACATCTCACAGAGCAACATGTCACAATGCTTGAATTGTTTAATATACCATTCTTTACCTGCTATTCCCTTCACGTCCCCCCTCCCAGCAGAGAGGAACTAGATTTGATACTTATGCTGCAACATCCAAATTGCCCAATAAATATGTTTTTTCCAGCGTGATCACTCCCTGGGCAAACTGTCATATTCCCTATATCTTTTTTTCAGGAAAAGGATGAGAAGAAAGTGAGGGTCCTGTCTATGGAAAGAAGGAAATTTCTGGGACTGTAACTCTGGGAGTTAGGTCTTCTTTCCCTTACAGAATCAATAAGGACCTCTCTTGTTCCATGTCAAGGTAAAAATGGGTAGCATTTATTGTTCTAAGTATATTACATGTATTATATCATTAAATCTTGAAAATGGCCCTGAGATACAGGCATTTTATTATTATCCCCATTCTACAAATAAAGAAGCAGAGGCATGGAATGGCAAAGTTATAAAAACCCAACCATGAGGCATGCTTCTCTGGAATTATCAGCTGAGAACTGACCTCAAGACATCTTCTGGTGGTGGACCTTAGCCAGAGTGGATATTTGACAGGAAACTGCAGGTCATATGCAATAGTCTTTCCCTGGAAGACAAACCTTGGTTTCTTCTGGGTCCATCTAACACTTTTCTTCCCATTTTTATTTTATTTTATCACTTAGGATTGAGTTTCATTTCAGTAGTTACAGTGGCTCAACAAGCTAGGGGACTATGCTTTTTCCTGAATAGGAAGTCTGGAAGTAAGCATATCAAGACTCACACAGTGGATCCACAATGCCATCAGGGACCCTGGCTCTTTCTACCTTTCTACTTTCCTATCCGAATATGTAGCTTTCATCCTCATGCTTGCAAGCTAGCTGCCACCCCATCAAAATTGCTTCTATATTTCAGGCAGGAAGAAGAGGAGGACTAAGGTAAAGAATGAAGCCAACCAATTCTGTTCCTTTATAAATAGCTTTCCCAGAAGCCCCATTCGGTGACTTCTCTTTACATTCATGTAGCCAGGGTTGTGTCACATGGCTACTCCTAGCTGCAAAGGATTCTGGGAAATAGAATATTTTAAATGGACATACTTCAGCACTGAATAAAATCAAGAAGATACTTTTGGGAAGGAAGAAAGGGAGAGTAGGAACTAGAGTATCTGCTATCATTTAAAAATTTTTAATTGATGTCAGAGGAAAGAGCTTCATCAATGGCCAGCAAGCCCAACAAACCATGTTTCTCAGTGGAACATCACAATGACCTATGAAGCTAGAATAATAAACTCATGAATTCTTGGATCAGGGTCTATATATAAACCATCTGCAAAAAATCTCATGTCCCAAAGCCAGTATGGTATAGTGAAGAGAGTGATGAATTTGGAATCAAAAGAATAAGGGCTACATCCTGCTTTTGCCAAGTAAAATGTGGGGCACTTTGGGCAAGATATTAATTTTACATTTCTTATCGGTAAACTGGGAATAATTGCATGTGTCTTAGTTCACAGAGTTGGAAAGGTCAAAATAATGAATGTGGAAATGCTTTGAAATCTACTGACCTATGCATTTTATTTATTTCTTTGCCATATTTAAAAACCAGAAATGGAGAACCATAGATGGAGATCAGCTAATTATTTTAATAAACTTCCCTTTTTATAAGTCCATTAAAATTATGTAAATATATAATTTTACATGTTCATGTTTTGTACATCTAAACAAAAATATTACCATAGATAATTTTATAGCATTATAGCATATATATGCATATATGAACATATATATGTAGTTGTTTGTTTAATGAAATTTTGTGGTATCTTTGTAATGGCAGAATTTACAATATTCCATTTTAATGCTTAAGCTTCTGGAACTTACCTGATTGCCTAATCTACTTCTATGGTTTATCTTGTATAGGGGGAAAGAAGAGGGCTTGGAACTATCAGGGTACCCCAACATTAAAACTGTTATCTCTTCCGTTGGAAATATGGCAACTCTGTTGTGTTTTCCAAGATATATTCCAGTAATTCTTTAAAATATGATTAGTACTACCAATACTTTGTCAATTTGGGCACGTCTTTTCTTGTTTTGTCTTAGCTAGACGGTCTTTGTGAAAGTTGATGAATTCAACAGCTTTTGAGCAGCTTTGCTGCATGTCCTCTGCCCTCGGTGCAGTGGTGTAAGTCTTATTAATACTACTGGGTTATGCCGGAGCACATGGGTAGCTATATAGCTCCTGTAGTTAGTGGTGATGGACCAGCCTTGAAATCTCTGTCTGGAGTCCAGGAGCCTGTCTCAATTATTTAGACTCTGAGCGTGGGGGTGGGGAGGGAAGGCGACTGGCCACATTCCTTTGGGCTATCCTTCAAACTTGGAACTTTGTCTTTTTTTTTTGTCCGGCAGAAACTAGTACTCAGACACATATATTGAGTGGGGGTAGAATGAGAACAAATTACATGTCAAATTGTATGATTGCCAAAATTCACTTAGGGGAACTTTTACCCAAATGATTTACCTTGGCATCAGCCTAAATTTTAATTCAAGGTGATATGAAAAGTTACAGACTCTATTAAAGGTTATATATATATATCAGTTCTTGAAACTTGTAATAAGAAATAAAGTTATAATAGGAAAATAAACTTATAATAGGAAATAAAGTTTTTCCTAATCAAAGAGCCCACCCACTTCCTGCAAATCACAGGATTTTTGAGCTTGAAGAGAGCTATGATACAGACTCATTTTATAGATAAGAAAAATGAGGCCAACTGAGGTTAAATGAATTATCCAAAGTCACGCAGTTATTTCTAATCCCTGACCATGAACATAGCAAACATTATTTGACCATGTGGAATCTGGTGACTGAACAAATATATACACATGCCTAGGACAGAATACATACTCAATACTCTGAAAAAATTCAATATTGTTTTTTTCATGCAAAGTGCAGATATTATCTGATATAAAATTATTATCATATCATGTTTTACTGAAATACCAGGAAAAGTCAAACTAATATATTTACACAAGGCTTAGCAGAGTGTACAGCATAAAATATGAGCCAAATAAACACTTTTTATTTGCCTAAACAAAGCCTGTTGAAAGTTTAGAGCACGTGTGATAAAATACTCCAGAAAAGTAATTTCTTAAGCTATATTATTTTTTCCCTAGATGATGGCTTTTATCATTGTGAAGCCCAAACTTGATAAATATGATAGGATATACATTTGGTTATTCTATTTGAAGCAGATGTCCACCACAGGTTTTAAAACTTGTACTACTGGAACTTTGAGTCTCACTAATTGACTATTTTCTCCTGATCTGGTTTGTCTTCTTTCAAGACTCATATATTTATTATCCTCTCTTTCAGGTCTTTTCAGGCTTTCTAAGAGAGAATGGACTCCTTCCTTCTGCTCGCATGTATCTCAAATATAACACTACAACATTATTGCAATATTTGAGCAATTTGCCTTTTCTATGAGCTTGTGAATTCCGAGAGGGTAGATGCTCACACATTATATTTATGTCTGTGTCCACAGCAAGCAAGCATTGCAATGGAAACAGAGTGGAGGCTCGGTAAATATTTGTAGAATGAATGAAAACAAATGCCAAGCCCTCCCTACAGCCCCCACACCCAAGTCTCTGCCCTGATTCTCCCTCTAATCCCTTGTAGCCTCACACCACCACCAAGCTGGTTCTATTACTGGCTCCCTTTCATTGATGAGGAAACAGACTCAGACGTGTTTAATTACTTTCTCAAAGCCAAACACCCTGTCAGTGACAGAAGTCTCTCAAATTGCTGGGAACACATTAGGGGAAGGAATTTGAGGTGAGCTGGACCTTGCCAGTTAAAACCCACAGCGAGGACAAAAGCAATCCAAACTCAGCATCTCATCAAAGAAGCAGCACCACAAAAAAAATCCAAACTCGTTTCCATGTAAAACGCAGAAGACAGAGCAGCCAGTGACCTAACAAGCTGCCCAGTCAGCTCTGGTGCCTGAAGTCTGATCAGGAAAATGTCCTGAGCAAGAAATTCTGCCACCTCCCCAGGAGCCCTTTCTAGAGGCTCTCCATGTGCAAATGCGTGCCTTGGCCAAACTAAATTCCTCACGCCATACTCTGAGCTCATCTCACCACCCTCCACACGTTCTACAAAGCTCCATTCACCCTCTTCCTTTTCCTTTCTGCTTGCAACCAGAGATAAGTGGGGTTTTTTGTTTGTTTGTTTGAGGTATGGGGGGGCCAGGGATTGAACCCATGGACCTTGTATGTGGGAAGCCAGTGCTCAACCACTGAGTCACATAGACTCCCCTGAATTGGATTTTTTGTTTGTTTGCTTCTGTTGGTTTTGTTTTTAGGAGGCATCTGGACCGAACCCAGGACCTCCCATCTGGGAAGCAGGCTCTCAACTGCCTGAGCCACATCCATTCCCAGCGATAAGGTTTTGTGTTCCTAGCTCCCCCCACCCCATTTACTTAGAAGGATCAAAGATTTTTATTCAACAAAAACAGATCGGTGGCATTTTCTACCACTAAATCAAAAAACCCCCAATAACTTCAAAGGAAAACCTGGTAATATTCAAAACAGTTTCTAGGTTTTTTTTTTATGCCTAGGAATTCACATGACAAAGGAAATAGAAAAAATCCTCCCCACACAATCCATGCATTTGTGAATATTTACGTTATCATTGTTACGTTGAGTTCTACTCATTTTTGTCAGCAGGCTTCCCTTGTACAGTTTAACTATTTTCTCATGCTAAACTCTCCGAGCATTGTCACAATGGTTAATGGGCAAGTCTGTATCAAACACTATTTAATTTTAAGGCATTTCTGCCTGCTAATTTATTACCAACTGCAAATTTCATTTTGCCAGGGCAAAAAACAATTTGTTTGTTTCATGTTGAAAATAGTTTTTCAAATAAATTCTGATGGTACACTTATCAAGCCCTTTTATCTTTCATTAAACTAATGCTTTCAAGCATAATTAAGAAGGGACTGGAAACTAGATGTATTGTAATGTTCTGATATTAGAGGAGACATATCAAAATAAATCTGCAATCATATCTTTACATCAATCTCTACTATGACTGCAATAGTATTATAACCATAATTAATTAGCTACGGTACAAATTACTAATAAATCTTCAGAAATTAAATGCCTAAAATTTCAAAACCATATGCCTTCTTAAATTGATTATTTAGAATTTAGAGGCTTTTTAATTAGGAAGAAATTTATGCAATGCTGTATGTAATAATTAGGAATCAGCTTTTTTGCAATACTTTTGAACATCAGCAAAAATTAAATCTTTGTAAAATAGTTCGGGTTAATTATAGTAATTCAATGTCAAAATTCAACATGCAGTTAAAATTTAGAGGATAATGTGGCCTTTCCAGTTCTCTAACTTCCACCTTGCCTTATGTTCTCAGTGTTGGAATCATGAACTGAACCCAAAAGCCAATGGTGGGGGGCGGGGTGGGGAATCTTCCCAGTGATTTATTCCTCTAAGAAAGTTTTCATTTTATCCAATGGTTTCTGCAAACCTATCAATCCAGATTAAACATTTAACACTCTCTTTTTCTATCCCCTGAGGATGAAGCGGACATATTTCTGAGTCTTGCCATCATTTTTGGTAAGTGATTATTTTGACAGGGGATACAAAGGCTGTTTTGTCAGGGGGGTGGGAACACCATTTGGGATTTAACAAAGGCATTACTGACATGAGACCTCATTAAGTGTGTGGTCAAAAGACCCAGAGAGGTGGGGAAGAGGATCTGAAGCTCAGCTACACTTTACACACACAGGGGCCTGCTGAGAAAGGATTTCAGAGCCAGGTCCCCCTGTGCCCAGAAGACTGATGGCAGGTGATGTGGCCCACCTTGTTCCTGTCTACACAAATGCATGTAGAAGCATGCTTAGAAGACACTGTGAGCGAGAGAGAAGAACAGCCAAAAAGCCACAAGGAATGAGTGCCTACACAATCGAGAAGTGGATTGTGTTTTCCTTCTTGCTTTCACACCCTCTCCCTTCCCCTCCATCTCACTTTAATAGTTTTCTCTGAATACAATCCATAGGTGCTATTGGAATATAACCAAGTTGGGTAAAATTCATCTTCCTCGATAAAGATCTGGATCCTGAGTTCTCCCAGAGCCAATGTCCACTTGTCCACCCAGGAAAAAGAATTCTTTTTCCCTGCTAGCTCCAAAAAGCCCCTGCTTCTTTGGTTGGGTTTCCGTTGACTAGCACCCAGCCATTTCTTCAAATGACAGTCTTCCAGCAAACCTATCAAGCCTCCTGAGCACATGACTCGAAAGTGACATTTGCTAACAGATGCATTTGTGCTCCTGGCAGGATAGGTCTTTAATTGTTGCTTGTGAAGGAAAGGGAGAGCAACTAGAGCATCTCCGTTCACTGTAGCTGGCAGATCAACTAGAGATGAAGTCACATTTACAGGGAGAAAATTGCTTACGCCTACAGAATGAAATTTCAGGCTGTGACAGCTGCTAGGTAAGTAAATGAGAATCGTTTTATTCAGGTTAAATGCAGTACCCAGCACATCTTAAGCAGTGAGAGGATGTTGGTGGCCCAAAGGTGGTGACACCCTGGGTTGCACAGGTTCAGAAGAGTCTCCTAGGAGGAGAAATATGGAAAAAGTGGCCAAACAATCATCACCTTATCAAAGCATGGTGCCTTATAAAGACAAAGGAAGGCACAGCTACCTCCACAAAGAGAGCTTCAAGAGAACGGCTTCAGCTCCCCAAGTTTCAGCAAATGCTGTGTGTTGACTCTGAGAAACTCAGCCCTATTATAAAGCCTAAGCCCTTACCTGATGCTTTCATCTCATGCCCAGATTCCTTTAACAGTGTCCTACCTTGTCTCCTGATTCTCATTCCTGACCTCTGCAAATCCATCTCTACCCCTTAGCCAAAAAATAAAAAATAGAAAGACCTCTAAAAGACTACTCTATTTCTTAAAATCCTTCCATGGCTCTCTACTGCCATCAGAAAAGTCCCAGTTCTGTAGGTGGACTTACAAGGTCCTCTCGCGCCAGCCCTTGTTGACCCTTTGGCCTCTAAGGCTATGATGGGCTGCTCCCCCTCTTCTTTCTCCCATCCCCCCCTTTCTGGCCAATGCCTGCTCATCCTTCAGATTCCAACTTACTTGCTCCTTTCCCCAAGGTGGGTTGGGTGCCCCCCTCTTTCCTCCCACAGCCTTCTTGGTGCTTCTGGCCTTCTCTGACGGTCTTGCCTGCTTGTTTTCGGTCTCTGGATTTTCCAAGGTTGCAAGAGACAGAAACCCAATTTGAAGCAGCTTCCACTACAAAGGATATTTACGGGACACTGAGTGAGCTCACAAAACTGAAGGCGATGCTCAATGGCCCATTGAAGGGAGGCAGGAATCAGGGCCCTTCCGGGGTCCTGGACGCTGCTCCATGGCCTTGAGCACTAGTCACAGCATGCTGGTCCCTGCCTCTGTCTGTCCCAGGCTCTCTCCCCTCCACCTGGTCCTCAGCAGAGGGCAGAACCACATCCACCAGGTGTGCTTAGGCTCACGTTTCTTCCATTCTAATGAGAAAGATCTCAGGGAAGATTTTGACTGGCCCTTTTTTAGGTCATGGATCTGCTCTAGATAGGGAAAATAGAAATGATCTGCCCTTGTTTAGGGAAAATATAAATTGAAGGTCCCACTCAGGTCACGTTTAAAGCCCTAGGTATGTGGAAGGAGGATGGGAGAGGACAGGGGCAGGATGGCGGTGGGGCAGGTATACAGCTCACCTATTCCTGCAAACTAAACAACCACAAAATCTCAGTGGCAAACAGCAATTGGCATTTATTTTTCATGAAGCAACAGGCTGGCTGAGGTCAATCCACTTTGACCGGGTGGTTCTGCTTTAAGCCGTAGGTTGGAGCTAGGCTTCTTGTAGTGGGTATAACTCAGGCTTAGTCCAAGGATGTTTGTTCTGTGGCCAGGCTGAAGGGGAAGCTCTTCCTTCAGCACTAGCAGGTACAGGAGAAGCAGCAAAAGCCCATGATGGATCTTAGGCTTGGGCTTGGGAGTGGCACACTGTGAATTCCACAACATTGTGTCAGAGCAAGTCACGTGGCCAAGCATGAGATCAAGGGTAGGGAGGGGTGTTACATCTCTAGAGGGAAGGGAAGGACACTGTAAAGGGCATGGATACAGGAGGGCGTGAAGATTGGGGCCAATGAGTCCATATACTACAGGCATTATTTTCCAAGGGAAGGGTGTGTGGCAGTTTGATACTATTTATAAATTCCAAAAAGAGAGATTATGTTTGTAAACTGGTCTGTTCCTCTGGGTATGATACTCTTTGATTGCATTAGATTCATCTGAGGTGTCTTTGATTAAATTATGTCAAGATTAGGGCTTTGATTCCACCATGTCATTAAGGCGACTCAGCTCGAGTCCCCGTCCCCTTTCTTGGCTATATAAATGGATGCTCAATCTAGAAGACAGAAGAAGAAATACACAGAGCAATAGCAAGAGCTCCACAAACACAGAAGAGGAATGAACTTTGATCCTGGTGCCCTGGGAAGAGAGATGAGCCTGAGAGTCTACAGCTGACCTTGTGAAGAGACCAGAGAAAGCTGAGCCCAGCAAGAAACGAGCTCTCCAGCCTACAGCTGAGATTGTAAGAAGCTGGGCCCACTGAGCCTTAAGAGGAAGAGGAAGACTCGCAGACATTGCCCGCCATCTTGCTTCAACAGGTGGCAACACACAGTTGCTGATGAAGTACTTTGCATCAGCACCCCTTTTGACTGACTAATAGAGGGTGATTTAATTCTGCAAGAAAGAATAGGTGTACGCAGACAAAAACCATAATGTCCTCTGTGGTCTCCCTGGTCACACTGTAAGTTTTGTGCAGGTAGGAAATGTACTTTATTCACTTGTTCCCTTAGGCCCTATTTTGGCATACAGTAGGCAGTCGGTAATTATACGCTGACTCTAATGTAAGTGATTTAGGGGTTACAGAGAGGACAGACACTTTAACTCCTCCAAGAACTGGAAATCTAGTTGGGGAGGCAGAGGGTCATATAAACAACTGGTATGAAACAGAAAGAAACATGTGCTCTTTTAGTTCAAACAACACACCAGGGGCAAGTTGGGGAGGGAGAGATGAATTCCAACTAGGTAAATTTGGGAAGTGGCATTGGAATTGGTGGGATTTAAGCAGAACTTTAAAGGGAAAGAGAACTTCTGAGTACTTACTACATGCCAGCCGTTCAACTAAGTTTGGGGAAGTTTCTCACTCCCCGGTAGCAACTCTGGGGAGGACAGAGCGTCCTTGTGATTTTCCACGTGAGGTCTGTTAAGTTGATTGCTCAGAGTTATGCAGCTAGAAGATGGCAGAGGCTGGCTTGGACACACGAACCTTTTCATGGTTCGTGCCTTGCTCAGTGGCTAACACCTAGTACAGGTGCTGCATAAACGTGGACTCAGTAAATGAACACATGTGGGGAGCCCAATTCTCTTTCTGCTAGTCTCTGGCCATTGAAGACATCAGGAATCTGGTATAAGAGCAGGCAGGACACATCCAGTAGTAGTGTGTGAAAAGAATATCAAGCATCTGAAGTGCATGGGAAACTTCAGGCTAAGAAGGAAAATAGCAACAGGAGTGAGGGGTATGAGTTTTATTCTGCCTAGAAGTAGGTGTTGGGGCTGTGTGGTACTATTGAACATATGACCTCATAGGTAAAAGTTAAGGATGCAATTGGTAGTAGATGCAGTGCTGCACAAAATAATCTGGAGCCGGTGCATCTACAAGAATTTTTTTATCAGCATGTTGAAGCAAGAAAGAAATGCATTTATTTAATTGAGAAGATAATTTATTTATTTTTCTCTTTTCAGCTTTCCAAATGAATAGAATTTGGCTAGCTAGTTTTCCACCCTTAAAAGAATAAAGCAGGCTGGACTTTCTGAAATTACACTTTTCTGGAACTTATCGAGACGGCAGAAATAAACTGCAACTCACGGATGCTGAATATATCACCTATCGGCCCACCTCCTGCCACTGTAAACTCCTAACAGAGAAAAGAACCATTCTTAGGGGAAAAGGATCATCAGCCTCATTCCAGAAAAAAGGGGAGCTGGTCCTATGTGTGGGCACAATTCCAGAGCTAGGTTTCTGATGCTTTAAAGAAAAAAATTTTAAAAGCTGAAGAACGTGTCCCTGCCGCAATTTCTAATACCCTGTCAAGCAACTATGTAGGCAAGAGTGGAGAGTCCAGTTTGTAATTCTTAAGACAAGGCATTTGCCTAACACAGAGGATGACTCTTACACTGTTAGTCTATCCTCTGCCTCTTACCACACCCTCTGGGTTAATAGGAAATAACAATAAATAAAGCTTGCTCTCAGAGAGAGATGCAGCCACTGTACTGCTTTCTCAGATAACAGAGAAGGGGTTTTACCAGCCAGTTAGTGGAGACTGCTGTGGGGCATGTGAACTCCAGATCATTCTAAACAGCATTGCTGGATGTTTGGGGGAAAGTGGATTTGTTTGCTTATTTGTTTTGAGAGGTCAAAGGTTAAATCAAAATCCTTATCCCCTCTCACAAGTAGAAATGTCATGGTTCTCCTGGTCTAGTAACACCCAACTAAAAATGATTTCATATAGCTGTGCTGTCCAAGATGGTAGCCACTAGCTACCTGTGGCAACTTAAAATTAAATTTAAATCAAGCAGAATTAAGTAAAGTTAAAAATTGAGCTCCTCAGCTAGCTGCTACCATCTTGGATAACAGATATAGAATATTGCCCTCATCACAGAAAGTTCTATTGGCCAGCATTGCTATATACTAATGAAGGCTATGCTCTTTGCCAGGACCCTACTTCTACCAACCTGAAAGCTGAGAAAACATTGAGATTTAAAGGAGGGATAGCAGAGACTCTGGCTACCAGCACTGCTCTAGTAAGCAAATCACCTTTTCATTTCTCACCTTCAGAAAGGGGCTTCCCTGCCGAGTATCCGTTGGCTGGCAGAGAGAAGTCGTGACACAGAGAAGTGTTCGGGGCTGAGATTCAGAAAAAATAAACTCCCATCTTGCTTCTACAACCAGTTTTGTGCCTTTTGTCCTTACAACCTCTCTGAAGCTCAATTTCCTTATCTATACAATGATAAGAACTAAACTAATCTGTTAAGTGAATATAAAGGTATCCTAACCAAATGCAGGGAATTGATAACTGCAGAGTGACTGCAGAAGTAGCATGCATTCAGGAATTAGAACTACAGGATTAGAGTTGGGGGAAATGAGCCTTTTAGTCCAGACTCTCTCACACAGGACCTTCACCTGTGGGTGAAAGTTGTGACCTCTGAGCTACTGTCTCTTTGGGGCCATCTCCAACTACCAAGGAACGACTAAAAGGAGAATACGGTGGTTTGCTCTAAATAGTATCAACTTCAAAAGGTTCCAAACATACCCCAAAGGGGACAACTTAGAAACTCTAAGCAGAGGTCACTCTACACTTATTGACAGTTGACCTGACAATTTGGACATGTGAGAGGCACTGATTTTTAAATCTATGTGTGGACATCCAGTCTTGCTTGCCTATTCCGCGAGGATGGAGGACATCTCTTTGCTTTGATCTGTCCTTGTCTGCTCTCTTCAGTGTGCTTTTGGACTTCTACTCATTGCACCCCCAAAACAAGCAATTCTCCACTGTGGGCCAAAGGAGGATATAATTCCAATGTTCCTCAGTTAGAATTGATCCAAAGGGCATGACCATGGATCACACAAGCTTGCTACGCTGCTGGTAGCAGATGGGGTGAGATGGTTATAGCTATAGTTTATGTTCTGGAGGCGACTTTTAGAGTAAAGGGGATATTCCACCATAGGTTGGAGAGTCTCTAACTTTAGCACCACCAGAATGGCCTGGAGGGCCTGTTGAAACACGGATTGCCCTGCCCCACCCTTAGAGTTTCTGCTTCTGTTGGTATGGGGTAGGTCAGGGTGGGGCCCCAGGAATTCGCACTTTTAACAGGTTTCTAGGTGAGGATCAATTTTGAGAACCACTGTTTTAGGGCCTTTTCAAACTTGATCCCAGATGGACACTTTCAAAGAGAAGCATATTTCTCAGAGTGTTTCCTTTTTTTTTTTCATTTTCTTTTGCTAGATATCAAGTTGAGTAACTTGAACAAACAGTGATAATAGTTAACTTTTTTTACGTAGCTCTTAATGTATTCCAGGAACTGTTCTAAGTGCTTAAATATATTGACTCACATATGCTATCATCTCCATTTTACAAACGTGGCTCAGAGAAGTAACTTTGCTAAGGTTACAAAGCTAAAGTGAGCAGTGGGTTTGGTATTTGAGCACAGGAAGTCTGGCACCAAATGCTTTAGCCACTAGATCTACTGCTTCTCCTTCAACCCCCCTCTTTCTCTATCCTCACTCCTGGACAAATGGCAACATTCCCCTAAGATAGCACTCCTTCAGAGCGTCCCCGAAATGTGATGCCAACAACCCTGAGGCTTTTTGATGTTTGCCTCGGTCAAGTTTATTTTTAATACCTAGTAACTACAACAGAGCACAGTTTCTCATTTGCCCACACCCCATCATTTTGGGAGTATCCCTGATTCAATAATTATGATTTTACAGGGGATGTAGGAAGACTTGACAAGTAGAGAAAAAGTAACCTGAATGAAGAATGAGAGATAATAAACAGGAGAGAGAAAATAATAAAGCAGTAGGAAGAAGGGTAAAGATAAACAGCTGGAGAGGTCAAGGTAGATGAAATGTGGGAAATAGGATTCTATAGAAGAAAAAAAAATCTAACATCTAAACATGTATGATAGAAAAGTTAAACAGGGGAGAGATGTCCGACTTAGAAATCCAAAGTCGAAGAGAAAAACCAGTCAAAAGGAGAGACTACAGAGAATAATAAGGGCAAGAAATTAGTAGAAGGAGGGAGACAAAAAAAAGATGCCATTAATTGGATTTTGAGCTCCGTTATTATAACTGGACATTTGCGCTATCTCAACAATCCTCTTCACCTTTAAAATATTTTGTGAGTTTTAAAAATACAGAAACGCCACTTGATTTTGCCTCAACTCTGACCACTCAAGTCCTGGTTGCTTGACTGTTTATTTTTCTTGAGCAAAAGAAGTTTCACTAAAGGTTGGCATGCGGGATAAATCTTTTAGAGGAGAAGGGGAAATAACTCAGTGGGAAGGAAGGATTCATTACAACAAGGGCCAGGTCAGGGAAATGGCCACATAACTGCATTCCTCAAAGTAAGAGCCTGCGTAAAACTAAACCTGCCCTGCGTTAAGGCTCTTTGCTCTGCCCTGAGATCGAGCCGGGGTCGCTTCAGTGGCAAGTCACAGAGCCTGAGATTCCGAATGTTCTGTTTTAGATTAAGAGCTGGGTTCACCCAAGGGGTACAGGGTAAAGTACGGATGATGTCAGCTCTAGCTCAATGGCTGGAATTCTGCACGTGAGGATTCCATCGCTCTGGGGAACTTCTCCAGGAGGTGGTGGTTCCATTGAATGGGGCAAAGGATGGTGGATGGGCAGGGCAGCAGCCACCTTTAAGTCCAAACTGTTTCCACTAGTTACCTTCTTCTCTTTATATCTCAGTTTTCATGCAATGGGGCAATTCTTGGATTTTAAAATGATGTGCTTGGAAAATTGATTAACTTGCCCCCCAAAACTAGTTCCTATCCAGTCCACATTGATTTTCCAGCCATGCAATTTACAAAGTTACTTTTTCTACGTAGTCTTTCAGAATCCGTTCTCCAGAGAGCCATATTCCTCTTCCCCCTGCTCTCCCTATTCCCAGAAAAGAATTATCTGTGAAATACAGAGAATCACTGTATTTCACTGAGTCTACAGCACCATTGGTTGCAAGAAAGAGGCACCATTATATTATGTACCACCAAAAAAGAAAATAATTCTGCTGACTGAGGTATGATAAACTGTCAGTTATAAATATTTCAATTTCAGAGACCTCACAAGAAGCAACAGTGGTCTCCGAACCCATGAAATGTGGTATCTCTTCTATTAGACTTCGGATCCTTGAGAATAGCGACTGTGTCTTACTCCCATTGTCTGTTGAGGCACCTCCAAGGCAGAGAACAGCTTTTTGTATTTCCCAAGCTAGCTTGCTAACAACGTTGACTGAATTGACTGTGTATGTGTTTAATCATGCATTTGTACTGCACTTCATACCCATTTTGCCCTTAACCTTTCCCAGGAAACTCAGAAACTTGACAGGTATTGAGTTATTTTTCTTGGTTTACAGCTGATCAACCTGGCATGCAAAGATATGCACTGACATACCCACGGCCACATGGCCTGAAAGAATTGAAACTGAAGCTAGGTCTGAGTCTTGCATTTTTCTATGCCTTCTATGTTCTAGAAAAGTAGAAAATACAAGGCTATGGATCCTCACCTCCCATTCCAGCTCCTGAGAAAAACCCTGCATTTGATTAGAAAATAATGAATGTCTCCTTTTTCCTGTATGCTCTGGCATGGGGTCTCTTATTTTATCTCCGTGGCAGCTACCTGTCAATGTGTGGTGCTTGGAGCCCATGGCGGGGAGTTTGTACACACCGAGACTGTCTAAACAGACCATTAAGTGGTAGTAAAGTAACACATGTGAACGACAGGTCAATAAATTCCCAACAACTTATGTTGCCTGCAAGGAGCTGGCTGTTGCTGAGCATTGCTGTGTTTACATAAAATCAATTTTACAAGCGATCTTAAATAATTAGGGACGATGCCATCGTCCAGAGGATATTCTACACATTCACAGTAATAGCTGCGGCATTCCTTTCATTGATCTCTTTTGTTTGATATTATGTGTGGGTTTTTTCCCTCCCAAGCTACTGTCTTCCCTGATAGTTTCTTTATGAGCTGCTGAAATGCTACCCTTTTGAGGAACCAATATACACGCTCTCATCAGTATTTTACAGGCTAAAAACCCAGAAGTTACCTATTAGCAGACTCTTCATGAAGCTCAGTTTTATGTCTATGTTTAGCTTAATTCTCAAGTCGCAAGCCCTTAAAACATTTAGAGGAACAGACAAACTGGGGAGAGAGAGGTTTACCATACATATTAAGCACAAGAATCAGAGTAAAAATAAAAATGATCTGTGTTGAGTTTTTTGACGAGAGCAGGGAGCATGCACACCTTTTAGCTTTTTGGGTGATGCTCAGTTACCCTTTAAAAGGTTTAAAGAAAATGGGTCTTTCATAGATAAAGACGTCCATAATGATGTCTGGCAGGGGCAGAGGATGAAGCCAACTGTAGCACTGGGGAGGAAATTTCCTTTCGGAAATCTTTAGGAGCTCTTACACCAGTGACTGACCAGTCAGAGGTGCCACAGCCCTTGAGCTACTCCATCAGGTAGAGGGAGACCCTCTGGCACGGACCGTGGGCTCCATAAATCCACATTTACCATGGGGCGCCAGGGGATCCATCTGTTGCGTAAAGTGCCTACATAAACGAAGTCTCTGCAAGCCATCTGCAAAGAGCCCTTGCATATGCATGTCAGAGTCAGTGCTAATGCAATGTGGTGATTTTGCAACTTCAAATAAGACTCATCTTAATTGTCATTGTTAAGGTCAAATGAGCTGCAGCTGTCTTCTGCATATGAAAAACATAACCTTGGTGGCTAATGTGATGAACTCTATTTTTCTCATCTAAATTGCCACACTTCTGGGGCCTTGTCTATGGTACGTGCTTAACTAATATTTTTGAAATTAAAAAAAAAAAAGTTGTGATTAGGAAAAGGCTTTAGGTGGCAATATGGGAAAAATTCAGGGCTCTCAGATTAAAAAAAAAAAAAAAAAATTGATCTGATTATCGCTCAGCCCCTGACGATCCATGTGACTTTCACTGGGTGACTGAATCCTCTGGGGCTCATTTTCTCTATTTATAAAATGGGTGTTTTGGGTCAGATGCTTCAAAGATCCCCACCGGCTCTAAAATGTGGGTTCTAAAGTTTAACCTCGTTCCCCTCATGGGTAATTCTAACCTCCTTTGAATTTCCTTATCTAGGGAACATGACCCAACTTGGAAATTTTATCTCCTTGCTTTTCCTGTAATCTACAATCCCAACTAAACCTTTATATAAACCAGCCCAGAGATTTTCGGCTAGCATTTTTTTTTTTAAAGATTTATTTAATTTATTCACCCCCCCACCCCGCCCCAGTTGTTTGGGCTCACTGTTTGCTGTCTCTGTCCATTCGCTGTGTGCTCTCTGTGTCTGCTCGTCTTCTCTTTAGGAGGCACCGGGAACCAAACCCGGGACCTCCCATGTGGGAGAGAGGAGCTCAATCACTTGAGCCATCTTAGCTCCCTGCTTTGTTGTCCCTCTCGGTGTGTTTCTTCTTTGTGTCTCCTTTGTTGCATCATCTTGTTGTGTCAACTCGCAGCACCAGTCCATCATGCCAGCTCACTGTCCTGCTCGTCTTCTCCAGGAGGCACTGGGAACCAAAACCGGGACCTCCCATGTGGTAGGCGGGAGCTCAACAGCTTGAGCCACATCCGCTTCCCTCGGTTAGCATTAGTTACCCATTTTAAATGAAACTACCTACTATAAAAGATGGTTTCATTAACTCTGGTTGTTAAATTTGTATTTGCTTAAGAAGATCTTATTTCCTATTGCACTAATTTAAGTAAAAACCAAAAAGCTATTTGCATATAGAAACAGCTCACCTATGCAGTGCCATGCCTCACTCTAAGGATGCCCCGTTCTCCCAGGACTGTTTACATGACCTTCCCATATGCTTATCTGCACATTTCCCACTGCCTGCCGTGTAAAGGACAAAAGCAACACACAGCTTTGAACACTGTTTTGTTTTCAATCTGGTTGGCATCTAGTCTAACAAGAAAAGAAAAGAAAGGATGATTAAACAAAGTCCAGGAATACCTGTTCTTTTACTGCTGATAAGCTCAATCGCACGGGGCATGTCTGAACAGAGTCTGTCATTAACACGATGTACTACTTGTCCAAACATCTGTAGGTCACATTATTTCTCTATAAGCCAGTGAGAGAAAAAGCAAAACCAAGAGGGGTTATTAATCACTTACTCAGTATTTCTCAAGCAGCACTGGAAATAAAATGAACTAACATAATGGTTTGAAGGAAGACTGCACAGAAGAAAAACAAGGCATTTTTCATAATTGTCCCAGGACCCATCAAAGCCACATCAAGGCGTATTGGTGGGCTTTGGAGTCCATGAGGGGACAGAAATAGGACTCATGCCTAACTGAGGACATACTGGTAGTTCTCGTTTCCTCCTAAAGGAAACAGAGTTCAGATTTGCACGTCTTCTCTATTTGTGTGGGAACTGTTTCCACCAGGAGTGTGGGAAACCCAAGTGGATGTATCGAACTAATCATTGGGACAGCCTGATACCATCAGAAACAGGTAGAGCTGAGGAGAAAAGTTCAACTGTCCATTAATGCCAGCTGAAAAGAAATAGTGTGGTTTCCTGGCTATCCACAACTGTCGAGGCAATGGGGAACTGTGTGGGTAGGTGCACATTTACACATCTGTCAGCAAAAGTCTGCTTCCAAATAAAAGAATTCTACTACTCAGGAATAACATGTGTATTGTTGACCCTCCCAAAATGACTTTGGCTTCACAGAGCAAGGAGTGGATCACAAGGTATCATAAAGATAAGGTTGTATCTAGGACTATGAAGTCCAGTAATTATTCTCAGAGAAAGAAATTTCTTCTTCTTTTGGTGCACTCTACACTAGCAAAAGATAACATTTGAAATTGTGTCCTATTGCACTACACGTGATTCACAAACATTAGTAGAATCCCTACTATGTGCTGTGCATCAGGTGTTCTAGGCAGATGGTATGGGGTTTACAGGGAGGCGTCACTGTGGGTAGGGTGTGGTAAGACATACAATGTGGAGTGAGGAAAATACCATTTTATGTAGCTGGTTTTACACAAGTAAACAATAATAAGTTAATTCTGAGGTTTTCTTACTAAACAGTGCAATACAACATTAGACCCACTATAGAATAAAATGCACTAAGAGCTAACCCTTCCAGAGGCCTCCCTATGGGCCAGCCACAGTTTTAAGGGCTCTCTGTGGATTAACTCATTTACTCATTAATCCTGAAGAGGCAGGTGTGACATTACCCCCAATTCATAGCTGAGGACATTGAACCACAGAGAGGTAAAATAACTTCCTTCCCTCAAGATAACACAGCTAGTAAATGGTGGGTGGGACTTGAACTCGCAAGTCTGCCTTCAGAGTCCCACTCAAAGAAATAGTGTGGCTAAATTATCACAGGTGGACACAAATAGGACCTCAAATCCGATCATGGCTCATGTGTCCAGCCCAAGTTCACGTTTTTATGCACCGTGAGAGAATTTAGAGCTAGACGAGATCGTGTAGATCCTCTATCACCCAATACGTAGTGATCATCTATTAAACTGTCAGGTAAAGAAATATAGGTCTGAAAAAGATCCTAGTTTGCTTCAAATAATTCTTCGGTTACTTAACTGATACTTATTAGCCCCACTTAGTTCCTTTATCCACCAAGAATCCCTCTTTGAGCTCAACAATTAGGAACTAAAGGACCCCAAAAGAATGGATCACCGTGCCTCACTCAACAATCACTGTATTATTGCAGAGCTCCCTAGTAAGGTGGTATAGCAGTTTGATATTGTTTATGAATTCCCCAAAGTGATATTGATTATGTTTGTAAACTAGTCTGTTTCTCTGCGTGTGATACCCTTTGATTGTATTAGATTCAGCTGAGATGTCTTTGATTAAATTAATTATGTTAAGATTAGGGTTTTGATTCGATCATCTCCTTGGTTGATTGTAGATATAATCAGTAAACTCACTGATGACTAAAGTCCATAAACACCCTTGTATTACAATTAGCCCAGTGCTTGCTGATTAAACAACTGGGCACAATTACCTGGCTGAGTTGACACATTAGCCTAACCATCACAGGTGGTAACCAGTGGTATTTAAACAATAGCACCTTGCACAGGAAACCATCACTAGTAAGGATTGATCACTGTGATGTTGTCTACAATGTCCATTGTTTCCCAGACACACAATAGATCATTGTTATGAGGTCATTCAGTTTCATGGACAGGATGGTAGAAATACAGCTTATCACTGAGAAGGTTTTTGGCTCACCTACTATGTGTAAGGGACTGAATGTATTGCTTGTTGAGGCCAATGATTTTTCAGAGGTGGATATGCTGATAGAGGATAATCTTCTCTATCTGGGATTTAATTTTTTTTTCTGGGATTTAATTTTTCCCTTGCAGATCTCCTGTAACATTGTTTTGGTGGCTAGCACTGCGGAGTAATAACTTGTCATTGTTTGTTGACACTCTGGTTTATTTCTCTCTGCTTTGAGTTTTCAGGAAAGGCTAGTGTCAGCCTGGAAGATAATCTGTGCTTCCTGCACAAAATAAAAGGTAGTGGGTTTCAGAAGAAGGCACCCAAGGGGAGAAAAAGGAAATATAAAATAATCTCAGCATCTTCCCTCGGTGTTTTTCTGGATGTGGTCCTGTAATTCTTTCCTAGGCATATGAACCAAAATCAGGGTTAAAACTGCTCGGTGTAGCTAAAGCTTCTCAGTGTGATGTTTACCTCTGCTTCCTTGGGCTTGGTTTGAGAACAGTCCCTGGATGTCCCTGCCTCCCTGCCTTCTGCATCCAGCTTTGTTCACCTAGCCTGACTGCCCTGGCCATTTGCCCTGCTTGAGCCTCAGTTTGGGCTTCTGGAGGCTAAATGGGACCAGTCTGGACTTGACTTTGTCTGTCAGTGACTTGAATTACCGAAACCTACTTGAGGACTTAATGTCATCATGAGACTCTCATTTGTTGTTTTTAGTTAATAAATGATGGTCTCCCTCCATGTACTCTATCTAGTGTCTCACCTGTGGGCTACTCTGACTTCCGGTTCACTCTTTTCCTGCCTTTTAGCCCCCTATCCCCTGTGGCTGGATGTCATACAATGACAAAGGAAAACAGCTTCTCTATCTGGAGATAGCTGAAGTCACTGATGGGTATTCCATAATAGCATTGACTCACCAAAGTGAGAAGGGACTGTGTGAGATTATGTGGTCCAACCCCTGCATGGTAATAGAAGTGAGTTTACAGTTTCTTCTCAGTCACCACAGAATACCCCCCAATACAGCTAAGCTACCACTACTTACCAAATTGCTCAGGCCATGATCTATCTTTGATTTTTATCTTTCTCTTATTCCCTCATTTCTAATCCATCAGCAAATCCTGTGACTCTCCCTCTAAAATATATGCTGAAATATGTCTCTCTCTTTCTAAAGTTAGAAACCACTATCCCCTCTTGCCTGGACCATATTATATCCTCCTAATTGGTGCTTTGGCTTCTACAATGACCTCTCCTGTCAAAATTTCTTTTCACAGTAGCCAGAGAGTGATTTATTTAAATCAGTGGTTCTCAACTGGAGACGATTTTGCCCCCTAGGGCACACTAGGCAATATCTTGGAGATAGATTTGGTTGCCAAAATTGGGGGCTGAATGCTACTGAAATCTATTGGGTAGAGGCCAGGGATACTTTTGAACATCCTACAATGCATGGTACAGCCCCCCACAACAAAGAGTTAACTGGACTAAAATGTCAGTGGATCCAAGGTTGAGAAACACTGATTTAAACAGAAATCAGATCAGGTCATGCTCCTTTTTAAAGTCCTTCAGTGGCTTCTGTTTGTATTTAAAGTCCAACATTTTACCATGGCCTACAAGGCCTTAAATGATATGGCTCTCCTATGTTTCTTGAACCTTATCACATTCCTCTGTGTTGGGGATTGGATCATGTCCCTCCACAGAAGCAGGTTCAGGTCTCAACCCCTGGTCCTGTGGGTGGGAACCCATTTGTAAATGGGACTTTTGGAATGCTATTAGCTAAGGTGTGTCCAAATTGAATGAGAGTGGGCCTGAAGCCAATATGACTGAAGTCCTTACAAACAAAGGAAATTGGACACAGTAGAAGCCACGGGAGCAGCCAGAGGCTGGAAGTCAATAGCACCCAGAAGAGAAAGGAGAAGATGCTGCCATGTGCACTGCCATGTAATGGAAAAGCCAAGGAACCTCACATTTGCTGGCTAGCCAGAAGATGCTGAATCCAGAAGGAAGCAAGCCTTCTCTAGCCTCTAAACCTGTCCTGGTTTGAGTCTTTTGTAGACCCCAGAAAATTATGTTCTTAAGCTAACCCATTCCTGTGCGTGTTCCTATTGTATGTGGGGCCTTTTGATTAGATTCAGTCCAGGGACCTTTCGATTAGCTCACTTTTGATTAGCTCACATCGGTTAAGGGCCTTTGATTAGATACAGGACCCAGGGTTGGTCCTAATCGTCTCACTGGAGTCTTATATAAACTGAGGACTGAAGGCAGAGATACACAGAGAAAGGGAGCTGCCATTTTTTACCCTGTCATGTGAGAGAGGACTCCAGGATTGCCTACAGCCCCAGAAAAATGGAGAAACCCTGAAAGGCTGAGAAAGAGAGGCTGGAGGCTGGAATCAGTGGAGCTACCAGAAACTGAAGAGAGAGCAGTATGCCTGATGGCCCAGCTGAGCTCATGGAAAAAGGAGCCTGGGGGAAACACACAGAGATCGGCTACCATCTTGCCTTGCCACATGACAGGACTCCAGGATCGCCAGCAGCCGACCTTGGTGAGACAACATTTCTGATGATGCCTTGATTTGGACATTTTCACAGCCTTGTAACTGTAAGATTTTTCCCCTAATAAATTCCCATTATAAAAGTCAACCCATTTCTGTTTTGTTCCCAGAAGCGTTAGCAAAATAAAAGAGAACCCATGAGTCAATAAATTCCTCTTGTTAAGCCAAATCATTATATGGTATTTGCTCAGCAGCTAGGAAACTAAGATAGCCTGTTTCCCATTCTCACTGGCTCTCCACAGGTCAGGCTTGTTTCACCAGGTGTAGGCAGTCATTGTAAGCCCAAAATGCCTATCACCCAGACTTCCCCATGGCTCAATGTCAAATGCAACCTCCTTAGTGAGGTCTTTCCTGACCACTCAAACTCAAATACCCTCACTTTGTCTTATTCTCCCTATCTTAATTTTCCTGGCTGCTATGACAAATATCACACTCTGGTTGTCTTAGCAAGAATTTATTGGCTTACATTTCAGAAGGCTAGAATTCCAAAATCAAGGTGTCAGCAAGGCAATGCTTTCTCCCCCAAAACTGTAGTGTCCTGGTGCTGGCTTGCCACAGTCCCCGGGGTTCCTTGGCTTGCACCTTTGCCTCCCATCACAGGACCATATCTCTCTCCTTGTGGCTGCCCTTCTCGTTTCCACTGACTTCCTGACTTCCAGTTTCTGTCTCCTCCCTGTAGCCTTCTCTGACTACTGGCTTCTGGTTTCTTCTCTTTATAAGGCCTCTCGTAATGTGGATTAAGATCCATCTTGATTTGGTTGGCCACACCTTGGCTAAAAATAACATCTTTAAAAGGTTCTATTCATAATGGATTCATACCCACAGGAATGCAGATTAAAATGAAGAATGTGCTTTTAAAATGTGCTTTTTGGGGGTACATAACTTAACCTACTACACACCCTATTTTATTTTCTATTTGTATGTATTACTCTGATATTTTCTGGTATATATATTGTTTATGTATTGGTTGTTAGCTCATGAGTGTTGGAAGTATTTACACCCTTTATCTGCAAGCCATAGTAAACATTCTATAAATATTTGTTGAATGAATTTACTTTATGTATAGTAAGAGTTCACTGGCTTTGCATGTTTTTGAGTGGCCTAAAAAGGAACCCCTATATGCACAAATAATGTTTGCCCCAGGGCCTGCATTTGTTCAGAAACACTTACGGAGCACTTCTCACAGGCCAAGTACTCTCCTTATCTCTAAATGTTTGCAATCTTACCCTTACTAGCTTGCTTTGCAAATTCATGCATTTATCCATTACCATCATAATCAGCAAGTCAGAAAGTGTGGAAGGGCCTTTCCTCTTCGAAACAGCCGAGAAACATGTGCTTAAGAAACTCTCAGGCTTGAGTCGCCAGTACCTTCTGCTAAGAAACCAAGTATGCCCAATCCTAATAGTCTCTCATATAAAGTAAGGGCTCATTGATGGTTGAGTTCATGAAAACAGATTCCCAACACTCTTTACCCTATTTTTCAGTTAAGAGATTACCAGGTGGATGCTTATCAAAACCAGAATAGGTAAAAATAACTGCTACACAATTAAAAAATGGAAACTTTGTTCTCAACTCATCACCCAAATTGGAAGCAATGATATTTGAAAGTTTCAAGAATTCAGTACATAAAATGCCGACCAGTATTTTAAATATGTAAAATTTTTAAATAAGTAGGGCTTTTTCTTTTTTTTTTTTTTAAAGATTTATTTTGTTTATTTATTTCTCTCTACCACCTTGTTGTTTGCACTTGCTGTGACTGTTGTCTTCCTTGTTTCTTTAGGAGGCACCAGGAACGGAACCCAGGACCTCTGATGTGGGAGGGAGGTGCCTAATTGCTTAAGCCACCTCTGTTCCCTGCTTTGTTGTCTCTATCATTATGTTTTCCTCCTGTGTCTCTTGCTGTGTCATCTTGTTGCATTAGCTTGCTGCTTGCCCGTCACGCCAGCTTGGTTTCTTTAGGAGGCACCGCGAACCTCTGCTCCCTGCTTTGTTGTGTCTTTCATTTTGTTTTTCTTCTTGTGTCTCTTGATGTGTCCTCCTGTTGAGTTAGCTCGCTGTGCCTGCCCATCACATCAGCTCACTGTCTTCTTTAGGAGGCACTGGGAGCCAAACCACGGACCTCCCGTGTGGTAGGCAGGAGCTCAGTTGCCTGAGCCACATCTGCTTCCCAAGTAGGGCCTTTTCAAGAGCAAGTAACGATGACATGGCTCAGCTTCCTTAGTTGTCTTCCCACAATAGTGGGTGTGGACAGCCAATGTTTCAGTGGGGAATTGCTCAAAGAGAACTGGGTCATCTGGTAGAATGTACACATAAGGAATAAAGGCAAGGGACAGAAATGGAGCAATGGATCCCACTGCCTGACCCTGGGCCAGCACTGGGTAACATGAGGCAGATTTCATTTAAAATGTAATGAACACACCTGGAAATCTGCTTGTTACTAGGAAGGAATAATGAACTAATCTATCAAGGTCAGGTCTGTTTGTCAGCAGCTCAGATGCAAAGCAGAACCAGGAATGCCTTGTGACATGGGTTTTCAATGAAAACAAATCCAATTTCCTATAAGCAGATTACCATCTCTTGCATTTGTGAGTATATATATTCTTGGTTTTGGCCAAATGAAAGTGTGCATGTGTTTAAGTGTATATGTATTTAAATAATGTATTAGAGTGAGTATCTTTGAAATTGTCTACTTGTGTATAAGTGCTGCCTACATGATACATATTATGATAGATACAAATGATAAATTCTGTTTTTTTTACCTCAAAATAAATGAGATAGCTCTTTATTACTAACTTCATTATCTATTGTACTGTTTGAAGAATTCTTTAGTTTCTATAAAATGCAAGAGAAAAATTCCCAATTGCCTAGTTTAGAAGTTCCCAGACTTCATATTGCATGGAATGATTAAATCGTCAAACCAACACACACATTTAGGGTCTTCTGTAGCTGGCTAACTGTCTTAGTTTGTTTGAGCTGCTATAAGAAATACCACACAATGGGCTGGCTTAAACAACAAGAATTTATTATCTCATAATATTGAGGCTAGAAGTCCAAAATCAAGATGCTGGCAAGGTCATGTTTTCTCCAAGGTCTGTAGTCTTCCAGTGATCCTCTGTCACAGGGCAATCTCTCTCTCCTTGTGTCTGCCCTTCCAGTTTCCTCTGGCTTCTGGCTTCTACTGACCCACTGCACCTGAATTTCCTCTCTTTATAAGACCTCCAGTCGTACCGATTAAGACCTACCTTCACTCAATTTGGCCACACCTTATCTAAGAATAACCTCTCCAAAAGGCTCTATTCACAAATGGGTTCTCACAGGAACATGGATTAAGATCTGAACGTGTCTTTCGTGGGATACAGGATTCAATGCCCAATACCATCTTTTCATTTTGCCAAGACAAGACATTAAAAAAAAGAAAAAACAACTATTATTTATTGCTATCACCACTTCATGAAAGGATTTTTATCTCTTACTGCCAAGAAAAGCAGTAATGACAGTCTCAAAATTAAGGGAAGTCTTTTAACTTGAAGAAATTTAGGTTTATAAAAAAATTAGTTTTATATAGAGATTTTCTTATCTTTTCTTATTTTACAGAGGAGCAGTGAGAACTTGATTGCCTACGAGATCCAGGGCAAGAGTCAATGTAGGGCTGCTTCCCAGCTACCTTGATTCTTTGAAGGTCTCCTTGTTGCGTCATCTTGTTGCGTTAGCTTGCTGCTTGCCCGTCATGCCAGCTTGGCTTCTTTAGGAGGCAATCTCTTTCTCTGAAGAAGATCTGAATCCGAAGAAGTCAAATTTCAGGTGGTTTAGGAGAGTTATGCAATTCCACCAGCATTTATTGAAGCCCTACTATGTACTCAGTCCTGAGGTAGATACTTTGCCAAAGAATACAAAAGCAGAAATCTCTCTTGCAAGTTAAGATGTGCTTATTCCTGTGCTGCCCTTTGCCATTTCATGGGGAGGGAGTCCTGGTGAGGACTAGACCATGGGAAGAAGATTCTTGCAACAAAGTGTGGCTGGTGCCATTTGCTTGGGCATCAAAAGGGCTGGCTCAAATGCTATCACAGCTTGGAACAAACTGTTTGCCAAAATGGCACTCTGTGCTGAAGCTGAAAACCCAATTTTTCAAGAAACATTGATAAGCTCATCTGTCTTTTGCTTTTCCTAGTAGTTATTCTAATCTTTGGAGATAGTCGAGAGACACCTTTAGAGCCCTAATCTGACATGTTTATAGTGACAAGAAGAAAATGGTGGCGTATGAATTCTTGGCTGACAGAAAGTGGACAAAAGACAGGTCGACTTCTTAAGGGCAAGCCTCTCTTCCTCTTCCGTCAATCCACATTTATTTGTTACTCCAGGCTTGAGGACTTTGCTGCTAAAAAGGACTGACCATATGGTCACCTTTCTGGGATAATATGTTTGCTTCTTATGGTCAGGTGAGGTCCACAAATTCTTCCAATCATGAGGATAATATTTAGAAATTCTCTCACTTGAGACCTTTGAAAGAGCCTAGTCATTCTGTCCCACAGAGAGTTCATCTGTACTTACAGAGACCTAAAATACGTAGGCAATGTAATAATTCTTAAGATAGATTAATAAAAACAATCCTCCTCACCAAGATAAACTTTTAGGAAAAACTGGTGCTTATGAACCACGAACTATAAATAATTTCACTGTAGCCTGTAAATTACCTTATTTATATTTAGCTGTCTAACTCCTTACCCCCACCCTACATCCTCTCCTCCCCGCCATTTTTCAACGTTTGGTTCCACCAGTTTTCTGAGAACATCAGTACTATCTACATAGATTCTAAAGTCCCTTGTTTCTGTTAATCTTATCATCTGTTTCACACAATTAGCACTTAATTAAATTTTCTTGTGGGTATTATTTTATAATATTTGCTCATATTATCTTCCTAACAAAATAATAATACTGAGGGGTGGAAGAGAAGGCATCATATTACGGTGGGGAGAGTATGGATTGGGAATTAATCCAGACAGGTTCAAATACTGTCTTCACCACTTATTAGCCTTGCAAATGTGGCAAGAACGGCAATCTCTTTGAGCTACAAGTTTCCCCATTTGTAAAATGGAAATAACAATACCTGCATTACAAATCTGTCACAAGGAATAAAGACAATGGTTGAAAAGGCCAGTTCTTGATACATAGGATAGTTCTTGATATATCAAAAGCATTAAGTAAATGGTGGCTCTAGTTGTATATTTCATATCAATAGGGAAAAAAATCAGTAGCAAATAATCTGTCCTACCCTCTCTGCAAGGATACTTACACATGCCACGGTGTGGTGTTTTTTTTAAAAGAATTCCCTACAACACTTTGTTTGCACTTTCCTAATGAAAAATTTTATATTTTTCTTATAATATCATTTTCTATATACTGTCCTCACCTCCTTACTGTACAATATAGTCCTCGAGGACAGGAATTGTGTCCTATCCAACTTTTCATCTCATTTTGTCTTCAAAATATATTGTTGGGGGTGGATGTGGCTCAAATGGTTGGGTGTTTTTCTCCCATATGGAGGGACCTGGGTTTGATCCCTGGGACTTTCCGGTAAAAATAAAAGAAAAATATAGAAGGTACGTGGGCCACCAGGTTCTGCGCGCAGGTGAGCCGACAGGCCCCACGAGCCACGGAGCAAGATGATGACGTAACAGGAGAGTGACACAAGGGAGAGCCAAGACGAGATGCACCGAAAAACCAGGAACTAAGGTGATGCAGGCAGTATGACGCCTCTCTCCACATCGGAGTTTCCCAGGATCGAATCCCGGTGAAGACAGGAGGAGAAGGATGAGAAGAGAGGGCAGGAAACAGACACAGAGAATTGCCCAGTGAATGAACACAAAAAAAACAGCAAAAATGGGGGTGGGGAATGGGGTAAAAATGGATAAAAGTAAATAAATAAATAAGCAAATCTTTAAAAAAAAAAAATATATATATATATATATATATATATATATATACTTGCAACTGAAACATCTTTTTAAGTTCCTCTTTGTTAGACTGTCACATTTCAGTTGCCAAGAAGTGTACAAAGATTGAAAGCAATATTTTAATTTCTTTTCTTATTATTCATGAACATTTGCCATAAAATCCAAGCTCTGTTTTCATTTTTTCAGGTAAACCAATTTTCTCTTTAAAATGGACTATTTCTTTTTTTTTTTTTTTTTTTTTAGATTTTATTTATTTATTCATTTATCCCCCCCTTGCTGCTTGTGCTCGCTGGGTCAGCTAACCATGCCGTGCGGGCCGGCTTGCCTTCACCAGGAGGCCTCGGGAACCGAACCCGGGGCCTCCCATATGGTAAACGGGAGCCCTACTGATTGAGCCACAGCCGCTTCCCTGGACTATTTCTTAAAATAACTATTTATATATTGTAAATAAAACAGGAAAAATGTCAAAGGGCAAAATTTAAACATTATTTTCTTCCATTCCTACGGTTTTCTTGAAAACTTAGCCCTTATACTTCACTCTCAGTAAGCTGTGTGCTCTTTTATCTCTGTGAGTCTCAAGTTTCTCATCCAAATGATGAAGAAAATGGACTACCAGATTCTAACATTCCATTCATACTTCTTTTTTTTTTTTTGGAAAATTAAGAATGCCTCTGTTAAATCACTAATATTTTTGTAAATACACTTTAATAAATCAATTTATTATGCTCAAAACTAAATATGATTGTAATAAATACCAGTAAAAAAGAGATCTTACAGTCACTAATACTCTTTACTACACATCCTTTCTACTAACTTGCAAACAGCGAATTTTTAAATAAAAGGAGATTCCAAGAATGATATTGAGCACTTTCTATGCAAGGGTTAAGAGAGTCTTTTTGAGTTCCTGTGTAAAATTTTTTTCTAATTAATAATAGATAAGTCTGTTATAGATGCACCCCATAAAAAGTAAAAGGGACCTAATCACAGAGCAAATAAAATTATCCTTTGTGCTCTGGCCTAAGTCATGAGACTTAGGATCCAATTTGCATGACTAAATTGAATCTTGTGATTCTTACATTAAAACTATCTTAGCTAATGATGAGGTTTTGAAAAGTTTTGTGTTTGCAATGTTATGATTTCTTTTTTCTTCCACTTAAAAATAGAGGGTGTATTTGATAATAAACTTGATTATGACTTATAAAGGATCTTCTCAAAACTGATTTGGGGATTCTGTAAAATAATAACAATAAAAAAAGGCGGGTGTGTGTGTGTGTCCAGATCAGACTCAGAAGTGAGGAGTGGAAGTCAATCACAGGTAGAGGAAAAACCAACCAACCAACAAAAACCAAAGAAAAAACCCTCCAGCTAAGGAAGCTGCTTTCAAGAAGAGGCCAAGTGGCTTTGATTGAAGGACTCACTGTGTGATAAAGAAGTCAAAATAGAGGGGTTCCAACAGATGATCTCAGATTTGAAAGTCCCTGAAGCATGCAGAGGCCTGTCAAGGAAATCCTTGCCCTCAGAAGAGATAGATGGAAAAGATTAAAATACACAATCAGCTGGTACCAAGGATGGCAGTTAATCCAGCTACTCAGGCTTGCGCCTGGCTGGATGTACCCATACAAACCTCTGACCTTTCCCTCTGTAATCATTTATTTAAAATATACTTAAGTAGCACCTTGTACATGCCAGGCACTATTCTAAAAGCTTCACGATTATTAACTTATTTAATTCTTTTGTATACCCGATGAGGTAAGCAGTATTATTATCTCTAGTCTTTAGATGAGGCCCTTAGGCCCAGAGAGCTCCTAGAATTTGCCCAAAGTTGCACAACCTGTAAGAGGCACAGCTGGGATTCAAACCCAGATGGTCTGAATCCTAAGTGTGTACCTGTGACCTCTGTGATATGCTGGGAAGAAGTGGAAAGACTGCATTGCAAATGGATTCCTGTGGTTCGAAACTCCTACTTTTCCCACTTTGTGACGCTCAGTGATCCTAGGGAGGGGCCCCTGACAGCCGAGGAGCAGCAAAGCTCCAGCTGTTTTTTTTAAAGTATCATCACCTCCATGTACCCTAAGTGTGTGCAGCTCTGTAACGAATAAATCAAACCTAACAAAGACACAACAAAATAACTGGTGCTTTTAACTCGGAATCGCTAACCTGGATGCATAGTTTGGTTTACAGTTGAGTGGCTGAAAGGCAGGCACTGAGGGGAGACGACCAAATTTTTTTCCAGTTCTCCAGCATACCATGAGGAATAACGACAATCTGGTTTGCTTCTACCATGGGAAGATTTTCCATGGCTTACGATAGTTCCTTTTCTCCTTTGTCAAAAATAACATAAAATAAATGAGTAGCTTACACTTCTGGGTCCAAGTGGATGTTGAAACAAGCTTTGGAAATGAGACGAACAGACCACCCTCAAGAGGAAATTCCAGACGGGAAAAATATACCGTGGGTACACATGATCATAACCTGATTTAGCGTCCTCTAAAACCACAGTCTCCTTGAGGATTTCCTCATTACTGTCTTCAGGAGCATGAAAAAGTTATATGGGATTTTCCTGATTATTGAATGCAAAAGCCTGAGAAAGTTCCATGAGTCACACGATCGACTTGTCTAATTTGGAGTCTACTACCAGGCAGTTTGGAGGGTTTCCTTTTTATTACTGCTACATGGCAGTTCTGGGAAGAGGAAAATATGTTAGTTATAAGAAATCACATTCTCCAAATGGACCACAGTCTTTGAATCAATCATTCTTAACCTCTTTTTATTTGGAGGGGGGTCATGGATCCTTCTGAGAATCTGATGAAAACTATGGAAGTGCTTCCACCAAAAGTACATAGGAATATAGTTGTAATATATTGCATTTTCTTTCAGGGGGTTTGAAAATCTCCCACCTCCCTTTAGAAACCATGTTATGTATTCAGGCCCTAGTGGAATTCCATAGACAGTTTAAAATGCTAGTATAGAACATTTCAAAGGCTGGGCATGTTGTTTCAACTGGGTCAAAAACCAGGGGGCCTAAAACCTTAGCAACTCTCTAGTCCTCCTATAGTCACCTGGCCAAAGAAGGAAATTTAGGGGCAAGAAGGATGGAAATACTTGCTAGCTTTTTCACAAACATTACTGAGTCTACTTGGGGTAAGATGAAAAATTGCAGCAGCAGTATTTCCCCCAAAGGACATTCGTTTTACAAGTAAAGAGAGGATCTGTTTCCAGTGAAAACTATATAAAACAGGAAAAAAAAACATGAGACCCCCTACAGGATTGCTCATTAATACTGCACTGCCAAGTACAGGAAGCAAATTTAGATGGTCTAGGGTGAAATTTCATAAGTTCATAATCTATTCATGAATTAATTCTAGCAAGTTACCTGCTAGGTAGCAGACTCTATGGTATGGTGACATGTAGTTCATTCAACACCGATTCTGCCCGGGAGTAC
This sequence comes from Tolypeutes matacus, assembly GCA_026826555.1. Taxonomy (NCBI): domain Eukaryota; kingdom Metazoa; phylum Chordata; class Mammalia; order Cingulata; family Chlamyphoridae; genus Tolypeutes; species Tolypeutes matacus. The sequence goes on along the minus strand of JAKSZT010054202.1, from coordinate 9,426,835 downwards.
TAATAAAGTGCTGTGGGCATTCAAAGGTAGGGTTCCTGCCTGCTGGGTTCCCTACCTCGATACCCATCAATGAAAGAAGTGAGAACCAAAAGCAAAACTGTAGGTACCATACAACCATGAGCCCAAACTTTTTTTTTTTTAAAGGTTTATTTTATTTATTTATTCTCCCCCCTTCGCTGTCTGCTCTCTGTGTCCATTTGCATCTGCTCGTCTTCTCTTCAGGAGACACCGGGAACCGAACCTGGGACCTCCATGTGGTAGGCAGGTGCCCAACTGCTTGTGCCCTATCCACTTCCCTAAGGCTTGAACTTTTAAAGACAGCTGTGTGTTGATGAGGATGGTGATGATGATACCACCTTCAGAAGGCAGGTAGGCACCTCACTTGATTTCTGTATCCTAAGTACCTCACATGGTACTTAGAGCACAATAGGTGCACAATTATTGTTTGTTGTGCAGATCGATGAAAGTCTTTGCGTCTCATTTGGTTGTTCAGTGATTCCATAAAAGGCAGATGAGAAAACCAAGTCTTAGGGAAATTAAGTGAATGTTCAAAGGTAGCACAGTTCACATATTGCAGATCCACATCTAGAATTCACGTCTTTCCAGCTCCTGGTCCAATGTTCTTGTCACTGTACACACAGTCCAGCAGAGAGATGGAAAGAAGTGAGTGATTTTTACATAGCCCTGAAATGGATGCTATAAATTATGGAAGAGGAGGGTTTGCAAAATTGTTCCAAGTCCTGTTCAGAACTCCCTGATAATTTTGTCCTGCTGACATTAAATGGGCCAGTTTTGAGAAAAACAAATAATAATAATAAGCTAATTAGTTACTAACATGGAACCAGACAGAAGGAGAGAAAAGAAGACGACAATAAGGAAAATGTTTAAGTTCCTTAAAAATTGAAACAGGTTAAATCTGCAAAAATCAGACATGAGCAGTAGCAAGGACAACCTTGCTTGACAAAAGAGAGGTGAGAAGATACGTAATAAGTGGTTTTAAACTAGCTTTTGGTTTGCTTCCAACATCAGAGGCCTCATAACTTGCAAAACCTAAGAGAATTAGGGATTGTTCTCCTCTTCCAGTTTTGAAGAGCTAGGGAACAAGTTCAGAAAGGATGGGCATCAGGTGGAGAGAGAGGGAAAGGCAGTTGATTGCACAGGGGGCTGAGGCACATGATCTCTCTCTTCTTAAGGTCCTGCCACACTTGTGAACCTGCTTTGCTTGGCTTTCAGGAACCCACCTGCACTGTCTCAATGCAGAACTCCAAATTCACCAATGCACAGCTGTTGGTGGGTAGGTGGTCTGGGGGGTGGGGGGGAGGTCATTTGTATACAGGGCACAAACTCCGTAGGGCATTGTTGATCTCTTATTTGGACTTTAAGCACATGTGATATTCTAGCAACTCTAGGGTTGGAAATGCCTCAGAAAACTCTGGTACACAGCTCTAGCAGGTTTGAAGAACTTGGTTAAGGTCATAGTAATCGGAAACAACACTGACATTAGTGCTTTCGAAGAACGCTCGTAGCCAGATGCCCCTTTTCTGCCACCAGCTTGAGCTGACGCTCCGGGGGTGGGGGTGGGGAGCCATGCTCTACTAATACCAACAGAAATGGGAATGGGTGTGCGGTGGGGAAGGGCTGTGGGAAGCAAGGGAAACCCAAAGGATGTGGAGGAAAATAACAAGGACACAACCCACAATATTTAACCTGTTTTTTTTTTTTTCCTTTTCTTAAGCAATTTCTTAACTGTGGCTGAAAACACATAGATGCCTATTGGGTTTATAAAATGGTTGCAAACCACAGCCCTGAGGACCTCTTTGTACAGAGCCAGGATGAACTAGTTTCAGATAAAGACTCCTTAAACAACAAGACATAGACTGGGCATTCAGATGACAGGTTCCGCTGAAGACACATATAGGTGACCTGTATCGAAATCTGATGCAAGGATACAAAGTTCGCTAAGGGAATCTGATCTGTCCTTCTGTGATCAATAAACAATCTAAAGAGCAAACAGGCAGATGGTTGAGCACGAACAAGGCATCTAATAATACCAAGTTTTTGAGGGGATGCTAGAGAGAAAAAAACAAATATAGATTGGTAGAAAGCAAAAAGAAATAGAAGAAAGAAGTGAGAAAGAGGGAAAGAAAGAGCTCCTCGCCGTAGCTCAGTGAAAGAAGGCAGAACATAATGAAAACCTATCTGGTTAAGCCTCTTTTTAGGAATGAATAGCTAATGCTCATCCAGTTTTAAGGACGAGGATATCCAAGTTTTACTGGAGATAATACAGCATTGCACCAGAGGCTTGCTTCTTAAAACTAAGGCATCAGATAAAGCCAGGCTCATGTTTCCCCAACCTCTCTGTTTGGAAACGGGAGCACAAAGCCTAATTGGCCAAATAAAGGAGCTGGACACTCCACAGAAAAACCCTCTAAACCATGATTGATGGCCACTGACACCTCAGAACAATGACTCCATGGGAACGGGCAGAGGGTCCACGCCATGTGCAACAAGGGGGTGCAGCCCCAGGCCCTGAGAGGACAGCCACAAACCCCAGCCACAGCCCCGGAGCACAGCAGTTTTGGAGTTGTCATGTTCTGCCTCCAGGACATATTCTCAGATATGAAACTGACATGTCCATTCACTCAATAAATAATTCTGCAGAGCCGCCTGCGCCAGGCACTGTTCTAGGTACTGGGCAGACAGCAGAGAACAAAAGAGAGAGGTCTTCTCCCAGGAATCTGACATTCTAGAGAGTGTAGACACAGGATAACTAAGTAATGATGGCAACAGGCAATGGGGAAAGCTATGGAGGAAAAAGACAGCAGGATAATGGCGAGAGTAACTTGAAGAGCGCTAAGGCAGGAAGTTAGAGACACCCTTTTAGTAGATACTTGTCCTTGGATGGTGATAACTTTCTCAAAGTCAAAGTGCCTTCTCCCTCTTTGGGAAGCACTGACGTCCATCCTGAGATAGATACTCTGCCTCTGTGCTTGCTGATCTGGTATGACCGTGAGATGGATTGTAAAGGGCCCTGAAGCAGTAGGGAGTAGAAAATCCAAGGTCATCATTGACAGTGGGAGACTGTCTTTTTGGTGGGCCCCAATGACCCACATGTCATGATACTCATGCCCTCATGTAGACCCTCCCTTTGAGCCCTTTGGTCTGCCGTGTGCCCCGTTTTACCCAACGGAATGTGATGGAGCCAACACTGGGCCCGATTGAGGCTTCAGCCTTATGAAGACCTGGTAGTTTCTACGTTTGTGGGCTGGGGAAAGCCAGGCGTCTTGTAAGAAGCCCTGCCACCCTAGACCAGCCTGCTAGGAGAAGGCCAGTCCAGCCACTTGGAGAAGTCACAAAGAGGAGAACCAAGGGCCAGACCATAGCACCAACTGGTCAACCATGTGAGTGAAGCAGATGGTCTGATGGTCCTACCCCCGTCCTAGCTACCACACAGAGCACAGACCAGCTGTCCTCACCGAACATTGACCAAATCACAGAATCATGAGCAATAAAAAAAGTGTTTTAAGCCACTAAATTCGAGGGTAGTTTTGTTCCTCATCAAGAGTTAACCAAAGCACTGTCTTTCAATTTCAGATATTAAACATATATAATATTATATGCACAGCTTTGGCTTGGAATAATTATTTTTTGGTTTAAATTTTTGTTGGTTTGTTGTTTGTGCCTTTGGTTTAAAAATATCTCATTTGCTGGATCTCAAATAGAGGGAAAAATATGTTCTGACTTAAGGCTTAAAAATAGAGATGTCTGCTATTAGGAAGACGGGAATACATTTCTGCTGACCCATTCATCTCACGCGGGCCAAACTTACGTCCTGTCATAACTCTGTAGGTAGGAAGTTGAACTAGAATTGACCTCAGTTAGCATTTTCCAACTAGAGTGACAATACCCTGCCCTGGAGTTCCTGACGACACTATCACCCTCGTACAGCAGCCACTTGCTGGCCATCTCGCAATTGCTGGCAGCAAGGTCTTGTCCAAACAGAGGGGACAAATCTGCCTGGCCTAATGCAAAGGAAAAGGAAAAGCAAAGTAATTAATTCACCCTTGGGAAACATGCTGAGGCCATGAATTCACCAGGTAGGGAAAACTGTCAGCTGCACTCACGAAGAGGATGCACCATCCTTCCCTTGCCCTCTGGACCCTTTTTCCATTGGGGGGAAGGGCAGTGGGCGATGTGGACAGCGGGTGGGGTAGAGAGGATAATTTAGGATGTGAATAAACCAGAATATAAGAGAACATCTCTTCTTAATGGCACTCATCTTAAGCAGATTTGTGTGTGTGTATGACTAGATTTGTTTATATATATATAAAACAAAGGCCTGGGAGAGGAGCTAACTCAAGAGATCTTCAAATGATCTATTGCAGTGGTTCTCAAAGGATGGTTCTTGACTAGCAGTGACCTGGGAAGTTGTTAGAAATGCAAATTTTGGGCCCCCCTCCAAAATCCACTGAATCATAAACTCTGGGGCTCGGACCCAGCAATCTGTGTTTCAACAAGCTCTCCAGTTGAATCTGAGACACACTCAAGTTTGAGAACTATTAATCTATTGAAATTTGGGGAGAAAAAATTAGAACTCCTACTGATATTTATTTTTAATCTAAAAAAGGGAACAGCATTAAGCCTTCCTAACATTTAAATGTGATTGACTCTCCTGTTATCATTTGATCTGTAAATCTTGAATCATATGTGATGTGCAATTTCCAGAGTTCAAAAGATTTGAGATTATTACGTCCACTTGTTCATTCACTTTCGGCTTATTGTAGAGTATTGCTCTTTGTTTTTGCCCCATTGCATGATTTACAAACTATATTACCATTATCTAGTTTTAATGCCACTACCTTGTCTCAAATGGCCAAGTGGCTTAAAATAATGTCAAACAGAGATGCCACCAAGCCCAAGCAAATAAGAAAATGGGCAGAATCGATGCTTTTACAATCTGCTCCCAATCGCATCGCTACTATAAATATGATTGAAGATAATGTCTTAGTGAGTACCCAAAATAAAATTTTATGTAATAAAATGAAATTTAAAATATTTAGGATATTGTTTACTTCACCTATACTTTATCCTTTAATATACCTATTTTTTGTGATTTGAAAATATAAAAATATATTAGTACAGGAGCAAATCTCTATATATCCTGTACATATCTTGGGGACCCAGCCTTAAATACCTTTTATTAATAAGATATCAATAAAAAATTTTAGAGACCACTGACATACTCCATGGTGCTCTTTCAAATCTAATTTCTTGGTAGCACATGTTAAGATATACATGATACATTTTGGAGATTATATAGCCAAGTTATGTTTTTGTCCAAGGCATAAAAGTGAAAGACATTGAACAGAACAAAATCAGAAACAATGAGGGAAAGATAGCACATGGAATCTGTATGTGGTATATAAATATGAAATGCTCAATGGTTAAAGTTGGTAAAATCAATGCCATGAAATCAGAGATTGCTACAGACACATTTGTAGACACTTTGGATTTAAGATATTTTATATATAAGTGATTTAGCTTTCACAACATCAATATCAGATATATACTTCATCATCCCTATGTTACAGATGAGGATACTGAAGCTCAGAGAGGTTACATACATTTATTAAAAATCCAGGGGCAAGATTCAAACTCTGGAACATCTGTTAGATCCCATAGCTCCTTGTTATCAGGTGACGACTGCCTAAATGTGGCCTTTAGCCCAAGAAGCCTATGAAAATCACGGTGGCAGATATAGGTGGGCCATACAAGATCAGAGACTTGAGTGAATCGAAGAGCTTGGATGGAATCTGGTAAGACAGGGCAAGCAGTGCCCCCAATGACTCTAGACTAGGTGATGATGAGGTAAGAGAAGGTAGACGTTTCTTGAGAAGAGTCTTCCATGATATCACTAGTGCAGTAAGTACTCCCGTGATAAAACTAGTGTTGGTTAGTGGGATTTGCCTTGTGTCTCACTGACAATGAATGAACCTGTGTGAATGACTGGTGTCAATAAACACAAATATCATTGTATTAACTCTCCCACAATGTCATACTGATTCCCTTCTTCATTTCATATAAATCATTAAAACTAGTATGGACTCCAATCATGGTCATAACTAATCACCCAGATTCTCAGGTTCTCCATCTGGTCAGCTAAGCCTACTGAAGGACAGTCACATAGCTGAGATGACTGGAACCACGGCAGCTTAATGGAAGTCAGTCTTATCATCTGGTAATCTGGTTAGTTTTCCTAGTCAACATGCTCCTTCATTCTCTACAATCACAATTTTAAACCTTCCCTTTCCTCAAATCTATATTCCTAATGTTTTCCTTTCACAACACTCACTACAACTTGTAATGATCTATTTGGAAAATTACTAATGAACAATTAATTCTCTCCCTAACTAGACTAGAGTACCATGAGGGCAGAGCTGGCATAAGTTTTGCTCACCATTTTCTCCTTTTTGGGGACTGGGACAGGGTCAATGACACATTTGAATATTTACTGTGTGATGAGAGATGCTGCTTTCAAACCTTGACCCTTGGGCCATGTCCCCCTCCCAAGTGCCAGCGAGCCTTGTACAGGGCCTCTGCCTTGTCCAAACAGCTGTGTCAAAACATCCTGTGTTGACGAAGTCTGCAATCAGTCACTCTGAGCTTCCTGATTAATTGGTGAGGGACAATTAGGGCAGATTCTGCAGTGGTTCAGAGTTCATAAGTGGTGTCCCATCTTAACCATAGGATAAAGTTTCTAAGGACAAAGTGCCAGGGACTGCTGAACATATCTAAGACTCGTAAGAAATGGGGAGTATAAATAGATAGCAGTAAATTCCATAAACATACTAATCCATTCAGTCATCAAATTTTTTTTATCATTTGACTATCTAATCTAATTAGTTAGTTTCTCAGTTTTGTTTGTAACTGTGGCTCTTTCCTGAAAGCATTTGAGGTTGAAGATCACAAAAATATAAATAAAATTACCCTAAAGTTATTAAAAATTAGTCAGAAGACATGTTGGCTTTCTCTCTACTCCCTGTTTCAAGAAAATCCAGGCAACCAGGTGAGAGGATATTGTCCTGGACATGTTCTAATGTGCATTTGCAGACTAAGAAAATTGCAATGGGAATTAGTCATGAATAGATTAAATATAAATGGCAAAGATATGAATGCTTATCTGAATGAGGACCAGGTTGAGAGACCACAAGGAGAGAGGCCACAGTCATGCCTGCCTTAGCTATTCTAAACTAGCCAGTCCACAACTAACTCACCTGTTGAGCACAGAAATGCGGTGTGAGTGAGCCCAGCTAAGATCAGTCACACCGTGCCCAGATCAGAAAAACCACTCATCTGAGGCCATTCCAAACTGTGGACCTGCCGACTCATGGGCTAATTAAATGGTTGCTGTTTTAGGCCACAAAGTTTTGGAGGTATTCCTTATGCAGCAAAAGCTAACTGATACTGTTCATTACACAAATAAAAGATTATATACAGAAGTTCAACAATCATTCCCAAATAAATTGTCCCACCTTTTTGAGAAATAAATACTTATTTACTTTAATCATCCAAGGATGGAAAAAATCTTTTTAGCTTTTCCTGATTCCATTTAAATTTAGTCTTTTGATGAATTTCATGTAGTTCAAATGTAGCTGCCAATATCATGGATATTGCATATGATAACCGTAGGGGGGACATAAAATGTTATGAATTTCTGCTCAATAGATTCTGTTGCTTCTTTTTTATGACAAAAACAAAACAAAACAACAAAACACTCCAGAGGTTAAATATGATTCCTAAAGCACCGGACAAACAGCTTTGGAGACTTCTGTTTGTGCAGGCTTTTTTTGTTCCTGGGGGTATTAATAATAATTGTGTTGGATTGAAGAAGACTTCTCTTTGGGAGTGTAAGTCAGGGGTTAACCTAGCAAATCAGCACCCGCAGATATTCTTTACAAGGTGGCAAGCCAATCAGTCCAAACTTCAACGTAACTTTGCTTGTAAACCAAACAAACAGGCAGAAAGGGGGGTAAAAAAGAGAAAGAAAATGCATAAGAACGCAAACGTATATTTTAACTTACAAACACAAACATGCCAAATACCTTATAGAGAGTATGTATGAGAATGACAAACAATTTAAGCTTAAACCCTAAAAGCTTCCTACTCTCTCTGGCTCCCACATATATATAAAAGGTTTAAATGAACAAGAAAAACATGTTGGGATTAGGATTTGATTCCAGAAAGCTTTTATAGCCATATAGAATGACCAGGAGTTACATTAGCTTCAAAAGACATATCAAACAAAAACTGATATTTATCAAATAGCATTAATACTTTATGCACCAAAGTTGTTTTCACAGAGTATTTACATAATGAGGAGCTTGCCAAGCTGTGTAAATGTTATGGCTTTAGGGTTCCCATTTTAGAGCTTTCAAATTCAGTCAAAAGGAAAAACCGTGTGTTTGTTTATTTGAACTTTAAAAGTTGTCAACCAGATATCACACTCAACACTTCTGAAACAGGAACGGTAGGCCCAGTCCTGACTCGAGTCACTACATTGACACAGTGACTGTTGCACATACTATGCCCAGGGTATGGCAGATGTACTGTGACAAGTTATTCCATTTCTTTATTAATTGATCCAACTGCTTACAAAACTCCCTGACATAAACGTTACTTAGAAATTCATTCCTCTTGGTTTTTAGTGAGAGAACTGGCCCAAGCTTTTCAAGACCTCAGACAAAAATGAACAAACATAACTCTTTTAAAAATTTTTCTGTTTTTTTCCAAGGCACCAAGTCTTTCCCTATGTGTTATTTGACTCCGCCCCTGAAATAACTCAAAAGGTCCATCAACTTGAGCTTGTCCTTCCAAATATGACTGTGTGAAAGAAGAAATGAAGGGATTTATCACCCCATTATTCCTGAGGCAATCAGTTATAGAGCAGAAAAGTGAGCCAAGTCAGTCAGAGGAAGTTTCTGGAATACACTGGCAGGCTCCTGATTTTCAACTTTAAAGCTTTTGCCAACACACTTTCTTCAGTCTCTGTGTAAAATCACATATTTAGAGACTGTCATGGCAGGCATGAAATGGAAACTTTCCTCTCATAACTTGTGTGTCTGCTGCTTAAATTCCCATTTTCTCAGAGTCCTCTCCTAGCCTTATAGCATTTTCTTCCTGATTACTCCTTTATTTTCCTCGTTCTAAGCCTTGTGATCTACAACAGCAGTTTCCAAACTTTGCCACAAGTGAGCAAACGATTGAATAATCATTATTCCGTGACTTTTTGTCCTGGAATCCTTTTGGATCACATGGATTACACAGTTAAGCAGGTTTTTGAAGTGTAGTAAATCAGATACCTCAGTTGGAAAGATACATTAGCATATCAAAGGCAATAACGGTTTAACCCAGTATTTTTCATACTCACACATTTATTTATTTTAAAGGATTGGGTTCTGAGGAACATACTTTGTCTAACATATTATTGTTTTCCTTTTCAGAATATTCTTTTTCTTGAATAAGGTTGTTTCTTAAGTATTTTCCCTAACTTGGGGCTCTGTGTTCTCTTCTATTCAAAATATAGGAACTAGGGTTTATGGTAAAAAAACAGGGATGAGGGAATGAAATAAAATTAATCTCCTCCTTCAGACTTTAATTATGTCTCTTCTTTTCTACCACTATGCACTTTAAAGACCAAGGGGAAGAAAATGGGAGGTGTTCAAAAGGGAAAGTAAGACTGAGAATGGTCTGTAGGCATGGCACCCTACTGGGACCTGGGAAAGTGAAAGCAGCGAGATGGGGTCTTTGTCTCCAAGAGTCTCATATCTAGTGGAGAAGAAAGAGAGGAAGGAGCAGAGAATTCCAGAGCATTCCTCAGCCTCTGTCCACAAAAGTTGGTAGTTTAGCTTCATCACATATGGACCTTTGAATCTGCATCTGAAATTCTCATTTTGTAACTAACCTTCACTGTCTCCTCTCCTCCAAAAAAGTGCCTGGGAAATTTTAATGGAGGGGGCGGACGTAGCTCAAATGGTTGGGCATCCGTCTCCCATATGGAGGGACCTGGGTTCGATTCCTGGGACCTCCCGGTAAAAATAAAGAAAAATATAGAAGGCGCGCGGGCCACCAGGCCCCCTGAGCGGGTGAGCCGCCAGGCCCCGCCGAGCCACACAGCAAGATGATGACGTAACAGGAGAGTGACCCAAGGGAGAGCCAAGACGAGACAGGGCAAAAAAACAGGAACTAAGGTGGTGCAGGTGGTAGGACACCTCTCTCCCACATCAGAGGTTTCGAGGATCGAATCCCAGTGAATACAGGAGGAGAAGGATGAGAAGGGAGGGCAGGAAACGGACACAGAGAGTTGCCCAGCAAATGGACACAGAAACAGCAAAAACGGGGGGGGGGGGGAGGGGGTAAAAATGGATAGAAGTAAATAAATAAATCTTTAAAAAAGACATCAAATGGAAAGTCAGACAGGTACATGCTGTATCATGACTTGATTTTTTTTTTTTCCCCTCTTAACTAATGAACTCTGACCTCTCTGTTGTACTTACCACAAAGTAGCACTGGACTCCACCATTAATTATTATTATTTTTTTACTTTTTTATTTTCACTTAATTTTGTGCATTCAATAATTGAAAATATAAACAATTAAAAACTAAAAAGTAAACACAGATGAATAAATATATACATTTCTCAATTAAATGTAATGGATACATATAAAATTTTTTTTGAATCAAGCAATATGTTACACAATATATTTGGTTCACAGTAACACATTCATACAGTATTTGTCCTTTTGTGTCTAGCTTGCTTCACTCAACATAATGTCCTCCAGGTTCATCCATATTGTCTTTTGCTTTACGACTTCATTTCTTCTTACAGCTGCATAATATTCCATCGTGTGAATAGACCACAGTTTGTTTATCCATTCATCTGTTGATGGACACCTGGGTTGTTTCCAACTTTTGGCAATGGTGAATAATGTTGCTATGAACATCGATGTGCAGATGACTGTTCGTGTCACTGTTCTCAGTTCTTCTGGGTATATACCCAGTAGTGGTATTGCAGGGCCACGTGGCAAGTTTATATTCAACTTCTTTAGGAACTGCCAAACAGTCCTCCATAGTGGTTGTACCATCCTGCATTCCCACTAACAGTGAAGAAGTGTTCCTATCTCTCCACATCCTCTCCAACACTTGTAGTTCTCTGTCTTTTTCATAGTGGCCATTCTGATAGGTGTGAAATGATATCTCATTGTAGTTTTGATTTGCATTTCCCTAATCATGAGTGATGTTGAGCATTTCTTCATGTGTTTTTTTGCCATTTGTATTTCTTCTTCGGAGAAATGTCTATTCAAGTCTTTGGCCCATTTTTTAATTGGGTCATTTGTCTTTTTATTGTTGAGTTGTAACATCTCTTTATATATCCTGGATACTAAACCCTTATCAGATATGCGATTTCCAAAAATTTTTTCCCATTGTGTTGGCTGCCTTTTCACCCTTCTGACAAAGTCCTGTGAGGTGCAAATGTGTTTAATTTTGAGGAGGTCCCATTTATCTATTTTTTCTTTTGTTGCACGTGCTTGGGGTGTAACACCATTAATTTTTGAATGCTATATATCCTCTACTACCCTGAGTCCTTTTATTTACCTGGTGCTCCAGAGGAGATTCAGGCCAAGCCATGCTAGCTGGAATGGCATCGTGGCAACCAACGAAGAGTCGCCCTTCCCAAAGACTCTTTCCCTCATGATCAGTATCCAAGTTCTTTTACAGACAAAGGCTAAAAGGCTGAAATACTGCCTAAGTCTATAAATTGAAAGCATATACGGAAAGGAATTCGAGTATTAGCTCTACATTCCCTTCACACCACAGATGAACTCATCACTTCCTCGAACTGAATTAGAGACGAAATTCAAGATAAATTCTGATAAACTGCCATCGGCACTGCAGCTCTACTTAACAGTGTATCTATTTTGCCTCCTTTATAATATTAGTCATTTGTTGCTTCATATATTCAACAAATATTTATTGAAGGCCTATTGTGTACCAGGCATTTTGACAGGTGCTAAGATAATAGTGGTGAATGAGATGCATGCAGTTTCTTCACCCATGGAGCTTGGTTTTGAGTGGAAGAGACAAATATAATGTGCTTAATTACCTTCAGCATAGGTGCTATGGAGTACAAAGTATGATGCGGGAATTAGAGGAAACTGGCATAATTTGAGTAAGGTGGGGAAAGTCTCCCCAAAATACATTTAAACCCGGGTTTGTCAATCTTGGCAGTAATAATATTTTGGGCCGGATAATTAGTTGTTGCAGGGCACTGTACCATGCGGTACAGGATGTTTAGCAGTGTCCTTGGCCTCTACTCCTACTTGTGGAAGCCCAGATTGGCTCTATGCATTGACAAGTATCCCACTGGGGGCAAAACTGTCCCCAGTTGAGAGCCACTGAATTTTAAAAAAGTCTTAAAAGATGCGTAGGAGGCTCAGCCACATGAATAGAGACAGGCCATTCTTTGGTGTCCATCTTTCATCCCATCCTCTTTCCCTGGTAAATTTTTAAGCCCTCTCACTTTATTCAAAGAGCTTGACAAATCCAGTGCTAAGAAGTCTTTGCTGACTAATCGGAAAATAGGTAGCAAATTCCCTTTAGTTTCCACCCTGAATAAATAAAATCCCACTATCTTTTTCTATGCACTATTTCACAAACTACAGGGTGTCCACGAAGTCTGGAAAGACAGGTAATTAATGTTATTTCACTTTTTCACAGACTGAAGACACCCCTGACGACTTTAGGTCCACTGGACCTCACGGGCAGACAACCTGTGCACTTATTGCTTTCTCCTGACCTCTCCGTAGACCTCATAAGGGCTGTCCTGTGCCACGGGCTGTCCTAGATGCTAGATGCTAGTGCTAAAGACGAGCAGGGAAGACCCGCGGCCTCGGAGAGCACACTGTCTTGCTTCGCTCAGGTGCCATCGTGAACGAGTTGTATAGGCAAGCCTTTGGTTTTCACTCACTTATTTTCTGCTGCCTGAATATCCTTTCAAATAAAAACAGATTTCAGACCCTTGCATGGCACAGGCAGTACCTATTTGATTCATGACGCAGCACCTAAAACGTTATAGAGAAAGTCTCAGCAGATGATTTATTTGAAACAAATCAATTTTATTGATACATATTAATAGAGCATACAATTTTTCCAAAGTGTACAATCAATGGCATTTGGTATAATCACATAGTTGTGTGTTCATCACTTCAATCATAATTAGAGCACTTTCATTACTTCAATAATAATAAACAAAAAAATAGAGAAACAAACAAGATAATTCCATACCTTTCAATCTCTCTGTTTCCTCTGCTGTACATAACTGGTAATCCTGGCTATTCTTGCACAACTATTTATTTGTTTATTAAGCAGTTTTATTGAGATATATTCACATACCGTATGATCGATCCAAAGTGTATAATCAATGGCTTTTAGTATAATCACAATGCTCAGCAGATGATTTTGACTGATGATATTTCTGATAGTAAATGATTAATGACAATGCTTCTGTACTCACTCAGACAACCTGCAACTGAAGAAGCAATTCCACTAGGCTTGATTCTTTCTAATTATTTGCTGAATAAATAAGGCCTTGTTTTTCATTTGCTTTAAGCTCTGCTGATAGCTTCCTCAATGTGAGAGTGCCTCCCACCCCCAAATTCCTTGTTAGGCTTTCAAGGTAGTTCCTTATTTTTTTCTTCTCCCCCCTCCCCCACAATGGAGCTTCTGTTGGCCATCTGTCTAGGGAGTCAACTGGCCAGGCCAGGAGAACTGAAGGGAAGCTAATTTTGTTTCTTTCCCGCTTTTTCATTTCTTTCTTTCTTTGTTTGTTTTGAGGTGCCGGGGCTGGGGATTGAACCCAGCACCTTGTATGTGGGAAGCAGGTGCTCAACCACTGCCACATTGGCTCCCTCTTGCCTGCTTTTTATTTTTTATTATATATATATATATATATATTTATTTATTTATTACCGGGAGGTCCAGGGGATCGAACCCAGGTCCCTCCATATGGGAGACGGACACCCAATCATTTGAGCCACATCCGTGCCCTTGCCTGCTTTTTTAGAGCCAGACACTTTACATGGAAAAAAAAAAAAAGGCTTCTCTTGCTTTTGACGTAATAATTTATTTTGGACAGAATCACGCATTGATTCACATGTCCAAGCTGCTTGTAAAATAAAACCAGACGTATAAAGACTGATAGGAACATGAACTTCTATGTCCTTCTCTAGAGGAGGGAGCCTGATGGCGGAGGCTCATCATTTGTGAATTAATGAATGGACTTGACATTTTAAAGAAAACAGGGTCAGAATGGAGGGATGGCTAAATCAAGTACTTGAGCAATTGGGAAATTGAAATTTCATCCCGTGGAGCTGAAAGCACCTCACCAGGGGAGTTCCCTAAGGAGTGAAAATGACTAAAACAGTGAGAAGAGGTAAGTATAGTAACACAAAAAACTCAGCTCTTTTCTTTCCTTTGGTCTTCCAGAATCCTTTGGAATCATAGTGACTGAGGAAATCAGCACCAATGCATCTCACCTGTCTTCCAAGGAAGAAGATTATCAGCAGGTCTCTGTAGTTTAATGTCAGAGACGTTGGTCCTGAGTGTTCTCTCTTGGTTTACACATTCCTGGCCAATAGCTTGTAGGGTGAAATTCTCATGCTCAAGTGCCCATGCAGGTGCCTTTAAACCAAGTCAGGACTTCCTGTATGCCTCAAGCTCATGGTCATCTCCACAGTGGGGCTCATTAATTTATTTCTGAGAAATTGAATAAATCACAACAAAGAAAATATGGCCAGAATTATGCAAGATTCGATCAGTGTTAAGTAGAAACTGTCAAGGATAAACCTCTTTCCCAGAAAATGAACAGGTTGCCAAGCTATTGCAATATACATTATTAATTGGAGTCAGTCCTCAAGCCTTCCTTTGAAGTGCAATGCTATGGAGCTTGGGAATATAATACAGTGGGCTCATATATCCCATGCCATGGTTACAATAGATATGGAGAGAAGAGAGCCCTGTGAGTTCGTGGACTTCTGTGTTAACAGCAGACAGTCCTTTTTTGGGAAATTCTTTCAAATTAGGCAGAAAGGTGTGAGGTTTCTCTTGGTAGGACAAGGCAACAGCATTAGGTCCTGGGAGGTTTTTTTCTTTCGGGTGTTTCAAAATAGCTTAATATTTTCAGATTATGTGAATTCCACCTCTGTCAAGCTTGGGTTTGTGATCAAGTAAAGGACATCAAACCTTCAAATGAAAGTTTTATTGCTATTGCAGTCTCAGGCCTGGTGATATTCCAAATCTTTATCATATAGAAGATAATGAGCACTGCTGCTCAGCACAGGCCTTAGCCATTCTCCCAGAGACCTGTTTGCAGAGGCCCATGCTGTGCCAGGCATTGGCCTTTTAGTGGTTGTTTTGTGACTCCGGTGGTGGGAGGTCAGGGTAGCCGCTATTTACCCAAATGGTACAAGTATTTCAGTATTTTAATAACCAATAGAGCTGTATTGGTATAAACTGCCAGATGTCAGCTTTACTTTTCATCTTCATATGAATAATTATATTGTCCCAAGTCTTCCAGAAATCCACAGAAACTAAGGGTAAGTTCATCTAGTTGAGTCTCTCTCTTTGAACTTTCCTATGGATGAGAGGCAGGTGAAGGACCAAGCAGGCTGGGAGCAAGTCCAAGTAACCGGAGAGTGTAAATGACTCCAATCAAAGCCATCAATAATTGACAGCTGGGAATTCATTGCATCTACTCCCCAGCCACCTTTCTACAAAGATGGTATAGAAACCATCTCTGTGCCTCTCTTCACCCATTCAATTTAGACACCAGCCCACTCTCAAATAGTGACACACATTCCATTCATGAAAAACAAATGGTGTGACAATAGCCAGGGGACTTCCAGATTGCAGTGTCCCCTTGGTAAACACAGCCTCTAGATGTTATCTCTAGCTCTCCCACGGGATGCCTACTGCAAAAGAGGCTGAAACGCAAAGTTCCCTGGGGTCTGGAAATTATGGGTTATACCACCTGTGTGGCCAAAATGTAGCTCATGGGCCCGAGATGACCTTTATCTTTCAGTGCTTTGCTTAATTGTGGGTGTTTGTACTGGGATGCTCAATTATGGTGATTTCATTTTGAAGTCTGTGGGTCCATAAAAGACACAGTGTCAAATATTTGTAGAGGTTACTTACAAATCTTAGATCTGATTTTCTTGAGCTTTCATTTATTGTCTCCAGTGAAATTTACTTCAATTAAATTTATTCACCATTTCAGTCAACAAATATTGATTGAGTGTCCACTCTACATCATCCACTATTCTAGGTTCTGGAGATATAGAAAGGAACAGGAAAAACAAAGAACCTAAATTCATGTTACCCACATCTCAGGGGAAAAAAAACACAAATATTTGCTCACAATTTCAGGTAGTAGTAAGAACTTTTAAAGCAAAGCAAAGCAGGGTAAGGGGCTAGGGGTGGGTGGGCTGTCTTAGATAAGGTGGTCAGGAAGTGACATCTGAAAAAGACCTGAACTCTGTGAGAGAGAAACCTGAAAGATCTGGAAGAACATTCCAGGCAGAGAGGACAATCAGAGCAAAAGCCTTGATGTGGGAATGCTCTTGGTGTGTTAGTTAAGTCACGTCAAGCAATCCAGTATGTCTAGAACAGACTGACCAAGGCGGGGAGTATAGGGGATGAGGCTGAATGTAGCTCTTGCTAAAGACCCTCAAGATGAAGTCTGCATTCAGACTGAGGGAACTTTTCAAATAAATGCTGCACGTTCTCCCTAAACTAGATGCTTTCTAATTTAGCTACATTGGTGGTGATTAGGAATCTGCATTAGAGAATCATTTTCCTCAAACAAACTAAAATAAGCAAACCTCTTTATTATTGTTGACACAAGCCATGATTTCACGTGCTATTCTAGGTGTACATATTCTAATATTTTTGGGGGGAGGTGGGCGGATAAGGAATGGGATGGTGGTACTAGTGGTGAACATATTTACTCTTAAAATAGCGCAAAGTACACATTTCTAATATCTGGCTCTTCTGATTTAGCACACAGGCCCAAAAGATCTCTTTTCAGCCACACTCACTTTTCAATATCATCCCATTCCATTCCATTGGGATCTAACGGAGTCTCATGTGGTATTAGAAGGTGATTTCCACAAGGGCAGGGGTTTGGGCGTCCCTGCAGCCATGGTGATTTGCAAATAGTTATGGAATGCGTGCACACCCTCTGCCCAGCTTTGTTCGCTTCCTTGGCACTTGGGTTTGCTCCCCTGAGCCTCACAAGACACGGTACTACTGAGAGGAACACTGCAGCACGCCCCGAGTCTCTCAGTCTCTCAAACGAGCAGTTCCACAGTGTCAATCACGCCCTCTCATCCTGAACATAATGAGCTACAGACCATTTCCTGGAAAAACCCCAATCCTCCCGGCATTGCTTGGCCACATTAACCTTTAGGTAATTGGCACTAAACTTAGGAACAGTTCAGTGGAGTTCTGGGTAATGAGAGAGGTGGCCATAATTGCCCAAACAGTTCCTGGTGGGGTGAGTCATTGTTGAGGATTTGTTCCCAGCATCTTATGGTGGTAGGCAGAGAATATAACCCTTTATCACCAAGGCTGGGATAGTTGTAAGCTCTTAATGTCAGAAGAGAAGAACTGGCCAAGCACTTGCATTACAGAGAAATCTAACACTTGGTTCTTGCCCACATCGTGTTTAAAATCTAAAGAGGAAAACTAGCAACAATAAGTTCACATTAAACTAAATTCTAAATGAATAACATACATTTCATTAGCAAAGCACACTGAATTCTAGAAGCATCTTACATGGCATTAGAAAATAAATGGTACTTAAGTATTTGTGGAATTAAATTCAGTTGTTTAATTTATCTTGAGTATGTTAACTACTTATTTTTAAATTATACACACACACACACATACAGATAAAAGCATAGACTTCTGGTATCAAAACCAAAATATGGGGAAAAAAAAGAGGGAAAATAGTAAGGAATAAAATAAAATAAAAAAAAACACAACTCTTCATAATCTCTGAATCCAGAATGACCCCTTTCAACATTGTGGTTTATTCCCATCCAGTTTTATTTATTTATTTATTTTCTTTTCTTACATAAATAAGATCATATGGAAGACATAATTTTCTTTCCTTTTTTCCTCTTAAGATCATAGCACGTTTTTGTATGTTTTTAAAAACTCTGTTTTAGTGGCTGATATCCAAATAAATTACTTGTTTATTAGTTAGACCTTTAAAGATTATATATGACTCTACTACTACATATTCCAACAACATTTCTCTATTTGGATGCTTCACACTTTATGCTGTGCTTTCCTGTAGTCTGGTGCTTGGTCACATAGTTGATAAAATATCAGCTCAAAAAGGAATATAGCAGAGAATGTGTTCTGTGAGACCATCAGTGGCAGAAGCTCAGTGTTTGCTTGTCTGCCCTTGCAAAAAGTAAACATGTGGGATTCTGCCTCTTCAGCTGGGTTATCTGGTCTCTAGCAGGGCCTCTCACAGGAAGTGAACTCAAGGTGGCCTTTCAGCTGACAGCCAGAAAATGGGGTGAATGCTGTTAGCAGTTACTCTAGGGCAGAATCTTTAAGGGGTGGCTGCAGGGATGGAACCGGTAGAGCCTAGAGAAGGTAACTAAGTGCCAAACCTGGCCTGAAATGCACAATGCAGGAGACAGAAGCAAAGAAAATGCACGCCGACTTGCTGTGCTTCAGAAGCCTGTCAAATGGTGGACTGCTTTTGCAAAGCTTTTCAATTCATAATCAGAACCCTGTAACTAACAGTTATTATTATTTTTTTATCATGGAATAATTTTTTAAAAATCCATGAGATCTGCTTCCTAAGCATCTTTGATGACCTTGTAGCACTGCATTTGCTATTTCACGATGTGTTTTGTTGTTAACTTAAACATACTGATAGCCGCTCCTTACTGAATACATGGTTTGTGCTAGGCACTGAGGAACTGGGCATGCAGCCACTCATTTAATTCTCCCAACAAATCCACAAGATATGTCTGTCCTTTGACCATTCCTATATTATGCTTGAGGAAACAGAGACCCAGAGAGGTTGTGTAATTTGCCCACAGTCAGCCAGCTAGCATGAGCGGAAGCTGGAACTCATGCCCATGTCTGTGTGACTCCAGAGCACATGCTTTCCAGTACTCTCCACCCCTGCCCGTCTCCCCCTAAGTAATCCTTACAAGGGACATGGCTGTGTCTCATCTCTACATCCTCCATAACTCACATTTGTTTGAGAATACATCATCAATAATTCATATTAGTTTGAGCTGATTTGAAATGTTAGAATCAAGCCATGTTGGAGACTGTTTTTACAGATATACTTTTTTTGTTTTGTTTTTAATTTTTTTGTTAAAGTGATATACATATTTGAAAAGTTAGTGATAAAAGACATATAATAATTTAAAAAACCCCAGTCCCCTCCCAATACCCCTGTACTCCCACCTTTCTCTCTAACCCTTTTCACTTAAATCTATTTTAGCACTTACTTTTGATCTCCAGATTGCCAACTATCTTATATTGCTGTTTATTGATGTACCAATTTTATACGTTCTATGCTGATATCCTTTTTGGGAATGAGGATCTGGCTCTCTTACACCACACTTCTTCTTGCCCCATCTTCTGAATATATGTTTCTAATTATATATTAGGAATAATTATAATTTCTAATAAAGATTTTGTTAATTCAAGATCAGAGTTTATAAGTATTTTGTAAATTTCTGCTGCAGAGCCAAGTAGTGTACTATGATTATGCTTCATTTCTTGTATAAATGTTTAATTTCCTGGAGGCTAATAATTACTTCTTTTGAAATTTGCTTAGTTTTCTATGTGCCCAGCCTTAATATTTTTAAACAACCCATTATCAGCTTTATTTTCCAATAGTCAAAAAGACCCATGTCATTATATCATTTCCATTTGATATATATATCAGTTCCTTTTTTTGTTTTCCACAGACCTTCCTCCCAGAGACTTCAATTCTCTCACTGCAATCTGAAGTAGTTTCTCTCTAGACCTGTGGCACAGCTGTCATCTCTACTTTTCCTTTCCCAGCCTCTAGATATTGATTTACATTTCTGATTTCCCTTTGTGATACTTTGTTTCCTGGATCCTGTGTCTTTCTATTTCATAGTTAATTGACTCAATTGGCTGAAACTAATCCTCCAGGATCATATTAGGAAAGAGTGTCCTCATTAGTATAGTGGTGAGTATCCCTGCCAAAAAAAAAAAAAAAAAAAAAAAAAAAAAAAAAAGAGTGCACGGGAGATAAATATTCTGAGACTGTGAACATCTGAAGATGTCTTTATTCCATGTACACACTTGAATAAAAGTTTAGCCAGGTGTAGAATCCTAGGTTGAAAGTCATTCTCTCTCATAATGATAAAAACATTGCTCTCTTGTTTTTCTCTCTTCCAATGATTCTATTTGAAAGACCAATGTGTTTCTGATTCCAATTACATTGAGTATAAGTTTATTTTTCCTTTCTGGATTCTTCCTGAGTCTTCTTATATTGAAATATCCCAACACTGAAACGTGTGGATCTCTTCATAGATTGATTTTTCAATTACTGTGTATAAGCAATTGTTGTGCCTCTTTAGTCTAGAAGTTCATGTCCTCAGTCCTTGGACATTTTCTTTTTTTATTTAATTTATAATTTCCTCCCATTCATTTTGTCTCTTCATCCCATTCCTGATCATCAAATGTTAGACTGTCTGTATTAATCCAAATCTCCTTTTCCCCCTCTTATTTTACAATCCCCTTTGTCTTTTTATTCCATATTTTGTCAGAACTTCTTGACATTGTTATCCAGCTTATCTATTAAATATTTTCATTTCTGTAAGAGAATGAGATTCTGCTGTTTCCAGGTATTAAAAATAGTTTCAATTTGATAATTGTATCAACAACACTTTGCCTTTCTGGGGAGCCCTTTCAAGATGACTCAGTTGTGCTCTTTCTCATAGTTTCCACCTTAGGTGGGATGCAGCATGTTCTGCCTGCAGCCCTTTCTCCTCACTCTATGTTAGTGGCAACTCCACCCAGCCTCCGTCCCCCACTTGACTTTTTCAGGTTAAGCAACACTCTGTCCCCCCCAAATTTAGGAGCACATGTGGCAACAACTTTGCATGTTTCTCTAAAATTCAACTTGTACTTTTCCCTCCTTTTCCCCAAGGGGAGATGAGCAATGAAGAATACACTGATTACTCTCTCCAAAGAAACTCTCACTATTGGCCTCCCTCCATAAATCTCCTCACCTTTTCTTATATATCTTTAAAGTGGGTGATAATAGGGGACATACCCAGTTTTGCATTCTCTTGCATGGATTAAATAGGTTATCTGGAATCTGTTGCTCTCCAACTTAAGCTAAAACTGAAACATCAGGAAAAGCTGTACTTAACATCTTGTTTTATTTTCTCAATTTTATTTCCAAGAGCTCTTTCTTGTTTCTTCTTTCCGGTTTCCTGCTGTTTATTATATATAATGTCTTCAAATTTATCTGAGACTACAAGTTTTATTATTTTCTTCTGTTTCCTTTTTTATCTATGTTTCCTTTGAGTCCCATTTTTGTTTATTTCTGTTCTCTTTTTTTATCAGAAGCTTTCCTTATATATTTGGTGGTCTTGATTGTCTTTCATCATTTAAGAGTGAGGTGTTTCAGAAAAGAGATAAACTTGTGGTTACATTTGTCTCATTTAACTCAAAGTTCTCTTGTGCTTCAGGATCACAAACTCCATTTACTTTCTAAATCTTATCACCATATGAATCCATATTAGAGCCATGGTCTCTGTTTTTCCTCCAGCTCTCGGTATGGGCATAGACATCTAGAGTATATATCTGTATATGATCCTTCATTATTTGGAGCAGCACACACTTTCTGAAGGGTTTCCAACTATAGCTTTCTAAGTTATGGACAAAATATTTTATACCAAAATCAATGAAATACAATATATAAGACCGATATGATATCTAACTTCCCATTCCATGCACACATAGTTCTTATTTTGGGAAATTTTGTACAAGTCCCAAAAGAAATCTGTGGTTATTTAAATTGAGTAGAATACTATTACAGTTTATGGTCACCCCTAGATTATGATGCTTTTGAGTATGAATATTAGGTCACAAATGCAAATTTCCATCTGTTGGCTAAAAGTGGCACACACATGCGACAGAGTCTTTCTAAAGATGGCCACAGCAATCCCTCTCATCCAAAGCAACCTTTCCATTCTTCCCAACATGGACTCTATTTCCTCTCACCTTGAATCTGGACTGGCCCTTTGACTTGCTTTATCCAACAGGATGTGGTGAAAGTGACATGGTGTGACTACTGGGCCCAGGCCTTGAGATATCAGGTAGCTTCCATTTTTGCCCTAAGTCCCCCTGGAGGTAAGTCTGGGTATTTTGGAGAGAGGCCACATGGAGGAGCACTGAGTCACCTCAGCTGATAGGCAGGATCAAGGCTCCGACATGCAAGCAAGGTCATCTTGGGTCTTCCAGACCCAGTAGAGTGCAGCCAACCCCCCAAGAAGCAGAGACAAGCTATATTGCCAGGTCTTTTCTGAATTTCTGACCCATAGAATCATAAGCAGTAAAATGATTCTTGTTTTAAGCCACTAAGTGTGGTTTGTTATGCAGCAAAAGGAACCGGGGCTGACTCACTTTAGGGGAACTATAGAGCAGGGATTTATAACTCATACAGTGTTTTGGATGTCTGTAATTATGTGCACTTGCCAAGGGATTGGGTCCACAGCTTTCTTCGGATTCTTAATGGAGTCTTTTCCCCAAAAGACTAAGAACCACTAACTTTCATTCAAAGTTAAACACAGTGTCAACACAAGTTTTAGTTCTAGTTAATAAAAAAATAATACATATTTACACTATTATATAAATAAGATTACTGAATTATATAAGAAAGATTGTCCCAAAGTCATGGGACTTTACTTTGGTGTATCTCCTTCCAGATACCTTCCATACATATATGAAGCATATAAATATTAAGAATCCATTTGGGGAAATTAAAATGGTTTATGTATATTTACGTATGTGTGCTTGTCTGTATGCATTTGTATATTCCCATATATAAATGAATTTACTTTGCTCAGTAAGAAAATCAGATCTTTGAAATATATGTTCCAAAGATTTTATACAGGCTTCTTATTTGCCTTCTGACTTTTAATGAAAAATTAATGTTGTTTTGTGAACAAATATTTTACTTTGTGGCTCCTGCATTTCATGTCACTCTTAGAAAGGCCTTCCATTTTTCAGCCTAAATAATGATATCTTTTAAAACTTTGTGGTATGAACTTTTATTTTTCCATTACAATAATTTATCCCTCTACAGTTATCTGCAGTTTAGTTTTGCCCAATATTTATTAAATAGTACATGTTTCCACTACTCATTTGAATTGCCATCTCTTATACTAAACCACCATCTGTATTTGGGACCACTGCTAGATGAAATGCTACTCCCCTGATCTTGCTATTCCTATACATCAAGTCACTGATTTAATTACTGTTGTTTTCTAATGCATTTGCTTATATGGAGAGGCCAGTTCCCCCTTACAAATTTTTGCCTTTAACTGTTATCATATTTTTCTGTTTCCAGATGAACTCAAGAATCATTACATCACCTTGACGTCCATTCTCCAACTTCCTTTGCTCCACAGATTCCCCAAACATATATATATATTTTATTTTGGAGGGTATCACATTGAATTCATAGCTCATTCTGGAGGAGAAGTTACAACTTTACAATGCCGAGGCCTCCTGCCCAAGAACAGGGTATCTTTGCATTTATTCAGGGTAAATGAATGGCTGACAGTACGATTTAAGCTTTTTTTTTTCCATTTAATATAAACTGTTAAGTTTATTTCTAGATATCTTAAGTTTTTGGTTTAATGAAAAAGACAGTTTAAAATACAAATGTTCGGTTAAATTTGGCTTAGAGTCAGCAGGTATATTATGGCTTTATCTAAATATATGTCCATGATTTTTCCCAACATGTTTCAGTCATTTTACTCAAGTTCCTAAGGTCTAAATGTGTCCCACAGAACTTCTAATGGCTCATTTGTCCTGCTGAGCTCAGGGGTAATTGTGCTTGGATAGCCCTGGTGGTCTCCAAGCTTGTTCTGGGTTTTTGGTGCTCAATTGAAAGGTCTGTCTGGTAAACCTGGGCAGAGTTCCACACATGGGCCATAATGCTCAGAAAAACAGTGCTCCCAACGAGAAACCCAAAAATCCTTTGATGGGCTTATAAAGCTTATAATTTGAAGGAGGATATAGAGAAACTCAGAAATTTGCAGGTATAAGCCTCTGTTCTGTAAATCAAAGCATTTTGAAGGGATTAAGTGAGGAACACTGAGGTTTTACCTAGGATCTTACTGTATGCTTCCAGATTGGAGAAAGAAGTCGGTGAATGGGTTCCCTGGGAATGAAGCCAACTAATCTCTCTGGTTTTAAAAAAAAAAGTATGTAAATCCTAGGTTTCAGAAAAAGGCCCTTTAGTACTTTTTTTGAGAGACAGCGTTAACATCAGTTGTTCTACCCATTGATTCACATAAATGGAAGCCTGGATTCTAAATATTGCTTTGTTGCTAGAAGTAAGACACAAGAATATAGAAGGATTGAAGCAAGTATTTAACACGGAACAATTTAAACACAAAAATATGCAGGGGTGGGGGCACAGTATGAGGAAATGGCACAAGGGAAAAGATGTTGGGAATATTGGGGGATGATGAATTGAGAACTAAGAGCAAAAGGGTCCCGCATCAGCCAAACTTTCTATGGTGTATTTTGGCCTTGGCAAGCTTCTTTTCTGTAGCCGTTGTACTTTGGATCAGTTCCAAAGATGATCAGATAGGAATTCAAATCTGAAGCTGGTGTGAGAGCACTAATGCAGAGAAAACAGGATCATTTACAAGGCAGTGGCAAGACTCTGGCATTTTAATATATTATAATATTTTGAGGGAGAATATGTTGAGCAAAAAAGAAAACACCCCAGTATTCTTTATGAAAGCATTCTTACAATGTTTGATGACGGTATAGACTTTTCCATGGAAAGGAATCATGATAATGTTTAGGAGCTGGGGATAGGTGGGTTGTGGAGGTTGAGAGGCCAGCAGCTCTTGCTTTGGTCTTTTGTAGATGGATGTATCAAAGAGATCCAAAAGCAACATACCAATTAGCAAAAAAGATGGACCTTATCACTTTTTATTTTTAGTTGCTGATTACAAAGAAAATGTCCACACTGTTCCAGAAATAGACTGATTCACAATAAGCCGTTGACCACCCAAATTAAGTTAGGATATCAAGGCATCTCTAATTACTTTCTACAGTCAATATTTCCAGCTATGTCACCTTTTCAAAACAATAATAATACCAAAAAAAAAAAAAAGGCATGGGAGATTATTCTGAATAAATCAATGTCTGAAATCCACACAGTATAGAATCCACTGTAAACGTTATTTTTTTCTATTCTGGAATGTAAAACTCCTTGACTCCACAAACATAGTGTTCAGTTTGTCATCAGATTACCTTCTCATCATGACCCATGTCTTTTCAGGTAGCAGTGAAATCTGCTATTGAGAAGAAGGAAATCAAAGCTGCCACGGAGCATTGCACCATGTTGAACTGAGTTCATAGGCCTTGAGGAAAAGGTCCCCAGTCATGGGCTTGTGTGGTATTTGACAGCTCCTCAGTTTTGGTTGGCCAGATGAGCTCGTCTGGGCTGAAGATGGAGAATGGGCATAAACTCAGAATGTGTGGCAAAGGATTATGGGTAATGGAGTTTATGACAGTCCTACCTATAATGCAACAGCTAGGTCCAAAATACTCAGGCGTGCTTACCCCTCTCCATCATGGCCAGACTACAGGAGGAAGAGTAGCTAACTTTCCAGGAAAGGAGGTGAATGCACTTAAGATAATCCCATGAGGATCTCGTTATTAGGTGGGAGCTGCTTATGCTATCAGATTGTACCCCAGGAGGCTCATGGGGCTGTGATAGCATGGTGAGTAAGGTGGAGAGGATCAGAAAACACTCATGTCAATTTCCTTATTCCTTATGTTGTTTCACTTTCCAGAGGAGAACTTCATCATTAATTTCAACCCAGAGAAGAATTTTCTTTCATCTCCTAGGTCTGAGAACCCAAATTGGCCCAATATGTCATTGACAACCAGCTTTAACATCACAGTTAATAAGAATGAACAAGTAAATCAGGTCTTCTTATACCCATCTTATGAGGAGTAATCAAAAAAGACATGGATTTCAGCAAGATATAGCAAGAGTACTAAAGAGACTGGACACTGCAAGAATTAAAATAAAAGCTTGGGAAATGGACACATAGAGAAAAGCACATTAAGGATATTGCTTCAGGCCAATGCAGAAAAAATAAAAATAAAAATCTTCCTGCAATTCCCGTCCTTGCAGGTCATGAGTCTCAAGGTGATCATTTTTAAATGTGGGGGCTACTTATGAGTCTGCTAAGCACTGGTATAGCTGCTGCTTGGTCGTTGGAAATCACCCTTTCAGGAAGGCCAGAGAACTCTGCATTTTCTCCTAAAGACTCCCTTCTTTAATACGCACTTGAGCAGGTCCCTGTCATTGTTCTAGATAATGGATTACCTATCCATACATTTTCAAGTGTAATGACACTCTTGCTTATTAAAGACCTCTCAGCTTGAGGGGTAGAATATTATGAACTGGCCGAGCCATTCATTTTCTTGAATATGTTATTCAGTATTTTATGCTAAACCAGCAATACACCATCCATTTTAGTACAATGATCCTTATGCTCAATAAAATTGAAGTGTCACATCATAAATCATTACAGTCATTTATTTTACATTAGACACATTAGCCACTATATTCCATAATCTATTACAATAAGGTGGATTTAAATGTACCCCAAGGAACTGCAATAATAACTCGAGAACCAAATATAGCAATTTATGGATAAAATATGCTTAACCTAAAACTGCACTAGCTATCACGATGGCTGTGAACTCAGAGGGGAATTTAGTGCTGATGGTGACTGAACTTGGCTACACGGAAAGAGGGAGAAAAGAGGAAAGGAACGGCAAACCTTCCTCCAATTTTCTGCTCATTAGTTAAAAAACGTACATGATTGATAATTACACAATTAATTGGTGAGACAGAAAATCCTTGCTGGACCAAGCATGCTCACTTGGAACTTTTCTTTCTTGAGTAACACATGCTCAAGACCTCTAGTTAACTATTCAACAGGATGCCTGTTGTTTCCAACTATAGTGTAAACGCACTGTAAAACTTCATAAATTCACACTAATTCCAAATTTGTAAAAATTCAGAGGTTGGGTAGTGTGAAGAAAAAGGTTTGTATGTCTTATTAATAACCTAACAGAAGTGCTGGGAGAATGTTCGTATGCCAAGAAACTGTTTGAAAGCTTCCTTGTTGAGGGCACCCTTTTACTTCTAATTAAGGCAATACATTTATATTCTTATTAATTAATGAGTATAGTTTCCCCCAATGATCTCTTCCAGATGATATTAGCCTAGATCTATTCCCTGTAGATGTCTAAAAGCAATAAAATCACATTCTACAATTCAAATTCTTCATGAATTTTGTTTCCCTCCACTTAGTCATGGCTAGTGGGGTCTTGTCAGTAATTTTAGGCAAGCAATTACTATCCATGCTCCTGGGCATCTCTCTTGGCAATCCCGTGAAAATGAGACTAGCCTTATTGAATTACTTGAAGTCTTTGTTGTTCAGGCTTATTAAAAAATATCTCCATTGCTGTCTTCCATCTGAGATAGCATGGCCCAGAATTGACAAAGTAGTAGATATTTTCTCAGGAAATTAGAGGATAGGTTAAATTCCCCCCTTGAAAAATCACTCACCCATCCACCTGCCCTTCCTTCTTTTCCTCCTTCCATCTTTCGTTCCTTTATTCACTTTTTCCTTCGTTCATCCTTTCTTCCCTTCCTCCGATCAACTCACTCATCCTCTCACCCACTCATCCAACCAACCATTCTTCAATGAGTGACCCATCTAACAAACACCTGGCATCTACTTAATGCCTTCTCTGTGCCAGACACAAGGAATGCACTAAGGATGCAATGAATAACAAGACAGAGGAGCTATACTTGTAAAAAGATATTTTCAATGATCACATTATTCCTTTTATCTAGGTAAACGTGCTCTTTTATGCCATTTATAATCATCAAATACTTATAATTAGTTACATTTTTCTCTGTCAGAATTTATAGAATCATAAATTCATAAATAAATCAAATTCTGAGCTCTACTCAGGTGAAAGAGAGAAGCCTTGTGTGGCTAAGTGATGTCATGTGAATTACTTATTCCTTCTGGTCCTAATTTCTTCATCTGTAAAATGAGGGAGTTAACCAGGATCATTTCCTAGGGTCCATTCTCAAATTTTAAGATTTGGATCATTTTAACGACCCTTGTCATAATCTTTCCCATTTATGGAAACACTTTCAATATAAAAGAGACAAAAAAATAAAGAACTATAAAATCTCCTCATTGTCATATTTGTTAGTCCTCTGCCATACAATTCATACTGTTTTGTCTTTTCTTTTTACCATCTATTCATATTACTAAGACCAAACTTGCTGTGCACTCATTAGATTGCAGTCTAATTTATACTCTTAAAAATGGTCACCATCTTTTTATAGTGCTAAGACTAAATTTGTTATTCAAAACTGTTCTACTCCTCTTTCAGCATCAGGGCCATCCTAGTTTTCCTCTCCTACTGAAATGTTTGGATTATATATTATTTCCCCAGGCATGCTTTTCTAAATGAAATAAAATTTCATTTTGTTTTCCTAGTTCTAATCCCACTATATTCTTTGCCTTAAAATATTTAGACACCACTTTGTATCTTTTTCATTTTTTTAAGATAATTTGACCCTATTGCAGCTTATCATATTTTGTGCTTTCAGGGAGATCTGGATTGTATCACCCAAAATTTAAGGCTTTCCTCTAATATACTACATTACTTCTTGTGTGGTCTGTCAATTATGGTACATATATTTATATATATAGCTCCTCAGATTAACTTGTAGGTTCAACTAGGTGCCATGTATAAAAAGATAAAGATACTGAAAAATATAAACTATGCTAAAGGTAACAGGCATCTATCTTTACAGAAGTGTTAGACCCATATTCAGAAGTACACAAAAATTTCTGAGCATGTTTCTTTAAGCAAAAAAAACCCGATATGGATTAGGGTCCTATTAGGAAAATGAATCCATTCTTGGTGATGCAGTAGAATGAATTTAATACAGCAGTTAGTTTCAAGTGTTCGGAAGAACTGAAAACTGAATGGGGTGGTGATAGAGATGCGGGCAAGAAGCCACAACCAGCCCTAGGTTGGAAGTGATGGTGTTTCGGAAGCCTAAGAGCCCTCTGATCTCCCGCCAGTGGAGCCCTTTGGACCAGGGCTTCTTAACAGGGGGCCCGTGAGCTTGAATTGAAATAAATAAAAAAAAAACATTATTCTCGTGGGGACGTGTTGGTGCGGGTGTGATATATTTATTAAATAATACACAGAATAGTGTGGACTTAGGTAGGGGTCTGTGGTTTTCACCTGACTGGCAAAGGGGTCCATGGAACAAAAAAGTGTAAGAAGCCCTGCTTTGGAGGAACTAGGCTGGAAGAAGTGGATTGAGAGGAAAGATAGTGGGGTCGAGCTTCAGGGTCTACCACCTGGGCAGACCCCTTCCAGGGCTCTGGTAAGGGTCCTAGCAACTTGCTTACATGGTCATATTGTGTATGAAGTCTGAAAAAGTACAGTATTTTAACTCAAATGGTTATGACTGCTGTCTTGTTCTACTGTGACTTCCCTACCACCATACTTCCCCATGAGTTAGGTGGCATTAGAGGTGTGGAGCATATTTAGGGGCTGAGTAGGGGAATTTGTGTTGGGGATCCATTTAGTTAGGGTCCAGTCAGAAATATGCATGGGGTACATAGTTATTTCTGAGTAAAGTTATTGCTAGCTGCCTTGGCATCTGAATAGCCTGCAGTGATACACAACCAATTCACCTAGCATTCACTTGGAAAGTCTTAACACAAGGACAATGATGACAAACTAGTGAGTCACACCATAAGAACTACCTCGAAATCTTCTGGATCTTATATGAAAGCAACTTGATAGAGGGTTTCCCACAATTGACAATGATTCAAAAACTCACACAACATTAATGAGTTAAAAATGGAAACTTTCAAAAATTGCCAATAAAAAATAAATTTCTTCATAGCAGCATTATTCACAAGCACCAAGAGGTGGAAACAAGCCGAGTGCCATCGGCAGATGAGCGGATAAACAAAATGTGGTGTATCCATGCAATGGCATATTACTCAGCCATAAAAAGGAACGAAGTTCTGATCCATGCTACCACATGGGTGAACATTGAAGACATCATGTTGAGTGAAATAAGCCAGACAGAAAGAGACAAATATTGTATGATTCCACTTATATGAACTATCTAGAAAGCACACATTCATCAAGATAGAAAGTAGATTAGAGGTTGTCAGAGGCTGGGGGAAGGAAGGAATGGGGAGTTATTGCTTAATGGGTGCAGAGTTTCCACTTGGTGATGAAAATTTTTGGTAATCTCTCGTGGGTTAGGATGGTACAATATTGAGAAAGTAATTAATACCCATTGAATTATATACTTAAAAGTGGTTAAAATGGCAAATTTTGTGTTACCATAATAACAAAAATGAAAAAAAGCAAATATTGAGCATCATACTAAAGAAAGACAATATTTCTATTTTTCTATAGAAAATTATTGTTATTGGAAGAAACAATTCAAGTGTATGTAAACAAATATTCTAGGAAAAAGTATAATAAAGATATTTCGAGCAATTACCTCAAAAATATGATCTTATTTTTCAGCATTTCTATTTTCAATCTGATCCAATTTTTTCATTCTAAGTAAGATTTAAAACGAATTTGTTGTGATTTTTTTCCTCATAAAATAAATTTTTCTTTTTTTATGTAATGTTGTATATGTAGCTTTGAGTTATTTTTTATTAAAGAGGGCCCCCAAAACTGTACAAGCTTCAGGCCCTATAAAGCTGTTGGTTACAGGAGTTTGGGGAATATATTTTATAGGGGTCACCGTGTACTACACAGAATAGGGGATGGGTAGGGAAAGGATCTGAGAGCCAGCAGGTCAAAGGCCAGCACCAAAGGATATCAAGGGGCTCCCAGATGCTCTGGGAGGGCCAGAGAACCATGTTTCATGCCTACACAGCCATAGATAATTCCCAAAGTCACACCAGGGAATGGGGAAAGCCCAGATACTTCTCACATTAGGCACAGACATCATAGCTTGCACAGCCAACGTGCTGATGATGGACTCTGGATGGTACCACTGACACATCTGCCGTGGCTGCCCCAGAAACTCCACGTAGCTCCCGCCAAAACGAACCACACCTGTGTGCTCCTCGGGGCCACTAGCTCTCAAATCCAAGACTGGTGCATCTATGATTGACTGGAGGAACCTAGGTCATTTGCCTGTGCCCTGGATGCAAGGGTGGCTGGGAAAACAAGTATCAGGCTTTTATAGGGGTCTATAACATAGGGACCCTGAAAGAAAGGAAGAATGTTGAAAGGTAAAAGCAGCAACAACAACAACAACAAAATTCAAATATCCACTATAGCACCATCATCATCATCACCCCTGTTTTAAAGAATGGAAACAAACGGAAGCTTTAAGAGTGAAAGTAATCTGTCCACGTTCACATGGCTAGCAATGGATACAGCTGGGAAGCTGCCTCAAGACAAATTCAAGTACCTTCGGAATCCAGTGAGGGACACAGATGGGTAGGAGAAGAATGGCAGCACAAGCGTGATGAGAAATATCAACTGACTCTTGGGATCCAGGCCTGGGGACAATAGGGAGTGGTGGAGACTGGGAAACTGGAGAGCACAGGTCTAAGAGGGCCAGCTGCTTATATGTTCCTGCTGATTGTGGCCATGTGGAAAGAATAACCAGTAGGGCATGATATGCTAATTTTTCAAGAGAGGCCAGAAATCTAGATTTTATTGTGAAAAGTTCTGATTTAATTTTTTTAATATATATTTTTTATTTTCAAAGGAGCTTTAGATTATATAAATGTTACATAAAAAATATAGGTGATTCCCCGATATACTACCTCCTCCCCCTCCCACACTTTCCCACATTAACAACATCCCTCATTAGTGTGGTACATTCGTTACAATTGATAAGCACATACTGGAGCATCGCTATTAACCAAGGACTGTAGTTTACATTATAATTTATACTTTGCCCCGCACAATTTTATAGGTTTTGACAAAATGTGTAATGGTCTGTGTCCGTCATTGCAATGTCATGCAGGACAAATCCAATGTCCCCAAAATGTCCCCATATCGCACCTATTCTTCCCTCTCCCATCCCTCAGAACCTCTGGTGACCACTGCCTTTAAATCAATGATAAGAGTTCTTCCATTGCTAGAAAAATAAGAAGTCTATAGTAGAATAATAATAGAATAACAATAAGTCTATTTTAGCCCATTGTTCATTCCTCAATCTTGAGGATTTGGGGATGGTAGTGCCCTACCCTGTCTCTGATTGAGAGGGGGGCTTAGATCCCATGGGGCAGATGGATGGAACTGTATTGATAATTTTTTTTTTTTTTAATTTGAAAAAAAAAAAAACCTTTGCAAATATCGTTTAGGCCCTAACTATAGAAGAACATCTGATGCTAGATTATGACCTCAGGCTTCTCTCAGCAATTACCGCGCCAGAGTGAGCCCTTGCCCACTAAATTACATGTCACACCCCCTCTCTTAAGTGGGTTGCATTTTATAAACAACTCCCGGGCTTTGTTTTCCCTCTGTAAGTCACACCAGAACCAGAGGTTGACGCTCTGGGTTTTTAATCCTGACTTTACTTCTAACTAGCTGAGTGAGTCTGTTAACTTCTTGAAATCTTACCTCCTCATTTGTAGAAAAAGTATTAAATAAAAATTATCCCCTCTTCCTCCCAGGGTTGTTGTGGGAATAAAATGAAATAATGGTCGTGAACGTGCTTTGAAAACTATTGAGAGCTACAGAAAAGTCAGTACGTTATTTTTAATGATAACCTTTATTTTCAGAAAGGATAATCAGCCAAAATTCTTCCTCTCCATTTATAGAAAATAACACATTAATAATATTTCTTCCGTCTCTGATTCTGCTCTGTCTCCCTGGCATTCCAACAATGTTTGCCTCCAATTGAGTAAGTTCATTAGCTGCTTCCTTAACACTGCAGGAAACAATCCATCTGCCCCACCTTTGAAAGTGGCATTTATTTTTTTTTCATTTTCTCTTCCCTTTTTTTTTTTCAAAAACAAGTACGACATTAATGAGTTTTCATTTTAACCTGAGTCTTTCTTAGAGACTTAAACTTGAATGAGGAGATGGAATTACTTGGAAGCTGAACTAAGAGGCAGAGAAGGGGCAGATTAAATGTGTGCATCCATATCCCCCCACTGTCATTCCTTGCATTTTTTGAGAGTTTGTATCATGAACTTGAACTGTCCATGTACCATATGTGCCTTGGGGGAAAGCCACTTCTATTGAAAGGCAAAATAAACCCATTACTTATATGAAGACTGGAACCCATTTGGCAATGGTATTTTTTCCTATTTCCCTTCTCTGAAAGTCTAGTTACAGCACAAAGATTGTCTTAACCCTCACTCTGCTCACCTCATAGAAGCCTTCAGTTGACCTATTTATACTGATTTGGCAATCTCTGCCACCAACATGAAGCTTTCTATAGGAGCGCATCTCAATATATGATGCTGTAGCTATTGTTAATTAAATAAAAACTGTAAACTAACTGGGACAATCTATGGCATCAGGACAAATCTCAGATTTGCAAAGCTCTTTTTAAGCTATGGGAGGCCTTTTTTGACTCAAAAGGAAATGAAGTTCTTTACTGCAGACTCAGCGCAGATGGCTGGGATTATATCTATTTCAAAATCCATATCAGGGAGGGGATGTGGCTCAAGCAGTTGGGTGCCTGCCTCCCACATGAGAGGTCCTGGGTTTGGTTCCTGGTGCCTCCTAAAGAAGACAAACAAGCAGACAATGAGCAAAACCAACAAGGAGACAATGAGCAAAAAGACAACAAAACAACAAAACACAACAATGAGCAAACAGATGAAGGAGCCATCTCAGGGGGAAAAAAATCATATCAGCAGACTCTTGAAAGAACTCTCGACACAGAGCCCATCAGAGGCTTGTCCTCACTCCCATTCTCTGTTCTTGTCTCCATTCTGTTTTCATAGGTATATCACATTCACCCTCTCGGCCTACCCTCAGGGTGTTTTCTCTGTCTTATATCTCTCTCCCTTATACTCTCTACCTATTTAGAATCTACCCATCCTTCAAGCTTGGTACAAGTTCAATCCCTCCATGAAGACTTTCTTGATCACCCCAAATGCCACTAAACTTCCCTTATCTGATCCACAATTTAGCACCATATGTCCTGCTAAGGGTCAGTCTTACCTAGCTGGACTTCAAGGTCAGAACCAAGGCTTACACTCCTTTAATCTCCAGATTATCTAGTTCAAGATAGTGTTTGACAGAGAAAAGGAACTCAGTAAAAAATGGAATCACGTGCAAATTCTAGTCTTGGAGTTCTACCACAGAGAATCATTGGCTTCATCTCCAGGCTTCCAGAGCTTAAGGAATTCAGAGGAAAAACATTGAAGCAACACAAGAGCCCAAGAATAAAATGTTGCCTCTGGAAGTGGTGGGCATCCTGTTTCTGAGAGCATTCAAGTAGCGCCTGGACAACCATGGGCACCAATGATAGAGCATGGAATTAAGCATGGATAGAAAGGGTAAAGGAACTGGTGACCCAGTAAAGGGGTCAGCCCCAAGTCATATGGTAGGTAAGGAGTGAAACTAGCATGCAGACCCTGGCACTCCAACTCCCCAATTTCAGTGATAGTCACACATCTGAAGACCCTTAGCCTGACCATACTGCAGTTTGTCTGTCACATATTTGGAAGGGTACTGGCCTGATGTGGCCATTACATTAAATATCTGAATCCTCTGTTTTCACAAGGACAGCGATTTTTGTTTTGTTCACTTAGGTAGTCCAAGTGCTTTCCACATAGTAGGTACTAAACAAATATTTGTCTAGTGTTGACTGAATGAATATCAACTAAAAATGCCTGTCACATAGGCTAGGCTATGTAGCAAAAGCAAATAATCCCTAAATTTCAGCCACTTACAAAAACAGAAGATGATTTCTCACTCATGCTCCGTGTCCCGCATGACTTAGCAGGAGGGGGCATGGGGGAGTCTGCTCCATGTGTCCTTACTCTGAGTCCCGGAGTGGTGGAAGAGCCACCATCTTGAATGCTGCTGGCCACCAAGAGAGAGAAAGGGAGCTCTGGAGGGCTTTGAACTGCCAGTTAAATGCTTGGTCTGGAAGCAACACACATCATTTTCACTCACACGTCATTGCCCAGATTTAGCCACAGGGTCCCACCCGATCACAGGGGTCAGTAAAGGCAATCCCACCATGCTGTCCAAAGGAAGAGTCAGATATGTGTGGAAGAGCATTTGCGATTTCCATGAACCGTCTTTGCTTTTTGGCCTTTTACCTCCATTTGAAGTGGGTTGGAAAGGAATAAATTGTCTGGAAGAAGCCACCCTTCAAATGGAGAGAAAAAGGAGAAAAAATTAGAGATAGTTGTTTTATTTCTTCCTAATTAAGGAGTAATTGTCATATGTTAGGGAATCACACTCTACTGTAAAAAAAAAAAAAAAAGGGATATACTCTAGGCAGATAGAACAGGGGAAAGGAAAAAAGGCAAAGGCAGGAAAAGAGGAAGATAATTTTCTACATATTAACAAAGGTGTTTTAGTTGATTTCATGCATACTCTAAATCAACAGCGAGATGTTGCCTCCTCAAAGACTAATTGGATTCTTTTTTCGAAGTACCAGGGATGGGGATCAAACTCTGGACCTCGTATGTCAGAAGCTGGAGCTCAACCACTGAGCCACA
Source organism: Tolypeutes matacus (assembly GCA_026826555.1). Taxonomy (NCBI): domain Eukaryota; kingdom Metazoa; phylum Chordata; class Mammalia; order Cingulata; family Chlamyphoridae; genus Tolypeutes; species Tolypeutes matacus. The sequence continues at coordinate 9,390,695 of JAKSZT010054202.1, read as the reverse complement.
TTGGCTCCCAAGACTAATTGGATTTTAGGTTATATTAATAGGAATATGGTTTCTAGAATGATGGAAGTGACAGTTCCGCCTAACTCCATGTTGGTAGACAAACACCTGGGATATTAAATTAGTTCCTGGTGACAGGTTAATGCATCCAGAGGAAGGTGACTGAGTTAGTTGGTAAAGGACACAATACTTTACCATAAGAGAACAAAGGAAGTAAATTGGGATATCTGACTTGAAGAAAAGGCTCAGGAAGAAAATGACAATCGTTTTCAGTACTTGGGCTATGTTGTTGAAGAGGGCTCATACTTGCCCGTATGCCTGACCAATGGAAGACGAGGAGACAGATTTTTAACCTAATACAAGGAAGAGTTTTCTTAAAAAATTATCAGCATAAAGAATGGTGAGTTTTGGGGATTAGCAGTTTCCCCAATCATGGAGATCTTCATCTAGCACCTGGAGATGTTAGCAAGGGTAATCAAACAATAGTTCGTTGTGTAGTATGACTAGGTGACTTCCAAGATTCAATCTCATTCAAAAAGTCCAAAATTTAAAATTCTGCAATAGCCACCTACTCTTGTGCCCACTGCTTGTGGGGCCACTCTGACAAGCAGCTGCACCTACTCTTGGACACCAAAATTTAGGAAAAGCGTTTAGTAGGATGTGATACACTAGGCCAGGGATTGGGAAATTTTTTTCTATAAAAGGCCAGATAGGAAATATTTTAGGTTTTGAGGACCTAAAGTATTTTCTGTAAATGGTCTCTTTTACAAGTACTCAACTCTGTTGTTGTATTGCTAAAACAGCGATAGACAATACGTAAACATCTGTGTGTAAATAAAACTTTATTTACAAAGGTATGCAGCAGGCTGTATTTGGCTTGTGGACTGTAGTTTGCCATTCCCTGCTATAGATACTGAGGAGGATTCAGGCTGGAGAAGCTGCTTATCCAAGAAAACTACACCCTCTGAGATCCTCACCCGCATCTGAGTGCTAAAGACACTGAGCCATGGGAGTGGACGTAGCTCAAGTGGTCGAGTGCCTGCTTCCCAGTCCTGGGTTCAATCTCCGGGATCTTCTAAAAACAAAACAAACAAAACAAACAAAAAAACCAACTCTTATCCGGGAGCAGATGTAGCTCAGTGGTTGAGCACCTGCTTCCCATGTATGAGGTCCTGGATTCAATCCCTGGTACCTCCTAAAAAAAAGAAAAAAAGACACTGAGACCAAAAAGTTATAGGACCTACTCATCTCTGTCCAAAGACAAGGACACAAAGAGTTCCTGGTTTAGCAAGAGTTAGAGAGAGCTCTGAACAAAGTACACATAATTGTGCTGATGGCTTAGAAACACCAAAGATGAAAGTGACAGCAACTGAGTTTTTAGGAAAGATATTTTTACTTGACTTTCTTTTTTTTTTTTTTTTTTTTTTTTTTTTTTTTTTTTTTTTAAAGATTTTATTTATTTATTCATCTGTCACCCCCTTGCTGCTTGTGCTCACTGGGTCAGCCAACCACGCCGTGCGGGCGGGCCCGCCCCCACCAGGAGGCCCCGGGAACCGAACCCGGGGCCTCCCATATGGTAAACGGGAGCCCTACTGATTGAGCCACAGCCGCCTCCCTTTACTTGACTTTCAAACCTGGCTCATGGCACATCATTAGAAAACAAAAACAGCAGCTAGAGACATCATCGAGGCATTCCTCTGTTGGCTGAGGGACTTTTGAGACAGCTGTCTCTGTGTAATAAAATCAAGACTGTGCCAGGACTTCCATGGCTGTACTATAATTCTTTATTTTTATTTTTTATTTTATTTTATTTATTTATTTATTTATTTTTGTACTATAATTCTTAACCAACTTGGAAGAATAACTAATTGGCACCATCAATGATCTCTGGACCTCAGTGAGACCAGACGTAGATCTCTGGCATTAGTAGAATGTGAAGGAATGTGACTTTCTTAGCTTTGAGAACTCAATGCTCCAATCTTAACAAGTCTGGACAACAAAACTGTGCATCCACAGCTCCCACCACGGATAAGCCAAGACAAGCAGACAATTAAAATAGACAAATGGCTTTTGATTTGAAATAAGAAAAATGTTCAACCCATCCTACTATCAGCATGTTTAGCTGAGAATCAGGCATTATTATAATGGTATGCAAATTATGGAAACGGCAGACATTCTTTCCAACCATGTTTTCATTAAAGATTCAGCTTTTTTTCCCCCCAGAATAATAGTAAATGACATGCGAACTTCATATGAACTATAGGTCATGAAAGGATTTAGTATTGGCATTTTTAATCTAAAAAGTCTGGTGCCAGAAAATCAATATGTTTCAGTTGCCGCATTCGAATGCAATTTTCCTCACCTAACAGGGTTTCTTTCTTTCCCTCTTTCTTCTGCTTCTTCTTCGTCTCTCTCTCTCTGTTTTTTTTTTTAAAGAGTGAATAATTCCTGGTTTTTCTATGAAACAAGCCGCTGTATTATAGGGTAATGACATCAATAACACATTACATGTAAACAGAAAATGAACAAAAAATCATTCAAGGCCCTTTTGAAACAGGAGTGCTTTTCATCAGCAGTATTACAGGTTCCATTCACATTATCGGATTGAACCATCCTGCAGAACGGAGGTGCTGACAAGTCCTGATTACCCAATAACTCCTGTATCCCTTTCAGGCAGGTTCACGGAGAGGACAGGAATTCCAGGCTTTCCTGGGGGACAGCTGGTCTGCCACGGAGACCAAATCAATGAAACCCAATGCCCTCTCCCTCCCCTTCACCCAAAAGCGGGGTGCTGTGCTTCCTGGTATGTGATTGGGCTTTCCCTCTGATGTTCTCAATTGCTTCAGAGAATGACTCTTTATAACACAGCGGAGGAAACACCAGCCTAAGCCTCCTAAACTCTTTCCCCCAGATACTGAGAAGGTTCCGGTTAGGCCCCCTGCCTGGCAAATCCGATGGTGGCTTCCGTAAGCAGCAGAATAAACAGAGAAGCTTGATGCTAGGGTTGAGGTGGGTATCAGACCAACCAGTGCTGAATCACTCAGATGTCTCAAACAACCGATTGCTTGCTCTTATTCCCCACTCTTGAGTTATACTACCAACAGGACATCTGAAGAGCCTTCTCCCTCGCTGGTTTTTATAGCACTGGGTGACGTGTAAAGCTTTCCCGGGAAATTCCATTGGGAGCCCAAGTTCTTTCTGCTACTCATCAGATGGGACTTCTCCCGGCTCATGAAGGAGAGAGTGTGGTGGACACTGTAGCACAGGTGTGACCAGATCAAAACCAGTTGCCTGGCTGGGCCACCTGACGTCTGTGGGTATGTGGCTGAGCCTCTAAAGGAGCAGAGCCTCTGGGAAGAGGCCACAATTCCTTTTCTCAGGACAACTTCTCAGGAACTGCAGCCACTGCTTGTGGTTCAGCTTTGAAAAGCAGCCAAGACAGCCTTTAAATAAGCAAACTGTGGCTTTGTCTTTTGGGTGGGATATCACCATATATTTGATGTAAACTTCAGCTTGGGGAGATATCATATTTTTAAAACAAATTTCTTGGCTCCTAGCTTGGCTCCGGGGCTTTGCTGTCTGATGTATATGAGCTTCCCTAATTAATGCAGGCTCCAAGAGTTTCTCTCTCTTTTTTCTCCCTTAAAACATTTCCTCCTACAGTTAAATTCACACATTGATAAATTTGCAAACCTAAGAGAATAGAGTATTGGGCTCCTTACTGAAATGTTTTAAATTAAAATTAGGGTCTGAGAGTACAGGTTTGAGCTCATCTTAGAGTATCCTACATCCAGAGGCAGAGTGGGGCGGTGGTTGAGAACATGGACTGGGTTCAAATCCGGGCTCACCACTTTCTGGCTGTAAAACGTCCTTTTGCCTGAATTTCCTAATTGTAACGCGACCTACGTGGTTCAACAACCTTGAACATGTAAAAGGCTGAGAACAGTGCCTGATATAGAATAAACATTTGTGAAATGCTAGCTGTTATTATGAATATTAACAGCAAAACCAGATGGAGAAAGTTTGAATTGCTACTGTGTCATGGTAGAACATGGTGGGTTTTAGATTTCACTCTAAGGGAATGGGAGTCATTGGAGGGTTATGAATAGGGGGCGTTACATGATTGGAATTGCAATAAAAAAAAAAAAATCCCTTTGGCTGCTGTATGGAAAATAGTCTGTAGGGACAAGAGTGAAAGCAGAGAGACTTATTAGGTGTCTATTGCAATAATCCAGGTGGGATAAGAGGGTGGACTGCACTAAGTAGTAGTGGAGGTAGTAAGCAGTGGTTAGATTCTGGACGACCTTAAAGATGGAGCCCATAGGACTCACTGATTAGACCATGGGAAAGACAGGAGAAAATTGTCAAAGATGATTCCAAAGGTAGGCTGATGGACCTTAACTGAGCAAGGATGATGACAAAGGCTGAAAGAATGAAGATGAGAGAAAAACTAAATACTGAAGAAAGAAACCACACATTGCTGAATGAGAGCGCGATGCTAAAGCACTGCAGTTATGGCAGATGCATCATGGAGGTGGAGCTTGAACTAGGCTTAACAATGGGTAGGTTTGGGATAGTGGATAGATGGAAGGGATTAAAGGGCATTCTAAGCAGGAGGAAAAGTTTGTGAAAAGATGTGGAGATGAATAAATACCTAAGGTCAAGGAAAGAGGAGACTAGCAGAATTGAATCAAGAAACCGTAGTAGGAAGCCATGAAATTTAGGCTAGAGGAGTCAGGGGCAGCAGGGATTTGGAAGACCTTGACATCTGTCAGACTTAATCCTGTCCAGTAATGGGCTGGGGGTCTGGACACTTGAGTTCTGGTTTTAGCTACGAGGCCTTCTGTTTAAGAAAGAAATAAAAGTACTCAAAATGGTAAAATACAAAAAACTCAAATAAACATGAAGGGAGGCATTAATGGAAGACTTGAAGGACAAAAAGGTATAAGAATTACAAAGACCTAATAGAAAAATGGAAGAAAAAATTCTGCATTATAAGTAGTTACTTTAAAAATAAATGGGAACTGATTCTGAATGTATATAGAATGTTTAATAAGGTTGATTGTAAATACGTGGAAATAGAGTTGATGTTAACACATTATAATGAATATAACTAAAACTGCTGATTTATAAATGTGATTGTGGCTAAGGGGTACCCTAGGGAGGTTAAATTTAACTGAAAGACAACTAGAGGATAATCTAGGGACTATATAATATAGTGATTTTGGTGGTAGATGAGGATTGTGGTTAATAATACAAATATAAGAAAGTTCCTCTTTTATAAGGTGTTAAAAACAGGGTGATACATGGGAAAAATACAACTAATGTAACTTATAGACTATAGTTAACAGTAATATTGTAATATTTTTGTAGAAAAGCCAAAGTCAGTAGTATATCAATGCTAAGTGTTGGGTAAAAAAGAGAATAAAGGATTTAATTTTAGGGGATGTGAATATGATCAAGCATTTTTTTTTCATTTTCTTCATTAACAAGGAGTTTGGGCATGTCATTTAACTAATTTGTGTTCATTTTTTCATCTTTTGGAACATGGGAGAAACAACTGAGTTTGTTTTTAGGATTAAATAAGATAAATGTGCTTGGACAGGATTTTTTAAAGTAATGCTTCCATAATTTGTTAAGCTGCATTTTGTCTGTTATTTCATTATTTGAAGTGGAAATAAAGTCTAAAAAGTAAACAAATTAAACTCTGCACTCATAAGGCAGAGATTGGCAGAATGGATTTAAAAAAGTGTTACTCAACTATATGTGGTATACAAGAGACAGACCTTAAATTCAAAGATACAAGTAGGTTGAAAGTGAAAGGATGGAAAAACTATACCATGCCAATAGTGACCAAAAAAGAGCTGGGGTAGCTATAATAATATCAAATAAAATAGACTTTATGTCAAAAACTCCAAAGTTCACTAAACACTGATAAATGGGTCAATTCAACATTAGACATAACAATTATAAATATATATGCACCTAATGACAGAACCCCAGAATACCTGAAGGAAATATCAACAGATTTGAAGGGAGAAATTGGTTTTACTTAATAGTAAGTGACTTTAGGGAGTGGATATGGCTTAAATGGTTGAGCCCCTACTTCCCACATGGGAGGTCCCAGGTTCGGTCCCCAGTGCCTCCTAAAAACAAGCAAACAAATGAACAAACAAACACAAAAAATCAAACAATAAGCAAACAAGTGAAAAAAACAACTCAGGGGAGCTCATGCTGGCTTTGAGTGCTGGCTTCCCCCATAAAGGGTCTCAGTTCAATCCCCAGCCCTGGTAACTCCAAATTAAAAAAAAATAGCAAGAGGCCTCAATAAACCATGCTCAATAATGGATAGAACATCAGGACAGAAGATCAATAAGGAAATACTTGAATCGTACTATAACCAACTAAACCTAATAGACATAAAGAACACATAACCCAACAGCAATAGAAAACACATTTTTCTTTAGTGCACATGGATCATTCTTTAGGATGGATCATATGTTAGGTGACAAAACCAGTCTCAATAAATGCAAAAATATTCAAGTTATGCAATGTATCTTCTCCAATCACAATGGAATGAAGCCACAAATCAGTAACAGAGGGAGAATTGGAAAATTCACAAATATGTGGAAACTAAATGATATACTCTTAAACTAAACAACCAATGGGTCAAAGAAGAAATCACATTGGAATTTATGAAATATCTTGAAGTGAATTGAAATGAAAACACAACATACCAAACTTATAGGATACAGCAAAGGTAGTGCTGACAGGGAAATTTATAGTTCTAAATGCTTACCTTAAAAAAGAAGAAGGATTTCAAATCAGAGACCTAACCACAAAACTGGAAGAACTAGAAAAAGAAGGGCAGACTAAACCAAAATTGAGCAGAAGGGAGGAAATAAAGATTAGAGTGGCGATAAATGAAATATAGAAGAAAAAAACAAACAAACAAACATAACAGTACATAGAATCAACAAAATCAAAAGTTGGTTCTTTGAAAAGATCAATAAAATGGACAACTTTTAGCTAGGTTGGCAAAGAAAAAAAGAGAGACGATGAAATAACTAAAAAAAGAAATGAAAGGGAGCACATTACTACTGACCCCACAGAAATAAAAAGGATTATAAGAAGATACTATAAACTATACACCAACAAATTAGATAACCTAGAGAAAATGGACAAATTCCCAGAAACACACAAAGTGTTGGGAAAACTGGATAGCCATATGCAAATGAATGAAGGTTTACTCCTACATCAAACCATATACAAAAATTCACTCAAATGCATCAAAGACCTAAGTATAAGAACCAAACTTATAAAATGCCTAGAAAAAAACATAGGGAAGCAATGTCAGGCTCTTGTATAAAGCAATTTTATTTTTTAGCTTTTACATCAATAGCATGAGCAACAAAAGATTAAAAAAAAAAAAAAAAAAACCACAAGGAAAATTAATAATAATTAAAAAAAAAAAAATATTTAAAACAAAAAAGTAAAAAAAAGATTTCAGATTTTCTAAGTGGGCCTTCATGAAAATTAAAAATTTTTGTGGATTGAAAGACTTCATCATGAATGTAAAAAGAATGTAAAAATAATATTTGGAAACCACATATCTGATAAGGATTTAAATTCAGATTATATAAGGAAATTCTACAACTGAACAACAAAAGACCAACAACCCAATGAAAAAGTGGGCAAACGACTTGAATAGATATTTCTCTAAAAAGAAAATAGTTAAACAAACGGACAAACAACAAAAAATACACATAAGAAGATGCTCAACATCATTAGTCATTAGGGAAATGCATATCAAAATCACAATGAGATACCATTTCATACTCACTAGAATGGCTACCATTAAAAAAACAGAAAATTATCAATGTTGGAGAGGATGTGGAGAAATAGGAACACTTGTTCATTGTTGGGGGGAATGTAAAATGGTGCAGTGGCTTTGGAACATAGTTGTTGGTTCCTCAGAATGACCATATGACCCAGCAATCCCACTTTTAGGTATATACCCACAAGAATTGAAAGCAGGGATTTGAACAGATATTTGCACACTGATGATCATAGTGGCATTATTCATAATTGCCAAAAATAGAAGCAACCCAAGTGTCCATCAACAGATGAATGGATAAAGAAAATATGGTCTATACATACGATGGAATACTATTCAGCCATAAGAAGGACTGAAGTTCTGACATTTGCAACAACGTAGATGAACCCTGAAGTCATCAAGTTGAGTAGATGTAGTCAGACACAAAGGGACAAATGTTGTATGATCTCAGTGATAAAAATTAATTAGAATAAGCAAATTCATTTAGGCAGAAACTAGAAGACAATTTACCAGGGGCCCAGGTGGGGATAGGGAATGAGGAATTCATGCTTAATTGGTACAGAGATTCTGTTTGGGGTGATGGAAAAGTTTTGGAAATGGATGGTGGTGGTTGCAGCACAATGTCGCAAATGTAATTTAACACCACTGAATTATATATTTGAATATGGTTAAAGGAGGAAATTTTAGGTTGCATGTGTTACTAAAATAAAAATGAAAAACAAAAAAACATACAAAAAAAAAACAAGCCATAAGACTATACAACACAGCTCTCTGCCTAGAGAGGTCCACACCAAATCTTGCCAAGAACCTAGAGGAATCCAGTGCTTCTCCGTCTTCATTTGGTGAGCCAGGCAGGAGAAATATAAGTGAGTGGTGCTCTCAGATCCCCGCCAGAAACTGTCTAGTGTGCTCGTGCCTAGGAAATCGTAAATCAGACTTGGGGTTTTGCCTGTTACAAATTGGATAACGGTGAAAGCTATTAAAGGAATTGCCAGCTGGGTGCGCTTAGCCCAAGTGAAGTCAGCTGCCCAAGGAAGCGCCAGCTCACCAAAAGCACCTGAAGGGGACGTACGTGTGCCAGTCATTGGACAACTCTTCAAGAGACAAAGCTAAGTAGTCTCTGTGTCAAAGCCAGCTGTTCCCTCTATCTCTAGCCCAAATGCCTATTGCTAGGGGGAGGGCAAGCCTGGCACCCCTTAAGAAACGTTGTCTTTTCGTTTCCTGTATTTTCTCCCTACACAATAACTAAAAGGGCAATGCCTCTTCTTATCCCCCTCTTAACTAGCTGTCTTAAGCATAAACACCACCATAGAAAACTGGGATTGGCAATTTATACCAAACCCCATTATCTATTCTAACAGCATAGAAGAAACTCGCTGTGCCTTAAAAGTCCTAAAACAGCAAACAAACTCTCTTGCTGCTGTAGTACTGCAAAATCACAGAGCCCTTAACATGCTAGCAGCAGCATCGGGGGAGGGGTGGGGGTGGGGTATGCCTATTTCTCAAGAAAAATGCTGTTTCTATATAAATCACTCTGGAATAATCCTAAACAGCATTTGAAACCTGCAAGACGAAGGCCACCAACTTCAGGGGCATGCATCTCTGAAGGCACCTGGCCTTTCTCACTCACATGGTCCAGTATGTCAGAGCTGACCCCCCCTTTTGGACCCACTTAACACCATCTTCTTTATCCTGTTAGTGGGGCCATATAGCTTCAAAATTCTCACTAAGTTTATTTCTTCCACAATCAACGCCTTCCAAAACAAGATATTAGTCACATGGGGATTTCAGCCAGTTCCAACCACAGTGTCAGACCTGTCTTCCCTCAACCTCAATAGAATAGCCAGAGAGGTTTACACACTGCCCTGACCAGCAGGAAGTAACTACAGAAGAATGACCATGGCCCCTCAGCACCCCCTTAAGAATAAGGGCGTGAACTCCCTGAGGGGGGAGTTGAGGCAGGTTAGTGCAGGGTAATGGAGGAGAAGATGACCCACAACATGGCCAACAGACAACATGGCCATCAGACAACATGGCCGGCAGACAACATGGCCGACAGACAACATGGCCGACAGACAACATGGCTGTAAGACCTTGTTGGGACCTTGAGTTTTACCTTGAGGTCTCAGTTTCTCTTTCCCGGACCTCCCCTTGGTCCCGGATATTCCAAAAAGGCCTCACCATAGGCCCCCACCATAGGTGGGGTAACCAATAACTGCTGGGGCCCCTCCCCTTATCATTAGCAAGGAGGTGGAATAATTAACAGTTTAAAAGGTAATCATGTGAGGCAGAGCCCGCTCTCTCTGCCTAGAGGGGCCCGCGCCAAATCTTGGTGTGTATTTCCATCTTTCTCTCCCATTTCTCAGCAAGCTCTGTTCTTTCCCCCATTTCCCAAATAAATTCTTTTTACTGGCCTAAAAAGAAAAAAAAAAAAAAAAAAAAAAAAAAGACTATACACCGCAAACAGTGAGCCCTAATGTAACCTATGGACTTTAGTTAATAATATAATGATAGTCTTTCATCAGTTGTAATAAAGGTACTACACCAATGCAAATATTACTAATGAGGCTGTATATGGAAGCACAGTATTTTTTTTTTTTTTAAGATTTTATTTTTATTTATTTATCCCCTCCTTGCTGCTTGTGCTCGCTGTGTCCATTTCCTGTGCGCTTTTCTGTGTCTGCTTGTCTCCCTTTGTTGGGTCGTCTTGCTGTGTCAGCTCACCGCGCCTTGCAGGCCGGCTTGTCTTCACCAGGAGGCCCCAGGAATTGAACCCGGAGCCCCATCGATTGAGCCACAGCCGCTTCCCAGGAAGTGCTGTATTTTATGCATGATTTTTCTATAAACTTACAACTTTCCTTCCAAATAGATATATACATAAATATTCATGTAGATATCGATATATTTATATGCGAAGGATAAAAAGCTCCTAAGGGGGAAAATAGTGATGCCTGGGTTCTGCCCTCAGAAATAAATCTTGCTTCATTTGATCTGGACATCAGGATTTAAAAAACTTCCCTGGTGATTCCAATGGGCGCCAGAGTTTGAGTGTATTCTGCTTATTTTATATTTACTTATTTATTTAAGGAGGTACCAGGGATTGAACCCAGGACCTCGTACACAGGAAGCAGGCACTCAACCACTTGAGCCTCATCTGCTCCCAGGGTATTTTATTTTCAAGGTTTGCGAAGGAAAGGTGGGCAGTTACTCTAATTGCTGAGGCCATGGGGGTTGAATTGTGTCTTCTTGCACTTGTCGAGGTATGTATGGTGGAGGTGAGATGGACCTAGGAGGATCTCTAGCATCCCAAGACATTGAAGTCGCCCATTTGCCTGTAGCTTTGTGGCCATTGTGTGTTATTTTTCATGGCCTGGATCACCAAGCCTCAGGGTTGTAGTGGGATACGACCTGGCAGTATTGACAAGCCTTGCTAAACCTGGGGCCACACACAGCCACACTTCCATCCTTGAACCCTAGACTCTGCAGTTTGCAATGAAGTAACAAACCCAAACCAAACAAAATTAAGACAATAACGACAACAACACATGCCAGGCTGGCTCCAGCTCCACTGGGCTCAAAAGTAGCTCTACTGAAATTCCGCCAGTGTTTGCGGTGTGTTACCGGATCCTAGTTTCACAAAGAGGGAAATATGAGCATCGAAAGAACCTACTTGTGGAGGGAAGAGGGATGCTGACCACCACCCTGTAGAAGGGAAAGCATTCTTACTGGGTGAGATTCCAGCTGTGTGGTGGGTGCTTGCTGGTATCTGCGCAGCTGAAGATCATGGGGGATCAGAGAGAGAGCAAGAGCACAAGCCCCAGGACACGGGTCTCCATTTCGGAGCGCATTTAGTCACGGCCTCTTGTTTTACTTACTCTGTGGGCTGGCTCAGAAAATTAATTGAAGCCCAGCTTTGCTTTCGTTGTCAAATATGTTCTAGCTTAATTGAAGTCATTATTGAACAGAAAGGCTTGTGACAAATTTCATCAACAGGAGCCCTTGTTCAAAGCCCTTGAAGCATCAGACGAAAGCGCTTGGCAGACTTCTGAGGATATGATCAGTGTCACTTTTCTTTACTTCTCGGGTCCCAATCTCTGTGGGCCTAGGTTTTCTCATCTGCAGATGGAGATAATGAAACTTTTCAAAATTCTCCTGAGTGTGATAGGTTCAGGGCTGCAACCACTGTGTGTGGCAAGAGGTTTTATGTACAAGGACCAAGAGTCCCCTGGGAAAGAACTCAAGGGAGTAAGTCAGGCTCTGGCGACCCATTTAGAGTTGTATCATTTTAAAGGAGCGCATCTACCTGCTGTTCAGATTATCTTATAGTCCAGCCCCCTCCTAAAGTGAAAAACTGGATGTAAAGAAAAACACTGAAAAATCTCCTTGCCTCTTTCTCTCTCTCACACACACAAACACATTCTGTGACAAATAGAGAACACCTAACACCTAAACAAAAAGGTGCAGGGGTGAGAAGACTGCCATGAGGGCACAGCCCAGGTTTGATGAGGACTTACTTTTATTTGTCTCTTTAAGTAATAATTTAATTGAGGTACAATTCACATAAAATAAAACTCACCATCTAAACTTCGTGGCCACTATTTCTTTTCTTTTCCACATACTCTCTCTTTTCTTTTCTTGTACCATTTATTAGATGGATGCTTGAAGTCCTGGATCTACCCTACAGATCTCTTCACTTTTCTTTGGTACTTTCTCTCTCATTATCTTCTCTTCCAGCTCAGGAGCTATTCTTCATTTGAGCCTGGTATGCTATTCAGTTTCTATGTTACACTTTTAACTTAAAAAACAATTTTTTTCATTTCTAAGATCTAGAATTTTTTTTCACAATTCTCTTTGTTTCCTCCCCCCCCCATCCCATACCTTCTTATTCTTATTTTAGTGATGTGATGCCTTCCTTTGGATCTCTGAGGATATTAAATGTGTTTATTTTAAAACCCTTTTTAGATTATTCTAATAGTCTTATTTCATTTGATATTAGTTCTTCCATTTGCTGAACCTTCGGTTTCTTTCTGTGGATTTAGTCTCGCTCCGACTCTCAGTTTGGTGTTCATCTTCAACAGGCAGATTCTCCCTGGCTTGTCCTGGGCTGTGTGGCCCCTTGGTGCAGTGGTCTCGGGGCACTGTTGGCCTCAGGCTGCTACGGAAGGTGCAGAGTTCCTTGCAGCTCTGTGCACGAGGCACGGTCACGACCACCTTCTGCTTATATCCGTGATGACCCGTCTGCTTCCTCCATTTCTAGTTAATGGACAATTGACTCTCTACTTGATCTGTTGTGGAGTGTAGCTATGTATTTATTAATTATAGTTCTTATCTCTGAGTTTGTGGTGGTGGGTCAGGAGTTGATTCTCCATGTGTTCTACCTACCATCTTGAACTGGAAATCCAGCACAGCTTCAGAACATTCTGGATTCTAGCATATCAGTCAACTTAAGGTACTGGTCTTGATATATTAGGACAAGAAGCTCTGTGCTCCTCCACCTTGTATCTGAGGCTCTTGTGTTGGCTGCTCCCATTACCCAAGGCTTCAACCACAGTGGGTGGTGGCACCAGCATTGGCTCAGAGAAAGTGTCCTTGGCACAGATGCCGGCATTTTTGGTCTTGGCCTTGGGTGGTGGAAAAACTCTTGCAAGCAGCCCCAGAAAGAGCAGAGGTCTCAGCAGCTCCCATCACTCAAGGGAGCCAAGCAGGAGAAAAGAACAACCCACGTGGGGGAAGCTGGAGAGCACACGGGAGACACCTACTCCAGATGAAAGGAAACTGTAATACGGGGCCAGGGGCTGGGGACACCCAGAGATAGATAGAGGAGACTTGAAGAGAGAGGACAATAATCCCAGAGAGTGCTTCCATAATGTCAGAGAAATATTGGCTGGTATGGCCTGGGGACATTAAATGAGATAATGTCTGTAAACATCACTTAAGTACAGAGCCAGTCATGTAAAAGGTGACTTTGCATTCCCTGAGTGTAAATCTGAAATGATAAGAACTGCTGGCCTGCCCTTTCCTGCGCAGTTTTCTGGGCCAGTCAGGGGCACTACAGTGATGTGCTGTCAACCCTCCTTGGTGGGGACACGTATAGTCCTGGCTTCCTGAATAATAGTATGACCTCTCCTTTGGAAGGCTTTGTGACCCCATTCCAGAATGAAGGCTTCCTTCTCAGAGAGCTGCCTTCCTCCCACAGGAGCTCCCTGCAGGCCTGTCTGTACTCCAGGACCTTGTCCCCATAGCCTCCTGAATGGGCCCAGGAGATCATCAGACTTGGACGGTGATAATGAAGATGTATTTGTTTTCTTATTCAAGCACAAGGATCTTCTGAATTTAGGTTAAGAACCTGTGTCCTAAGGGGAAAGGTCAAAAGCAATTAGCACCATTCCCCAGTAAATGCTCACTAAATGTTAGCTACTAGTACTAATAATCCAACAGTTCTTATACGACTTAAAATGACCAATTATAATGATTTTTTGTTACAAGAAGTCACTTAATGCCATCTGACAGAAAACTGTTTTAATCTGCACAAATCTATGCTATCTATGATGTGAACTGTATCCCCCTAGACACACATAATGCACACTGTACATCAGCACAAACACACATGGCGGCCTTGATATGGGCCAATACACGGCAGCAACAGCAGTGAATTGCTCAGATACTCCAGTTCTCTCCTAGCATTTGGAATCAGGACTGACTCCTTTAGTCTGCATAAACCTCCGGGGTTCTTGGACAATTTGGAGAGCTCTTAAGAGGTCTCAGGTCCCACAAATCAGGTCTACATAGCACAGTTATTGGAAAGTCCTTTGGAATTCTCGTTTTCCTCCCTAAGCCCTCCCAGGGAAGCTGGAAAGTTCTGTTCTTCCTTTGGCTCAGCAGACCCCATGAATCCAGGCTCCTGGGGCTCCAAGTACAAGAAAGGGGAGGAGAATTGCTGGAAGCCCCCAACGATGGTGCCATACCTGGAATTAGAAATCAGAGACCAGCTCAACTCACCACTATGCAAGTCACTGCCCTGGGATTTGATTCTTAAACACAGACCATGAATTGTTGAGTTAATGGAACATAGGAGCAGCCCAGTCTGGCTCTTTATCACTGTCTCTAAGCCTATTTTTAAGCATATGCAAGATGAAAAGATTTGGTAGCAAGTCTTAATAAAATTATATGAGTGTTTACATAGTTAAAGTAGTCCTTTCATAAGTTGCACAAATAAATGCTATCTCCCCAATTGCAAACCTCCGCTTTGATGAAAGAACACATGCTTAGCTGTCCTTTGTCCTATATTACAAAAGCAAAGCCCCTTTTTGTGGAATATCTGAATCATTCACTGGCAGTTTCTCAAGGTAAACAGAGTAAATTAAAAATTAATGTTTCTCATATGTACACACATACCCAAAAGCAACTGCGGTTCTTACTTGCCTCACCAGGCATTAAAGCAGTTGAGCACATCCATCATTACAAAAAGCCACTACAAAAGTGGAAATGCTAGGATGACTTAAAAAAGAATCTGAAAACAACCTCCTGGATAAAGATAAATGTTCTTCCAGTCATTTGTCTTGGCTAATTAATCCCATGCGTGAGAGAATAGACTGGACGATGAGGGGGAAAAAATTGGATCAACTTTTGCTTTTTATAGGGGAGAAAACAAAAGGAAAAAATAATACTTTATAGTCCTGATATCTTAAAGGAAAGAAAGAAAAAAAAAAAAAACAAACAAAACCCCACCAAGATCTGCTTTTTCCTGCACATGATTATCTTTTCCTAGTAAATTAGGATTTTGATAAAAGCTGTTTCAGATTACAAGAAAACAAACAAAACATGATTCTTATGAGTTCATATTATATTTCATCTTGGTAAAGAAGGCAAGAAAGCCTTTGACCGGTCCAAATCCAAAATAAAATGAAAAGCAAGTTGTATGTTGGGAAAAAGAAAAGTGGCTTCTGGTTCTGTGTCCTCTACTACACAACATCAGGGGAAGGGAGGGGGAGGTTGTAGGGGTTAAAGGAGTTGATTTTAAGCTCTTTTCTCTACTAGGCTATGATTCAGGCACAGGTGTGATTATTTGTTGGTAGGCAATCTAGACCTTAATTTCCCACCTTCATCCTAAACCAGTCAGTTTTTAACCATTTGAGAAAGTGAAGAAAGCAATGAACTGTCTCCTAAAAAAGATGCCCAATGGTGTGGCCACATCCATTTTTCATCATGTCACAGGGGTCCATGGATTTCCTCAAGACTCTACATGGAGCTCCTTAAAGCCCACCAAGGCCAGATTAAAGGCCTAGATCGTTAGTCATTTTGGAGTCCATTTATCTCTTTCTCTAGAACATAGATATTCAGGGAATGAGAACTCTGTGCAGAACTCTACTTTTCCAGGAGCCATCTTGGTCCATTGGCTAGTCGGATAAAAGGTCTCCTGGGCCTCTTCCGATAGCTAAGGCACATATCCCTGCCCCTGTAAAACAGCCTCTCCAGAGCAGCTGGGAAGTAAAACACTGCTGAAAATGGAGCCTCACGAGATGTCTGATTCACTTAAATATATTATGGATCCACACAAGAAAACAAAAATATAGCAACTTCCAAGTTATAACCAGCAATGATGCCATGGGCCAGTTCAGGGATCAGGTTGAAGGTAAAGGCCCTGCCTGAAAACCACTGAATTAAAAAAAAAAAAAAAAAAAAAAACATAAAAAAGAATTTAAAAAACAATTAAAAAAACCCACTGAATTAAAATGTAAAACAATGTGGACAGGGAATAAATCGACTCTTCCAGCTAGAGTGAGATTTTTTAATTAGCTCTGCTTTCCAGTGTTTCAGACCATTCCCCTCTTCTCTTCCTTGAGTAATTTATCAGAACTTTATCACCAAATAATTAAAATAATTCAACTAAGATTTTTTGAATGCTTACTGCCTGCCAGGTACCATGCTAAGCACTTTTATGTATGAATTCATTTTCACCTCACATTCACCTCAAACAGTAGGTACAATTAAAATAAATATTCCATAGATGATGAAACAGAGGCACAAGAACAAAATTTGCCTAAGTTTCCAGAGCTAGAAAGTGTGACATTATTTCTCACACTCCTTCACTCCTTTTCCCATTAGACTTGGCCACCCCAATTTTCCTTTCAGCCAGTAACTTCCAGCAAAGCCCTAACTCCCAGCTTCTTTGGGAGAGAGTCTTTTAAGGACACTGTAAAGGAAAAAAATAAAAAAATAAAATAAAATAAAAAAAAGAACACTGTAGACTGCCTTGCCCTTTGTATTTTCTACAATGAGTGAAAGGACTTTTCTTTGTTTCTGGAACATTTTTTGTCTCCTGACTCTTTCCTAAGATTCTTCCTTGAAGGCTCACCTCAAGTTTTGATGCTTCTGGTGTCTGACCAAACACTGGGTTTATTCTACTATTTAGGATTATGCATCCCTGAAAGTACTTTTCCTTGGACAGTCAATGCAACTAGACCCTAAGATCCTGATATAGAAAGCCACGAACATTGAGTTTTTACTGTCAACAAGACAATCTTTTGAGAAATACCTTTTGTATATGAGGCAAAGTTCTCCTTTCTCCAAGTAAATTTTCCACATATCCCCATCTCCCCTCCTGACACTGCTATATTCTCCCTGTAGCTTCTGGTGGTGATGGGGTTGAAGAGTGGTGGAACTTAACACGATCTGCCTCACACACAGGTTGGTATCTTATACTTAGCACACAGGTACTTCAGTCAAGACTGAGGCAGAAAAGTCCCATTTTCCATCCTACAATAAAATCAGGCCACTGATATGGGAGAGCTTCAGGCAGGACCTGGGAACATTTTCAGTTAATACTTAGGAGAATCTGGCCCTGCATCGTTAGGCAGATTAAAAACAAATGCCATGAGGTTGGGACTCTTCTTAATCCCATTTTACAGATAGAAAACAGGAACAGAGAGGTGGAATTGTCCAGTGTCATGGAGCAGATAAGTGGCACAGCCAGGATTTGAACTCAGGTACTCAAGAGCTCTTGTTCTTCACTACTCTTCACAGCCTCTCTAGCATAAGACAGCTGCATGGTAAATGGCAACATATAAGTCTACACTCTTGGATATAGATGGTCGTTTTGGGAAAATGAACAGATGAAAATGGTTTTTAGAGAAAAACACACAATTATTTTCTGTTATCTCACAAGGTTATAGTACAGAACTGATGTCATAGTGCAGGGTCAATCGGGGTACTTATATCTACACACATCCATGGCAACTTGTGAAAAAGAGTAGAACAGGAGAAGGATAACGAGTGAATATGAGAGCAAATGTGCAAAGCTTGTGATTTTTAATTCCATTTCCACAGGAATATGAGTGGAAAAGACTGAAAAAGCATGAGTAAATTTCCAACTGGCTTCCATGAAGGTTTCACCAGTGGGAAGCACTGGCAGAAGACTGGGGTGGGGCAGAAGAGGGGAGAAGCTAGGGCATCTCTCCCTTTCTCACTTTGCTTTAGGTGGCTTCTCCTGCAGTGACAGAATGTCCTCTGTGGTTCTGGCTCCCACTGTATGCCCCAGCTCTTAGGTTTTGGTAGCACCATCTCTTCCCTTTATGGCAGCAATAGGTGCTAGCAGCTTCCTGCTGCAGCAAATGTTAGGACACCTCACCTTCCTCAGTTTCCTCTTTTAGCTCTTCTATCCCCTGTATAACTAACTCCCTGTATTAAATTCACTCTGTTAGAAATACCTAGAATGGTGGTTTTTTCCCTCTTATTGTGTGCCGAGTGAAAGACAACTGTAAAGAATTCAAGGCCAGGACTGCATTCACTGCCATCTCCCTCCCTCCCTTCCTCCCTCCCTCCCTTCCTTCCTTCCTTCCTTTAAATGTCATTCCCCTCCCCCCCAATGGATCCCTTGTCTGTCTGCTGGTTGTTTTCATTCGTTGTCTGCTCATTGTCTGCTCATGGTGTCACCTCATTGCATCAGCTCATCTTCTTTAGGAGGCACTAGGAACTGAACCTGGGACCTCCCATGTGGGAGGTGGGCATCCAACTGCTTGTACCACATCCACTCCTGACTGCCATCTTTCTATAGTGCATTATATGTAACTTAGTTACCTCTTCAGAAATAATAACAATCCTGCCATTTCTTGAGCACATAACTGCACACCTGACATTGTAGTTCACATTTCTTCAGCAACCCTTCATAGGCAGTGATGGTTGTCAAAATATTTAACATCAGGCCAGTGTGGGCATGAACCAATCATAAGAAGCAATGCCTGAAACAATACCAGCTGATTATCAGCCCTGGGGGTGTCTTAGTCCCACTAGATAGAAAAGGAAAGTGAATTTTTGTGGACTGAGTGATTTGCCTAAGGCCACATAATAAGCACACACGTTCTTAAGGTTCAACCTATTTCTCAAAACCTGAACCTTTCTTAGTAGAACATGTTTCTTAGAGAATGTTTATAAATTTAATTCTTCACTAATGACGAAATAGCCAAAATATTTTTTCCAGTTTTTTTTTTTTTTTTTTTAAGTCCATTGATCATTTTGGATAGTTTTAATTTGTTCATGAAATTCTTACAGATGTGGGCTCCTTCCTGGGAAACAGCTGCACTTCCCTTGGGGAATCCTTTGGTGAACTCCCTCCACATCCCCTCTTTACATCTTCTGAGGTTATTGTCTCCTAGATCCTTGGGGCTGAAGCTGAGGAGGCTTATTGAAAAGAACAAAGCCCTTAGAAAAAGTGAGCAGCGTGAGGACGTTTAGCCACTCCCAGCCACGGCACATGTGAAATTGAGCCCTGCCAGGTCCTGCTTGTATTGCAAAAGTGCAACTAGGTTATGACCCTGTGAGGCTGGCAAAGGTGGGTAGAAAGAACTAGTTCTTCTCTTTGGTGGCAGAGATCAGAGAGCACCCTCACTTTTATACCTTCACCCACACTCATGCAGCCTCTTAGCCAGAACCCCTGGGCCTGAGACAATCTCTCCAAATCTGACTGCAGGCAAGGGCTGGGATAACACATGGCAATGGTTTTATTAAAATGGAAGGAGTTATTGCCATAGAAACAGCTGCTTCCTATCTCTGGATTTTCTTAATGGATTAACTCTTGGGAAATTCTTTTCTTTTTGTCCAGTGTTCTGTAAAAGAACATCTAAATGTGGAAAATATGTTGCATGCTAGGTAATGTGTACTCTTCCCTTAGTCAACAAAACCGACGACACAATGCCATCAACTATGACAAAAGCGTCAACAATGGTAGTAACTACCAACCGAGGACTCAGAACGTGCCAGGCACTGTTCTAAGTGGTTCAGTATAACACAGCAAATCGTCTTAACATTAGGAAGGAGGTGCTATTCAGACCCTCTCTACAGATGGTGAAGCCGAGCACACAGAGGTGAAGTTACTTGCCCAACAGGGCAGCGCTGGGAGTTGAATGCAGGCAATTCAAGTGTTTGCCCACATTTTTAAACTACTGAACTGTACTGCCTCTCCAGAATTTGCCAGAACACAGATACAGGCATGCAGTGGAAAATTATCCATCAAGCATTTGAGCTGGTTGTGAGGCCACACAGCCAGGCTGTGAATAACTAGGATAGCTAATCTTTTGGCTCCGTGGACTCCTGGGCCTCAGAAGAGAGAACCCAACCCCCTGTCCTGAGCAGCTAGGATCTTCTTTGGCTCTTGAGGGGATCGCTAACACACTGCATTTATTTTGCATTATTTTTTTTGGGCGGGGGGAGGGTCTTTCCATTTCACAGATTCTAAAGATATTTTCAGGGTAAGGCTAAGGCAGAAGCTATTTCTGAGTGACCAGCTCTGAACAGGGAGAGACCACTTCTGCTCATAAAGCAGTGCTACAGTGAAAATAAAGGGCCTGTCGAAACACACCCATTTTGAAACTAACCGTGGGCCCTTTATTCTCCTTTTGCCAGTGGGGACAGCTGACCATATCAAAAGGGAATGGAGCTCCAGAAGAGTCTGGTTTCTGAGACTTTAAGGAAGCTAAAGAGGGAGGCACTCATATAGATCTTTCCTTGCCCAAGTCCATGTGTGCTATGAAGCTATGCAAAACCACATGAGTGCTCTCCTTTTTGAGGAGTCCTTTTTCATCCATAATCATCTAAAAAACAAAAGACGGAACAAAACGACAAAGCTTTGTTTCTATAGGCTTTTCCCCACCTCTTCTCCCTAGCCCAAAGGAAGCCAGGGCCTGGTGTATGGCTCCCCCCTTGAGACAAAGTGCACCCTCCACTTAGTGATGTGACCCTGCTGCATGGCGGGACGGGCCCACGGTGTGCCCCCACTTCCCTTTTACACTCTGTGACGTTTGGGACAACTTGCTCCACGCGGGGCATTTCTTGACCACATTTCCAAATGACATCTTGGTGAGATGGGAGGGGGCCGCCTCACCGTGAGATGGCCCTACCCTACTGTACCAAGAGAGGAAAGAGGTAGCCCTTGGGTGTTTGTGGATTAGCCAAATTCTCCTACTGGGGACAAGAGTCGGAGCAATCCCTGGAGCAGAGTATTCTTCAAGCAAAGGGTGGGAAGTCGGAGAAAGGATCAATCTCTATCAAGGTTTGGCAAAACAATGGGGGGGAGCCTTATTCCCCTCTCCCCACGTATTGGAAACAAGGTCGGATGAAATTGGTAAATTTTTAATGAGAGGAGGGGATCTGCGAAACCCCATCAGAGGGGGTGAGTTAAAGTCCTAGGTTAAAGATTAATATTCCAAGTTCAGAACAAAAGGATGCTCTTTTGTGGCCCTGTGCTTACGCCTCTGAATGTAAACATTGTTCCGAGAGCCAGTTTTTCTTTGCCGGATCTTTAAAGGGTAATAAATTAGCCCGTGGACAGCCATACAAGCTGCTACTAGATGTGAATGTGAATGTGTCTGAAGAAAAGGCTGACTTTCAATCAAAGTCTATTGAAAGAATGGTTGGATTTTCTAAAGAAGCATGTTGTGCCTATTAACCAACTTACAAAAGGGGCCATTTCCTTGATTTATGTTTGGTTGCTATAGAGATCCTACAGCCCAGACTGGCAGGTGAAGCTTCTCTCTAACAATCTCAGAGGTTTTTCTTAGTTATCCTCAGAGGCCAAGCAGCAGCCTCTGAAAAGGCAGTGAGCAAACAAGCTGTGTGTGTTAAAAAAAAGAAAATTGGCTCAAGCATTTTTTTACACATATCTTTTAAGTTATGACTTAGTATAGCTGAGATTTAAAAATCAAACATTTAAAAACCCGAGTATAAAGAAAAGTTCATTGTACTATTTGGTGCCATTAATGACTGGTTTCTGCGAGCGCACCTCATCGCTTAAATTATTTTCCAGAATGCACAGTATTCATTGCAGGAATGCAAAGTGATCTTCAAGAAAGAGCTCAGCCTTCGTGACCTAAGGGGATGTATGATATTTGTGGATGGATATGTATATTTGTGTATGTTTTTATTGAGCAGATGGATCAGTATCTTCAAATGTTATTGCCAGAAGGGACCTAACAGATTATTTTGCCTTAAACTTATGTTTTTAAGAACGGGAAACTGAGGTACTCCAAAAAGGGAGCAGGTTTGCCCAGCATGACACAGCATGAGAGGTGATCTGTGGTGGAGAAGAAACTGTATCTTTGCCAACACTCTCGATGTCATTCCCCTATCATACGAGCTAACTGTAGAAAATCCCAGGGTCAGAGGTGAGGAGAGGGCTTGGGCACTGATGATGGGGTAATTTCACATATAATTCACGAGGAAAACATTATCCCTGGGTCAGAGACAAATCAAAGTTTATGTTCCGAGGGAGGGTAAGAGAAGGGGGAAGGAGAAGAGGAGAGGTAGAGGAGGAAAGGAAGCTAATACACTTTTCACTGTCAAAGGCCCTTATAAAGAGAACAACATTCTAGAAAGAGGTCAAGATAGCCCAAGAGACCCTTTGTCAACCGACAAGACACAATCATTTCAAGAAGGCGAGCTGCATGAGCAGGCTCCCCTCGAGCTCCTAAACCTTGTTATCTTGCACGTAATTTGAGCTCCTGTGAAGTCTTCTGAATGTTTTGGGGGAGACCATGAAGAAATCTCCTTCCCCAGTCGTGAGGGTACGTTGTGTGTTTTCCTTAACACAGTTGCAAGAGATTCCAATTTGAACAGTCCGAGGCTTCATGAGCCTGAAGACAGAAGGGCACTCTCCAGAAGGCTCTCTAACCCCCACCCCCCACCTCAGGACTCAGTGGGGGATTTCCACAGCCCCTACCAGTACCTGCCAGAGCCTTTTCCTGATTTCCAGTAAAGCTAGGATTTCTTCACAGCTCAGACATGCGGTGGCATCCTTTCGGCCACTGGCAATTATTGGTAGCCTCATTCCCCACAAGTTTTCAGTGTTTTGCTAAGAACTGTTTGCCAGTGGCTGAAAAATGAATCCTTTGGTTGAATCCCAAAAATTATTTATGGTTTATTCCATTGCTGTCCAGTACTTCCAAGAAACTGAAGGGAATGGCCCAGACAGAAAAAAAAAATCGTTTTCCTCCCTCCAACTCCTTTATTGTGCTATAAACATTTGTTAATAGAGCAATTATCTTTTGAGCTGTAAAGGCTAAATAAGTACGTGGAAAAAAAGGGTGAAGGAAAAGTGCAATTCTTCAAGCTTAATGAAGTCAAGTGGAATGATTTCAAGTGGGTGTGAGTTATGGAGAACAGGACCTTTTTTTTTTTTTTTTGCTGGAGTTTAATGCGTGATGGCATGCCGTACTGTTGAGGAAAACCTTGCAGCTCTGTTTCATCTGTCAACTCACACAACACACACAGTAAAGATATCCTGGAGAAAACCGGCCAGGTAAAAGGTAACTCCTTGTGGTTGAGGGGCAGACGGCAATAACAGGGAGCACGGATTCTCTGTTTGATAGCTGTTGTTAGTAGCCTCATCTTCACTGAGCATCACTCACGGTGCTTCATATGCATTTCAACATGTCATTTCAATGTCACAGCATCCCTGTGAGGGAGGTATTATTTTTCATTTTGGCAAATGAGGAAATAGGGACAGAAAACATGAAGGAACCCCACTAGGGTACTACAGCTTATTGGGGATGGAGCTGATGTTTGAAGTCAACTTGGGCTTCCAGGGTGTGCTCTGACCCACTACATCTGCAAGGGCTCCCTGGGCTGGGCAAGGCGACCACGCTGGGGACCACTACCTCAGCGACAGGACGTTCTTGAGTTAACGTCATCTTTGGTTCTTGGGATTACCCTTCCTGAGGTTAAGACCTCCAAGTCTAGGTGACATACAAGGAGGTGGGGAAATAATAGAGGGTCCTGGCCCTCTGCCTGTTGGAAAATAGCCCTTGGATGGGAAACTTGCTTAAAAGGGAGGACAGGGTAATAGGTGGAATTAAGAGGAGCAGCTCACATGTCTGCAGGGAACATGGAAAGTAGAGTTTTCAATCTTTAGGAGAGAAGAAGAGGGAGAGGATTTACTCCAAAGGATAACAAATTCCCTCTGAAGATAGTGGCTCTGCGGTGACCTCTCTTAGATCCTCTCTCTTGGTGTTTCCATCATAAGGTATTCTGCTGATGATCAGGAATGGATGCGGCTTCAGTGGAGAAAGGGTGATGAAGTCGTTCTCTCCTTTCAAAGGCCATCTGGGACCAGGCAATCACTCACCAAATGGATACTATGGGGGGGGGGGGAGTGGCTCACACTTGCAAATTGGCCTGAGTCCTGTCCTGGGCTCAGGTGTTATTTGGGTGAGGGGAGCTGGGATTTGATTCCAAATTTTACCCCAAAGACTTGGACCAAAGAAAAATAACACGTTGGCCATGGCCTCTCTGCTTCGATTCACTCCCAAAGTCTTGGAGTTATTCCCACCACCGGCCTGACACTAATGGGGGTGGGGGAAAGGAAGGAGAAGTGATCATCTGTTATTCTCTCTGATTTTGAACTCAGTTCCAAAGCTTCTTTAGATCTTTGGCTGCTTGTTATTTATTTGTTTGTCTATTCCAGAATATGCCTTAGCCATTTCCCAACTTTCTCCCCAGGCTGGGGCTACAGCACAAACAGAACTGACTACGAAATGCAGTATTGCCTGTTACCCACACTTGACAATTCTCTTGTAACTGTTTTATCTAGCACCAGCAAATTGAATTTCTTTGACATTATTGAGCTATGTTTGACCCTTGCTTTTAATGTTGAACTTGACGTTTTCAACTGTTATGGACTGACTAGATATATAATTTTTATTAAACAGGAATTTTTATTTTTAAAAATCCACTAGCTTTGTAGACATTTCAATAGTGGAAACTTTCTCTCTCCCCTTTTAATGCACCCTGAGTGTATGTATAGAGTGTGTCACTGCCTGCAATTTTAGGATCAACCTTTTATCAAACTCCAGGTGGTTATGGCTGACCACAAATGGAAGAGAAGTGTTCCCATCACAAGCTGCAAACATTTCTCGAGATGTCTATCTCCATCCATCCTGGATTTAGTTTTCAAAAGAAACTGAACATACGTAAAACATTATGTTTGTGTAGAATACTTTCCACTTTATGGGGGTTTCCAGGCATTTCATCAGTTGGAAAAGAGGGAGAGCCTTTGATTTCTTTGAACCTGTACGCAAGGAGTTGAGATCTGTGATATGGCTTTTGATGCTGGGAAGGCAGTGGGCCTGATACTCAGGGAGACAGAGGGCGTCTCTGTGTGGACCAGGATGCATGGAAGCAGTCACCATCCGTTCTCTCCACTCCTGCCCTGCTAACGACCTCAGTCTTGGCCTGAGGGACCAACATCCCTTAGAATGAGAGGTTATTTAGCTTTGATAGGAGTGTGGCCTTGGGAATCCCTGGGAAGAAATTGCTTATTCCAAAAATTTAGCTTCTTTCTCTTTCTCACAAACAGAAGCACAGGAAGAAATGTGGTTTGGAATACAGAGAATATGGGAAAAAGAGCCATGTCAGAAATGGAGAAAGGAGGATAAGTTGAGTGTGTGCTGGGATGAAGGGGGCACCAGAGCCTGCAGAAGGGCACGGTGGGTTGTTAACTTTGTTCAAGACGATCTGCAGCACAATACATTTCCACCAGGCTGGCACCACCGGTGGGATGTGAGTTAACTGGGACACAGTACAAATGACAAAACTAAGTTATACAGTGAGAAGCAAATGGTGTCTTCCAATGCTTCTCAGTACAGCCAGAGAAAGTTTCCATTGTTGCGACGTCTGCCACATCTCCAATTTCCCTTTCACAAAAAGACAGCAGATAATCGTAGCTGGTTGCAAGGTTACCTTCTTTTAAGCCTAAGTGATAGTTATTTTCTCCATTTATGGTAGTGATAAAGTTTCTTGAAAAACACATATATGTAAGCAAAATATAGACTGATTTACAGAGAAATATTGAATAAGAGTAAAGGTGCTATCCAGTGTGTGTGACCTAATCTCTTTGAGCTTCTGTTTACTTGTCTGTGAAGTGCAAAAATACCAACCTTACAGATTTGGTGTGAACCTTAGACCACTATATTTGAAAGAAATTTTTCAACTCTCAGGTACTATTGAAATATCGAATGGCCAGTTTGGAGTGGGGAAAGAGTAAGCCAATTTGGAGGAACTGAGCATCACAAACAAAAAGAGAGCGTTGTCTCTGGAGGGCCTAGATGCCAGAGTAAGGAGGTGGAAGTTTAAACTGTAGGTGACGGGAGCTTCTGGAGTTTTTGAACAGGATATGTTATGATGAAAGAAGGGGCTGAAGAAAAGCAATCCAACCATGTTTTATAGACACTCCGGAGAAGAAAGAGGCAGGAGAGGAGAAACATCAGAGGCTGGCTTTAACAGTCCTAGAGTAGTGGGCAGTAGAGGGAGGGAAGAGAATAAATTCAGGACAGAGTGTGAAGAGGGATAAAGAGTTATTAATTAATCGAATGGCGGTGGGTAGCTCGCGAATGGCTCCCGATGGAGGCAGAGGGGTGGAAGATATCAAAAATAGGGAGGGCAGAAAAAGTGACTAGGGCTTTTCATTTTTTTGAATTTGGGTTGCACATGTGTGCACACACATGTGCACAAATATATGCGTTGCTGCATCGGTGTGAGCATGGGTGGGTGATTTCGTGTGTGTCTATTGGTGGTTTAGGGAAGGAGACGGAGAAAGAGAAAGCCAAATCTCACACTCAGTGGTCTAAGATGGAACTTAGTATTGATAATCTAGCTCCTTTCTTCGGCTCTGCCATCGACTTTGGGCAAGTTGTCACCCTTCTCAGCCTCGATGCCTCATCTGTAAGACAGGGTAAGTCATATCACCTCCACTGCATCACTTCCAGCTCATCACCTGGTCTTGTCTCCTTCGCCTGATCAGGCTTTCTGAAAATGTTCACCTCCGCCCAGCCCTCTGCCTCTCCTCTGGGTTATTGCAGGAACATTTTTATTGGTCCTCCAGGATCGAGTCAAGGTGTCAATCCAACTGCTTCTGTACACTGCAGCAGGGTGACCTCCTCAAAGTGCACATCTGCTCATGTCACCAGCTGTCCTGTTAAAATGGCTTCTCATTGCTCGTACAAATCTCCATGGGGACTGTCCCCACCTTCACACCTTCATGTCCAGCCTCTACTCTCCCCCACTCTCTCCAGTGCATTGAACAAAAATGGACCTTCCGCTGACACATTCTTCCTTCTGACTGGAATGCCTCTCCTTGCTCAGTTCACCCAATTATTCTTCAGCATTCATGTCCTCAGAGCTTCCTTAGGGAAGTTTTCCCTGACCCCATGCCAGTAAGGGTCAATCTCCTATGTTAGGACTATTCTTTACCTTCAGAAAGCTCATCTCAGGTTTTAATTATACACTTCACAGTGGTGATCATTGCTGTCGTGCTGCTTTTGCCTATTGAGCTGGACTGTCCATGAGGACACCATATACTTAGCATCTAATACACTACCTGGCACGGCATAGGCACATGATATTTGCTGAATAAAAGAGAATGAATGAGTGTTCCTGAATGAATGAATATTGGGGTACCTATTTCACACAGTTGCTATAAGGACACTCAGGCAACTTAATTACTGTTCAATAAGAGTTAAGGTTTTGACTTGAATAATCCTGAACACATATCCAAATGGCTTACTGAGCATCTTGGGAATCTTCTTCTCCTCTTCATTTTACATGGATTTATGGAGCATTGAATTTTATTTTATTTTAGAAGTCTGCTTCCCTCATTGTATTAGTTATCTATTGCTGTGTAACAAATTATTCAAAATTGAGTGGCTTAAACCAACAACATCTAGTATCTCACAGTGTCTGTCTGGAGGTCAGGAATCTGGGTATGTTTTCAGTTCTCTCACAGGCTTCCATCAAGGTGTCCTTCAGAGCTCTTGTCCCTTCAAGCCTGGGGAAGGATATGCTAGCAAGCTCACTCTCACGACTGGTGGCAGGATTCAAGTCCTTGCTTGTTGTTGGACAGAGGACCTCAGCTCCTTGCTCACTATTAGCCAAAGGATGCCTCAGAGCCTTGCCACATGGAACTCTCCAACATGGCAGCTCGCTTCATCAACAAAACCAAGTAGAGAAGGTAAGAAAGAGAGATTGCCAGAAAGTGGGATAATGCCCACAAGACAAAAGTGACGGTATTTTATAAACTAATCTTGGAATTGATGTCCCATCATTTTGCCATATTCTGTTTGTTGGAAGTGAGCCACTAGGTCCAGGCCCCCCACACATGGGAAGGGGATCACTCAAGGCGGGTGACTATCAGGAGGTAGGGGTCATTGGGAGCCATATTAGAAGGCTGCCTGCTACACTCAGGCAGGTGCCCAAACGTAAGTTACCTAGAGGCCCTGGCACGAATCCCATTTGACTGGGCCCTAACACAGAGCCATTCACAAACTGTCCCCTTGGAAGTGCTGCTGGCTGTTCCCGATGATGGAATAATGCTGCTCGGTACAGCAGCCCCATAGTAGGCGACCTTATTGATCTGCAGCTTAAAATTTCTGTTTCTTTGTAAGGTGTGTCAGGGAGAGAAACGGTCAGCCTGACCCAATGAGGTCATGCTTACTCCGTTTCCATTAAATAAATATTCACAGACTCTGATGAGCCACCTCTAAGGTGTCAGGTAGTACTCTTTAATTTCAGCAATTACGGGGCCTCCTGTCAGATGGACATGGCACTGGTGTTGAGATACAGAGGAACCAAAGAATTTCCACTTGGGGTCAAGGCCCAGAATAAAGAGGGAAGTCATGTAATGTCCTTCAACCTAAGTGGACTGGGTACAATGGCAAAGACCACCTGCCACGAAACAGGCCCAAGCTTTGAGCTGCGCTTCTAGGATTCCGGATTGTTCTCACAGGTCCAGCTATTCACAGGTCAGGAAAAAGTTAGGGGTCATTGCCATGTTCTAGAGGAGGGCAAAGTTCTGTGGACTTAAACCCATCGTTTTGGCCTTATTAACATTATGTTGTGAGCAGCCAATGGAGATGATGTGGGGTAAAAGAAGGGTTTCAGACTCAGAAGACCTGGCTGCATAGAACTGTCTTAATAGCTTGTTGAGACCTAAAGCACGTTGCGTGACCACTCTGAGCTTTAGGTTGCTATTGGAAAAATGTCCTGTGAAAGATAGTTGGATTGGCTTCCCCCACCTCCATTTCACCCTCTTTCTATTTGGGGAAGATGGAAAACTAAACACTACACTTCCCTCATTCCTCTGCAGTTAGGCTTTCCCAACCTCCATTTTAACCTTCTTTTGTTTGGAAATGTCAAAAACATAAAGACTACATTTCCCAATTCTCTTATGTGAGGTTTGGAAGGTGGAAGCGAAGCAGAAGCCATCTTCTCGTGGCAGTGAAGGCTGACAGGGGAGGTCCCAGAGGCGAGTGGCCACAGTGGCAAGCTGTCACGGTGGAAGCCCTGGTTGTACACCAGCAGAAGCCTCCTGAGCTATGGGTAGCAGCTATGGTATATGACCTTGGACCTATAAGCCTAGGGGCAGTGCCCTGGTTTCTGCTCTACCAGCTTTTCCAGTGATTTTATAAGTACCCAATTCATTCAGCAAAAGCTTATCAAGAACCTTCTATATTCTAGGCACCATTTTTGGCCCTTGGGACTCATCAGTGAACAAGAGTTATGACTCCTGCCCTGTGAAGCAAGGTATGTGGGTGGGAATAAACAATAAACCAGTTGAGTGAATATATTACATGTTAAAATTATTAAGTGCAAACAAAAAAAGTAAAACAGTGTCAGGGGGAATTGGATATGCTGGAAGTGAGAGAGTGAGCAGGGATTTTAAACCAGGCGGTTGGGGTAAGCCTTGCTGCAATGCTGAGATCTGAACAGAGAGGGAGTTAGGCATGTAGAAATCTGAGAGAAGAGCATTCCAGATGAGAATGGTCTATGCAAAGGTGAGTGTGTGATAGGTAATTCAAGGAACAGCTAGGAGGCCAGGGTGGTGGAAGTAGGGAAAGGAAGGGAGGAGAAAGAAGATGACGTGAACTAAGTTTTGAGGGCCAGATTTGGTGCCTAATACCCTATATTAAATATCCTTCTGCTTGAAACAACTTGAATGGTCTCTCTTTCTTCTTTAAACTGTGACCAATGCACACCCTTTGCACAATTTTATCCTAACACTTATCAAATTGCATTGAAATTATGCTTTTGTGTTTGCATCCCCCAAACACAGTGCCTTGTTAGTTTCTGTACTCTGAACAACGAACAGAGTGCCCTGCAGAGCGGGCACTTAACGTATGATTATTAACACAGTTCCAACAAGCTATTCCCAAACCACAGCCTTTTCCAAATAGGAGGCTTTTCTGTGGGAGGAGGTAGTTTCCAGTATGGCTGGATGTATAGGGGAATAAAGAGCATGCTCACTGAGCTTTGTGGAGTAATACACTTAGTATTCTAATGAAGTAATTATAAAAGTAAGTAATTATTGAAATAACCACATCAACTCTTAGTCATTAAAATCCTCCTAAACAGAGAGGCATGATGGCTAAGGCTATTAGAAAGCTTGGCAACCACCCAACGCCTACAATAGCTTCTAATTAATTGATCTCACCTCTAATCTGCTATTGTTAGCCCAGTGCCGATCATTTGTTTGGCCTACAGATCGGATTGCCCCTTCCTTTTGATTGTATTTGTTACTGTACCCTCTCTATCTCTTTCAATTAAGCACAGGTTAAGTGGTTCACCCGCAAGAGAAGAGGAGATAATGGCACCAATCAAAGCAATCTCTGTAATTTGCTAAATGGATTACAGGGAAACCCCAGCCAAAGTGAAGTCATTGCAAGTGGCCTTCACTTGAACTATACACAAAGAGGATCTAATTCTTAACCCACCAAAAGCCAGACCCCGTTGCGGAATAAACGTCTGCAAAGTTAGCAAGGTGTAAGCAGTTTTCAATAGGAGGGACGGCTTGCTGTGACTAAATTGTTCCCACTGGCTCCGTTCCCAAATTTCTTGCTCGCCTTCACTTTCAAGTGCAACACTCGTCCTCATGTACCCATCAGAATACTGCCCAGCGCTGCACAGTCCAGGGACTGGATTTATAATCTCTTGAAGGACATTCTTGAGCTAGAATTCATTTTTCTTATTTGTACTATAAATGCAAATGCAGTTTCATAGGCACGATGCCTCTGGCTTTTGCTGACTCTGGGAAAAAATATATTTAAGAGTAAACAAGTTTGTCCTTAAGCTGGTAAGGGATCTTCCGTGTTTTTGTGACCCTGCCTAATCCCTCCCTTACACACACACACACACACACACACACATTCTGTTGCCCCTTGAGGCCCAGGGGAGGGTGTGTGTGTAGAGTACAGAAAGATCCCATAGCACTAGGCTACTGGCTTTGCACATGCCCTTGGCTGATCAAGCAAGCAAGTACAGAATGTTAAAAAGAGTCGTTTCTTCCCTATATTTTTGTGTAACATTTCTGTAATCTAAGTATCTTTTAAAAAATAAAAAAAATTATTAAAAAAAAATAAATAAAAGCATAAACAAAAAAATAAAGAGAGCCATTTCTTAGTAGAATCAGAGTAAGGAGTAACTGTAAGAATAAAATAGAAGGTAAAAAAAAATTTAAATATAAGCTGTAAAATTTCCAAAGATTGACGTTCCTGGATCCTACTTTGAATAAATATTGGCATCATCTCCATGTCCTCAAGTCCTCCATCTTTATGGGGTCACTGCTTTAATCAATATCCAAATAAAATTATTCAACTCCCAGCACCCCGTATTCTGTGGGAAATGTAGGGACCGTGTCAGTATTTCTGAGTATCCTTTAGGAAGGCTTGAGTATTCCAGGTTACTTCCACCCAGCAATCCTGATGTTGACTCTGTCTTTCAACATCCACCTCCCACCCCCCTGTCTTCCTGTCTTGCCTCCTGGACCATTGTCCTCCCTCATTAGATCCTACTGACCTAACTCCTCTTCCTTCATTTCCCAAAGTGCCACTGCAGTTTGAGCCCCAATTAGATCGGGATCTAATTGGTCTGCAGTGAGGCCTTTGGGCGGTCTGAAAACTCCCCAGGTGACTCTAATGTGCATCAATGTTTGAGAACCACTGAGCAATGGGGCCCTGGCAGGTAAGGGCAGATGATGCCTGAGCTGTCTCATGCAAGGTGAGCTGTGATAAACCTGAGAGCGGGAAGGGGCCCGAGCCCTTCTGTCCAAAGATGGTAGCCTGGAGCCACAAGCCATGCGTGGCTACCAAGCACTTAAAAGGTGAATGGTTTAAATCGAGATGAGCCCTAAGTGTAAAATACAGACTGGAATTTGAAGACTTCTAATCAAAAAGAGAATGCAATCTGTTTCATTAAAATCTTTATATTGGCGACATGTCAAAAATGATACTATTGTGCATATATTGGCTGAAATGAAGTATATTGTCGAAATTAATTTCCCCTGTTTCTTTTCACCTTTTTTACGGTGGCTACTAGAAAACTTTACATTACATTACATATGGCTCAGGGTATATATTTATGCTGGGCAGCCCTGGCCCTTATGAGCAAAGGCCAGGGACAGAAACATCCCCGGGTGGGGATGGGTTGCTTCGGGCAGCTTGATTGGGGCCTACTGTGTGCAGAGTAGAGGAGCAGGCAGGCTGGGGGGATTCACGGGAATCCCTACTGAGCCTGGGCACCATGCTGAGAGGCTGCGGCCATATCCCAGAGGCATTCTCAAAGCAGGATGCCTGGGCATTCCAAAGACACTCGGTGGTGGATTATAAGAAGAGAGGGGCAGACACTGAGGAGGTGAAATATTTGTTATAGCAGAGTCAAGTGCCGGCAAGCAACTGCTTTCCTATTCAAAGGCACTTACAGGTTGATTCATGGGCAATTTGAAACCATAAGCAGTTCAGTGATGAAACACATAGACTGAATTATATCATATTCCTTATCTCTGCCAGTGAGCTCTCCTTCCCTTCTCCTGCTGTCACACACACTGTCACTTTGAAAGGTGACATCCCATCACTGTCTCTGATGGGCTGAGAAGGGAGATGTCACTTCTAACAGCACGTGAGGTATGGGCCCATTTGGAGATGTATTAGGCTACCTCTTAGAAAGTCAGCCCGTTTTGGCAAAAGGCAAGAGGGAAGACACTCAAGTCATAACCAGATTAGGCCACAAGAACTATAACTTGCTCCTTAGTGCCCACTGGGTGGTGATTTTACAGGCTAGTCATAAAAACTCCTGGAGAGAGAAATGAAATGAGTAGCTGGAAAGACTTGGGACACAGAAAGACACAGTAGGCTATCACACACATCAGCTGAGACCAGTTAGAGACCTTCCTTAGATAGGCAAACATCAGTGACCATTCTAAACTTAATACCACACTTAAATATTCGGCTGAATTCTATACCCAGTTCGGAATTATTTACTATTGACCAGCTCCCCAAATACAATGAAGAGTTGGGGCTCTGTTAGTAAGTTTGGAGCTATTTGGGGCTTACATAGCATCAGCTTATAAGGGTTGTAAAATGCAAATGAACTACTTGGATATCAAAAGATAAAGATTGCTTCCCATAATTTGGTATGAAGTGTGCTATTTGCTCAGCTTAAGTAGGAACTGATATTTCATAGACTAATAGAATTTGGGCAAGAGAAAAGACCGACCCTCTTTTTAACAGGTTAAGGATCAGGTGGGAGGGTGATTTGTCCACGGTCATAACTGTCAGTGGAAGGGCTGGGAATCAAACCTGAGTCTTCTCGGTCCCTGTTCAGTGCTCTTATAGGAACTACTGTCTGGGGTTTACCCAAGGGCTGAGATACCTTAGAATAAAATTACTTGAGTTTCTAGGAATAAGCTTTAAGGGCAGTGGTTCTCAATCCTGGCTGCACATCAAATATCCAAAGGAATTTCTGAAAGATCCCGGCTGCAAACTAGTGCAATGAATTCAGAGTCTAGCCACAAAAGGCTATTAAGCATTCAAAATGTTGTGCAAGTATGACTAAGAAACTAAATTTTAGATTTTATTTAATTTTAATGATTTTATATTTAAATTTAAATAGCTATGTGTGATCTGTGGCCACTGTATTGGACAGCATGAGCCATGTCTTAGAACTGTTACCTCCATGTAGGAGACGTAGAATTTACAGATGGCAAAGGAAAATATTTTAATTTAACAAATGCTATTGTCCACTCATTCTATCATTGGCTTATTTGGCCAGGTTGGATATAAAAAAAATCTCACCAGATGGTGGTTTGTGACAATAAAAGCACAGGTAATATTAATTTAATAATATTAATTAAAGTGCTTTTGTGTTTTTGGTTTTCCCTTATAAATAAGATTACTGAATCGAACAAGAAAACTCTTGCCTTGGAATATTATAACTTATGACAATGATGAGTTTTAGGAATAACAAGTATCTCAGAGCAACTGGCTCTGAGAAATATGTAAGAGACATACGTTGCAGGGATGACAGAACTATTGTTTCATCTAATGACCACTTTTTCATGGAAACGTTTCCAAAAGCAAGTTATTTGTATGCCAATAGCAACTTAGAAGTACAAAGAGTGCCAAATTCTCTTAATGCAGAGACCCTTGGCCAAGGAACATAATAAAACTTTACTGGACACTTCTTTTAGCTCAGGAAATGGACATTCTCTTTTAGTCTCTGCATGTAAGATGAGATTCTTGGGATGTTGGTATACTTATCCTATATGACATTCCAACAGTTACGTATTCATGGTTAGCAATTTACTTTCCATATGAACAACCAGATCATGCCCATGTAAATGCAGATCTGTTGCCATCTCTAGCTTCCTTTTATCTCATTCTTAAACACTTGACAAACATGACACTTGATTTACCACTGTGATGGTTAGGCTAATGTGCCAACTCGACCAGGTAATTGTGTCCAGGTGTTTGGTCCAGCGAGCACTGGGCTAACTGTAATACAAGAGCATTTATAGACTTCGGTTACCAGTGAGTTTACTGCATGGATGGCTGATTACATCTACATCAATCAGGGAGATTACCATCAACAATGAGGAAGTTTTATCCAATCAGTTGAATGCCTTAAAAGGGGAAGTGATTTCAACATTCAGAGAGAATTTCCCAGCTCGTCGTTGGACAGGCAACTTCTCCCAGAAACTCATCAAGGACCTTTCATTGGATTTTCATCGGAGCCCCTGGTCTGCAGCCTGCCTATGGAACTGGGACTTGTGCATCCCCACGGTCGCATGAGAGACTCTTGTAAAATCTCATATTATTGACAGATATCTCCTGTTGCTTCTGTTTCCCGAGAGAACTCTGACTAATACAACCACTAATAAAAAACAAAAGGACATAAAGTTATGCCATATTTCTCAAGCGTAGTCGCTGTAATACCTCTGACCAAACTTAATTGACTATTGTAAAACCAAAAGTTACAAGAGACCCATGACCTCTCTGCCAGCTGGGGAATGAGAGTTGGTAGGATTTTAGTGAAAGGTGGAATGGGCGATTCATTTATGGTGTAATAGAGGAGAGTGGTTGCCCGAAGCCTGGGGTTCAAGTCCTGAACCCACACTTATCAGTAATGTAGGCTTGGGCACCACATCACTTAGCCTTTCTGAGATTCATTGCCTTCATCTGCACAATGGGAATAAGAATTACATTACCTCATGGGGGCGCTCTGAGGACTTCATAAGCTGGTTTACGAGCTTTTTAAGTGGAAAAGGCATTATCCAGGTGCTAATTGTTACAGGGTAATGGCCAATTCCTTCCTCAGTAAATCCTGCATGGAACCCATCCTTTTAAAGTCAATAGTGGATCTAAGACTGTATGCACACATTCCATTTGCTTCAAACATGACATTCTTTTTTTTTTTTTTGAGGAACCTGGCTGGGGATTGAACCTGTGACCTCATATGTGGGAAGCTGGCGTTCAACCACTGGGCCACATCGGCTCCCCTGAGTTGGTTTTTTCATTTGTTTGCTCGTTCTTTTTTAGTTTTTAAGGAGGCAATGGGGACCAAACCTGGGACCTCCCATGTGGGAAGCAGGCGCTCAACTGCTTGAGCCACATCCACTTCCAAAAAGACATTCTTAATGCCAATGAGTGTGTGAAAATTTTTGTTAAAAAAAGTTTTGGGATCTAACAACAAAGTCATAATATTCTTTAAAAAGTAACTGTGAGTACGTATTGTTATTGTTACTCTACTGCTACTTTTTATCATTGAAACCACAGCTAACATGATTGAACACTGTCCATTTTCCAGTCCCCTGTGCTAAGCATTGCACATGTATTAACTCTTTGAATCTTCACACTTGCCCTATTAGGAAAGTCTCATAGTACATTTTACAGTGGAAGCAAAAGAGACAGAGAACTAAGTAACTTGCCCAAGGACACACGGCTAGTAAGTGGAAGAAGTGGGATTAGAACCCAGGCAGTTGGACACCAAAGTCCTTGTTCTCAACTACCTTCAATGATGGATGCCACTCACTGATCCACTGGTGAATCTTATGAGACTCATGTGTTAGAGGAACAATAAATTAAAGGTTATTGATCATGAGCTTTCATTTCAGAACACTGATGAAGATTCATGCACTGGCTAGTCTGTGTGTTCCTGAAGTGAGCCAGCAATATGGCTATTCATTTGCTATTCTTAATATCCCAAAGTTGAGATGTATTTTGGTACATACCTAAAAATCCTATTCCATAATATCACACTGTGTAGGCTTGACAATTTATTAGAGGGTAAAATGTAAAACTCTAATTATTTTTGGTATTCAGCATTCTTACATATTAACTGAAGATAATATTCATACCTCACCCATTTATTCTGCAAATCTTTACTGAATTATCTACCATGTGCTAGGCACTATTCCAGCTTCTAGGGATACAAACAGACAAAGCCCTGCTGTAATGGGTGGGGCAGCGATATGACAAGCAGTGAACAGATAATTGACTAAACATTATTTATCAAGTAATGATTGGTTCTAGGAAGAATAGTGAAGTAGGGTAAGAGGAGAAAGTTCTAACAGGTGGGGAAGGTCTGGCGTTTTAGACAGGGCATCAGGGGAGGCCTCTATTATGAGATGATATTTGAGGACAGACTGTGATGAAATGAGAAGCTGAACAATGTGGGAAGAATATCTAAGACAAAGAGAGTGACCAGTTCAAAGGCCCTGAGGCAGGAGCCTCCTTGGATTGCTTACAGTAACAAAGAAGGAAGGGTGAACAGAACAGCTCAAAAGGGGGCTGAAATTCATTAACTCTGCTGTGCCTTAATTTCTCCATGGTAACAGCTGAATTTACCAAATGGCAGGGAGACATGTGGGGATCAGGGTTGAAATATACCATATATGAGATCTGAATTGAGGGAAATAATACAGAAACTTAGAGACCGACAGTAAGTTAAGATTCTTTTATATCCAGTGATGAATTCTTCAATGGTGGATCTATCTGGTCATTAAAATAAAACTAATTATGGTCACCCAATTCATCTTAATGGAGAAAGGAAAGAGAAATCTACAATCAAGATATTTTAAGAGAAAGAGGTACCATGTTAGACTAGGAGTTCAACTACTGCTTTTTTAGAAAATTGTAAATATATATATATATTTAAATCTACCATTATGTATTTCAAGAAATTTGACACTGGAACAACTGATATTTTAAGAAAAACACCATCCTTCCACCAGGCAATTGACAAAAACTTTGAAAATTGTAAAAATTAAGACATTTTAGTTTCAGAATTACAGCATATAAATTTGTCTACTTTTATATTAGATGTCTGTGCTTATTTATGAATATCTGAATTCATGAAAATTGGAAAATAAGAGTACTTAATTCTATGCCATTATTATATATAATCTCTGATTTTTATTTTATATTTAATTAAATATTGACATAACAATAAATTATAACCCTTCAGCTCATATAAAATAAACCACCACCCAGATAACTCCCAAATTTTAAACAATGCAAATGACTCTGTATTTCAAAATAATACCAAAACATTACAAATCTTTTACCAAAAAGAGCCTATCACATCTGCTACAGAATAACCTCAGTCAAATATGGGGATGGAAGGATTCTTTGGTAGGATTCCAGACTATAATATTACTTTCCAACATATACTTTTATACTCTTAAACACAAAAGGATACTAACCAAGGGTAAAGAATTGAAGATAAAGAAGTAGTAGGTGAAAGAGTTAGGAACATTTTAAACCAAAAGAGAGATGAAAAAAAAATACAAAACCAGTGGGACACCTGGCTAAGGGAATTGACAGGGGTAGCGAGAGGGGGAAGAGGACTAAGGCCAGAGTGGAACTAATGGTGGTCACCCTTTGGACTCTAAAGAGGCACCTCCCCCGCTTTCAGAATTAAAGGCCTCTCACTGTCTACTGTGCTGTTACCATCTCTCTACAATGCCTAATACACCATACATCCTCAAAATTAATATTATATATTCTGTAAATAAAGGTGTTCAACAAATATCAAATCAAAGTCAAATCAGGCCTCCAGTTTGAGAATTTTTCAAGACAGGACACTGGGCACAATCCCCTTTGGCTGCCTGCAGACTATTGTAGCAAAGCACTTGCAGGAGGTTTGCTTACATATTTATGTACTAGGGAGCTTTAAGGAAGAAATCAGAATCACAGGATCTTAAAAGCGAGGAAAAATTGAACTGCAGGCAACTTTGGGGTTGCTAAATATTCCCAAGTTGGTGATATTTTATTTTCAAAGATATGACACCAAAACTAGAAGGAAACGAGCAAGGAAGGAATGTGGTTGCAAACATTTTTTTTAAGCTTCAGTACAGAGATAATAAATAATCCTAAAGAATGTGGAGTTGGGAAAAATTACTTACACATATGTGACACACATGTAATCAATATCCTTAATATATTAAAAATCCCAATAAATAAACAAGAAACAAGACAGCAGAAATTAGGGCAAACAGTGAGAGTGACCCATTCATTAAGAAAAGAACAATACATTTATGAGAGGATGCACAATCTCATTCAAATTTTTAAATGAATAGTGATATAAAATTTTTTCACTTTAGATTCAGAAGACATAGAACCCCTAATGTTGATGAGTGTGATGGGCAGAAAACCTCCAAAGCTGTCTGTGTCCTAGTCCCTAGAACCTGAGTATGTTTGCTTACATGGCAAAGGGGAATTAAGGTTGCAGGTGCAATTAAGGTCACTCACTAGCTGACCTTACTATATAGAGGCGATCATGGATTATCCAAGTGGGTTCAATGTACCTATAAGGGTCCTTAAAGGTGGAAGAGGGTTCAGAAGGACCAGGGAGATGGCAGCCTGAGGAGGGTTTGGCTGGGCATTGCTGGCTTAAAGATGGGGGAGTGGGGCTCCAAGCCAAGGGATGCGGTGGCCTGTAGAAGCTGGGAAAAACATGGAAATGGAGTCTTCCCTAGATGCTCCAAAAAGAAATCAGTCCTGCTGATACCTTGATTTCAGCCCAGTGGGCCCCCGTTCAGGCTCCAGCCCTCTAAAAGTATAAGATAAACCGTATTGTTTAAGCCACCAAGTAAGTTGTTAGAGCAGCAACGGGAAATAGTGAGAAAGTGGGGAGATTGTTGATAGGAGTGTAAATTGATGACTTTTTGGAGTGCAATGAGGCAATTTTTTAAAATCAATGTCTAAAGTGAGAATACCTCTGTACCTAGAAATTCTAGCTTTTAGGAATTTATTCCAAGAAAATAATGACATAAATTTGCAAAGATATAAAAAAAATGGAGCTCTTTTAATTTTTCCTGAAAATAGAAAAAAAACAAACAAACAACTGGATACGACCTGAGTGGTCCCCACCATAACTCTGGAATACGACAGAGCTATTAGGACAGATGATAGATCTATATGTATCCAAAGAGTAAAAACACTCCACTGAGTACCATTACAGAAAAATATGTTCCCATTGATTCTAGTTTCATTTTAAAAGGGGACACATACACACAGTCAGAAGGGGAAAAGTTCTGGAAGGATATACGTCCCAATTATTAGCAGTATTCTTGTGAGTGGGAGAACAATGGAATACCTATTTCTACCACAATTCTAGGTTTTTATAATGTTGAATGTAAAAATGAATAAACATGCTAACTTTCTATTTGTAAAAGGTAAAGGAATTTACGTTGGCTCATAGTAAAATAAGAGTATGCAAAATTTTCTTCAAAAAAAAATCAGAAGTTATTCAACTATTATTCAATTATTATTATTCAATTATTATTGGTTCTACTAGACTATTTGAAGATGCCCACTACAGAAAAATGAAAGACTGAATTTACAGAATTCACATGGCAGTGGCCAAGCTTTCTGCAAGAAGTTGTGCCTCAGCCTATGCCCCATATAAGAAAATAAAATATCGCATCTTGTGTACTGTGTCTATAGACTGGAGGAAAAACAGTTTCCTTTTCATCTCAGGGTTCCTGAAGGCATCCTGGGATGACGAAATCCTCTTAATGTCACTCACGCTTTTTTCCCCCTACTTCTTCAGATTACAGATGGGCCAGGTTACAGTTTAGCAGGAGCTTTGAATTCAGTGAAAGATTTCATTACTTTCCTAAACAAAGTTGTTTGCAACAGAACAGGATCAACCTCTAAAATCAAATAGTACCCAAACTAACAAATATGCGTTATTAGTTTACCCTACCGCTAATTGAACTGACATAAGTGAGCAAGTTGCCTGAAAAGGCACGAATTCTGTCGCCTTCGTGCAAAACAACCTCGTAATATCTCTTGCCTTTGATGGCTTCTATTACATTCTAGGGCTCTAAGAGAAATACCCTTGTCAGTACAAAATGCCTTAAAGGGCTCTCCCCCTTCAGAACTGCTGCTAAGACACAGAATTTGTTGACTGAGAGGATGCGATCAGTATGTCCCCTAGAGAAAGCATCAAAGGCAGATGCTGTAAGCAGCTACAGATTTAATATGTGTCTTCCCTCCATCTTTTCTCCCTGGCATGCTGGCCTTCCCCTGGGACTGACTCTCATCAAACTGACAAAATGATCATGCATGGACTCGCAGTTAGGCCCAAGGATTTTCCCAAAGACCAAGGTGGCTTTGAAAGATAATACACAGCTCATTTTTACGCTCGAGGCCCTTAGCCTATGTGTCTTAGAAGTTGGCTGGCTGGAAATCTCCGATGGAGACAGTTAATTCAGTTAGTTCTTTTCTTAAACCCATGAGGCTAAAGGCTATTGAGTTTCATGAGGAATAAACAGCATTTCAAATTAACTTCAGTGACCTCCCATTTGTGTAGACTGGCCACAGAAGGGGTTGTTTTGGTTGGCAGGATAGCATGGTTAACTCTGAGTTACCGCATACTAAGCGGGGTGACACTAGGTAAATTGCTCAATCTCTCATGCCTCAGTTTCCACATTTATAAAATGGGCAAGGATAATTGTGGCTACACCAGAGGATTGTTGTAAAAACCAAGTGAATTAACCCATGACAATCCCTAAAAACAATATCTGTCACGTAAGAGACTCAAATGTTTGTTATAACAATAAGAGTAATACAATTTATATTATCGGCATATAGTGGATGACCCATTTTCACAGAAATGGAATTATTAACATGTATAAACTCCAATTACTGAGCACAGGTTAATCCATTTTCTGTGTTGGTACTTAAAAGGATTCTAGATGGTTACAAGGCATTTGAATTCTCTACATTCTTTCAAAAAACATTTACTGAGGGTTAGCTATTTGCTCTTAATACATGGATTAAAAAATTAATAAGGTCGTAAGAAAGTCAAAATTAAGTCGAGGAGATCCACCAATATACAAATTCTAATTACAATATTTATTATATAGAATGATAGAGACAGAGTTTTATGCGGAACATTCAAAGGGACATTGTCATAGGCAGAATAATGGCCCCCCCCAAAAATGTCTGTGTTTCAATCCCTAGAACCAATTAGGATGTTACGTTATATGGCAAAGGGGAATGAAGGTTGCTAATCATCTGTCCTCAAGAAAGGGAGATTATTCTGGGTTATCTGGGTAGACCCAAAATAATCACAAGTATCCTTAAAAGTGGAAGAGGGAGGCAGAAGAGTAAGTCAGAGTAATGCCAGATGAAGAGTACTCGACTGGCCATTGCTAGCTTTGAAGATGGAAGAAGGGGACAATGAGCCAAGGAATGTGGATGGCCTCTAGAAGCTTGAAAAGGCAAGGACTGGATCCTTTTCCACAGTCTACAGAAAGGAATGAACCATGCCAATGCTTTGAATTTAGTCCAGTGAGACCCATATTGGACTGACCCACAGAACTGTGAAGTAATAAGTTTGTGCTGTTTTATGCCACTAAGTTGGTGGCAATTTTCACACCAGTCATAGAAAACTATGACAACAGAAAGTCCCCAATTTGTGGGTGGAAAGGGAGAGGACTGGGATTAATGAAGCTTCTGGGAGGGGTCATGAATGAGATGAGTATTAGAGGATGAATAGTAGTTATATATAATGAAGGAACTTTGTGCAGAGATCCCAACACTGATGCAGACCAAGAGGTAACAGTGCCATTGATCCACCAGACAAATTTTGAGATGTGCAGTCATTGAAAGTGAGGCTGTATCAGAGGTTTGGTCATAGACAGCTTGCCCAAATAGAGAGTTTGGTTTTAAGCCTGTAAAAGAAAGGGGGCTTCAGAGGAGCTTTAATCCAGGGAATAAAGTCAACTTTGTATTTTGGAACTATCACTGAGGTACCAAGAATAGGTATGGGTTTGAAAAGGGCAAGCCAAGAGAAAGCAGGCCATGCAAGAGATCCAGGTGAGAGATGAAGGAGTCTTAATAAGGGCAATGGGAGTTAGATGACAGAGGAAGTACCAAATTTGGGAAATACTGTTTGGCAAAATTGGTAGGTATTATTAATGGCTTGGATGTGAGGCATGAGGGCATAGGTGGAATCAAGAAGAAGCTCTGGGGGAGTCAAGATGGTGGAAGGAGGAGCAGTGGCTTCACTCCTCAATAAGATTAAGTGCTGATTTCTCATCTGAAGCCATGGAGGAAAGGAGAAGCAGTATGGCATAGTTAAGGTGCTGAAAGAGAAAAACTTCCAGGCAAGAATTCTGTATCCAGCAAAACTGTCTTTCAAAAATGAAGGAGAGATTAAAATATTCACAGACAAACAGAAATTGAGAGAATTCATCAGTAAGAGTCTGCCCTTCAAGAAATACCAAAAGGAGTTCTGCAGGTTGAAAGGAAAGAGAAGAGAGAGAGGTTTAGAGGAGAGTGGAGAAAGGAAGAGTACTAGTAAGTGTAACTAAAAGGATAAAATGAGAAACAAAAATAAGATATTATATTTAAAAGCCTAAAGAAAAAAAATTCACAGTAACAACAGTGAATGTCAATGGATAAACTCCCCAGTTAAGAAACACAGACTGACAGAATGGATTAAAAATATGACCCATCTATATACTGTCTACCAGAGACTCACCTAATCTCGACACAAATAGGTAGCAAATGAAAGGTTGGAAAATGATTTTCCACACAAAGAGAAACTAAAAAAGGGCTGGAGTAGCAATACAAATATTGGACAAAATAGATTTTAAGTGCAAAACTGTTGTAAGAGACAAAGAAGGATGCCATATATCAATATAAGGTGCAATCTACAATGAAGAAAGAACAATCATAAATATTAATGTGCCCAACCAGGATGCCCCAAAATGCATGAGGCAAAAACTGGCAAAACTGAGGGGAGAAATAAACACCTCTACAATCATAGTGGGGGACTTCAATACACCTCTCTCAGCAAGAGACAACATTTAGACAGAGAATCAACAAAGGAAAACAGAAATCTTGAATAATATGTTAAAGGAATTAGATCTAACAGACATATATAGAACATCACACTCCCCAAACTGCAGGATATATTTTCTTCTCAGGTGCTCATGGATCATTCTCTAGGAGAGACCACATCTTAGGTCATAGAACAAGTCTCAGTGAATGTTGAAAGATCAAAATTATACAAAGCGCTTTCTCTGACCACAACAGAATGAAGCTGGAAATCAATAATCGGTAGAGAACTGGAAAATTCACAAATATGTAGAAGTTAAAAATACAATCTTAATCAATCAATGGGTTAAGGAGGAAATAGTAAGACAAATCAGTAAATATCTTGAACCAAATGAAAATGAGGACACAACATATCAAAACTTATGGGATATAGTGAGGCAGTGCTGAGAGGGAAATTTACATGCTTACATTAAAATAGAAAGAGCTAAAATCAAAGACTTAACTGCACACCTGATGAACCTAGAAAAAGAACAGCAAACTAATCCCAAAGCAAGCAGAAGGAGAGAAATAACAAAGATTAAAACAGAATCAAATGAAATTGAGAATTAAAAACAATAGAGGGAATTAACAAATCCAAAAGCTGGCTTTTTGCAAAGATTAATAAAATTGACAAACCCTTAGCCTTTATCTCAGAGGGAAAAAGAGATAAGATGCAAATAAATAAAATCAGAGCTGAGAGAGGAGACATCACCACTGACCCAAGAGAAATAAAGAGTACCATAAGAGGACACTATGGAAAATTGTATGCCAACAAGTTGAACAACTTAGATGAAATGATGAATTTCTAGAAACATAAGAGCAATGTACACTGGCAAA
Source organism: Tolypeutes matacus (assembly GCA_026826555.1). Taxonomy (NCBI): domain Eukaryota; kingdom Metazoa; phylum Chordata; class Mammalia; order Cingulata; family Chlamyphoridae; genus Tolypeutes; species Tolypeutes matacus. Next base: position 9,345,881 of record JAKSZT010054202.1, on the reverse strand, counting down.
AGAAGAAATAGAAGCCCTCAGCAAACCAACCACAAGTAACGAGATTGAAGCAGTTATCAAAATCCTCCCAACAAAGAAAAGCCCAGGTGGCTTAACAGATGAATTCTACCAATCATTCTGAAAAGAACCAATACCAATCCTGCTCAAACTCTTCCAGATAATTGAAGAGAAGGGAACGTTACCTAACTCATTCTATGAAGCCAACATCACCCTTATACCAAAGCCACTGTGAGAAGATGATACAAGAAAAGAAGATTACATACAAATCTCTCTAACTTAGATGCAAAAATCCTCAACAAAATACTTGCCAATTGAATCCAACAACACATTAAACAAATTATAAACCACAAGCAAATGGGTTTTATCCCAGATATGCAAGAATGGTTCAACATAAGAACATCAATAAATGTAATACACCACATTAACAGATCAAAGGAGAAAAATTACATCATCATCTCTATTGATGCGGAAAAGGCATTTGACCAAATTCAGCATCCTTTCTTGATAAAAACGTTTTGAAAGATAGGAATAAAAGGAAAACTCCTCAACATGACAAAGGGCATAGATGAAAAACACACAGCTAACATCATACTCAATGGTGAAAGGCTAAAAGCTTTTCCTCTAAGATCTAGAACAAGACAAGGATGCCTGCTGTCACCACTCTAATTCAACATTGTGTTAGAAGTTCTTGCTAGAGCAATGGGGCAAGAAAAAGAAACAAAAGATAATCCAGATTGGAAAGGAAGAAGTAAAACTTTCACTATTGGCAGATGACATGATTCTATATACAGAAAGTCCTGAAAAATCTACAGAGCTACTAGAACTAATACATGAGTTCACTAAAGTGGCAGGATATAAGATCAATATGGAAAAATCAGTAGTGTTTCTTTACACTAGGAATGAGTTATCTAAGGAGGAAATCAAGAAAAAATTCCATTTACAATAGCAAATAAAAGAATAAACTATTTAAGAATAAAGTTAACTAATGGTGTAAAGGACTTGTACACAGAAAACTACACAACAGCACTAAAAGAAATCAAAGAAGACAAAGAAATGGAAGGACATTCCTTGTTTATGTATTAGAAGACTAAATATCAGTAGATGTTGATTGTATGCAAATTGATTCACAGATTCAATGCAATCCCAAATAAACAATCCACAGCAATTTTTGAGAAATGGAAAAGACAATTATCTAATTTATTTGGAAGGGTAAGGGGCTCTGAATAGTCGAAAACATCTTGAAAAAGAAGAATGAAGTTGGAGGACTCACACTACCTGTATTTAAAGCATATTACAAAGATACAGTGGTCAAAACTGCATGGTATTGGCAAAGGATAGAGATATTGACCAATGGAACCAAATTGAGAGTTCAGAACTAGACTTGCATGTTTATGGCCAACTGATATTTGATAAGGCTGCCAAGTCCACTCAACTGAGATAGTACAATCTCTTCAACAAATGGTGCTGGGAGAGCTGGATATCCATATCCAAAAGAATCAAAGAAGATCCCTATCTCATGCCCCATACAACAATTAACTCAAGATGGATCAAAGACCTAAATATAAGAGCCAGTACCCTAAAACTCCTAGAGAATGATGTGGGGAAGCATCTACAAGATGTTGTGGTAGACAATGGTTTCATAAACTTTATACCCAAAGCACAAGCAATGAAAGAAAAAATAGATAACTAGGACTTCTTCAAAATTAAACAGTTTAGTGCCTCAAAGGAGTTTGTCAAGAAGGTGAAAAGGGAGCCTACTCAATGGGAGAAAGTATTTGAGAAACAAATATATAATAAGGGTCTAATATTCAGCATATATAAAGAAATCCCTCAACTCAATAATAGAAAGACAACCAACCCAATTAATAAATGGGTCAAAGACTTGAACAGACACTTTTCCAAATAAGAAATAAGATAGGTAAAAAGAACATGAAAAGATGCTCAACATCATTAGCTATTAGGGAAATACAAATCAAAACTACAATGAGATATCATCTCATACCTACTAGACTAGCTGTTATTAAAAATCAGAAAACTATAAGTGCTGGAGAAGATGTGGAGAAATAGGAACACTCTGCTGATGGGAATGCAGAATGGTGCAGTCACTGTGGAGGACAGTTTGGCAGTTCCTCAGGAAGCTAAGTATAGAATTGCCATTTGATCTGACAATCCCGCTAACTAGTTATATACCCAGAAGAATTGAAATGGGACACGAATAGAATAAGCACATCAAAGTTCATAGCGACATTATTCACAATTGTCAAAAGATGGAAGCAGCCATGTGTCCATCAACAGATGATGTGGATAAACAAAATGTAGTATATACATAAAATGGAATATTATTCAGCTGTAAGAAGGAATGAAGTACTGATGCATGTGGCAATAATAATGAACCTTGAGGACCTTATGTTGAGTGACAGAAAAGGACAAATATTGCATGATCTCACTGATGTGAATTAAGAATAGTGAGAAGACGCATGGAATACAGGAGATATAAAGTGAGTAGAGAATGGTAAACAGATGCTTAATTTGTGCAGGATTTATAATTAGGTTGATTGTAATGGTTTGGAATTGAATGTAGGTGATTGTGGCATAGTGATGCAAGGATAATCAACAGCACTGAAGTGTGAGTGTAAATGTGGTTGAAAGGGGATGGTTTTGGGTCATCCAGGTTGCTAGAAGGGAAGCTAGAGCAAAAAACAGGGGATGGTATAGCACAGTGAACTCTGGGGTGGCCAAGGATTGTGGTTAATAATACAAATATAAGAATGTTCTTTCAGAATTTATAATAAAGGTATGTCACTAGTATAAGGTGTTGATAGTGGGGTGATATATGGGGAAAATGGGAGAAGCATACTTCTCAGGGATGTAAATGTACTCTTGTTGTCATAGGTATGTTTTCTTAATAGAATGAGAACCACACAGTAGCTAATAAAACATTAAACTTCTCTCCTGGGGAAGTCCTGCTACTTTCTCAAATAAGATGACAACAGTCTCTGGAATATATAAGCCGTGCCTACCAATAGGAAACAGGCCAATATGCCAAGGCCTCAGTCTTAATGCTTATATTCATGAACTTTATTCCTGTAAAAATGAAACCAAGCCTAATTAGAATTAATGCCTAATATTTATCTCCTGAAACCCTCCTTAGTTAATCAAACTTGGCCTCTCTCTAAGCCAAACTCTACATATAAATGTACTCTCTTTCCCCTAACATGGGGCATGACTCCTGGGGATGAGCCTCCCTGGCACCTAGGGATTATTACCAAATGTTAATTAGTGATGCATTTGGAAAAAGACCTTGACCAAAAGGAGTAAATATTAAATAAAACAAAGTTTTTATGTCTAAGAGAATTCAGATTGAGTCAGGAGGTCATTCCAGAAGTTATACTTATGCAAGTCTCAGGTAGATTTCACAAACTTCCACAGTTAACAAAACCTCAAACAAGAGTGTTCCCAAGGGCTCTAGGGATGTCTGGACACAATAAGCAAGCCAAACAGCCTCATTAAACTAACAAACCATTGGTAGGTCCTATTTGGGAATATATGAAAATCTATTTCCCCAGTACAACAAGTTTTATTCATTTATAATCCCCCTAATCATGATCTTCAACTCCTTTGATTTGAACCTATAATTTTCAATATACCTGTTAAATATGCTTCTCAGAGACTTAAATCTTTGGATTGTTCATATGCCAGTTGAGCTGTGAAACCCAGTATAGCTGGGGCCAACTCCTACTCTTCAGTTCTTTGGGCCTGCCCTGGACAACTACCAAAATGATGAGGATGATCAAGTCCCATCCCCCAAACAAGGAGTATCTACAACGGCAATCAAAACGGTTCCTTCCCTCTGCCCCAACATATCTAAGTTCCCTCTCAGCCTGCAGCAGTCAGAGTGGACATCATCCCAAATCCCTCAAGGCTGAAGAATGAACAAACATAAGGGGGGAGTGTAATCACAGACCAAAGCAGATTTTTTTAAATTATTGTAATTATTATCTTGTATTAATGGAGTAACTTGTAACAATGACATAAAGATAGTGGTTGCCAGGGGCTCAAAGGGGAAGGAGAGGTATGAATAGGTGGGATACAGGGCTCTTTTTAGGGTAGTGAAACTGTTCTGTATGATACTATAATGACAGATATGTGACATTATACATTTGTCAAAGCCTATACAATGGTACAGAACACAGTGCAAACCATAATGTAAACTATAGACTTTGATTAGTAGCAATGCTTCAATATTGGTTCGTCAATTACAATAAATGTATCACACTAATGTAAGATGTTAATAATGGAGAAACTATGTGTGTGAGTGTGTGTGGGTTATATTGGAATTTTCTCTACTTTCTGTGCAATTTTTTTTGTAAATATAAAACTTCTCTAAAAATAATAAAAATAACCTTTAAGAAGTAAAAAACAACAACAAAAAATGAGAAAGCTCCTCATTTCTAGCTTGAGTGACCTCACATGAAATTTAGAATGAAGGAGGAGGAGTTTATTTAGGTGGAAAATGATGAATTACCTTTTGCATGTTCTGGGAGGACCAGGAAGAAACACACAACTGGTGGGCAAATAGGTGCATCTGAAACTTATGGGAGTCTGGATTGATGAGATGGATTTGACATCTGGAACAAAGAGTCTCCATCAGCATAGAGGGAATAATTAGAATAGCAGGACTGGATGGCATCACTCCCTAGTGAGAAGAGTGGGCTGAAGATCGGACCCTGGGGAAAAGCAGCATGGAAAGGATGATGCAGAAAAGAGAGATGCTCATGATGAAGATGGTGAAGGAACGAGCAGGAAACAGCCTGGAGAACTAGCAAGTATGTAGTCCCAGAAGCCAAGGGCATAGAGAGTTTCAAGAAGGAAGAAATCAATAGGGTCAAATGCAGCAGGGTCCAGAAAGATAAGAACTGGATGCTGCTGCCACTGCTGACCATGATTATCATCACCACCATATAGTAATAATAATAATAATGCCAATAGCAACCACCACTTCTTCAGTATTCTGTAGGAATCAGGTACTATGATTTATTGATTTATTTAACCAATACATATATAGTACCTACTTCCTACAAGAAACTACTCTGTGTACATTACAAGGTTTAACTCATTTAATTCCCAGAACAATCTCACGAGGAAGATACTATTGTTAGACTCATTTTTTAGATGAAGAAACAGAAACAAGAAGAGGCTAAGTAACTTGCCCCAGATTATTCAATTAGTGAGCCACAGAGCCAAGGCTCTCCAGAGAACATGTTCTTAACTACTAAGCTCTGATGTCTCATGTCCTATCTCATTTAATTCTCATCATACATAAACCAATGAGTGGGTTCTGCCATCATCCTAATTAGAAAGAAAAAGTAATTGAACATTAACAAGGTCAACCAACCTGTCCAAGGTCAGCCAGCCCCACTGGACTGGTGAGATCTGGCTGAATGAATTGGTCAGCAAATTGAAGCTAGTCAATACCAGTGTACCTGAATGAAGGAAACTTCAGGTGCTAGCTCTTACAACAGAGGTTTCCCCCTCTCTTCTATTAGGCAGATGGGGTGAGGGGTTGATCCAGTCCAGTCAAGGATTTAGCTGGATTGGGGATGGGTTGTGGTTTCTAAAACTCAGTTCAATTCTAGTTGGTCCCTGTATTAATCAGCCCAAAGGGGTGCTAATGCAAAGTACCAGAACTCTGCTGACTTTTATAAAGGGTATTTATTTGGGGTAAAAGCTTACAGTTACAAGACCCTAAAGAGTTCAACTCAAGGTTAGTTCCTCACCAAAGACTGATACCACTTGTTGAAGCAAGATGGCTGCCAACATCTATAAGGGTTCAGCCTTCCTCTTTCCTTTTAAGGCTCCATGGAACTGGCTTTGTCCGATCTCAGCCATAGCCTAGCATAAGTCTCATCTCTCTTCCCAGGGCTCGTTTCTTTCCGGGCTCAGCCACTCTGTTCTCTTTACAAGGTCAGCTGTAATCTATCAGGTGAATGGCTCATTTCTCTTTCAGGGGCCTCTGCTGTGTCCATGGAGCTGTCTCTCTTCTTCTGTGCATCTTCTCTGTGTGTCTACTTCTGTGTCTCCTTGATTGAGTGTCCATAAATATAGCCCACCAAGGGGGTGGGGACTCAAACTGAGTTGCCCTAATGATGTGGTGGAATCAAAGCCCTAATCTTAACATAATTTAATCAAAGGCATCTCAGCTGAATCTAATACAATCAAAGGGTACTACGCCCAGAGGAACAGACCAGTTTACAAACATGATCAAATATCTTTTTTGGAATTCATAAATAATATGAAATTGCTACAGTCCCTATTCCTTTGTTCTGGCCTTTTGGGCTTTTGATTGAGAGCCTGGTGGGCCCACTGTCTTCTGTGGGATTGTGGGAGATTCAGTCTTGCACTTTGGAGGCTGGTTAAATTTTTCTCTTACTAAAAAGGAGTGTGAACAAATCACAAATAATTGAACTTTTGTGTCATTTGGTTTCTGGATAAATAGTAGAGGCCAATATAATCTGGGAGAGTTCTCCTTTAGATTATGATTTCTTTATTGGCTTAAGACAGAACAAGGAGGCTCCCAAAACACATATCTATTTATTTCTTATGCTACACAAAATACTGACGCTCTCTACTCCATGAGCGCTCTTGCATACACTGTCTTCAAATCAGCCTCAAAGGAATGCAGTCAAGGTCCCCTACTCCAGGGAACATTGACCACTGAGTATCAGAGGCTGATCTCAGAACAGAGTCAGAACAAACAACAAACAAAACTGAAACTCAGCTGGGCCTTGTGCCCAAGAAAACCATCCACACACGAACTCACACCATGGGGGGAAGGAGAATGGAGAAAAAGTTCCAAAAACAAATGGAGGAGAGAAAAAGGCAGGCAGAGAAGCTAGCTCCACACTGACTGGCCCCACATAAATGCCTGAGAGACAAAGCCTGAGAAAGGAAAGCTTCCCTAGACCTCCCCAGGAAAGTGGTTCCCTTGACTTATTTGGAAAGCAATGACAGAGATCAAGAGCTTCAACTCTATTGAGAAAGGAGATGGCTTTGTTTCAATGATAAAATAAAATGGGTTTTGCTTAAAAAGAAAAAATTGGAAGTGCTTTAACATCTTCTACATTATTTCTATGTAGATGTCAGTCCAGGAGCATTTATTTGAAAAGTGTATTGATTAGTTCAGATAATGCCAGCTGCTATAACAGATAAACCTGAAATCTCAGCGGTTTAACACAACAGAAGTTTATTTTTCACTCATGTCAAGCTTAATGAATGGATGGGAGGAGATGATGCAATGCTCTGTTCCAGGTACTCATTTAGGAACCTAGGCTAAAGGTTTCTGTGTCATGTGCAATATATGCTTCCCCAGGTTACCCTGGACATTGACACCCGGCTAGCAGAAAAGGGAAGAGAAACTGTAGGATTGTGCAGAAAAATTTTACTCACTAGGTCAACACGTGATGTGTGATACCTTTGCCCACATTTCACTGGCCAGAATTCAGCCAGTACAAGGAGTGCTGGGAGATGTAGCCTCTGGCTGAGCAACACTTCCCAGCAAAAACTCCATGTTACAGAGAAGGAACACTAATTGCTGGTGGAAGCAAGAAGTGTCTTGCAAAGGATTTGCTGTTCTTCACATTTGTGTATTGCATTGGTCGAATAACAAATACAGGAAGAGAAGAGGCAAGATTGCCAAATTAACATATTCTGCTCTGGTCTATTAGTGTTTCTTGAGAAGAGCATGATTGCCATTTGGGATGGGACAGTTTTTTGTCTGCTGGATGTTTTCATACTGCTTTATGTTTATATCCCTCATCTCTGTTCACTAAATTCCAAAGCACTCCCGATCACCACGATAACCAAAATATTTCCAAACTCCCTCCTCAAGATTGGTACTCCCTTGGCTGAGAACTAGGAACACTCAGGATTTCAAAGAGTTGGCTAATTTTTAATGTTTGCTCTATCAGGTTATCAGAAGCATCTCATCAAGCAAAACTCCCAATGGCCCAGAGTCTGGTTAACATTCCCCTACGAAGTCATGTATTCTGCCCACTTTAACATATGAAGTACCTGACTACATTGCAAACACTACAGAAGAGTGCTGTGTATTTAAAAGTCACCTTGGGGGACCAGCCGCTTATCAAAATGAGGTTTCCATTTCTTCAAATGTTTTTGAGACTCTCTTTTTGTAATCATCTTTAGTGATAGTGCTACATATAATCATGAAGTCATTGAGCTCAAGGGAACCTCAAGAAGCTCCAGGCCAGCATTCCATCTAATGCTTCAGTATTTTCAAACTTGGCTCTGCCAGCTGGTCCTCCTGTTCTCAGTCACTCAGCATGTGTCCTGAGGCACTGCCTTGAGTCTGAGGATGATGCAGGGATGAATAACAGAGTCCCTGAGCTCATAATTGAATAAGGGAGACTGGTATGTAGACAGATCATTTATAATATAAGTTGGTAAATGCCATAGCGGAGGCAGGAAATGAGTGCTGTGCAAACCCAAAAGGGGGAGTGACAAATGAGTTTCAAAGGATGACACGATTTGTGCTTTGAGCCAAAGGTTAAGTTTTCCGGATTGAGAAGTTTACGGTGGTAGTTGAGGTATCCTCAGGGGTGGGTGTAGGGAGATTACAGGAATTGTAAGGGACTAGAGAGTAAAGGGGGTCTGGAAAGAATTAGGGGCCCTGACAAAGGTGGATGGGAATAGGATGGATGAGGAGAAGTTGTATGGGAAGGGAAGGTCTCCAAGCACTCCTCTGAAATGGCAGGGGCAGGCAGAGCCTGAGAGGGAGAGGAGGCGGCCGGCAGATCACAGGACCTGGAGGGACTTGGAGAAAGAACATTTTCTTTAAGTATTTCTGATGAGCAAGAATGCTATTTCCTGATGAAAGCAACTCCATATCTGACGAGTTCAGATGTTAAAAAGGTCTCAATATTCAGCCAAAACCTGCCCCACTTTATTCCTATCCTTCTTCCTTGGTTTTATGCTTCTAGTCATGTAACCCAAGCATAATCCCTTTTCCATATGACAGCCCTTCCAGAATCTGAAGACCACTATTTCATCTCCATGAAAGTCACTTCTTCTCCAGCTAAGTGCCCTGGTCCTATGAGTTTATCTGTGAGATAGTTTGCAATCCTGTTTTCATTCCTGTCTCACTCATCTGTGCCGGACATACTCTAGTTAGTCAACATTAAAATGCGGTACTTGGAATGGAACACACAACTCCAAATGTGGTTCACTAGCACAATCTTTGATCTGCATTCAAGCATCAAATTAAGTTACCAAGCAGACATAGAACATTATTGAGTCAGGCTGAACTTAACTGTCAACCACCATGTATACTGCTGGAAAGCTCATTTCCTTGTCTGTTTAGAGGCAGATGTTTTTTGATTGTGAGTATATAACTTTACACTGTGTAATTTACATTTCTCTTGGTCAAATTTGGTTCATTTTCCCCACCTGTTAAGAGCTTTATAGAAGCATGATAAGCCAATGTTCTCTTCCAAGTTTTTGATAATGATATTTGATGAGTCAGAGCTATGACAGAACTCTGTCAACAGCCACCCAAGACCTCTGAAGCCGAGGCTGCTTGTGCCACCTTTTATCTTCATCCTTGGATATTCTGACCTTTTCCTGTATTTTAACAAGTTCTATTTTTGTGGACTCAAAAGAGAACCCATAAACAGCTAAATTGGTTTCTTAAGTCTCCTTCTCCTTTTCTTCTCCACTGATTAGATAGTCAGAATTTCATTTCTGACAACATTCTATCCTTTTTGAGAAGACTGCCTTTTAGTTGGTGGTCATGAATTTCTACTAATATTTACTCATATTTTTAAAAATTCTGAAGTCATGGTTACATGTCTGATCATAAGCTTCTTCCATGCACCAGGGCTTTGTTTTTTCTTATGAATTTTAGGACAACATGGACATGCTTAGAGGGACCATCACTTCTATATCTCTCTTTAGTCAATTCCTTCTTAATGGTCAGATATACTTCCCCAATTGTTGGGCTTGCATTTTAGGAGATCTTATTGCTATTCACATATGCAAGTACATTGGGAGTTCCTTGAGGACAAGAATGGACATCTTTTCTACGGAATTTTGGCATTTTTGCTTCTAACACTGTGGAGTGACAAATGCACAAAACGCGTTCAAGGAACATTTTTAAATAACTCCCAAGAACAACAACACAGTTTGGTGTTTATATACACACATGCTTTCACCCACGGGTTAGGAACAATTAAGTTTGTGGAGAGTTGTCCAGCTTGGAACACCATTTCCACATTGACATATTTAAGGACATAGAGACATTTACATGAGAGATCAAGAGTTAGCCACAAAGACATCAAGTTTGGAAGGAAGAGTTTGCCTTTTCAATATGTCACTGAAAACCGGTAAATCAGTGTGAAATGAATGCTATAAATGTTTTTACAAACACACACACAGGTATACATCTGCAGTGATCTTTACTTTCCCACACCAAAGTTATAAAAGTTACTTTTTAATCCCCCCCCCCCAAATATTATACATTTAACAAGACTAGGTTTTGGTCATCTTTGGATTTTAGCAGTTGACCTAATAAATAAATTAAGCCACATGGCATATACCACTTTCGTATGATGTAAAATTCCCTGCAACCAGGAACTGAAATTACAGCCTTTTCATTAGCTTGATGAGAGCTCCACATGGCAAGTGCTGACTCTTATTCATCAAGATAAAGTATTATCTTTTATTTTTCACTTATAAGGCACATAATGATGAACGATTATGGTTGCCAAGGGTGAAATGTTGCTTCGAACTCGAAGTTCAATTGTTTTGTGAATTTGTAATTGTACCTTTCTGAGGCATGGGAAAGGCAGAGGAGGAAATTCACAAAACTGACACAAAGCAGATAATAACAGAGCACCAAGAAGAATTCATAATGATGTTCAACGTGTGAGGGAAATTGTTTTCGTCACAAAGGATGATCTCTAATAATTCACTACTAGCCACTGCTGAGATGGCTGTAGATCCCTGGACCCACCTTGTGTCTGACCCCAGATTAAATTATGCCCAGGCCCTGATCTCCTGAGAAAATTTGTATTTGTCTTGATATACTCTGCGTATGAAGGTGAGGGAAGGTTGTATGATAGAATTTTGCCACACACTCCTTTGATGCTCACGTCTGGTGACAGAAATGTATGGGTGTTACTCCAAAGCCAATTCCAAATTTAAACTAGTCAACGAATTTGGCCTCTGACCAACATTGAGGTCAGCCCCTAGGTTGGATTGAGCAAGAACTAGAAGGATGCTAACAATAAGAATGTACCAGGTGCAAGGAATTGTACCGGATGTTCCTTACGTTATATAATTCCCACGTCATCCAATTGAAGTAATGATTAATATCCCCAATTTACAGACAAGAATACAAAGCATGATAGAAATATGCAAGTTGCCCAAGGTTACAAAGCTAGTTAGTGGCAGAGCCCAGAGTGAAAGCCAGTTTTATAGCTCTCCAAACACCATCACATATTCTTCTGCTTCACCCCACCTCACTTTCTTGTATTCTCCCACTGATGCCCCAGATTAGGTGCCAGGTTCTTTTATGATGTGACTCCCTCACCACCCAAGTCATCCTGAACCCTCTCCTTCCCCACAAAATCTACAGCCATGCCTTGATTTTAAACATTTTAAACACCTTTTCAGTGCTCCCCTTTAAGGTGAGGTATTTAAGGAAAAGAAGGAAACAACAGCTGGCTAGCAATGTAGGGGCTCAAATGATGATACATGCCTTGGTGTGATTTTCATAATCCATGATCAGTCTCTTAGCTTTGCAGAAGCAGGGTGTAACTAGTTTAAGATTTATTTATTTATTTTTATTTCTCCTCCCCTCATTGTTTGCACTCTCTATCTGCTTTTTTTTTTTTTTTTTTTTTAGGAGGCACTGGGAACTGAACCCGGGTCCTCCCATGTGGGAGGTAGGTGCTTAATCATTTGAGTCACCTCTGCTCCCTGTAACTAGTTTATTCAGAGATGATCAGGCTCAAGATGACAAGTTCATGCTACCAAACTCAAGAAACTGCTTCCTAATACAGATGCCCATTTACTAAATCAAGTAGAAAAGCTATTATTGGTCCAGAGATGTAAATCTTGTTCTCCAGGAGGAAATCCAGGGAATTGCTTCCCAGTATAGAGTACCAGAGAAATCAAAGAAGGGAGGTTATGTTACTGATGTCTATCACCCAGACTATAGAAAATTCTGATGAACTCTCCATTCTTCACTAAATGCACATCTTTGGTGACCCCCATCCCAACCTACATCTCTTTCTCTCCTTTGAATAAAGCTCAAGAGACACTGATACACCTTTAATATTATCTCTCTTTTCTATAAGTCATAACATGTCCTGTGATAGAGTGCCAACCACCTATATCACAACTGAATGGTTGACACTTTATTTCATATATGTCTGCTATAGCTTCCTTGAGATACACTATTCTAGCATCATGTTTACAGCTCTTTACTTGGGTGTTTGGTCTACACTGGTTAAACTCATCCATTATGTGTTAATTCTTTAGTCCTTGACTTTGTAGCCAAATACTGGAGGCACCGTAAATGAACCCTCTATATATTAACTACATTTTCCATTAAAATATCCCCATTCCTTTAGGACTCAGTTTGTCACTGATATTCTGGCCCTCCTAGGTAACATGTTTGTATTTATTAGAGATTATCCAGAGATATTGTCTTAAGGTAATGGTGTAGTTCCAAAATATAATCAATTTGAGGGACTGCTATATGCTAGTTGGGAAGGAGAAAGGTCTTCTATTACCCTTCAAATAAGATAATGCCCATGGCCTTCTGGTCACCTGACAACCTGTATACAAATAAATACTTGTCCTCTGTTGTGGTGGACTATAAGCTTTGACTATTTTCCTGAGTGTATGTGACCTGATGCATTTCTCAAAAAAAAAAACTTCTCTTCTTTATGGATTTGTTTATTTCTCTAGCTATTTTTCTCCCCTCTACTACTCTTTGAAAATCCAGTACAATTCCATCTAGAGAACACATAAATTTTATTTGGGGCCATAAATACTGCTCTAGAAAATCTACCAACTGGCTATTTACTATTTATTTTATTTAAATCTTATTAAGACTTACAGGTCCTTCAGGATCAAGGAATGGCCAGACACAACTTGAAGTCATTAAGTGTTTCAAAAGAAAATTAAACCAAGCAGATGAGATTTTCTTGCCATTTCTGGCTTTGGAGAGCTATACTTTTAAGACGGGCAAATGTCTGGCAATGGTTAATAGGTTTAAGACTCAGCCCTCCTTCTTGTAGGTTCTAACTGATAGGGACTAAAAAGAAGGATGAAACTGTGATATCAGCTTTACCAATGACTGCACAGGTGCTCCAAGTCGCCTAAGATCCAGGTGTCTTTAGCAGGACTGGAGGGCTGATTAGAGATGAGGCAAATGGGATGATGGGGCATCCTACATTCAACCTCTGATATATGATCTTGGTTTTGATCTCTGGGGAGAGGACAGCTTGACTCAGCCACAGGCTGAGAATCTGGTAAAAGGAAAGAAGGCATATTCCTCATTTCTTCATGGTGGCTTTGCCCATGTGGGGCTTGCCAAATAGAGTCTGCAGACTGAAGAGAAAGCAAAACGGAAACCCACTGTGCCAGAGTACAGAAGGTCCAAAAGAAAGATGCTAAATGCTGGTTCATACTTTGTGTGCTGGACTCACATAACTCAGATTAGATGTTACTATTCTCTTGGAGAAGAGTAAGAATTGAATATAGATAGATTGAAAGAGCTCCCTCACAAAGAGAAAAAAAAAAAAAAATAGAAGTAAAAAGTGAGTTCAGCAAGGTTGCAAGATACAAGATAAAAATACAAAAATATCAATTATAATTCTATACACTGGCAACGAACAATATGAAAATGAAATTAAGAGAGCTATCACATTTACAGTAGCATAAAAAAGAATAAAATACTTAGGAATATATTTAACAACAAAAAAAGCAAAAGGCTTACTAATGGAAACTATAGAACAACATTGAAAGACATTAAAGAAGACCTAAATAAATGGAAAGACATCTCATGTTCACGGAATGGAAAACTTAATGTTGTTAAAATGATGATACTTCCAAAATTCATTTACCAATTTAATGCAATCCTTATCAAAATCTCAGCTGAGGGGAATGGGTATAGCTCAGTGGTTTGAGCACCTGCTTCCCATATACAAGGTCCTGCGTTCAACCCCTGGTACCTCCTTTAAAAAAAAGAAAAGAAAAGAAAATCCCAGCTGATTTGTGTTTTATAGAAATTGGCAAGCTGATATTAAAAATCACATGAAAATGCAAGGGACCCAGAATAGCAAAACAATTTTGAAAAAGAAGAACAAAGAAAAGTCAAACTTCCTTATTTCAAAACTTACTACAAATTTGTAGTGATCAGGGCAGTATAATACTGGCATAAATATAGATATATAGATCATTGGAATAGAAGTGAGAATCTACAAATAAATCCTTACATTTATGGTCAATTGTTTTTTGATAAGGTACCAAAACAATTCAATGGGGGAAAGAATAATTTGATTCAATAAATATTCAGTTGCTCATATGCAAAGCAATGAAGTTGGACACCTTCCTCACACCTTATAAAATATTAACTAAAAGTAGCCCAGAGAACTAAATGTAAGCACTAAAACTAGAAATCTTTTAGAAGAAAACATAGGTATAAATCTTCATAACCTTGGATTTGGCAATGGTTTCTGAGATACGACACCAAAAGAATGTACAAAAAGGAGAAGAAATAGATAATTTGGACTTCATCAAAATCAAAACTTTTGTGTTTCAAAGGACACTATCAAAAAGGTGAAGACAACCTACAGAATGGGAGAAAATACAAGCAAAACATATTCTAATAAGGGACGTATACCCAGAATATATAAATAGCTCTAATAATTCAATAATTCAACAATAAAAAGGCAAGTGATCCACTTCAAAATTGGGCAAAGTATTTCAATAGATATTTATGCACAGAAGATACACAAATGGCCAATAAGCTTTTGAAAAGATGCTCAACGTCATTAATCACTATGGAAATACAAATCAAAACCACAATGAGAAACTGCTTCGCATGTAGGAGGATGGCTATAATAAAAAAAGTTGATAACAATAAATATTGATGAAGATGTGGAGAAATTATAACCTCCATTCATTACTAGTGAGAATGTAAAATTGTGCAGCTGCTTTGGAAACTAGTTTAGCAGTCCCTCAAAAATTTGAACATAGAGTTACCATACGATTCAGCAATTCCACTCCTAGAAAATATATCCAAGAGAATTGAAAACACATGTCCAGACAAAAACTTGGACACAAATATTCACAGAAGCATTATTCATGATTGCCAAAAAGGGGAAACAACCCAAATGTCTATCAACTGATTAATGGATAAACAACATGTGATATGGTCATACAATGGAATATTTTTCAGCCATAGAAAGGAATGATTGCTGATACATGATACAGGTTGGATGAACCTTGAAGACATCACGTTGAATGAAAACGCCAGGCACAAAAGGTCATACATTGTATGATTCCATTTATCTGAAATGTCCAGAATAGGAAAATCTGTAGTGGCATAAAGTAGATTAGCAGTTGCTGGAGGCTGAGGGGAGGTGGAATGGGGAGTGACTGCTAATGGATGTGGGCATTTTTGGGGGGATGATGAATATATTCTGGAATTAGATAGTGGTGAGAGTTGCACAATTCTGTCAGTATACTAAAACCCACTGAATTTAAAAGTGTGAATTTTATGGTATGTGAATTACGTATCAGTAGAGCTGCTATTTATAAAAAGAATATCTGAGAAACTGACCAAAAGTTTGTATGTCACAATCTTTTTGGTGGATGAGTTTTAACAAGTATTACTAGCCTATGTAAAACCAAGAACTGTATAGAGTTTATGTTTTTCATTCTCTTATAAAATACAGTAAAATGCCAAATGATATTTGGATGTTGAAGTGTAAAGAGGAAAATAAATGACAAAAGTGACCTGATAGGGAAAAGAAACAGAATATTTATTAAAATAATATTCAGGTTACTTTAAAACCATTTTATAATGCTATTTTGGGAAGTCACACTGAGGGATTATATAATAAATGGAACCAACTTATTATGAGATCATTTTAGTACTTTAATAATCAAATCTCTAAATGGATTGCCCAAAGTATACTGAATATTGTTCTATATAGAATCCCTCTGTTGTGAGGTATTAATGCATGAAAGCTTTTAACTATTAAAGGAAATTTTTTTCAGATAAAAGGAGAACTTTTTTAAACTGGAAGGATAGTAATTATGATAATAGCATAAGACAGTCTCTTTCAAGCAATACCCAAAGTACCGAACAGTGAATGTGGGAAGTTCACAGTCTGATTGGCTCAATATTGAAAGACCCAGTGTTTAGAGTTAGAGAAATAGAAGGATAAGAGAGCAATTATCAGAGTAACGTTATTCTTAAAGTCTCTGGGATTTTAAATGAAAGTTATAATCTTAGAAAAGTGTATATTAATGTTGTAATTTCTTCCATTGCGTGAATCACCGTATGTCTACAACAGAATACCAGTAAGTCCACTCTAGGCCATAGCTCTTTCCGCAATCCTGAGGAGTCTGGGATGGTGATGTCCACTCCACATCCAAGTGAGAGGGGGCTTATATCCCATGGATAAGATGGATGGGATTATCCTGCCTGCACCTGCAGACTCTCCATTCCCTGGGATGGCCGTTGTCCATCATCATCTTCCCGCCAGGTGTCCTGGGTGAGTCCATTGAGCTGTAGAGTAGGAGTTGCAGCTCCACAGAGGTTCTGGGCCCAGCTGGCACATGGACAGCCCAAAGGAGCCAGTGGCCACCAGATGCTTTAGGGGCAGGGAAAGGGAAAAGCAGTTGGAATACAGGGGCTTTTTTGGGACATGGGAATTATCCTGAGTGACACTGCAATGACAGATATAGGCCATTTTATATCATTATATAATATGCAGAACTGTATGTGAGAGAGTGTAGACTACAGTGTGAACTATGGTCCATGCTTAGTGGCAAAGCCCCAGGATGTGTATATCCATTGCAGGTGATGTGCCACACTAATGAAGGATGTTTATGTGGGAGGTTGTGGGAGGAGTGGGAGGTGGGGCATATGGGAATCCCTATAATATTCGTGTAGCATTTATGTAATCTAAGTATCTTTTAAAAAATAAAAAAATAAAATTATTATTAAAAAAAAGAAAAGTATATATATCTTAAGAACTGATGCAACTTCTTCCATATAAATAACAATATCCAAATTTTAAAAAAGATTCTAGTACTTGTTATGAAAAAGTATCGAGGGGGGAAGAATTCTGCTTTCTTTTTCTACATTCCCCTAATTCCAAATCAAATATGTAATTTTAGGTCATTGAAACAAGGGCAGAAGAGTGTTGATATAAATTTTAGCATTTATTTTCTCTATTACACATACACATACACATACACATACACATACACATACACATACACATACACATACACATATAGATAGATAGATAGATATTAATCGTTTGGAACATCAGCAGCTCATATGAATTAAAATGCATGGTGAAGGGGGAAAGGAATGTTCCTTTTCTTTTCTTCTTTCCTTTCTCGTCCTCTTCTTTCCTCCCTTTCTTCCTCCCTCTCTTTCTCTCCTATTTGCTCCCTCCATTGATTTCTTTTTTCCTTATTTTTTTATTAGTAAGATAACTGCCACTTATATATTGTTCATGTTTTTATTTCAAGAGTTCAAGACTCTTTAGAATAGGACTTTTCAGTCTTTAAAGGTCAAGAGAATGGATATTTGGCCACAGAAATGTAAAGCAAGAAACTACCCATGTGTTATTTGGAGGTAAGAATAAACAGTATATCACTGTCTTTGAAATTTTCTGGATATTAAATGCAGTTGGTGAGTAAAATTAGGTGGAGGCATCCACCAATCTACTACATCCTTTGATTTTGTTCACTGTTCTAATTCTAGCAATTAGCATTGTTTTTTGGCACAATTGATGTTTATGAATGTAGCAGGGCATAGAGATATGAAGTCCTTCATCTGTACAATGAAATAAGTTCATCACAAATACATCAGAAATCTGAATGATATTGCTGAAGAATATGCAAAGAACATATCTAGAAAGTCCAAGATAGAGTTTAAATCAAGATCCCCTCAAAGAATTCCCATGTACTCTTTTTCTTCAGGTTATATAGACTTGGAGTTGATGTTCTTATGAAGTATCTAGAGAGGTTTGATTTCTAGGATTTCAGAGTTGATTTTAATATAAAAATCAGAGGTGATGAAAGTTCCTAGTATTTGGATAACTACTTAGAGTAAAACTTGACATTGTTAATTCACAGACACAAGTACTGTGGGAAGAATCATGAGATTTATATTTATATTTTTAATGCACAAATAAAAAAGTGAATAATAGTCAAAGAAGGGCTTTTATAGCAAAGTGTTTCCACATCATGTGTTTGTGTGTGTATGTGTGTGTGTTTTTTCACTCTGCCTTATTACTTTGTAGCCTCATTCGGGACTGTAATAAGTAATAGAAAAGTGGTAAACCACATGAAACACCAGACTTGCCTATTACATCAATGAAATGTTTTGTCTGTGATTTGAGTGAGTAAAAAGCATGATGACTATTACAGACACAGAGGAAAGAGGCAATTGAAATTCATCCATAATGAAGAGTGAACATCCTTCACCTTTGCTGGGACTCTGAAAATATTTCCAATCTCTTTCTGGCGAGGAGAAAGATGCTTCTTTTATAGTTGAATATCCTATCCCACCTTAAACATCCCCCAATTTTTGAATCGACTGTCACTCTAAGCCCAACTTTCAGAAGCTTCTGTGGACTTCTGAGTAAAAATTTTCTCATAAAATCTGATGCTGATGGCAAGAACTTGCAGTACCAGCCCAAGATGGGATATGTCCACTGGAGACTATCTTTCATACATATTACAGCTAAAGAACTTAGAAAAATCCAAAAAGCTGTCTGAGGTCACTGAAAAGAAAAATAGCAGGCCAGTAATGAAGAAAGTCAAAATTTGAAGAATGGCCAGTACTGTTCCAGTTTCCAGTTGACTGAGGGTAGCCCAGGGGCCTCAGCTGCATAACTATGCAGTGAGCAAGCCTAGCGAAAACTCTGTTAGAAACCCCTTTTTGTGGTCAGAGGACCAGGAAGTTGCAGGAGGAATACTTTTTTTCCTTTTCTTTTTTCTCATTTTTCTCTCCCATCCCAGCTCTGAGGACAGTCCTAGTCATGGAGATGTACTGATGTGGGTATATGGTGGTTTGAAGCTGTATATACCCCAGAAAACCTTGTTCTTAAATCTCATCCATTCCTGTGGGTAGGAACCCATTGTAAATAGGACCTTTTGATGAGGTTACTCTGTCAAGGTATGGCCCAGCCCAATCAGGAGCCTATTGCTGGAGTCTTTTATAAATGGAATGAAATTTTAGGCACAGAGAGAGAGCCACAGGAAGCAAGAAGGAACCCAGAAGAGAAGGGAGAGACCAGGAGATGCCGCCATGTACCTTGCCATGTGACAAGGCGAGGACCAAAGACTGCCAGCTCAGCGGCTAGCCCCAGAACACAACAGTCTCTGGGGAGAAAGCATCACCTTGATAATGCCTTGATTTGGACACTTTCCCAGCTTCAAACCATGAGTGGATAAATTCCCATTGTTTAAACTGACCCAGTTCGTGGTATTTGCCTGAGCAGTCTAGGAAACTAAAACAGGGGGTGGGGGTGGAGGACAGCAACAGTGGCAGCAGTGGTGTCGTTACCCAAAACCCTAAGAGAAAAACCCATCTCTCTGGCCAGAGGAACCAGAAAAAATGGTTCCTGAGGTCTGGAGAGTGTGAGGGGGAATCCCTGTAATTTTTTCCTTCCTTGTTTCTCTTACTACTTCACCCCAAGGGTGAATGTAGCCACTCAGATATGCACAACAGTTTAGAAGGGGATATTCATTTTTCTGGCCAGAGGAGCCTTCTGAGGCCAGAGTGTGCACAAAATCCCAGGGAGGAGAACACCGAAGAAAGGGATCCTGTATTTCTATATATGAACTCACACAAGTCCTGGGCTCACCTCTAAAGCCATACGTGCATGGAACATATCCATACAGGAAAGAAATAATAAAGAAAATAGCAGAAAAGAATGAAATTCAAACCAGAAAATCTATTGAGAAAATTAGTGAACACAAAAGCTGGTTCTTTGAAAAGATCAATAAAATTGATAAACTTCTAGCCAGACAGAACAATGAAAATGAGAAGAGACACAAATTACTAAAGCTAAGAATGAAGGGGAGGATATCACTACAGACCCCATGGACGCTAAATTTGACAGCTTAGATAAAACAGACCAATTCCTTTAATGACATAAACTACCAAAACTCACCCAAGAAGAAATATATAGCTGAATAGTCGTATATGTTTTAAAGAAATAGAATTCAAAGCTGAAAACCTTCTAACAAAGAAAATAGTAAATC
This sequence comes from Tolypeutes matacus, assembly GCA_026826555.1. NCBI lineage: Eukaryota > Metazoa > Chordata > Mammalia > Cingulata > Chlamyphoridae > Tolypeutes > Tolypeutes matacus. The sequence continues at coordinate 9,325,334 of JAKSZT010054202.1, read as the reverse complement.
CAGATGGTTTCCTTGGTGAATTCTAGCAAATATTTAATAAGAAATCACACCAACTGAACACAATCTCTTTCAGAAAATAGAAGAAATAATACTTCCCAACTCATTTTATGAAGCCAGCATTACTCTGATAGCAAAATGGGACAGAGACCTGACAGGCTGATATTCCTCTTGAACAGACTTCAAAATACTCAAACCAAATATTAGTAAATTGAATATAGAAAAATGTAAAGAGAATAATATTATCACGACAAAGTAGGATTTATCCCAGGAAAACAATGCTGCCACAACTTTTAAAAAATCAATTAATTTAAACATGGTGTTAACAGATTAAAGAAGAAAAACCATGTGATCATCTCAATAGATGCAGAAAAAACATTTGATACAACTCAACATCCATTCATGATTAAAAAAACACTCAGCAAACCAGGAATAAAATAACTGCCCTTATCCTGATAAAAGGCATTTACAAAAAACTTTTTGCTTATATTATGTTTTGGGGTGAAAGAGTGAATGCCTTTTTACTAAAATTGGGAATAGACAAGGATGTCTATTCTCACTACTTTTATTAAACATTGTTCTGGTAGTACTAGCCAGTGCAATAAAGCAAGTAAAAGAAATAAACATACAGATTAGGAGAGAAGAAATAAAACTATGTCAATTCACATAAGAGATGATATTCTACATAGAAAGTTCCAAGAAACTTACAAAAACCCCACAAAAATCTCCTAGAACTAGTAAGTGAGTTTAGCAATATCACAGTATATAGGATCAATATATTAAAAACTCAGTTTTATTTCAATATACCAGCAACACACAATTTCAAATAAAAAAATTTAAAAGAACCATTTACAATTCCACTGAGAAGTTCTTATATATAAATCTAAAAATATATGGGCAGGATCTAAATGCTGAAAATTACAAAATTAGTGAAAGATATAAAAGACTTAAATAAATGGAAAGATAGACAATATTCTTAGATTGTAAATCTTTATATTGTCAAGATGCCAATTTCCCCCAAACTGATATAAAGATTAAACAGAATCTCATTCAAAATCTGAGCAGTCTTGTTTTTTAGACACTGATAAGTGGATGCTAATGCTTATATCAAAAGCCCAAGGAATTAAAGTATCCAAAACAATTTTGAAAAAGAACAAAATTGGAGCGATCATAATATCCAATTTATAGACTTATAATAAAGCTACAGTAATCAACAGTTTGAAACTGGGGAAAGGACTAATACAGAGGTAGCATGTGTCCTGTAAATAGAGCATGGATCAACTAGTCCAATGGAATTACTACCTAGACATTCAAAAGAACACAAGCAATAACATGGATGAATCTCAAATTCATTATGCTATGTGAAATAAGCCAAACTCAAAGGTTACATAGTGTATGATTCTATTTATAAAACATTCTGGAAAAGTCAAAACCTAAGGTTTTTTTTATGTGATGGAACTATTCTGTATCTTTATTGTGGTTATCCAATGCTATGCATTTGTCAAAACTCATAAAACTATATTCCAAAAAGTATGAGTTTTATTGTTAAAAAACAAAACAAAACAAAAAAAACACCTTTTTTTGGTAAAGAAAGAAGACATTTTAGACATTTGAAGTATGCTATTTTAATATTTGACTCTACCTTTCTATGTTATAGGACGATGATTCAAGTTTCCTAGAACTATTTTTGGATTAATTAATAAAATAGGAACTGGTACAAATAAGTGGTCCTTCTTTCATCGACTACAACTAACATCTGAGTAATATGAGAATGTTGGATGTGGGTAGCTGAGCTGAGATGGCCCCTAATTATCGCTCTCTCCTTATGTCCATACTCTTGTGTAATCCTCTCCCATATCATACCAGGGTTGGTATGTGTAACCAACAGAATACAAGCAAGCGACAGCATGCACTTTTGAGATAGGTCATAAAACACTGCCGCTTTCCGTCAGATCACTCACTCTTGGGGAAGCCATGCCGTGATCAGTTCTACGGAGAGCCCAGGTAGTGAGGAACCGAAATTTCCTGCTATCAGTCATGTGAATAAGCTTGGAGGCAGATTCTCCTGATCCAGTCAAGCCTCAGATCACTGTAAACTTGGCCAGCACCTTGACTACAGTCTCTTGAGAGACTCTGATCCAGAACCACAAAATTAAACTGTTCCCAGATTCCTGACCCAAAGAAACTGTAAGATGATGTTTTTTTTTTTTTTTTTTTTTTTTTTTAAATGAGCCATTAAGGTTGGGGTAATTTGTTATGCACCAATAGATAACCAATACATTGAATGTGAACTAAGATATCTCTAAACCCTCCTTAGCCCTAAAACTTTATGAAAATAAAGAATCTTATCAAAATAAATAATTTGCCTTATAAATCTGTATTATTAGCTCCAAGCTCCTGGGAATACCCTCTCCTTAAAAGACACATAAACAAAAACATCTTTCACACCCAGTAACCAAGAAAACATTTACTCTTTGCTTTTAACACTTTAAGTGTTATGCCAAAGACGCATTTGAAATTAGGAACTCAACTTTTCTGGAACGTTAAACAATAAGACTATTCATCAAGACACAGGGCAGCAAAGCAATGCCTGCTTTTCCCAGGAAAAGAGAAGAGTTTTGAACCTTCCTGTAGTTATCTAACTTAAAACCACACTGTTCCTTCCTATTTTTATTTTATTTTATTTTATTTTTTTTTAAGATTTTATTTTTATTTATTCATTTATTTATTTTTTTTTTTTAAAAAGATTTTATTTATTTATTCATTCATCCCCCCCTTGCCACCCGTGCTCGCTGGGTCAGCTAACCACGCTGTGCAGGCGGGCTTGCCTTCACCAGGAGGCCCTGGGAACCGAACCCAGGGCCTCCCATATGGTAAACAGGAGCCCTACTGATTGAGCCACAGCCGCTTCCCTGTTCCTTCCTATTTAGAAGCACCAAAGCAAAGTTCCCTTTGACTGATGGGTCCCCTCCAGCCTATCTGAAATAAAACCCAGAAATCTTGGTGGAACACTTCCTTACAGCTGAGCAACACTCTTTGTTAGAAGGCAGTCAGTGCCCTAAGACCCTGAGATGCAGCTGCCACTGTACCATACAGTCAGGTTCCTGGGGTAGAATGCTTATGCACATATTAAGGTAGATAAAAATGTGGCTGATGAGACCTTTTGAGTATTCTTGAGAAGTTAAGCTATCAATGCTATCAATAAGTATTTGAAAAAACAGAAATCTTATAGAAGACCAACTAGATCTGTGCTGGTCATCAAATTAAAAAGTCACTAGCCCTGCATGGCTATTTAAATTTAAAATTAAATTAAATAAAAAATTCAGTCCTAGGTCATATTAGCCACATTTCGAATACTCAGTAGCTACACGTGGCTAGTGGCTGCCACACTGGACAGCACTGTGACAGTGTACTGTAGAGCTAAAGGGCAGTGGGTTTCATCTAGGCTGTGTGACCTTGGGCACAGCTCAGCTACTTGTAAGCGGAAGGGAGAATACTTCCTACCTGGGAAGATTATACTGAATGATGGACGTAAAATGTTTAGCAGTGTGCCTCACACATAGGAAGTTCTAAATAAGTATATCTATAATTATTATTGCTAGAAAGTGACCACTATACCGATATAACCTCACTGGGCTAATTTGGCTTTTCTTTGAAATAGCTCATGCAGAACTGAATAAAAAATTATGTTGGTGAATTGGAAATTATTTAGATTTCTTCCACTTTGTCATTGTATCTCCCTAAGATTTGAGAATTAGTGGGAAAGGGGCAAGTGTCCCATTTTTATTTATAATCCTATGAAATCAAGAAGGGCAGCTTGCCCACTCCTCTGTTTCTTCTGTATCTGTAGGTTCCCAGTGTGTGAAAAGGCATGAGATATGTTGACGTTTCTGGAAACAAAATAAGTAATGAAGCTTACTGTCCAAATAATTATTAGAAAATAAAGTCATTTAGAACAGGGTGGTTGTGTGTAAAAGAGAGAATGGGGTGGGAAACAAGAAGAGAGAAAGGGATCTTATCTTATTAATACCAGAGATTCTAGGCTAAAGCCTCAGGACAACCCATACTTCATTCAATATTTATTTTTATTTCTTTGGTGCCATAAGGCACCATCATTCATAATATATTGACTCAAGATCTTTCCCCACTTCAGAAATATGGTTTACAATATAAGTCTTTGATGATCTCCAAACCATAGTATACTTCATTACCGAGTATACTTAAAGAAAAGATGAGCTTCAGTCAGGGTGACCTGTCACTCCCAACTCATCCATTATGTCTCCTGTCACAACTGTTTACTCTTTCACACTGGGCTGTAGCTATTAAGAAGGAACACTGAGGTAGGATTGGCTGCATGCCGTTCTCCTCTTGACCTGCCAGGGAATTAATCTTGAATGCTCAATTTAATGCTTTCTAACAATGACTGCTGGGGAAAATGTCTATTACATTAAGGGGGGGACACTAATTTAAAGCATAAAATTTAATTTCACCCAAACACAGCACCATTACTTTAACTTTGAAAGGGAAATAATACCAAAAGGTCCACACAGCTCTTTACCACTGTACAAAATAGTCAGTGATTACTGGGGTAGAATGCTTACTTTCTTATTAAAGTAGAAACAAATCAGCAAACGATTCCAATTTGTAAACAATCATTACAAATGGGGTAATTTATGGAAAACGTTAATTTTCAACCATTGAGTTGAGAGGACTTTAAGTTTTTTATTTGTCAAAATCAATTTAAGAATCTTTTTATTTTTGTACATTTACAAAGAGTCACATGAATTCATACAGTAAAAGATGATGACGTAAAGGCATGCATATTCTCTTTCTTGAAACTCATGGAAATGAATAGCAGAATAAAAAATCAGATAGAAAATGTAATCTACAATTAAATTAGGAACCAGCTGTAACCAAAATTCACAGACTATGATGATAGCTTGCCACAGACAACGACATTTGCTCCAAATTGAGGTAAAAAAAATAAATGCCAGTAAGCCTTTCAGATTTCTCTTGCAGGGTACAGATCTTTCTGAAGATGAGTGAGAGGGTCCTTAAGGACCCAGGCAATAGTCCTTAGAAGAGTTTAGTGGACAGAACATCAGAGAAAATTTCCCTGCAGAGTTGGGGCTCCTTGCAAGCCCAAGATAGTTACTGGCGAAAAGGTAAGCAGAAAAGGAACAAGAGGAAAAATGAAAAGAAACAAATTGCCACTTGGCGAGGGAACTTCACTATGCATCACCCCAGCATCTGCCATAGTGATTTTTTCTCCACGAGGAAAAAATATTCTTCTAAAGCAGAAGGTACATTAGTGAGAAAGCATCCTTGCTATTCTCAAATAGTGTTCACATGCCTGCTTTTGCTTTTACTACTGGCGAACAAACAAAAAAGCCACACGTAGATGCCTTGGAAGCAACAAGGATTCAACATGGTGCGTACACATGGAACCATTCCATTCCCCTGCCCCCCACCCTGCCAAAAAAGTCAAGAGAGGAACGTAAAAAGCAATCAATACATTTCAGGGAGCTGGAAATAAAGAAGACCACAAATACTTGTCTATACTCTTAAAAAATTGCAGGAAACTTGGAACCTTTGGTGGCTGAAGGGGATATCAAAAAATCAATACAAGAGATGAAAGAAGAGATGAGACAATTAAAAAGATGAAAGGCAACCTGGCCATGTGTAGAAAAGAAACTGAAGATAACAATAAAACCGTGATTAAAGAAAAGGAAACCACATTAGAAGCAGCTATAAGTAGAATGGGTATTGCTAAAAACAGTGACAATGACATGGAGGACATAAGAAAAAAACGTAAGTACAAAGGAAAAATAAAAATCAATGAAAGCAATACTAGATACGGCAAACAGAGTAGAGATAAAACGTATCCCTAAAGTAAAGAACTGGGCAAATGGGAACAAAAAAATAAAAATCAAAACCTTATAGGCATAATAGAAGAAAAATTTCCCAAGATAAAGAAAGATCTGAATCTGCAGATCCAAATAGCACAGCATTTTTTCATAATAACCAATAGAATATATTCTGATGAAGTTTTTGAACTGCTGAAATAAAGAAGTCTGAGGGCATTGAGATAAGAAGTAGGAAATCACCTATAAGAGATAAAAATCAGGCTGGCATCAAAATTCTTGATGACAATATTCACTCCTAGAAGACACTGTGGCAATATCTATTGATTTTTGAAGGAAAAATAAAGCTAATAGATCCAGTTTTCAGTCGCTTTTAAAGACAAGGAAAGCCTTTTTATTTTTATTTTTTTAAAAATGTATATTTGGAAAAAACTTGTTGATAATGGAACCCAGCCCATCAAGAAATAAATGAAGATGTACGAGTAAGGAAAGGAAACTAAAGCAAAGAGACTGTCAGTGAGAAGTGATCCCATCTAAATTTAGAAGAAACTTAAGGATAAACTGCTATGAGAATTATGATAATAGAGAATGTAAATGTTATAAATTTTCATAGTGCAAATCTAATACAACAACAAAATGTGATTTGTGGTGGGAAGGGGAGGAAATATGAGTGAGCCACTTTATCTTCCACAGCAATCTGCATCATGCAATGTGAAAAAAAAAGAAATATGTATGTAGCACGATCCTAAATGTGAACTATGGGGAATACAATTGGCACAAACAAGGACCTTTTAACACTTAGGAACAGAATGAAGTTTCTGCAGTGCTTTTATAATCTAAAATGAAGGCAAATATCAAGTACATTCACCTTTTGAATGTATAAATATTGTAGTTTCATTGCTTAGTCAACATGTCAAGCTGACGATATGAGTTATTTTATTGCATAACTTTAGTCTCCTGAAAACATTTCCTTTGTTTGCTTTAACTCAAGGTAAAATACTCAGACTTGTATTGATTTTTCTCGATCCTTAATTTTTATTTAAGTTATCATTTTAGCACACCTAGTTACTTCATTAATGGGACCACGAGTCCCTCAAATAACCATCTTTTAAATGGCAGCCATCTTTTCCCAGTCTGTTGAATTTCCTTAAGCAGTATTTTTACAGTGTCCAACCATCAATTTCTGGAATAAGAGATTAAAGCTTGAATGTAGAGCAACTGGGCTTATTAAGCGAAGCAAAGCGAAGCACCTAAATCCATCAACCGACAACAATCAGGCTAATGTGTCATGGACTGTCATATAGTTGGTGTCTTCCAGCATGGCATGTTCTGAATTGTGAGGAAGGCCAAGGAGTGGCGTCTTCCTGAAGAGCAATTTTGGATCAATGTGGATAGTTCCAAAGTCCCTACCTTCAGCCCCCCTGAACCTGTCACATCCTTATCTCATTCTAGTGTGTCTCCTTGCGTTTGACTCTCAGAGCTGCCTGATAGGGAGGTACTCGGAGGCTGGGAGATCCTACCAGAAAAGTAAAGGGAGAAAATAATTTTGATTGAGTACCCACTAGCAATTCAGAGAGCAGTCAACCTGCTTGAAGACAAGTGGAATGTAAAATCAGATTCATGTCCTTCAGCAGATGTACGTGTTCACCTGTCACATATGTAGTATAGATTATATTAAAAAATAAGGATTGGCAGGTTTACAGGTTTTATTCTCAGAAAACAAGAAGACTTATGTAGAGGGTTCCATAAAATGCTTGAGGAAATTCAAAAGGGATTGCCCATGGTATTTTTTTCCCAAGAGAAATATTGCAATGGGGTTACTTGGGGAGGTAAAGCTAAATAATCCAGAAGTCAGGGCAAGTTCACTGCTATTTTAAAGTAATTATAATCTAGCTCCATTGTTTATTTAATAAAGGCTCTTGTTAATACCTACTAAAATAAACTTAGATACTATAATAGAAGTGCTTTATTTTATAGTATACATGAAGCCTAATTGTAGAAATTTTTTACCTTACTGATTATCTAAGTGAACAAGGAAAACATAGCTTTTTAAAAAACTTATGGTAAACCTTCTGGAAGAGCATACAGTCATTTCTTCACTTATATGCTCTGTAAAATGGAATTTTTCATATGGGTGGTTTGCCAAAAAAGGCTATAATTGTCTTTATTAATTATAGTTATCTACGAACACTTAAACCACCAGAAACTTAAAAATTACTTTTATAAACATATAAATATATTCCCAGCTCCCCCCGCCCTCCACTCAATTGTAGGGGTGATAAATGCATCCTCTTTGTGGAAGACAACCAAACACGTTTTGTAACATAAAAACCCATAATGTGTGCTGGGTTGGTCAGTGAATTGTCAGAGGTTATTCAATTTCTTTGCTTTTTTAAAAGTCCAATCAAAGCTGTCATCACACAATTGAAGAACATTAGAAATAATCTATTCACCAGAAACGACTACTACCAATATTGGTGTGATTATCTCTTCACCATAGTGAGCAAGTGGGCGTGTGTGTGTGCTTGTATGTGTGTGTTTATGTAGCTCTCTGGCTCATCTAGTTGCCATGTCACATGTAAAACTTCTCCTTTTGTCTAACATAACAGTATATCATAAAATTCCAAATAAACCTTTTTTAAAAGACAAACTATGATATTTTATCGTATGAATACCTTATTTGGAGAGACTTCTTCAACATTTCTTTTCTTTTTTTTTTTTTTTTTAGGAGGTAGTGGGGTTTGAACCCAGGACCTCGTACATGGGAAGCAGGCACTTAACCACTAAGCTACATCTGTTCCCCGATGAAACTTGGTTTTTTTGTTTGTTTTTAGGAGGTATCAGGGATTGAAACTGAGACCTTGTACATGGGAGCAGGCACTCAACCACTCGGGCTACATCTACTCCCCAACATTTCTCTTGTGATATATTTACTTTTGGGAATTTAAGAATTCCAGAAAGTGTAAGGTCTGACGATGATGCTGAGTTCCATATATTTAGTGTTGAAATATATCCAAAGTTATTTCCCTTTGAAAGTATTTATATCCTTTCAAAATGGATATAAATTTTAGAAGCCAGCTTCATATTTGCCCAGGAATCACCTTCCTCATGTTAACTGACTGAAATGCTTCTCATACGAGGCCCAGCTCGGGGCCACCTCTTCTTGAAGGCTTCTTTAATTCTCTTCCCACAGCGATATTGCTTTTCCCTTTGCTCTAAGCACTTTTCTTATACTTGTGTTACAGCACTGAAGCACCCAGCAAGCATTTAATAGACGATTTCTGAATGGATGGATGGACAGACCAGAGGGTTTATTTTTACTATTATTTTTTATGGAAAGTGGAATGGAGGACCATTTTGGATAGTATCTCCCTGGATTTGTAAAACCAACACAACTCAGTTTGATCTTTTTTTTTTTAAGATTTATTTTTTTATCCCCCCCCCCCGCCCCCCATTTTGTTGGCACTCATTGTCTGCTCTCTGTGGGTTCTTTTGTGTCTGCTTGTCTTCTCTTTAGGCAGCACCGGGAACCGATCCTGAGACCTTCCGGAGTGGGAGAGAGGCTGCTCAATCTCTTGCACCACCTCAGCTCCCTGGTCTGCTGCATCTCTTATTGTCTCTCCTCTGTGCCCCTTTTGTTGTGTCATCTTGCTGTGCCAGCTCTCTGCTCGGGCAGCACTCTGTGTGGGCCAGCACTCCATGCGGGCCAGATCTCTGCTTGGGCCAGCTCGCCACATGGGCCAGCTTGCCTTCACCAGGAGACCCCGGGAGTCGAACCCTGGACCTCCCAAATGGTAGATGGGAGCCCAATTGCTTGAGCCACATCCACTTTCTTAGTTTTATCTTAATGGCTGCTCACAAAATCTAGAAATTTAGAGTGCTACAGAGGATTACATCTGAAGATTCTATGTCGGCTGAATTCAAATCCTTGTGAACCCTAAGCTGCATAGGTATATATAACATGAGCTGAATCTATTAAGGTTTGAGATGAACTCTAATTCCACCTGAAAACTTAATTTCTGGAATACTTGGTGACATTGCAAAGAAAATTAATCTTCATGGCCAAAAAGGATTAGTTCAAGACATATAATTCATAAGTTTTGCTATCCACAGAGGTTTCCAGTTGAGTTGGGGCTTGGTCTGATTTCAGTAGAGAATTTGGCCTTCTTTTATATATCTGTTTTCCTTGACTTGATAAGGATTCTAATTCAAGCTATGATGCCACTACTTGTAAAAGCTATTTTTTTTTCCACTGACATGTTCTAAAATGTTCTATCACTCAATTTGAACAGAATGCACACTCTCAATTTCCCTGAGTAAAGTTTGGATATGAACAATTAAACAATTCAATTCTGAAAATGGACTGCTTGCTTATTGGATTAATAAGCTATTAACAAAATTTATCTTCAATTGCACAAAATTTGCCACTAAATGTTTTATGATTTGGGACAGCACATTTTAAAGAGTTCAGTTTCTTCTTCTGTCAAAGGACATTAGACAAAACCATCTTCAAGTGTCAACATTAAACAGTGTTCTGTTTCCAAGTGTACCATTCCTTGGTTATACTTTCATATGTTTAGAAAAGCTCTTGGAACTGAAGAGAGAACATAACTCAGAAAATTACTAAATATTTAGAAATACTTTTAGGGCAAATAAAAAGACAGTGCATAGTAAATGTACTATGTTAGTTAGCCCAAAGCTGAGAATTCAGCATAAAATACAGTGGTTCAAAAAGGTTTTAAAAATACACAGGTGACAGAGTTAAAAATAGGTAATTATGTGACATGTGTGAAGAGTCCGCGAGTCACTTTACAAACACTTCTATGATATAACTGGTAAATAATGGAAGCTTTCTCTTTGGAGATCACTGTTCCTTATTTTGAAGGATAGCTTTGTCTACATGTGACTATTAAACATGGATGAGGAGCCTCTACTAATGTCTTCATTCAGTCATTTAACATTGATTTGTTAATTATCTGGGTGAGTGCAGGTACTGGTCTAGATATTGGAGGTACAATGGAAAGCTAGAGAGTGTAGTTCCTGCCACCACTCAGCTTTCAAGCTTGTCTTCAGAAAGTATTAAAAAATATATATTAGAAAAGATCTTTGTTCTCCATTTAAGCAAGAATACAAATTTCCACCCCTATTCTTGTTATCAGATTCATGTGGCTATTGCTTCTACCAACTACCCTTAATATCCTCTAAGCTTATTTTTGCATAAAAATATAAATCATGGTGAAATACTACTCAGCAATCAAAAGGAACAAGATATGAATACATACAACAATATGGATGCTAAGTGAAAGAAGTCAAATCCCAAAAGACTAAATCCTGTTTGATTCTATCTATATGAAATTCCAGAAAAGGCAAAACTCTAGTGACTGAAAGGAGACCAGTAGTTACCTAGGGCTGGTGGTTGGGGACAGAATCAACTGCAAAGGGGCATGAGGGAATTTTTTCATGTTATGTTCAATATCTCAATTGTGGTAGTTGATCACAATTTTATGTACAAGCACCAAAATTTATCAAGGTGTATACTTGTTTATAAAGTATGCCTAAAAAAAAAAAAAAAAAAGTATGCCTAAATAAAGTCAGAAAAATTATAAATTAGTCATCTGAAAAAGGTGCAAAGGACAGAAGGGACACTAGAGAAAAAACAGTTGAAAGAAATGGTTTCATTCGTCCTTAAAGGTTTCCTAACTACTTTAAGTTATATATGTGAACTACATTAGCTTTGCTCTTTACAGAAAATGACTTAAATTGATAATGCATTAATTATAATATACCCTTAGCTTTTTCAAATTATTAGAATAAAAATATGCTATTTAAAGAATATTACTGTATATTCACTGACATTAACCTTGAAGGCAAAGTCCATTACATTTTTTTAAGGCAACTACCCTAAGTAAGGATCCAAAACAAAAATCCTTCTTAACATTTAATATGAGAAAGTAAGTTTCCAAACAAAATGGTTTTCCTCTTTTCAATCCATCATCCCTTTTGATCTTGCTGCCAGAAAGCTCAGAGATAAAGATAATGCTCAATTTCATTAAAGATACTAGCTTTGGTTTTCAGTATAATTATCTAATTTCTTTTTACGGGAATGTCAACAGTGTATGAATCTCTTTTTGTTTTTGTTTGTTAATCCATTTTAGAATCACATAGGGCACAAATTATAAAGAAATCCAGAGGCCCTCTATCAATGCCGGCTGTGAAATTGAGCTTCCTTGAAGTATACATTTTCTGGAAAGAAATAAGTGGTTCAGCTACAAACCCAACAGAATGAAAGTCAGATATTCCTGGACTAGTAAGGAAATCAGGAATTAGTCAGAAAGGTCAATTAGAAGAACGTGGGGTCAGTTGGGCCTTGACTTAGATAGCGTCACAAACCTAAGCTTCACAGAGTATGAAGGGAGGTGGGAGGGAATCCATTACATGGAGCCACCTGGGCACTACATCATACCTCTGCCCGTGGCTGCTTCCTGCACTGGCTAGCGCTGCTGCCAGAGTAACACCTTATTAGCGGGATTCACCCTGCTGATGAATTACACTAATGCATCATTAGAATGACAGGTCACACGGGTGATGTATTGCCAAGTAAGTTAATGAGAGCAATAGCTCATTCCACTTATGCTCCCACGAAAGGAGAGCTCCGTCTTCAGAAGAACTCGTCTACAAACCGATTCCACTTAATTACAGGATATAACATCCACTAATAGTAATGTCAAGATGTTCTCTGGCACCAAGTTTTTGGCACTGATCAAGATATGATTTATGGCCCTGCTCTGCACTCTTGTAGACATTCACACAGGATGCACAATCTCCAGATGAGAAACAAAGCACTGGAATTCACTTGGCTCCTGGGCTGAAAAACCCATTTCCACTGTAGATCTTTCAGTGTGTATCTGAAAGATGCAGTTTTAAGTGCTTCTGTCAATCAAGTTGCCCCAGCAGATACATTTGGTTCCAAAGAGATGGGGAGGGTGTATGGTGACTTCCTTCTGAAACTGACAGAAACTGCTTCTTATACAAGTTGTAACTTCACAATGACAGATGACTTCTATGTAGATTAGACCTAAAAATAAACCCACCAATATCTTAGGCTTGTATGGAATTTTGACAGTACTGGTATTGGTCTAGAAAGCATTAAAAAAAAAAAAAACACACACAATGATGATGAAGGGATGGATGATTTATTAAACTTCTAATAATCATTACCATATTAGTAACTTCTTTTGTGGCAGGCATTGTAATAGACACTTTGAAGCTGTTATCTTTAATTGGTATAGCAAGACCACAAAGCTAACATAATTATTCCCATTGTACAGATAAGGACATTGAGGATCTGAGAAGTTTATAACTTGCCTCAGGTCTACTAAATTGGATGCCTCAGAATTCAAATTGGGTATGAGTCATCCACTGTACAAAACTTCAGTCCATACCAAGATACTGTTTGGGACCAAAGATGATGATTTTGATCATGAATGGTTGGGATCAGATTTTTCTTTAAAAAAAAAAACAAAACCACAATATTTTTTATTCTAGATAACATGTTAAGGGGAAAATCAACAAAATAAAGAACACTTAGAAAAGTTCTGGAAATACATCACATGAAGACTGGCTGTCGGAAGTGGGATTGTTTTGCCTGAATAAGAGAAGGTTTAAGGAAGCGTGTGGTAATACTCTTCAAATATATGAGGGGGCAGTCACTTGGAAAAGGGACGGGCAGAACAGAGACAAATAGAATTTACAGGGAGGCAGATTTCGGTTCTGTGTAAGGAAGACCTTTCTTGCCATCAGATCAGGGAATAGGGCTGCTACTAACTGTCAACCCCTCCCAAATCAGGAAAGCTCAAAAAACCAAAGGGTCTGGATTCCGTAGAAGGGATTTCCACTCTCAGTACATGTTCTGACAAAATGGGTGTTAAGGAAGTTTTCAACCCTCTTGCTATAATAGGTCATCATTTCCTTATTTGAAACCATTGGGGCTGGATGTGTTTGGGAATTCAGAATTTTTCAGAGTTTAGAAAGGTAATTTAGGATACGTTTCATTTATTATACACAATCTCCAGCAGGATCTGGGGCAGCACCCCCATAAACACATTGTCTTGTTGTGAAACATTTGTTTTAAAATTCCAACTAATAGTCAAAAGACTAAAATATAACTTCACATCAGTTCAGGCCAGGTTATGTTACCTAAAGAGTTTTAGGACAGATTTTTTTTTTTTTTTTTTGTCCAATGAGTTCTGAAAAATACTTTTGATTTCAGAATCTTTTGGATTTTGGAATTGCAGATAAAGGATGGTGGGCCCGTAATAACTGTCATTTGTTAATTTCCAACTATGTGCCAGATATGGTATCTCTTACAGTAAGAGCAATACTGCGAGGTGGATTTTTGGTCCCTTTTTGGAGATGAAGATACTAAGGATCAGATATAATCAAGCAACCTAAGGTAGATACCAAAACTTGGACATGAACTCACATCTATGTGGCTGTAAAACGGGGCTCGATCCAATGAATAATGCAGCCTCTAAGACTTGATGAGTCTAAGGGTGAATGTGCCTCTTCACCTTGAACCCAAGTACATATTTGAATTTGGTAATAATGCAATTTATTTTTCAATTTCTTAGTGTCACTTCCTGGCATCCAGGTATCACTAAGGGAGTGCAAGGAGAAATTAAAAAGCTCTCTCTTGCATCTCATGTCTAGAGTCGTTTCTGGATTGTGTGTCCTCATGCGACATAGAGACATTATGAAAACACATGTCCTTATTCTAAAGGGTGGTTTTCTTTCCTTCTAAGTGGGGACACAACACTGGAAAGGTGGTTCTTATTTAAAAATATTCCAAAATATGTTTGCGTAAGACTGATTCACAGTCAGTCAGTTTTAAATGCAGAAGAAACACTTTCCTAAATGAAGCACTTTAATAACTAAAACCCTGACTTCTTACAAAAGTATTTGGTAAGATTTATAAAACCTATTTTAAATAAGAGAGCAAGTTACCTTAATAGCACTCAGTTATGAACTAACAGTGCAAACAAAAAAGGGTTCTCTTGATTAGACTGGGAAGACTACACACAAAGTGTGTTTTCCCTTTTGCCTTGACTGGTAGGAAGCATAGGAAACCTTTATGTTCAGTGTAAGTAGTTCCTACTTTCTCTTCCCTTTATTATCTGGCAATATTTTACACATTTTTGTTGTACTGTTTCTATTCAATTTGTGTCTAGTATCGTAAGCCACTTCAAATTGTTTATTGGAAATAAGTGGAGCATGAATTACAACCAAAAAAAAGGAGTAGATTTGTAAAGTTATGTGTGCATTGTGGGGCTGAGGGGGTAGGTTTAAAAACAAAACCAAAAGAATAATAATGTTTTATATTATCTACTTCTTTACAATTTTGCAAGTGCTATTTATTCATCTCATTTGAACTTCATCACTGACACCATTAGATAGCTAGACCCTAAGTGATCATCTCCACTTAATAGCTGACACCCCAAGAGCACATAAGGAATAAGTGGTTGAGTTAGCATTTGAACCTGAGTCTTGTAATACTGAGGTTAGCTAGTTCTCCTTCCTTGGTATGATGCTTTCTCCAAAAGAATCACATTACTAATCAGAAGGCTTTCAATAACTGTTAAATGTTGGGTAGAAATATGGAACTATCATGTTGATGAATTTTCACACGCAGAAAAGTTGTTCTGTTTTCTAAACAGAAGAAAATTGTCTATTAGTTGGTCTCTGCTGAACCATGCAGTTAGGGAAATACAGCTGTCAAATTGACTGGTTGAGCTAGAGTTACAGCGAAGGTGTGCAAGGCAGCTCAATTACGATAGTTAGTCAATGGCTGCATGGGATGGTTTTATGAGATATGTTAAATAGTGGATTTCTTGTTAAGCAAGATGATATAGATGCATTCTTTTATTTTAGATAATCCTATATCCCTCTCCAATAACCATCTTCAGAAAAAAAAAAAAAATTCAACACATTTCTCAAGTGTCTTACTCTGAGCATGATAACAATGGTTTTAAAATGAGGTATGTGTGCCACATTACATAGATTTATCTCTATTTTTTGCTCCCAGGTAATTTTTTCCATTTAAAGGATCATTTGACTCTTTTCTGCATGAATCTAAAAACCTTCATGGAGCAGGCAAGGTGAGTGTGCAGGAACGTACAATTCAAAACCATTTAGGAGTAAAGTGGTTTGACATATCTAAATGAACCTCCTAAAGTCTAGTAGTTGTGCTCCATGATCTAACACAATTGTCTGGAAAATCCCAGTTTTGAAAACAAAGACAGCAAACACATGCTTTATTTGAAGACTCTTATATAATGGTGTAGGGCATGGGGAGTGGGGGTGAGGAGAGCAGACAGCCTGAGGGCAAGTGCCTTGAAACAAACAAGGAACAGACTTTCTGTAGATCCTTGCTCTTGGCAACAACAGGTTGGGATTTATAAAGCAAAGCGTTGATTTTAGACCCAAAACAACACACCAGTGCTACTTCAGATTGCAAGGACTTGGAATGGCTCGGGCTGAAGAACCACTCCAAGTTATTCAAAGCTTAATCCCCCAGCTTTCTCCTCCATGCTCTCCTTTTTTACAATAGCATCAGAAAATCAGAAGACGGTAGCCCAAAACTTCTTTACTCTTTGCTAGATGATGATGTGTGGATGTACTTTGATGATTTTTCTTTTAACTTCGGGGCAATTTTTAAAATCAATTTCTTTTCAAGGGAGAAGACCATTACAACTTTATTTTAATAAGAAGTTTCAGCTGAAATTATGAATTTATAGTACTAGACCTTATACATATAATCTTTCTTCCTTGGTGTTTAGTTCTGTATGACCAGTGCTTGGTATAGTATAGCTCACTGTAGGTGCTGAATAAATACTTAGAGTTGAATGAATGGACTCCTTTGGGATGGGATGATGCAGTGGAGCTGTGATGAGATTCAAGTGCCTGCATAGCTGGAAGTCCAAGTGCAGGGGGCACAAGCCATCTCACAAGGGAAGCAAGGTGTGTGTGCAGGTAGCACCTCACACTGCCCTGAGATAAGCGGTGGCACAGGGTTGGGTAATGCAAAGACCACTGGATGGGGAGCAAAGAGAGCTGAATATTAGTCTTGGCTCTGGCAGCTCTGCCACTGAGTCATCTCTCTTAGCCTCAGTTTTCTCTTTTATGAAATGGGAATAGAAGCATCTCCTTAGCCTTTCTCACAGGATTATTGCAAGGATCATAGGCTGCAGTGCACAGGAAAGCCTTTGCATAGATATGATCAAACCCTACAGCAATGTAAGGTGGTGAAGTCGATGTAATGACGTCACCGTGCTTGTGTGACCAAACCGTCTCAATCTGAATGAAGGCTTATGTGACCATGGCAGGATGTCCCAGCCTTCCTCTTCCACTGGGTAGGTGGAAGCCATCCGGCTTCGGCATACACCACAGGCTGGGATCTGCTCGCCTGCATCTAGTCCAGCTGCAGCTTTCCCAGAGAAGAGAGTTTCTTTTTCTTTGACAATAAATGGCAATATCTAGCTATGTTCATATTTTATGGTGACACTTTATCACAAGTGAGAGGGAACAACTTGGGAAACTACAGAGCAGCACTCTGATGTCTAAAGGGAAGAAAAACAACAAAGGGATGTGAGTTGTGGCTCTGTGGGTGTGTACGTGTGTGTGTGCACGCTGGGGGGAAGGAGGAGGGTACACGGGTGGCGTCTCTGAGGCAGAATTTCTGAAATGGAGCCAGGGAAAACTGCCCTCCCTAGACGCAGGAGTCCTTCGAACCAGATGAAAGTGCGGGCGCCTCTTAGCCTCCTGGGTAGCGTGGGGTGCTATAGCAAAGGGGATTCTCTTCAAAGGTTGGAGAAGCTGGTTTGTGTTATAATAAAAGGCTTCGAGGAAATACCAGTTAACTTTTCTCAGAAAACAAAGGGACTGAAAGTAAACTTTAGTGAATGGGAATAATGAAAACTTCCTTTAGATTAAAACAAAAAAGAATAGAGGGTGACAGAAGAGACTAGTGTGCATTTAAAGGAGTAAATCGTTGAACAACGCGTGGCCCAATGGACGCCCCCACTTTAAAAACTCTCTCCTCCCTCAGTCTCACTCCTTGTTAAAAGGGGGTAAGAAGCCGGTCCCTGGCTGCTTCTAGGGCTGTGTGTGTCCCCTCAGAGCTTTGCTGTGGGGGAGGTGACGAAGGGGAGGAGCTTGTTTGAGCACCTGTTATGTGCAGGACACCGTGCCTTTGTACAGAGCGACAGAAGTTATCATCACTCTTACAGAAAAGGAAAGGGATCTGAGAGGTTTAGCAACACACGCACTGTCACACAGCTAGGAAGTGACAGAGCCAGGGTTCAATTCCACATCTCTTGTCCGCGGTTCTCAGACCTAGACTCTCTCCCCTCGGCCACCTTGTGTCCTTGGCCATACGACATTCATGGATCAGGATGGGGGTATGTGTGGCATTTTCAGGTCCCCTTTCTCCTCCTCTCTCCATCATTTCTGGGGTAACAACTGTACAGACATAATTCTGGCATTGTTGCAGCCATGGAAATATCTCCTAAGTGAGACTATAAATCACAAGTATAATTTATCACAAGTATGACAGAGAACACATCATCACCTAAGAGGCAGTTTCCCCCCAAACAATGAAATCTGAATCTGGTTAAGCTTCTAGATCTAGCTATCAATTTGCAGGAAACACACAGGGCAAGGTAACATGTTAAACTACACCGTAGGAATGCAATTAGCAAAATTCCTGGTGAGGGAAACGATACAAAAAGATGACCTGGTTTCTTCAACAAATAAATTTTATTGGGGTAAAAAAAGAGATAAAGGGGCAAAACTCCAGGTTAAAAGAGACCTAAATGATATTAAACAAATAAAAAAGGAAAATCAAATTAATAGTGTTTAGGGTTATACTTGAGTGATAAAGTGAAAGAAATTGACTATCATAAAAGTCAGGAAAAACTTATTTTACAATTAATATCTATCATTTTAAGTGTCTGCCGTAGTAGACTAAGAGCTCCCTCAGGACAAAGACTAGACTTTATTTAAGGCTTGAATCCTAAGTACTGAGCACAGTACCCGGCAGTGGGTTCTCATTCAACTTCCAATGTATGAAGGAAGGAAGGAAAGAGTGAGGGAGGGAAAGATACAATTAAAAAAAGAAGTATAGTGGTTCCTCCCAGAGGTGAGAAGGATGTATTTGGGAGGAGGCAGGTAGGCTCCAGGGGTATCTAGCAAAGTCTAGCTTCTTCCATGGGGATGGTAAATGGCATTCACCGTTAATAACTAAGCTACACACTTGTGTTAAAAGTTTACACACACACAAACACACAGACACACACACACACAATTACTCCTCTGTGACCAGCTTTAATCATAGATTTTTAAGTAGTAGTTTAGGGCCCTGAAAGAGTCCTTGACAGTGAAATGCATTTCTGAGGAGAATTCCTTTTAAAACGTGGTTTATTTAAAATGAAAACCCTAAGGTTCTGTTTCTTTATAAATTGTTAGTTTTAGTTTGGTTTTAAAATACTAGAGTGTGGTACCAAAATATGCCAAGAACTACCTCCTTAAATCACAGGGAAGCTCTGTTTCTAGAACATTCCAGGGAGTAGTCTGGTTCTGCTGACTCTGAGACCCAGGGCACCTCTTATTTTCCTTCTTTTATAAACTTTTCGCTTCTCATCACTCCAAGTTTCCTTTCCATAGACTGGAGGGACTGTGAGGGGTCACCTACCAGGAAAGTCCCTCAGCCATCAGCATGCCCCTCTCTGTCAGGCCCACCACGTGCCTCAGGCACTTCTGCCCAAGGGTCACCTCACTGCCTCTTGTTGCACCTCAACCCCCAATTCTTGTCCTGTCTGGGATAACAGCACAGCTCTGAGCACTCTCTGAATCTCTCTCTCAGATCTGTATTCACAGGCCCAAACAATCTCTACTATGGCTTGACCAGGTGTTCGACAACTTTCATAAATTATGTTCTTCTCTGTTTATCTTTCATTAAAATGCCATATGTAGAATAGTTGCAATGTTTCAAGCCCTTTCCCATATACTTTCATTTCATGCTTTTTCAAAAAAAAAAAAAATCACACTCATGATTTAGATTTAATTGTTCAGGCCACAAAGGCATTTGATCTAAATCTGTGGTTCTCAGCCCTGCTTCAGAGAATCACCTGGGAAGCACTGAAACTAGACTGCTCTCAGGGCCTCATCCTAAACCAAATGAAGCAGGCAGTCAGGGAGTAAGCCTGGGCCCAGCTATGTGTAACCAAAATTGAGAACTGCTGGCTGTTGTCTTTATTGGCTTGGATGAAATCAGAAGCCTCATTTTATAGCTGTTTTTTTTTTTTTTCTTGTGCATTGGTAAAAGTTACTGCACATCCATTCTACCAGCATTCTCTTCCTTCCCAATCATTTGTTTTGTTGCATGTGGTTTACATGAACCCTCAGACATAGCTTCTGCAAATCCTCCCTGAGTTAGGAGTGAAATAGGTGAAAAAATAAAGGGTGAAGGTCACACCTCTGTCATGTGACATTGGCAAAGTGGCTTAGCCTCTCTCAGCCTATTTCTTCATATATATAAATGGGATCAACACTGTTATCCTGTCTGGGTTACCGTCAGGGTTACTGTGAAGTCTAGAAGCAATGGTTAGAAATAACCTAACCTGCAGACGCAGCTCAGAATAGGGAAACTTGGAATCTTATCGTTCCTTGGGAGTCACAGGGGCCTTTTCTGTGAGGCACCACACAACCTGTGTCAGTGCCTGAAGTCCATGCTGGGGCATTTTACAACAGCCTTTAAAAATACTTGGGATTCTGACAGTGGGGCAATTTCTTCTGCAGTCACGTGAATTCAATGTGAAAGTAATATACAGACATGTTCGCACAAATGTTCATATTTTAACCTATTTATATTTAAATTCATACTCATATTACTTTAAATGAAAAATGCCACCAATTCCCCATTACCCCACATATCATCTCCGTATGTAGGGTTGAAATGCTTCTTATACACACTTGTGTTCTTCAAAACTGGCAAAGTGCTCCCCATTAGCTCAGGCTTCCTTACTGGTAGGAAAAGCTTCAGCACAGCCCATTTGCTCATCTCATGTTCATTCCCCTAGAAGCGCTACCTTTACCTGTGTGTGTGGGGGGGAGGGGGTTTTATGGGAACTCCGTACTTTCTGCATAATTTTTCTATAAACCTTCAACCACTCTAATAAAAATATGGGAAAAAAATCTATTTGTGGACTTTGGAAAACATGTGGTAAAAAACTTTATAAAACCTGAATATATGCATGCCCCGTCAACTTCACTTCTAGGTATATACTCAGTGGTAACATGCACATATGATCAAAAAGCATTTACTACAAATCTCATAGGAGCCATATTGGCAATGGTCCCAAACTGGAAACTTCCCAGATGTCAATCAACAATAGAACGGATAAATTGTAGTATGTCCATACACTGGAACACCATACAGAAATGAGAAAGAACAAGCAATAGCTTCCTGTGATAATCTGGATGAATCTCACAAACGCAACATTGGTCGAAAGGAGCCAGATACAAAAGAGCACAGGCTTTGGGATTCCATTACCAAAGAACAAGAACAAGCCAAACGCATCTATGCCATCAGGACTCAGAACAGGATTACTTCCTTGCATATTGATGGAAGGGAGAAAAGAGGGTGTCAGGCTGCTGCTGAGATCTGTTTCTGACCTGAGTACTGGTCAAATGGGTGAATCCACAGAATCATACACTTAGAATATATGTACATTTCTGCATGTATATCATATTGTCATGAAAAGTTAAAAAAAAAAAAAAAAGAAAGAAAACTGCAGTGAGCAAGGAAAATAGTAAAGAATTGTATTTAAATTAAGGCTATATGGACTCTGAGGGGAGCCCGAGAACTTCTTTCATGAGTAAAGTTCAAGAGCACTAGTTGTCATGAATTCAGGACATCCCTTACTTTCTTCTGTGCCCTAGTTCAGGTTCCCAAGTAAATGGCCTCTGGTAATTAAGGTTTAACTATGCATCACTTTATCTGAGGTTTCCTTAGTTAAAATTGCTTTAGTCCTTTAGTTTATGGGCATATATACTTCGAGCTAATAATCAGAGGTGTTTTTAGAAAAATATTTTTTCTTTCATGCTCATAAAAAAGCAGGAAAGAGGGGAGCAGATGTGGCCCAAGCAATTGGGCACCTGCCTCCCACATGGTAGTTCCCGGCGCCTCCTAAAGAAGATAAACAAACAATGAGCAGACAGATGAGGGAGCCATGGGGGAGGGAGGGGGGGTTAAAAAAAAAAAGCAGGAAAAGAGATAATTAGCATATTACCAGGCTAAATGATTTAGTAACTGAAGTTCTGGGTAGCATGCTATCCCATATTTAACAAGATACATATTCCTCTAAATGACATAGGCAGTATTAAAACAAATAGCAAGTTTTTGGAATTATTGATGCTCAATTGAGCATAAACAGTATATTATTAAATTAATTTCTGCATTGGGCTTAGTTACTTATGCAATTTTTCCATCTTCCTTTCAGTTTCACTCTGAAAATAGAATAAAGGATGAAGTTTAGGTAAACTTCTTAATATCAGTGCATTATTGGTTTCTTTGTCCATTAATGTTTGACAATTTCATCTTGTTAGAAGAAAATGACATACCCTACCCAAACCCACCTACAAAAAAATACTTGACAAAACAAACTGAAATTTAGATAGTACAACAGATTTCTTATCCTTCACACAAACCTTATGTTCCTGGCAAATGGGAATATTTTAAGTGAGGAAATAAGGTTGCATACATGGAAACGGGAGAGTGATGGAGAAAAAAGAGAAAGAAAAAGAATTTTAATTGTTTAAATCATGGGACTGCAAATTCTGGTCTGTTAGTCAAATTTGGCCTGGTGCCTGTTTTTGTAAATAAAGTTTTATTGGAACACAGTCTGCTCATTCATTTACATATTGTTTATGAGTATTTTTGTGTTACAAAAACAGAGTTGAGAGGCTCAAAACCTTTAAAAAAATATTTACTATCTTACCCTTTTACCGAAATCAGAGATTTACCAATCTCTGGTTTAAATGGACAAAATTTACATTTAGTTTTCAAATTTCAGATTTGACCAGGCAGTTGTTCTGTGCTTGAACCCTCATGCCATGGGAAAATTCTTAGGCGGTTTCTTTTGTGTTATGGATCATTACTAATAAATCTCCACTAGACTGTAATGCTTCTGCAAATTGCAAAATATACTACATGGAGGGTACTGTCTTCCAATGCTTTTGTACTTAATCTCCAAGGCACTGTGATGACATAGGTTCAGAAAATCTGCTTTGTCATATCTTTGCAGAAACAGCACAAATCCATGCTAACCCAGAAGAAGGCTTATAACAAAACCTTCTCCTCTGCTCCACACACCCTGTGGTCAGGCACCTTCTAGGATCCTGTCGTACTGCATGTTTCTGCTGCTCTGAAATAAAATAATATACTCAAGCATCTTGAGCACATCTTGGTGGCTGGTAACAGGACTGTATCTCCTCAGGACCAATGAAATCAGTTGATGTGATGAACACAGCTGGCACTTGCTGAGGGCTTACTAGGACCCAGCCATGGTTCTGAGTGCTTTACATTTCTTAACCAAATTTATCCTGACAATGATATCAGCTGGGTAATGTTGTTTTATCCAGTTTAGCAAGATGAGGAAACTCAGACACAGAAGGTAATTTAGCCAAAGTTACACAGTGTCTGGGACAGAAATTGAAATCATATCAATATTAAAAATAGTATTTGCTTGGACTTTTATGTAGCGAGTCGATCAAAAGTCAGCAAACTTTTCTATAAAGGACCACATAGGAAAAATTTTAGCCTTTGTGGGCTGGACAGGACCTCTTTGCAACTTCTGACCTTGTAGTGAGAAAGCAGTCATAGACAACACGTAAGTGAATGGGCATGGCTGTGTGCCAATAAAACTTTGTTGACATAAACAGTCTGTGGACAGGATTTGGCCCATGCTCTAGTTTGCCGACCGTTGGTCCAGATGCTCTTACTATGCTATAAATTTTATTTTTCTTTTAGCCTAGCACGATGCTGGGTGTATTGGAGGTGGGTATGAGGTAGGGAGTAAAGACAGTTCTTCAGAATCAACTAAGGCAGCGTAGAATGTAATGGAGGATCTCTCCTGAGCCTTCAGAGTCCACAAATCTTACCTGCTAGCCAGCAAGTGATTCTGTTGTTCTCTGGCCCAAACTGAGAACCTGAGAACTTTTAGAGCCTATTCTGAAATCTCAACTCCAGAAAGCAGAGCTTTTGAGGAAAACGTTGGTGAAAGATATCCGAGAGTGGCTTGTGGGTGAATTAAAAAAGGTGTGGTCAATGTAACGTGTCATGAATGGGATTATCAAATTTACTTTCATTAATACAGGGTTTCTGTTGTTTACCTTTGACGTTAAAGTTGAAAGTAGGGAGATGGCAGACGAGAACTCCCCAGCAGTAGTTTTCAAAGTCTCAAAAGAGGTGAAGACCAACCAGCCTTCTTTCCTTCTTCCAACATAAGGAAGGGGATGTTGTCTTCAGTGTCTCTTCAGTTTGCTTTGAGAAGACTGCACTGCAAATCAGAAAACTGATTTTTTTCTAGACTTTTAAAGTGATGTGGTGGAGAGCAAGAGGGACAGGGTAGTGGAAAGAAATAAAAATTCAAGTCATTCTGCACAACTGTCAACTGTACCCCCCAGCAGAGGAGGGTCCAGCTAAGAAGGGGCCTGGCTAGGCTGAAATCCTCTCTGGGGGCCATTTATCTGTGGGTCTACCTCTTCCAGGGGCTTTTCTTCTGTTCTTCTCACAAAACCATTCTGAGGTTTATCTGCAGCCCCATAAACAACTGACTTTGGCAAACTCTGAGCTAACTGTGACCGAATGGACCTTCAGGTCTCATCCTAGCCACATGACTAGAGGATCTCATCACATCTATATATGCATATGTAAGAGAGGAATGAACCTCAAAGCATCTTCAACACCCACCCAAGAAATGACTGTGCGACTCGAACCTCAGAAAGTGCCCACCCTTCCAAAAGAGAAGCGAAATGAAGTAACGACGAAGGGGAGAAGTCGGTAACTTCCTTGGGGCTCCAGGAATAAATAACCCGATTGTGTCTCCTGCAAAACAGAGCTGCCGTGACTGATGAAGGGGTCAAGTGGTTGGGACGTGCAGAGATGCAAAGCCAAGTTCCTGACTACACTGCTCTGTGGACTCGCATATATTTGTGGCCACTTATCACGATGACAGTGAGAAGAGCTAACACGTCCTCAGCTTTCTGTTTCTCTTTTAAGGTAAAAGACCTTGTCTCAACACAGGGAATCATGATTCATGTTTGTTTTCAAACATTAGTTTGAACCCAGGATACTCGGCTGCTTATGTTTTCACGTTATTAAGTGAAGAGCCTCTTGATAAGAGGAAAGACCTTTTCATGAACTTTAAGGATAATGCAGTAGTGGGGAACTTCCCAGGGCCCTGTGTCCAGGCCGCCTTCCATGGCTGGTTAAGAGAAGGAACAAGCTCAGCAGCTTGAGGAGTTGGCAGCTGCTCTGGGCTCAGCATGATCCCATTGCTTTGTGTAAGAAAGGAAATCATTTCTTCTAGAAAACAAATGAAGAAAAGAAGATAAAGTCAAGTTGGAAGGCTGCACCAAATGCATGGCTCTGTGAAATATTTTGTTTCTCTTTTCTAGGGAAATAAATACACAATAAATAAAAGGAATGAGGGGGAAAATAGCATTGTATTTCAACACAGGATGACACTGATACTTAGCCCAAAGCTACATTTTAGATTAAGGTAGGATGCCTCTAAAATGGTCCTTTAATGGTATAATTTTTAAATACAGAAAAATTGCCAACTCAGATTGAATGACTTGTCTGAAAAGACATCAGTAGAAATGCAACAGAGTCACTGGAATAAAGCTGAGCAATCGCCATTTTACTGTCAATAAGCGAGAGTCTTTTGATGAATCCTGATCTTCAAAGGGAATTTATTCCGATATTATCTTTTTGTATCTGATAATTCAGCTCTTCAGAATATCAGAATATCAGAATTGAAAGGAATAAATTCAAAGGGAATTTATTCGATATTATCTTTTTGTATCTGATAATTCAGCTTTTCAGAATATCAGAATATCAGAATAAAAATAATGAGCTTCCTCTGATGAAATATGGATCCTTAAGGTTCAATTCAAGGCAATAAAATATGCTCTTCTAAGAAGAGTCTTGATTGCATTCATTCATTCATTCATTCAACAAATATTTACTGAGCACCTACTTTTTGTCAGCTGCTCCTCTAAGTGTTTGGGCTATGTCAGTGAATGCAACAGATGAAAATCCTTATCCTGTTGGCGCTTTTGTTCTCGTCAGGGAAGAGTGACAAAATAAACAAGTAAATCATTTGGTATTTTGAAAGGTTTATGTAGTACAGAAAATTGAAACAGAAAGGGAGGCAACGCCGGTATTTTTATTCATTTATTGTTGCTTTGTTCTGTAATTTTAGTAGTAATCATTTGTCAAGAATGACCAGGTTGCCTTTTCTCAGGGTTTGATGGTGTACCTTCCCTAGTATATTCAGAACATGAAACAAGAACTACTGGAGCAGGAAAGAGGAGACAGGAGCACACGCCCCAGGTCTGGTGTGCTTCCTCCGGCAAAGCATGTGACTCTCTGCTGCAATTTCCTCATCTTTAGGATAAGGGCGTTTAATTTGCTCATTTATTTCTAAGTTTCCTTCTTGCTCTGGCATCATGATTCTATGATTCTAAGAATGAATCAGTACCTTATTTGGCAAGAGGTAAACAACCACTAAAAGACAGGTGTTGGGAAATCTTGTTAAATCCCTTCCTTTTGTGAAATTCATCGTAACCCATTTGCACGCACCTGAGTTGCTCTGGGCACAAGGGCTCTCCCATGCTACGTGCCTGGGACTGACTCCTGCGAGAGGATTACCAATTGATTCCTGCACTCCGGGCAGCCATCCGTCTAGGGATGAGTGGTAGATGTGAGTGGGGAATATTTTGGAAGCTATCAGGTATGCTGCAGCATCCATATCACACTAGCACTGTGGCAGTACTTACCCTGCCATATTCTTTTCCAGAACGAATAATTTAGATACTTCTGGGATACTGCCCTCTAAACTGCATGCCCACTCTTCTCACTCAGTGATGGTGCTGCACCCAAATATCATTAAATGGTTTTCTCAAGCAAATGTGAAGCTTAGAGAAATGTGATCTGGAGAGTGCAGGTGAGCCCACAGGATGACTTCTAGAGATTTCTTCCGTTAAGGCTCAGAATGAAGACATTCAGTACACCCGAGCTGGATCTATACTCCCAGGTAGATGAACCCATTATTCTTCCTCAACCGACCAGCAAAATCTCCATATTAATGCACTAGCAATTTATACATTTTTACATGAATACCAAATGAAGCCTGAATGACTAAAGAGTAAAAAGTTGAGTGAGCAATAGAGATGCCCTCTTTAGAATTTGAAAATTTGCTTTGAAAAGCCTTAAAATATCACCTTAATAAAGAAAGGAGACTAGCAATTTGATCCCTATAGTGAGGTTTTCACTGAATAGGCAGACGGAGCCAGGGAGGGGGGACGCCTGAGATGGTATATTTCCAGTGCCAGTAAACTGAAGGTGTGCAAACATTTAGCTATATATTACCATCAAGTTGTATACATACGTGGGCACTTAGATGCACTAGAAAAGGCCTCTGAGGATGGGTAGTATCCAGTCTGTTTTAAACATATTTTTGGCAAGTGAACCTTCCTATTTTACGTGGAAATGGCACTGTAATTCCTCTCTGATGATCGAAAGACTCTGTGGCCAATGATTAGTTAACTACCATAGCAGCAGCTGTCACTGTCATTTAGGAGACTGGCACACACCCCTTGGCACTGATCTTTTTAGGGCATCCCAACTCTAGCACCTGCATGTTTTTGCCTGGGGGCTCTCTGTGGCCGCTCAAGCCCACTCAGCCCATGGGTGCAGCAGCAGGAAGTGCTGGGGAATTAACATCCCTCCCTCCCTCAGCACTAAAACATTGAGTTGGTGGATAAATACCCAGCTCCTTGCACCTGGTGGGGCAACTCCATGGCACATGCTCTACGTTCTCTCAGAGCTCCCCTGTGGGAGCAAACACCAGTTGTTCACATGGTAACTTGCTTGAGATTGCACATTTTACTGGCCGCCTTCTCCCCACTCTCCTCTTGCAGTTTCATGCATCTCCTAATATAACTACTTGCACTAGGGTCTTTGTCTCAGAGTCTGTTCTGGGGGAACCCAAACTAAGACGTTGACAGGTCCATCTAGAATGCCTTTTTTTTTTTTTTTCCTGGTCTGTAATAACTTCCCTTGAGTGATACAAGAAAAGCAAAGTTAAAGAATGCCCCCCCCCTTAAACTTGATATGGCACAATACAAAAAGATAATTAAATAAATATACATACTTTGTTTCATTGCACTTCACTTTAGTGCATTTCTCAGTTGTGTTTTGTATGAGTTGAAGGTTTGCGGCAACCCTGTGTCAAGCAAGTCTACTGGCACCATTTTTCCAGCAGCCTGTGCTCATGTCATATCTCTGTGACAAATTTCAAACTTTTTCATTATTATATTATCTGTTATGGAGATCTGTGATCAGTTACCTTTGATGTTGCTATTGTAATTGTTTGGGGGGAGGGGAACAATCCGTGCCCATATAAGACGGCGAACTTAATAAATGTGTGTGTTCTGCCCACTCTACTGGATTGTCATTCCCTTCTCCTGAGACACTACAATATTGAAATCAGGCCAATTAATAAAACTCTTCCTATTTGCAAGAAGACATGATCACATATACAGAAAATCCTGAAAAATCCACAACAAAGCTCCTATAGCGAATAAATGAATTCAGCAAAGTGGTGTGGTATGAGATAAACACCCCAAAATCAGTAGTGTTTCTATATACTAGTAATGAACAATCAGAAGGAAAAAAAATCAAGAAAAAATTCCATTTACAATAGCGAACTAAAAGAATCAAATATCTAGGAATAAATCTAGCCAAGGATGTAAAAGACTTGTACACATAAAACTATAAAACATTGCTGAAAGAATCAAAGAAGACCTAAATAAATTGAAGTACATTCCATGTTCATGAGTTGGAAGACCAAACATGCTTTAGATGTCAATTCTACCCAAAGCAATTTATAGATTCAGTGCATCCCCAGCAAAAATTCCCATAACCTTCTTTGCAGAAACAGAAAAGCCCATTGTCAAATTTATATGGATGGGTAAGGGGCCTCTTATTGCCAAAGCCATCTCGATAAAGCAGAGCAGAATTGATGACTCACACTTCATGATCTTAAAACAATTACAAAGCCACAGTAATCAAAATATGGTACTGACACAAGGACATATATATAGACTAATGGAATTGAATTGAGAACTCAGAAATCAACCCTCATATTTATGGCCAAATGATTTTTGACAAGGGTGCAAAGACCACTCAATTGAGAAAGAATAGTCTTTAAAAAATGGTGATGGGTGTGGCATTCTGATATTATTTATGAATCCCCCCAAAGAGAGGAAAATTATGGTTGTAAACTAGTCTGTTCCTCTGGGTATGATACCCTTTGATTGTATTAGATTTTGTGAGGGGCCTCTGATTAGGTTTACCTGATAAAATCAATTTAGGGCTTCTGATTGGGCTATGTCAGTAAGGTGTAGCTCGGGTTGAGTCCCCACCCCCTTTGGCCGATATAAACAGATACTCAAGAAGACACACAGAAGAGGAGAGAACTTGGTCATTTCTCCTGCCATGTGACAGAAAGGAGAAGGCTCAAACAGCTAAAGCCCTGGAAGAGGAGATAGCTCTGTCATGTTGGATCCTGAGGCCCCGGGGAGAGACAAGCCATTTGCCTGATAGTTTGCAGCTGATAAGGCCTGGAAAGAAACGAGCCCTATGCTAGACTAATCTTGGAAATCGTGAGAGACCAGCCCCATGTCAGCCTAAAGCTGAGATCAGAAGAAACTGGGTCCAAGGAGCCTTAAGAGGAAGAAGGAAGAAGCGACCAGGTAGTGACTGCCCGCCATCTTGCTTCAACATGTAGCAGCTGACTTTAGTGATAAAGTACCACTTACGGTACCTTGGGTTGGACTCTTTAGAGCCTTGTAACAGTAAGCTTTTACCTCCAAAGAAATACTCTTTATAAAAGCCAACCAATTTCTGGTATTTTGCATCAGCACCCACTTGGCTGTCTAATACAATGGGAAAACTGGATGTCCATATGCAAAAGAATGAAGCTGGACCCCTAGTTAACACTATATACAAAAAGTCAACTCAATATGGATCAAAAGCCTAAATATAACAACCAGAAGTATAAAACTACTAGAAGAAAACCTAGGGAATCATCTTCAGGACCTTGCATTAGGCAATGGCTTCTTAGACTTTACACACACAGCACAAGCAACAAAAGAAAAAAGATAAATGGGAACTCATCCAAATAAAAAAATTTGCACATCAAAGTACTTTATCAAGACAGTAAAATGACAACCTACAACATGGGAGAAAATATTTGGAAACCTCATATTCAATAAAGGTTTAACGTCCAAAATATATAAGGAAATTCTGCAACTCAATGAGGAAAAGACAACCCAATTTAAAAATGGCCAAAAGAACTGAATAGACATTTCTCCAAAGAAGATATTCAAATGGCCAAAAAGCACATGAAAATATGTTCAACATCATTAGCCATCAGAGAAATGCAAATCAAAACCATAATGAAGGTCAAATTACAATTGTTGGAGAGGATGTGGAGAAATAGAAACACTCATTCATTGCTGGTGGCAATATAAAATTGTGCAGTTGCTGTGTAAGACAGCTGGGTGGTTCCTCAAAAAGCTAAATATGGAATTACCATATGATCTGGCAATCCCACTTTTAGGTCTATACCTGTGAAGTTCTTTCTGAATCCCAAAAGATTATGTTCTGAAACTAATCTATTCCTGTGGGTGTAGTACCCTCTGGTTGCATTAGATTCACTTTAGATGACTTGAATAGATTGCTTTTGATTGGACTATGTCAGTGAGGAATGACACAGTAGGGGTTTCTTTGCCCTCTTGCTGGGCCTTATAAAAATGGAGACACAGAGACACAGAGAGGAAGGAAGCTGCCATATTGGTCCTGCCATATGAAAGAGAGGACTGCAGGAAAACAGAGAAGCCCCAAGAGGCTGAGAGAGGACCTGGAGTCTGGAACCAGCAAAGTACAGAGGCACGGAAATAGGCCCCTGAGTGGCTGGGCCCATGGAGCAGCTCAAGGCTGAGGAGACCAGCCCTGCCATATGCACGACTGCCATGCGGCAGGATGCCAGGATCAATGCTAGCTGACTTTGGTGAGAAGCATCTCTTATGGTGCCTCGATCTGGACATTTCACAGCCTCAGAACTGTAAGCTTTTACTCCAAATACATCCCCTTTATAAAAGCCAACACATTTCTGGTACTTTATATCAGCAACCCTGTGGCAAACTAAGACAATACCCCAAACAAGCAGGGACTCGAATAGATATTTTCCCACTGCCGTTCAGAGTGGCAATACTGACAATTGCCAAAAGATGGAAGCAACCCAAGTGACCAAAAACAGATGAATAGATAAATAAAAGGTTGTGTATGCACACAATGGAATATTATTCAGCCATAAAAAGAAATGAAGTTCTGACACATGGGACAACATGGATGAATCTTGAAGACATCACGTTGAGTGATATAAGCCAAACACAAAGGACAAATATTGTATGATCTCACAGATATGAAATAACTCATAGAATCAGAATCTAGAACATAGGTTGCCAAGGGATAGAGTGGGGGTAGGGAACAGGGAGTTAAGGCTTACAGTGCACAGACTTTCTATTTGGGTTGATGGAAATGTTTGGTGATGGATGGTGGCGATAGCAGCACAACGTTGTCAATGTAATTAATAGCAAAAATGAATTATATACGTGAATATGGTTAAAAGGGGAAATTTTAGGTTGCACATATGAATACAAATTTTAAAAAGTTCTTAGAACTGTACAACATAAACAGCGAAACCTAAGTTAAACCATGGACTATACTTAATAGTACAGTTTTAAGAATTTGTACAATTTGTACAATTGTAACAAAAGTACCACACCAATGCAAGCTGTTAATAATAGGATGGTGTATGGGAACCCTGTATTGTACGCATGATTGTTTCTGTAAACCCACAAGTTCTCTAATGAAAAAATGTCCCCTTAAAAGACAGGTACTATGCAGAGATTGGCATCTACTGATACACGAAAATTTGCAACTTGTTCTATTATTATTAATTACTATTATTTATTAACCTGATAATTGACTCTATGCTGACCACAATAAAGAGTTTTTAAATGACTTGAAACAAATAGGAGAATAAAGGAAATATACCCACACATTAAAAACGCCAAATAGCCTTATTTGCATTAGTTCACTAACCAAAAAAAAATTTTTTTTTTAAAATAAAGCTATAAAAACTGATTTAGGAAATGAACAGATTGCATTTCCTTCAAATATATATATATATAAGTATTTGGGTGTTTTAGTCAGGTTGTTTATATTTTGATATTCTATCAGTAAGAATGTTTTATCAAAACAGGATGGTTTTTCCCTTAATTACGTGGTTAAAGTTACACAGAATTTCTAAAAATAAGTTTAATGCAGACTTAACACCCCTTATCTTCATTCTGGGATTACAGCTATTATTTCACAATAAGTTAGTGGTAAAATACAATCTGCTGAATTGAAATTCGTATCAAGTTAAATTTTCAGCAGTCCTTTGTTCCATGAAAAGCCTTTTAAACACATTGAACTTTATCATGTACTAAGAAAATGCTTGGGAATTCACTACCGATAGAGAGAGTAGTAATAGGAATGAAATGCAGTGGATTATCTGGAATAAATCAGAAGGTGAATATGATATTGGGGATAACTGAGAAAATATCACAGGTACTCATTTTGGCTATTTGAATCTTATTAAGAAATATTACATTAGCACGTTACTACTGAAATCTACCAACCAAATCCATGACTTTAAAAATTGATTTCCTTAGCCTGTGAATAACTAAAAGAAAGCTATTTTTACAAATTTTAGTGTCAGAAATTGAGTATATAAGACATGTGTTTTAAGTGATCTGATATCCAGTATAAAACAGGAGTTGATGATGAATTAGCAGGCTCTCATCTGCAAGTGAAACTCTTTGGAAGGGAAGTTCTTATATCAAAGCCTATAGGGAGAATAGGCAACTGCTCGTGTGATGTGATTTCAGTGCTACTCGGAAGGGTTCCTGTACAAAGAAATACCCTTTGCTTGAGTGGAGCCAGACACGTGCTTTCATAGTCACATTTTAATACTTTTGGTTAAAAACTTATATTCTTGTTCTGTTAAAATAGAATATCCATGAAGGATTAAGTAAAATAGTAAGCCGTATCAGTCATTTACTCTTTAGTATAATATAGTATCATCTTCCACACACTTTGGAGGAGGCTTTGATGAGAAGCAGCTAGACAGCACCACCATCATAACAACCCAATAGTGGAGTTCACAGATGACGACACCCCACACTGTAATCCTAGTACACAGATATTTTAATTTAAATTGTGCAGCTAAATAATCATTTCACTAATTGATCAACTATATATATACTTTTTAAATATTACCACATATTTTGAAACAGTATAATCATATAGTGTGTATATGTGCCATATAAATATATAAAATGTACATACTGCCCAGGCTTATATAATCCCCTCCATTTCCCTTTTTCCCTTACCATCTAATCATTTTTTTTCTTACTCTGAAAAGAAATATTCTACATACATAACCAAAAGAAAATTAGAAAGGAGATTGTTAAAATATATCTCTGTGAAACATATCACAACTGCTGTTAGCAGAGGAATATATTCCAAAGTAACAGGAGCAGATAAGGGGAACTAAATGAAGAACAATGAAATTTGATAATTTCTACTCTTTTTTATGACAACTTTATTGCTTAGAGTGAGATGCTGACAAGCAATTACAATTGAGTTAATTGAAACATATAAAACAATAAAAAGCACAATCAGATCACAGGTATGATGAAACAGATCTTACTCAGAGAAGTGATTTCTTAACTTTACAGGGACTTACTGTTTTAATGTTCCTATTTTTTCCCTACAATGCAAACATTTATTTTTTGCTTTAAAACGCTACGTTTTTAAAGACTTTTTTTTACATGGGAACAATCTTTGAGTTATCTAAATACACAAGAGAGGTTTGCTTCAATTCCATGAGAAATTAATTTTCTTTGGTTCAGGAAGAATGTAAAATCAAAGGGTTGAAAGAAGTTGAGATCAGTAGGAAAGAGGGACACACTGCTAAGCCCAAGAGAGTCAAGATCAAAAGGAGTTCATAGAACAAGTGATGAAATGCTTCCCCGCCGCTTGGAATGTTAGCTACCATTTGAAGCCCCTATCCCCATAACCCAAAGTTTCCTCTTGGGGATTTATTTGGTTATATGGACAATGAAACTTTTTTTTTTCTTTTCTTTTTTCTTTTTTCAGGGGAGAGCTCGAACGCAGTCCCCCACTACCACAAATTATGCAGTCGAGTTTCCCACATTTGGGGATACCTCCGGAGTGCAATGGATAAGCCTTGCCCTGGGAAAACCACCTTTCAGGATCATGGTATCTCCCCTGCGAGGTAAGTATGACATGGAAACTTTTTATCCTGCTTTTTTCATTTACATGGCTTGAAGCAACATTTATTAAGAGCCTTTCCTTAGAATGTAAGCTCCATGAGGGGTTGGCTTTTCGTTTCATTTACTGATGAATATCCTAAGGGCCTAGAACTGTACCTGGCAAACATAAGGTACTCACTAAATGTTTGTCTACAATGGACCAGGTACCATGCCAAGAACCTACTACCAGAAAGTCTATAAGACCAGGTCTTAAGACATCAGTGTTTCTCACTGGGGCTACTGGCATTTTGATAATATTTTGGCGTACAGGTCTCTCTTCTGTAGTGCAGATGTTGAGCATCCTTAGTTGTCTACTAATTGCCAGTGGCAGCCCCCATTATTACAAGAAACCAAAAACCCATGTATGTTTCCAAATGCTTGCTGGGGAACAATTTCACCACTGGTGGAAAACACAGATGGGCAAAGAGGCAGTTATTAAATGCTAAATTACTAAGTAGCATGATAGGTTCTTTATAATAAAACTGAAACTCTTACTACCAGCATATTAAAATTTAGATTTAGGGTCTACATATTATTTTATTGAATAAACGTACCTTATTTTCTCTAATCATTTCTCTTTCATTAGTTTGTGACGCTATTTATATTGTTTGCAGACTTTTGAGGCCCAGATTCATTTTGGCCTAACTGTTTAACAGTGGTTTATTCACTGATCACTGGAGCATGAAGTTTCAATTTGCTTCATATACTTCCTATGAAAATTAAATTTTCAGTAATAATTATATCCTTTAGTCTACCTATAAATACAGACTAACCACTGATTAATCTTTTTCCCTACTTTCAAAAAGGGAAAAAACGGGTTTTTGGTGTAAAATCATTGAACCAGTCATTTCATTCCTGCAAATTTATCCTAAGAAAGTAATTCAAAAGAATGGGGGAAAAATTTGGATGTTGTCTTAGTTTGCCATGGAGTTGCTGTTGCAAAGTACCAGAAATGGGTTGGCTTTTATAATGGGGATTTTATCCAGGGCAAAAGCTTTTAGTTCTGAAGCCATGAAATGTCCAAATCAAGGCATCAGCAGAGATGTTTTCTCACCAAAGTCAGCTCTTGCTGATTCATTTACTGATGCCACATGGCGAAGCGAGATGGCGGCCAATCTCTACTGAGGTCCCTGCCTTCCCCTCCAGAATCGACTGTCTCCCAGAGCCCAGGTGTGGGCAACCAGGCAAAGGGCTTGTCTCTTTCCAGGTCTCCTCTCTTAGTCTTGGCTGTTCTGCTTTCTTTGTGGGCTTTAAGGCATATGACTCATCTCTTCAGCCTTGAGCTGTTCTGTGGGCCCAGCCTTTTGGGGGCTTCCTGCTTAAGCTTTGTGTGCTAGTGATACTTGAGTCCTCTCTCACATGGCAGGGTAAAAAATGGTGGCTTCCTTCTCTGTCTGTGTCCACTATCTGTGTCTCCATTTAGATAAGTCCCAACAAGAGGGTGGAGACCCAACTTGGCGCATGCCTCTCTGACATAATCCAGTCAAAAGCCCTAAAGCGACCTAATCAAGTGATCTAACCAAAGGCCCCTTAACTGAATTTAATGCAATCAAAAGATACCATACCCACAGAAATAGATTAGTTCAAAAACATAATCTTTTTCTGGGATTCACCAAATTCAAACTTTCATAGATGTGAAAATTGTTTCTTGTATTATTATCTGTACCTGTAGAAAAATGGAAACCACCTAAATGCTTAATATGCTTATTATGGTTTATCTACTTCCTAGAATATCACACAGAAATTAAAATCATAATTATGAACATTATTATAGTAAAAGAAAAATTTTCTTCCAAAAAAGATTTTAAGTGCTTCATACAACATACATACAAGAATACAGAAAACTGGTTGAAGAAAGTATAATAGGTTGAGGTAAAGAAAATGTGATGCATGGAGCAAAATTAGTTTGGGAAATGATTATCATAACTCTTGTACTTAAAGTGGACCACAAATGTGGCTTTATGTCTTCTGGGATCCAGTCTTCAAAAGGAAGATGTGATCCATTTAATGATTCTCTGATACCATGAGAAAAATGCAGGTATTTTTCTGTTATAGAGATCAGAAAAAGTATTCCCTCATGTTGACTCACGAAGAGAGCACTGTGGAATAAATGAGAAACATCCAACATAGCAACATTGCATTTATAATTAAGTTAAAAAGCTATCATATTGAAATTTTTTCTTTGATCTATGATCATAATTATATAAAATTATGTATTCATATGAACCAAGACTATAATAAAACTGAGGAAAATAAATATAATTCTTGGGAGTTATAGTATAGATAAATTTCCCATCCCTGCATTCTAATGTCTCAAATATTGGATATTTATGAAGTATTTCTAGTCAATCAATGTATGTATTAAAGTAACTTGCAGGCTGTGGTATACAATAACAAAAATAAGAAAGTAATCTAAGTTGTAGTAGGCAGTACCCAAATATCCTTATTGTAAATTCAGTCCCTGAAAACACAGCTAATGTCACAAACTTATGACAACAATTATCTTGATTTTTCACAAATCAAAATCTTTTAAAAGTGAAGCAGGAAATCTGGGGAATCATTAGCTTATGAGGGATCCCAAGAGGCTACACTGCTTTACGCTTTTGGATGTATAAATTATTTAACTCCGAGAGGTTGTTCGGCTGTACTTAAGAATTATACTAAAAAGCTTTCTGATTCCTATTCTGATGTTTACAACGCCATTGGACAAAAACACTATCTTTGTGTCTTATAACATCCAAAGATGAAAAATCACGTAAATATTAGATTTTGAACATCCAAAGCTCCCCATCAATTATACTTGTGCAAAACAGTTTAAATAAGCACTTCCCGAATAGCTGCTGTGATTCTGTATTATGTCAACACTAAGTCTCTTCCCCCTAAGAGACTTCTTTCTCCATCCATCCCCCTTCCATGCCTGCTTTTCATTAAAGGAAAACTTATACATCAGCAAATTTACAGGATTCCTTGACTAGGTAATCGGAGTCAACATGGGGAACTTTTCTCCCAAAGATTTAATTTGTCATCAAAGCACTCTATGGTGCCTTGTTACACTAGATTATAGATGTTTTCATCTCCAATGAGAGAGTGTAATTTAGGATCGTAAAATTCCTGGTTTGGGAGGTGCCACATCAAGTCCTTGCATAGATGGTATAAGCTTAGCTAATGTCTTTCCCCAGTGCAATTGGTCAGGTTAGTTTATCATAAGGCGAATCCAGCATAGTGCTTTCAAAGTTCAGTGTGGTTTAATTTATTCCCCTATATGCTTTGGAATGAAAATTCATAATCATCCATTCCCGGATTCTTTCATTCATTCAACAAAATTAGTGCGACTGTCCTGGACGAAAGGCATCATTCTACATGAAGTTGGAGAAAATGTGGGACTTGCCCTCAGGAATTGGACAATTTCCTGGGAGGGATAATTATTTAAACCATGCACGACATTATTAGGTGGAATAAACACAATTCCTCATTGGAGAAATAGCACTCATGTGGTGTGGGCCCAGAGGAAGGAAAGGTGACTCCTGATGGGGAACTTTCCTCCATAAGCGGAGAGTGTTCTCCAACTAGAAAGTCTGCGTATCCATGCTATGTTGGAATCCAGCGCTGTAAATGACAGAGTCTGTATGAGAAATATGACTGTCTGGGGGCTTTTCAAACTTTCCCCTTTACCCCTTCATTGGACCAAGATATCCTTTTAATACATGCGAGAAACAAGCAAGTTTTGAGAGGGCCTTTAATACAATGCTGACCACCTTCCATAACCTTGCATTTACAGAATTTTTTTTTTATCATCTGCATGCTGGAATTTGAGGTTAAAGAGGATTAAGATGGGTGAGACCCCCAAAACATAACCACGCAAACCAATCAGTTGCCTTCAGAGAATTAATTGACTTTGACTCAATTTAACACAAGTTTTTGAAGCGGATGATTTTCTTGATGGCACATCTGGCAACACCATAAAAACTCCAAGTCCCAAGCGATTAGACAGGAATTACGTTTGTAAATCATTTATGAATATTACTGCTGTGAGCTCATTCTAAGCAGCAAGCGAGAGAAGTAGCCAAGGACAAAGGGAAAAAAAAAAAATCCGGGAGTGGGGAGAAGGCCCTTTCTCTTTGAGAGGCTTTTTAGAAGGGCCTGCCATTTATCACTTGAAACTAGAAAATTGCCACCATTAATAGATTGGAATTAATTAAGCATACCTCAAGGAATCACCCGGCAGTCTCTTTTTCATTTGCCTGTTAAAGAAACGCATTCTTTAGTTGAGCAGTTGAAGCATTCCATGAAAAAATGTGGCACACTGTGACCTCAGACAGAGCTTGCCAGTTAAACATCTCCTGCTGTGCTCTGTAATGCAAGACCCACAATAAGATTAGGAAATACTTCATTTTCCCCTCTAAATTAAAAAAAGAAAAACTGAAAAAAAAAAAATTGTGCATGAGTTCCTTAAATGACCACGCATAAGAAAGCATTATCATTTTCAATACTAAACCATCTTCTCCCACAGGTGTTTTGGCTGAATGCACATATCTGGGAGAGGGCTGGGAGGGGAGCCAAGGGCAACGGAAGTATATTATGAACTATTCCTTCCTGTGTCCAAAGAGAATCAGTCTCATTGATGAAAATGCCCTCCTGAATCTCTTGGCTTCTGTGGAGGTAGTATTCCCGCCACGAGAAAGTTTCTTGGAGATGTCTGGAGACTAGGCTTTTCCATTTCCACTTCATCTTCAAGTTCCTCATATTCCTCCTCTTCTCCTAGTTTTTTGCCTCCCAATCAATAAACTTCCATGCTCAGGGATAAATTGGGCCTCTAGAGGTTCTACACAAAGTCCTTCCCATGCCTGTTTCCATTTGTTGGCCCAACTAAGGCGGGCAGAGTAGCTCTGAGAGGAAAATGAGAGGTGAGGTGAATTACCTAAGTCACCGCTGTGCCACAAATCAAGAGTTTTCTTACTCCAAGGTCCGTGGAGTTCTATACTTTCCATTACCTTGTCTGTTGGAGCTGATTAAAACTGTTTGGGGAGGGAAAATGCTGCTTTTTGCCCGAGTGCTGCCTAGGTGTGCGATGGACTTTGTCAAAGGAGAATAACCTCCAATGCGTGGCCTCTCAATGCTTACACAAATCCTAGGTTGAGAAAAATGTGATTTATGGAAGATCAGCTGAAGGCTATGGAGCCCATTTATTTATCTTGATCCTCTATTTGTTTCTGGATCAAATTCAA
Organism: Tolypeutes matacus; assembly: GCA_026826555.1. Taxonomy (NCBI): domain Eukaryota; kingdom Metazoa; phylum Chordata; class Mammalia; order Cingulata; family Chlamyphoridae; genus Tolypeutes; species Tolypeutes matacus. Next base: position 9,285,454 of record JAKSZT010054202.1, on the reverse strand, counting down.
ATTGTTAGAGAGTGAAGTACCTGGAGACACTGTTTGGACCTCCACAGGGACTTGCTTTCACTCACCGAGCTTTGGAATTTGTTAATTTGGCTTACATTAAGGATATTATTACAAGCACAAAACACATGTAAACAGAGTCACATTGACTGTAAAGGTAGATTTGGGATGTAGCTCGTGACACAGTCATCTGTGCTTCCCTGGCTAGATGGTTGACTGCATTCTGTTTTGTTATTTTATTTTTATTTATTTACTTTTTATTCTTCTGGTTGACTTCCATTTTAGGAACCCTATCAACCATATGACTATTGGGTCCCCTTTTTGGGGGAAGCTTGTAGGTAGTTCAAGCAGCATTTACTGTCTACCGTAGGGGATGCACATGATACACTGGCCTCAACTGCGTTTAAAATTGTGCATATAAATTTTCTGTAAGTTGTCATAAAATTTGTTTTTCAAATAAAATAGGGCATACAAATATCCTATTACTGCATTAATTAAATTTATTAAATTTATAAAACTAACAAAAAAATACTCCTCATATTTGTTACGAAAATAAATGAGGTACGTGTATAGCTTCTTGTACAGGTGTTAAGTATAATTATTACTGATGGCATTGACAACACTCATAAGCTATCTGGAGTCGATTAAAAAAAAGAAGAGACCTTAGGCATGAACAGAGTAGATGGATTCTAACACGGCGTAAGTTTTGAGGAAGCTAATAGAATAACTCTCCTACTCCAAGGTATCTTCTTGGGAATTCTGCTACAGGAGAGCCAGGAGCTTAGCTTGAAGTTACTCTTTCAAAATGCAAGTGCCACTCTGCAGGGTTAATTCCTTGGAAATGGATTCAGACATGAAGATTTTTAGTGCGACACGTAGGTCTTGGAGGAAAAGGATCCTGGCTTAGGTTGGATCTTTGTTTCAGTTGAATCCAATTGAATTAACTTAATGAAAGATTTTCTTTCTTTCATTGTAATTAATTCCACAAGCTATTATTGAATTTACTTAGTCAAACAACAATTTTAAGTGAGCATCTACTCTGTGACCAGCACAATGCAATTGAGATAACAATGGTGAGCAACAGAGCCATGGTCCCTGAATAAAGATCAACAAAAAAAATCGCAGACAAGCCCACAGGCCAGGCATAAACACTGTTATGCTCCTAGGCTTTGCCCCAAACCCAGAAAACATACACCCAAACATATACAAAATGTATTTAAAAAACAAAACAATATTAAGTGCACTATCCTGTAAGTTGCTTTTCCCATTGTACATTTTCCATGTCAATATATTTATTCCTCCATCAACATTGTAAACGACCACGTATGATTTTAGTCTCTCTCTGTTTTTAACCAATCACAATTTATTAGCCAGGAACGTTGTCTTTAGTTTTTCCCTTTGTTTTGCTTTAGTTATAAAGAAGGCTCTGCTAAGACCCGCATTCTCCCAAACTCACTAAAACATTTATTTCTTAAGAGTAAATTCCTAGGTTTGAAAATGCAAAGCCATACAGATGAATATTTTAAGGCCCTTGTTACTCACTGCAAAATTGTTCTGTAGAAAGGATATGTTAGTTTCCATTCTCGCTAACAAGGCTCTGTACCAGTGCTCATTTCTCTATAGCCGGAATAACACTAGGAATTCTCTTTCTTTTAACTCTTTGCTTTCTTGCAGGCAAGAAATAAAATCCCAATTTGCATTTCTCTTAAAATTTCTATTTGTACATTTACCTTCAAGCCTGAAACTTAAAAATATTTTGATTGGTCATTTGCCTTTAAAATTTTGTTTTTCTTAGGGGAATTGTAGATTTACAGAAAAATCAGGCAGAAAAAAAAAAGAGTTCCCATCTATCCTCCCCACCACAGTTTTCCCTATTAATAACATTTTGTGTTACTGTGACACCTTTGTTACAACTGATGAAACAACATTATTATAATTATACTATTAGCTTTAGTCCAGAGTTTACATTAACCACATTCAAATATATAACCCAGTGGTGTTAATTAGATTCACAATACTGGGCTTCTATCACCACCATCCATCACCAAAACCTTTCCTTCAGCTCCAACAGAAACTCTGGACCAATTAAGCATTAACTCCCCATTCCTTATTCCCACTCTGGCTCTTGGTAACCTGTATTCCACTCCATGAGTTGGCTTATTCTAATATTTAGTAGCAGTGAGATCATAGCGTATTTGTCCTTTTGTGCCCAGCTTCTTTTACTCAACATGATGCCTTCGAGGTTCATCCATGTATCAGAACCTCATCCGTTTTTAAGGCTGATTAATATTCCATTGTATGCATAGTGTACATTTTGTTTATCCATTTATTGGTTGATAGACACTTGGGTTACTTTCATCCTTTGATTGTGAATGGTGCCACTATGAACATCTGTTTTGTCTTTTGTTTTTTTAATGTGTGAATTTTCCATTCAAGTCTATTGTCATTTATCTTTTCTGTACATATCCTTTTCTCCTCCCTTCTTTTAACACAAAGATATAGTCATTGTTTATCTTAATGTCATTAACTAAATGCCAAAGAATAAATGGGACACATTTATAAATTTATAAATGTTATAAAGCATGTTAATATGATTATTGTATTTAAGATTTAGAACTTTACCACTTCTGCCATAGTCAGCCATGGGCTTCTTCTCCATCCCATCCACTTGCCTATACCTCTAGATGTATCTATTACCTTAGATTTTATGTTTATTGTTATTTTGATTTTTAAAGACAATCTTATTTCCAGGATGTATTTTTGTAAACAATGCTTCTTTTAAGTTTATAAAAATGTTAGTATCTTTTATTCTTGTAAAAATAGTGCTGTAGTTTTAAAGAATTTTCATTTTTACTCAACATATATCTCCATGCTATTGCCTATAACTTCATTTTCACTGGTATATAATATCCAAGTAGTGAATATGCCAGTCTTTATTCTTGCATTTGCCTGCTCATAGATATTTGGATGGTATCTAATTTTTTTTTTTTTTACATTTGTAAAAATCGTACGGTGCTACATTGAACATTCTTAATTACGAATCCTGGTGTTTATATTAAAGAATTTGTCTAGGGTAAAAACTAGAAGTCAAATTACTTGATCATAGGGAATCTGAATACTCAATTTTATAGTATAGTGTCAAGCAATTTAAAAAATCTTTGTACCAATTTAGATTCTCACTAGTAATACATCTCAGAGAATCTTTTGATCCATATCCATTCTGACACTTGGTTTTGTCACCACACTTCTGAATTTTTGCTACTTAATGGGTATAAAATGTCATTGCATGGGTATTGATTTTCATTTTCTTGATTACCAATGTGAGGTTAATATGGGTCATTAAATTTCTTTTTGGCGAAATGAAGTGTTTTGTCTATTTTTGGCTTTTTCTTACTGATTTGTACAAGTCTTTTATATTCTGGTTACGGTCTTTTGTCAGTTGTTTGTGTTACAAATATCTACTTTGAGCTATTTTCATATTTTTAATTTGAACATTAGATTTATCAAGTTTTCTTTTGTGGTTAGTGATTTTTGAGACAATAAATTTTCATACTTCATAAAAATAGCTTCCATTTAAAAATTTTTTTTTTCCTTTAACATTTGAGTCCTTAAAACAGGGATTAAATGAGTTTTATGTGTGGTGTGAAACAATCCTATTTCATTTTTTTTCCCCAAAGGTAGATTGTCCTCCTAACATTTGATGAATAATCCTTGCTTTCTCTAGAAAGCAATGTCATCTCTGTTATTTATCGAGTGTCCATATACACATGTGACATTTGGGGTTTCCTATAATGTACCATTTTTCTATTTGTCCATCTCTATAGCACTACAACTGTTTTATTTATTACTGGTGTTTTATTTATCACAGCAAGCACCCCTGCTCCAACTCCACCTTCATTCTTGTTTTTAGAATGTCTTGACTATCCTTAGCTCTTTGTTCTTCCAAATAAATTTTAGAATCAGCTTGTCAAACTCCATTTAAAACTGTATGATTTTTATTAAAATTCCATTGAATTTCTAGATCAATTAGAGAGAACTGACTTTTAACAAAGTAAAGTCTTCCCACCTTTTGTGCTTTTAAAGAAAGTTTTATATATTTTTTCCTAAATAGCTCTGGAAGATCTTTGTTAGTTTTACTCCTAGGTATCTAAGAACAGTTTTTACTATTATAAATAGTATCAGATAAAATATTACATTTTAAATATTTTTCTGGATAATAGAAATGCAAATGAAAATTGTATATTTGTCTTACATCCAGTGTGAAAGCTTTTTTCCAAATGATTTGCAGATTATTCCAAATTTTCTACATAGATAATCCTATCTATGTAGGATTTAAATAAGTGTCTTTATTTCTTGCTAGTTCTTATGCAATTCCTTGTTGTATTCCACTGGTGGGAATTCTAGTATAACATTGAATAGAAATAGTAATAGAGGGCTTCTTTGGGAGTTGGAGGTTGTCCTGAGTACTGTTGTGGCAACGGATGTAGGCCATTTCATCTACTTTTGCTGAGAGCCAGGAGTTACCATCAACCAGGAACTATTTCAGCCTTCTTCACTGGTCCTTGCTCAAGCAGAATATCCAAGCTGAGCTCTCTGTCCTTACTACTCACTCAAGGGGCATTAATTCAGTCACAGTCTTCCTTCTGACAGTCACTCTGAGACTTCCCAATTAAGTTACGTTTCTATAGTTATTATAGTTTTTTTGTTTTTTGTTTTTTTTTTAGCTCATGGCTCCTTTTCATTTTATTTAGGTGTAGTTCCTTCTCTCACTATCACCAGTCAAGCAGTAAGAGTATGTTTTATCCATAGCCTAGTTTTGTCCTTGAAGGGTCCAGTAGAGTATCTGGTTTTCCATTGTATTACAAGACAAAAATCGGACATTGCCATTCTTTGCCGAAGGAGTTATATTTATTTTCCAGTTTGTAATTTTCTTTTTTTAAATGAGAGGTATTTTGGATATTGTTTCCAATGTTCCAATCCCACCCTTTAGGAGGATTATATATCTACAGCCTTTGCCATGTGACTTCACAGTACATCCCAGTAAAATAGGTGGCGTATATATCCTTGCTGGCCATATAACTTGTTTTTATCAATCGAATATGAATAGGGGACTTAAATGCTCCCATGGAATTTAGGTTGGCCTCTTGTACATTTCCTAGTTTCCAGGAGATAAGCACTTTCCCGAGGAGCTCCTGGTCCTAGCATAAAAGACATATGGACGGGAAGCGGCTGTGGCTCAATCAGTGGGGCTCCCGTTTACCATGTGGGAGGCCCCGGGTTCGGTTCCCGGGGCCTCCTGGTGAGGGCAGGCCCGCCCGCATGGCGTGGTTGGCTGACCCAGCGAGCGCGAGCAGCAGGGGGGGGATAAATGAATAAATAAATAAAATCTTAAAAAAAAAAAATAAATAAAAAAAAATAAAAGACATATGGAGCAGACCTGAAGCTGATCCACAGCCTAAAGCATAGCTATCCTGGTCAACATACAGCATCAAATCTTTACTGACCACCAAGCAACAGATACTGTGTTAGGAACTGAGAAATCAGAATATTCCAGTGAATGGGCACCGTTTTTTCACTCAAGGAAAGCACACTACAGGGTGATTATTCTGCCATAAGAGAAGATTCAAATTACTGATACGTTTCCACACACGGATTTGAAAATTAGAACTTTCACACCCTAAAAGTTAATTCTTAGCTAAAATCTATGTACTTCTCTCAGAGTACTTACCTTGAATCTACCAACAAGAGAGTCTATTATCACCCACATTCTGCACGTGACATAAACTGAGGCTAAGGAAGAGGATGATGTTCCAATGGAGTCCTGGGATCGCAGGCATCAAGCCATGGTCTTTTTCCATTAGTTCACAGCACTTTTCTGTTTGTCCAATACTGGACATACATCTCATTTTCTTTTCTCAAAGTGGGAAATCAAGTAATCTCGGAAAGTACTAAAGAAAATTTACCTTTGCAGCCTAACTCATATATACATATACATAGATCTCTCTTCCCTCCCCCCCCCGACTCTTTTGCACTGAAATCTAGAATTAAGCCTATTTGGGGATTCAGAATTGAACAAGATAATACTATAAATAGTGGTGCATGCTTTCTTTGATTTATTTGGCTTGCGTTCTGGAACAGGAGTTCTTGTGGAAGAAGAAATAGAAGACAAAGAGTGAAGTTGCCTGCAGGAGGCCAGGGTAGCGGGGCATGGTCCTATGATGTGAGATTTTCATCGGGACTCGTGGAAATCTCTGTTTTTTCTTCCTATATTGCATCAAGCTATTTTGAGAAAAGATTTACTAAATATTCCTAAGGGTAGCTTTACTTTAAACCATGGGGTCATCATTAAAGAGATTTAGCTGTGTGAAATGTCAGCGTTTTTTTTTTTCTTTAGGTATCTTTTTTTTATTTTTTTTATTTTTGGATTGGCCAACTTCATAACCAATCAGCAATGAACATTACAGTAGCTTGGTAGGAATGGAAGCAAAGCCATATTTGAGAAATGTACCTTATTACCAATATTACTGAAATTAAATAAAGCATGATTAGAGGTTGTTTATAAAGACAAAGTGGCTTCAAACCCCACAGCCCTGGGAAAAGAGGGAGGTTCAGCCTTTGACTAGGTTTTCTGACTCTGAAAGGAAGCTTAGCTGTGAAAGATATACTTGCATATTTGGTGAATGTGAACTCTTTTGTCATAAATACAATAAATATAACTCTTTTGTTATAAATACAATATAAATACAGTTACTTATGAAAAAGAGTCCTTTCCAATACCCAAATTCAAGACCACCCCCTAGAGAATTTTGAAATTTAAAGCAAAATCTTGGCAGGGCACAAATTCTGTGAAGTACAAACTTCTATTAAACTTCCATATGTCTAATAGAGACTTTTTTAAAAATGGAAAAGTACTGGTACACGTAGAAAGAACTGTACATTTTGGAATCTACTGCTGGAATGAAAAATTGATGGAGTGACAGTCTTGTGACAGGACAGAGTCAGATTACATGGTAAGGATAATAATAATAATGATTATTACTATTTATTGAGTTCTTACCAAGTGCCAAGCACTGCTGTAAGTACTTTACATGTATCAATTAATGAAATTCTTGCAATAACACTTTGAGGGTAATATTATCATCCTTAGTTCACAGGTGGGGAAGTTGAGGCACAAAGAGTTAAAAAGACTTGCTCAAGGACCCAGAGACACAGGTTTGGTTTGGAAATAGCAACCTCTCTTGCCCTATTTCCAACCACTTGCCCCCCATCCCCATCCCACCCTGCCCGCCCCCAATTTTCTGCATTAAACCATTTTTGGTTCAACTAGATGAACATTTCCCAATTTTACTTTTGTGTTAGACTATAAGCTCCTAGAGATTAGAGATAAAACTTTGGACAGAACCTCTCACAGCAGCATATGTGATTTATCATGTAATAATTGCTAAATAAGCTTTTACTGTCATCAGGGCCCATGGTGCCACAGATAGCCACTCTACCTGTTCCCAAAATTCCCTAAGATTTGTATTTGTCTAAATGTTTGCAAAACTTATGGGCATTTGATAACATATCTTAACACTAAATTAGCAATATATAATCTCATTGGAAAGTGGTCAAACAATACACCGACTTCTTGAGATTTTGCCAATAAATTGAAAACAAAAAAAAGTAGTTATACATTTGTATTTGCATTTTTATCAAGACTTCATTAACTTATTACATAAAAAGACAGTGGGCCCAGGTACCCACTTCAGGAAGGGCAAAAGTTAACCAGGAAAGGGATTAGTTACATCCAGAGTCCTTAAGTAAATATTAAATGTGGTACAATCCTAGGTGGGACTCAAAAAATATAATGGGGTCTTGGCCATAAGGAGCTCAAAATCCGAGATGTGGAGACTAAGAGGGCAGACTTAAAGCCCAGGACATAAAGAGGGTATAGAACTAGTTACATAACAAAATTAGCTAAAAACATAAAGGAGAAAAAGCCTATTTATTGAAGGAGGGGCACCAGGGGTGGGGTAGGATGTTATTCAGATTTTCCTATTCAAAGAGGGAGAAGCCACCAAGAATTATGGACTAGAAGGTAAGACAAAGTCATCCAAATTTATAGCTCACATGTCCTGAAAGGAGACTACTGGAGAGGCCAATAAATTGATGTTCAAGATAATTTAAAAAATGGAGGATTTTAATGATAAGATCACTGCATGCAATAATCCCTCCATGTCCAGAACTTGACACATGAATTTGAATTATGAATGATTCTTCTAGAGACACTCACATTCTCCAACATGACAGTGATGGGTAACCCTGCAGAGTTTTGATGCAAAGACTTTGAAATGAAGAGTAAAATGGATTTTAAAGAGGACAGGTGGGGGGTCAGAAAAGGGGGTGGGTTTACTGTCCATGGATAAGGCAAAAAAAAAAAAAAAAAAAAAGCTGGAAGGAGGGAGAGAAATTCTTTCTTCTTCTTCTTCTTCTTCTTCTTCTTCTTCTTCTTTTTTTTAATTTGTGAACTCTGTGAATCATGACCACGGGCTTTCCAAAATCAAGATTATTTGCTATGAAGAAAAAAAAAGTTTCCTCAAACACTATTCATTAATTCAAGCCAAAAGAGTTCCATAAAGTAGGAAAAGTCATTGTGAGGATACATTTGTAAACCAGCCTAATCACTAGATAGTTCCACAGGGGGATAAAGATACATATGTTCTTGCATAGGTTTTCCTTCCTCAGTGGTAGTATTTATACTTCCTTAGTTTTTCTGATAAAGTCTGATATTACATCTCATTGGAGGCAGAATCTGACACAAAACACAAGTGAGAATCGATCTCAATCTGATGGATTCACCCAGGGAAATCCTCAAGGAGACTTGGAGGTGCCCAAGGTAAAACCCAGCACACACGCATTAAACCAACGTTGGCCAAGTGGACTGATGAGTGACAATACCTTTGACCCCTCCTGTACACTTTAGGGACACTGGTTACACATCAAGAAATAGAGGCAGGGGCTGGCTGATGCCTTCCCAGCTCCACATGCCATCCTAGAGGGGAAATTTAGAGAACTTTCTCATGTTCCATTGGTCTTCTGCTTGGCTTTTCCTAGCCTTATGTCTGACAAAATAGTGGATTTGGTTTTACAAACCTTTCCCTGTCCACTCCACTTACAAACTCTCTTCGTCTCCTGTTAACAGCTAGAACATTCTTCTAGACAACTTATTTGGCACTATCATCTTTTACTCATTCATTCATGTATTCACACATTCATTTATTCATTCTTATGATTCTCAATGCTTTCACCCAATGCTTCTTCTAATAACATATTTTGTAACACCTGCCTGACTATCTCAAAATGAAAGTCATAGACAATATAGCTCACTTGACCAAATAATTTCAAAGAAGTTAACATAATGCCCTGAGAGCAAAATCAAAGATGAATGAAAGGAAAGGAATTAGTCATAAAGTAATAGTTACTTCAATGTGTAACTGCTCAGTGGTAAGATACTTGTCCATAAACGCAATACAACAGTGAATGCTACAAAGGCAAATTGATTAAAGTGCATGGTACTGGCAACTCAAACACTAAGGATAGCACTGCCATCGGTGAGGTGAATTTTGGAAATGGTGAACAACTCTGAGGAATGTTCCAAACAAAACACAAATCAGCCTGCTCTCAATTTACACAGTAATTGCAGTACTAAGTAAGTCAGGGTATATAAAAAGCATATAACAGTATTTTACATTTGTAAGTAAAATGGAGTTATGTTTTAGGGTCAGTTAATTATAATTTTCTCTTGGCTATCTACACAAATGTCAGGTGGGACAATGGAAAATCATGAGGGATATGACAGAATTCTTCATTGTTTGGAACTATTGGGCATGTCTGGTATCCAGCCCCACTGGTCCCTGCCCTCTCGGTGTATATAGTGCTCCCAATCATTGTGACATCCAAAAGTACACCCACAAATGTCCTAAATCCTCCCACCATTGAGAGCCCTTGATTCAGTACTTGCACAAACATTAAATGAGTTTCCACTATGTGACAGGCATCATGTTAACACACAAACAGAGGAAGAAAAGCTATGAAAACAACTAAAGATGGAGGAATAGATATGCATCATAAGTCAAAGGACATCATGTGCATGGACAATGCACAGTGGCTGCCCAGGGGAAGACGCCATTATTCTGCCACAATGAGAGGGGGTGTCACAAACTTTACAAAATCTAGACCTTTGAGGGGAAAAAGCAAGCAACATTTTAGATGCAAATCATTTTAGGTGATTATGACTTCCCAACAGGAGTCCAAGATCTTTGAAGACAAGATAGAGGGTTTAAAAATCTTTGCGTCCCCTCTATACTCATAGCAAAGGAGAGGTTGTGAAAAGAAGACAGGCTGTGGAGTCAGAGCAAGAGTAGTTCAAACCCTGTCCCACTATTTCTGTCTGAATGACCTTAGGGAAGTTGTTTACGTGTCTTAGTTTATCGATTTCCTTTTTCCAGTTGCAGATGGTGGAGATGTAAAACATGCTCAATAAATGTAACTATTTTCAATACTTATTCTCATAGCAAAGTAAAAACGACAAGCGAGCTGATGGTACCACCTGACAATTGGTTTGTCTGGTGGCCTCAAGGTCTTGGAGGTGGCCGGGAGCTCAAATAACAGGGTCAATTAGAATTATTTCTCTCTCTCCAATTCCAATGAACAAGAATTACTCTAGTTGCTAGCAGGAGCAGAAGTACAAAAAAGGAGCAAGGACAGAAAAGTGAGTTGTATCACTTTAATGATAGGGCATGTATCACAAGAGCTTCTATGATACATCCTGAGCTACATCCTGAAGATGGCTCCGAGAGAAGCCACTTGGTGGCAATCCCACTTGCCCTCAAGTCCTCCTGTACAGAGGTTAACCTCCAGCCACTCAGAGTCATTTGAATGGGTCCTTAGGACCAAAATAACCCATGTGAAATGTAGAGGCACTACAGAATGATACATCCATTAAGACAGAAATTTGGAAAGCATAAGGGGGCTCATCTCTTCTATCACCACAGAGAATTCAGAGCTTTTATGGTAATTCTAATTTTTCCAAGGTTCAATTTTCACATGGTTAAAAGTGATCTTTTTAAATGGCTCTGTTTAATTTATCTAAAAAATAGAATCAGAATATCTTTCTCTAAAGGAATTCTAGTATGAGCTCTAAATAATCACTCTCTCTTTCTCTTTTATCCACTCTTGGTCTTTCTTTGTGTATATTCTTCCAAACACACTCTCCCTAGGAAAAATCCTTGGCAAGAGCAACTTGGAGGTAAATCCATTGCTGTTTTTATGATTGTCTCTGTGGAGTGAAAGCTTATTTCTATTCAGGAACACACTTCCAGAGTTGAGATTCTCCTTTGGGCATTATAGTTAATTTGATGAAATTGTACAATAATCTTTTTGTTTCTAATTCATGTTCACATATTCTTGATCCCTCTGGGAGTAAAGTTCAACAAGCAGAATGAGCCCAGCTCCTCATTAAACGATCCTAAAGATGACATGTTGTACTCAACTACAGTCTGGGAAAATTGCAGAGAAGAGTCAAGAGGCCACGAAGCTCCCTTTCCCTTTGGGGAGTAAGAAACTGAAGTAATCAATACCTGTCCGTCTTTAAGGAATGGACTATTACCTAACACACATGTGGCTCTAGGCCTCTGCAAGACCACTAAAATAATTCCATCATGACAAAAATGTAAGCTCTATTTTATTTTTCAAACATTCAGGTAGAGGCTTTGATGCTCTCCCTCCCTCCAAGCCTCAGAAATACCCAATAACTAAAGGGAAATGAAAGGATCAAACAGTTATAAGAGCCTATTCTAATTCCCAAGAAGCTTCTTTAACTTTCTTTTCCCCCTTTTTCGTGTTAAGATACATAGACATGGACTCTACTATTATGTCTGACATTCACTAAATACCAGCAATATTCTCTAGGCCCCAGACATTTTAATATTAGATTTGAGCCCTGTCCAGTGAGGCCACTGAGTAAGTTCAAGGACAAATAAAACTCACAATAGAAAGCAGAACAAAAAAGTGATGGATAAAAGGTGCTAATGAGTCGGTTTTAGTTGTTATCAATCTGTGTGTTTTTAAAACAGGATCCACACCTCTAGGACAACTGTCCTTAAGAAGCAATAAAGAATTCCAATCTGGCCACACACCCTGCTTCAGACAATCTGGGTAACATGAGTCTTCTTAGTTTAAGACAAGAAATAGAAAGAAGAGTCATTTTAGGTCCTGCCGTTGGTAATTCTGAGACTCCACAGCCTGTCTATCCAGAAGATTGAGATTTTTTAAGCAAATGCCTTATTTTGTGGTTTTGATGTTATAGTACTTTCTGATCATTAAAGGAGCAGGGGAAAAGAGCTCTCATTTTAAGATGCTGGAGTTAAACGAAAATCATTTAGAAAGAGGCTCTGAAGCCAAAACGTTTAACAATATTTTCCAGCTTACAGCCACCTATAAAAAAGCACATGTGCAGCAATAAAACAGAACAGGCAGCCTGACTGGAACATAAAGAGAGATAGACGGACAGTTGTCCAACTTTCAAAGAGCCCCGGACATCAAATGTTGAGTGTTCCCTGGCATGAGGGCACTGTACTCTCCTCCCCTTGGAAGGTTAAGAGCTCTCTGCAGAGAGGTTAAGCTGAGCAGAGGCAACCACAGGGGCTTCCCCATTTTGCTAAAAACTTATAGCTGAGGCCACAGTATTTGGTGAAACTGGAGAGAGAGAGAGAGGTACTTTAAATAAATGGCCATCACTTCCAAAGACTCTTTGAAGCATCATGGGCAAGGAATAACTATGGCGAAACTGTGGGGTTATCCAAGGGGTAGACTAGCCTTGTTGTCCAACACATAGGGAAAGACATGACGTTTGAGGCTCCATGATCTGGGTTGGGAATTTAGCTCCAGTATCAACTAACTATATAACCTTGTCTAAGCTCTTTACCCTCCTTCATCTTCATCTGTAAAATGGGATCACTGCTAATGGCCTGGCAGTGATGTCAGAAGAGTATTAAAGAGATTACAAATGACAACCATTGGATTGTCTAACAGGTGCTCAATGCATGGTAGTTTTTCTTAGTATTTATTTTAACTCCCATTTTTCCTCATATGTTTTCTGTCTGCTGAGCTTACAGAGACTCCTTGCTGTCAAAATTAAGTTGGAGTGCAAAGACAAGGGCATGCACACAGAGAAGATGTTTTCAAATGTACCTCCCTCCTGCAGATAAATCTTTTTCTTTAGGGTAGAAGGTTCTAGAGAGCAGACTTCATTCACTCTAATCGTGAATGGTCACAAATGGTCATACCAATAGGAGAGTTCCCCTGCTGGAGAAAAGCAGGGTTCCCCCCTGGAACAAACCAAGGAAAGGTGGATTGTCTGATTTCTCTGATTGTCTGCAGATGGCATGGAGACCAGTTTTAAAAAAATCTGAGTTATACTATACAGAATCATTGCTTGTTAGAGTTGAAAAGCCCTTGGAGATTATCCCACCACACTCCTTTATAGTACAAGTTTTATTTCTAATCTATATCTCACCCTCATCCATAAAAATATTTGAAACTGAGATTCAGAGACGTTCAGCGACTTTTCTAAGGTCACCTGTAAACCAGATCTAGGGTCAAAGACATAATTGTAGGTGGGAATGGGGACACGTGTATTACAGGCATATCCCAGGATAAATGTAGAGTTTAGGTTTTTAACTAGGAAAGCAGAAAGAGTAGAGATTCCTAAGTAAATGGAGGGAAGGGTTAGGAGTTGGGGTGACATCAGTGGCATCTGTGAAAGTTGCTCTCATGAACTTATGAGGTAGAAGGGTCTTAAATTTTTACAATTACATAGTGCTGACAGAATCTTGTTTCAGGGGCAGAGGAATTTATGCTGGAGAATCTAGACATGTTCAGATTGTGAAAGAAACAGCAACAAATCCCATAGTTCAATTACATCAACCTTTTTATGGAGACATTTCCCAATATACATGCTCCCTTTTTATTCCAGCTTAGCAGGTTTTTCCAACCAAGTACGTGCTCTGCAAGCTATGGTGCTATGCAGAATTCAGCCACCTTCCTAGCTAATCTCAACACATGAACACAGTTTTAAATTTACTTTTAGCCAAGAGACAGTGTCTATGTAACTTTTAAGACCATGTCTTCCCTTTAAGGTCTAACCACAGGCTCTGACAAAGACAACTCCCTCTCCAAAGGCCAGCTAAAGACCATATAATATCAGTGGCTTCCTTTAATGATTTTTTTTATCCCAGCAGTTTTCATATGCTTTGACTACAGACAAGAAACAATAAAACACGTTATTAGCCAGAGTATGAAGTAAGCCAACTTTGAAGTTTCCAGCCTGAACTTTCTAGCCCACTTCCTGCTTCTTTTCCAGCAACCTTTCAATGTGCAGTTACTCAGCATCCCTTCCCCCAAGATCCTCCGAAAAGAGCTGTAATCAGTTATTTACTCCTCTTTTTGAACCTCAAACCCTCTCCTCCTAAAGGCTGAATCACATGAAATGGCCATTTGACCAATTTTCATACTGAAAAACAATTGCATATGGTTCAAGCTAGCAGTGTTTGCATCTTGTGTTTTATTAGTAATTGTGAAATGAAAAGAGCAGCTTTGTATTTCAGAGGCAAAATGACCCTTAGATGTGATGTAGCCCAGCTATTCAGGGTATACACTGAGCCACTAAGACTTGGATTGGGGGAAGGAATTAGGAAGAGCTCAGGATGACTTGACTCCTATTCCAGTGCTCTTATTTCCATAGCAGGGGTCAGTACCCTTTTTGTCTGTAAAGGGTCAGATTGTAAATACTTCAGGATTTGTGGTTTCATAATTATTCTATGCAATCATTGTAGCGCGAAAGCAGTCATAAATATTATGGAAGCAAATGCGTGTGGCCGTGTTCTGATAAAATTAAACAAAAAAAGTTGGGGGGCTAGATTTGGCCCATGGGCAATAGTTTGCCAGCACCTGCTCTCTAGCATTCTTAGACCTAAAAATACCTGCAAGCAGCTAGGTGAAGGATTTGTATATTGAGAGCTTGTTCAAGGATGCCGATCTGGCATAAAGATTTCACCTGCTTCTCCATTTAATATGTTTTACATTTTCCTTAAAAAGTAGCCAAGGAAGCCTTCATTTATTCTTTAAAGCGCAAATTTGATGGCGATTGCTTGTGGGCACACAGGTTCTCTAAGAGTTTGCAATATACAATCTACAAAATCATCCAGGATTGGAATCCAACTCATGACTTTACTTGCTGGCTACATCTATAAAATATGCTGCAGACGAGAGGAATGGAACGCGTTAGAATGTGGTAAACACCAGGATGTCTGAGCAATAGAATTTGACTCAGGGCCTCATGGAGGGCATTTTGATGGCTTTAACAGTCATCTAATTAGACCCTCGTATGCATTAGGTGAAGGTAACTTCATTGTACCATTTGCACATCGGGGGGGACATGGTTTGGATTGGCAAGGTATTTCAGATACAGGGATCCTTTCCTTTTCCTGATAACCAAGAAACCATTTCTGCTGCATCTGCTTTCCACTTGAACTTCAGAAGCATGGGAGAATGTCACCAGCAATTCGAGAGTACTTCATTGGCTATACATTGTGGCCAGAAATCCAAAACACAAAAGGGAAGAATTATAATCAGGCCAGTCCAAGAAGAAAAATAAGCTACTATTTGTCAGGTAATGATAATATTGTGATTGTAATCAACATCCCTGCAGTGAAAGTCTGCCTGCCTGTCTCTCCTTACTCCCTCCTTCCCTCCCTAATTTTAAGGCGCTGGGCCAGAGGCTGAGGGATCCTAGTTAGTTGGAACAAATTCCCTGCTCCCAGGGAACTAAGGATATACTAAGGGGGAAAAGTTATGGCACAAAAACCGCAATACAAAAAAATTAAGGCAGTACTCCAAAAGAAAAACTAAGTACCAAGCAAATATTTGGAGGAACTCCTTAAAGAGTAGGAGAATATGAAAAAAATTATCAGGAAGAGCTCTAAAGAGCTTCTGTTGAGCTAGCAGCCAGGAAGACCTTGGAGGAAGTAAATTGTGAATGCCTAATGTGTCGCAGTTGAATCAATTTGCTTTTTCACCTTCAGATGTCAAATCAGGGAAACTTTCTAAAAGATGGAATTGCTCTCTGGCTACCATAGCTTATCCTTGATCAGGCAGGACTTGTATCACATGATTTGGGTGCTTTCAATGAGTAAGTCACATCAGTCTTGAAGAACTACTAATGCTGTCTTATTTTATAAGACTTTAACCCAACATTTTAGAGAAGCTCTATCTGAGAAAGAAGCAGCTTAGCACAAAGTCAAAAGTGGTCAAAACCACACACACAAAAACAAACAAACAAACAAACAAAAAACCACAAGAGCATATGTAACATGAATTGGTAGCAAAGGACTCTGGGAAGTTGATAACAATTATAGACAGCTTCTTTTCATAGGAAAAGAGTAAAAAATTTAAAGAAGACCCCACAGCCAAAATTGATTTTAACTCCAGGATTATAATTAGTGATTTTTATGGTATTATCTCCCAATCCACTGCTCACATTATTTACCAAGCGGCCGATTCTTTGAGGTTTGTTGGCTACATCTGCTGATCTCCTTTTGTATTTGCATTTTATGAAGCCAAGTACCGGAGTGGCTTGGAATGGCCACATTCCAAAATTCACCGTTTACCTAGTTCCAAACTGTATTTCTACCCACAGAACTAAAAGTGAGTTTCTAAGCCAAAAGAATTCAATTGCCCAACAAATTGAGAACTCACCCTGGGCACCGACCATCTTGTTTTCTCAGGTCTGTTAAGCCCATCAACCAAGAGAAAAAGAGCAAATTCCAGGGGCACTTACTTGCGGGCGATGGGGTGCTGCACCCACTCGGGGGAGGGTGGCCATGAAGGCCATGGAGGGGAGGCAGGGAAAGTCCTCCGATGACCGGTGGGAAGAGTAACGGGTAGGGCGCGGCTGGGTAATGAGTCATGTGTCCACTCACTGCAGGGACGGGACACGCGTGGCCACTGCTGGTCATGGTTCAGGCCTCACAGAATGAACGGGGCTCTGGGGCAGGTGCACATCACTCCAGGCCTCGATTCCCAAGCAGGGGCGGGAAATGCTGGGCACAGGCTGAGGCCGAGCTGCCTCCTGGGCCAAAGGCAAGACTGCTCAGCAGGCCTTCTGGCTTCTTCCCAGCCTGGTTTCTCCACCTCCCATTTTGTGCAGCTGACTTGCTGATGACAAGAAGGATGACCTTTTCATTGAGCTTCTCAGTTTAAGGCTGGGTAGATGCTATAGCTGTCAAAGTCCAGAGAGGCTAATCCTGTAAGAAAAAAAAAAAAAAAAAAGATATATATAAATCTCGCATGTCAAAAATATTTTCCATTTTATCAAGTTATGCAAAAAATCTCTAATATTTAATCCATGTCTACTAATTTCCAATTTTTCTTCTCTACTCACTACCTCACAAAGATTCATAATTTTCTTAAATTCTCACATTGTAATATAGAATAAAATTATACAATTTCAAAATGGCCCTGACTATCCTATATTAAATAGCAAAATCCCCTACTCCACGGTCATTCCCTTTGAGCCTCACTCGCTTAATTTTTGCTCCGTGGCACTTAAACCCCTGGAGACGTTATTCGTGGGCACGTTTGTTTTTGTCTGTTCCCCCCACACACACACTAGAAGGTAACCACTGTGATGGCAGAATTTTTCTGTTGTTAACAGCTGTATTTCAAGTTCTTATTAAGAGTGCCTGAAAGGTGACAGCTGCTAAATAAATATTTGCTGAATGAATGAATGAATGATGATGAAAATTTGCTTCTTGCTTCCTTTTGAGAAATCAATTGTTCGATGCTGTCCTAATGTGAGTGCTTCCAAGATTTTACATGTTCTATATGAGCAACTTTTGATTTTAATGCAGCCATTTGGAATGACGTACCCAGCAAATAAATAAAACTGTAGGAGTAAAGTCTAACCTAAGTTAAGTCAGGGACACAGCTATCAAAGATCAGTAAAATATTTTATACGCATTCCTCATCGCCACAGTACACACTTTTCTCGTGAGGGAAGACCACATCCTAGTATTAGGAAAGAGTATTCACACCAAATCTGATGTCATGGCAGTCAAAAAGAAAAGGTGGGATCTGGGTGAAGTTGAGAACAAAAACCCAATAAGGCCTATTGATTTATCAGTCTGTGAAATGAGCCGGTTTGGTTATTACAAACCCCGTAACACTGTAATCAATGATGACTTGCATTTATTGTTTACCACGTGTCAGGCACTTCAGCCCTTGGAAGGGTCCTATGTGGTAGTTATTATTATTTTTATTTTACAGATGAGTTTACATGATGGCGAATTTAATTGACTTGTCCCAGAGTCCCGGAGTCAGTCTATGACTAAGCCAGATCAGAACCCAGGAGCAGCTGGCCCCAGTACTCTTGCTCTTCTCCCTCCACCCAGCAGCACTTCCGTATTGAGCAGCTGCGATGTCCTCCTCGTTGTACCCTCCAGAGGAAAACCCCATAAGGAGTCATGATGTGAGTGTCTGTCCTCACTCAGATGACATTCCCCCAGGGCCCTGGATTCCTGGCCTATTAATATTAAAAATAAGCATCGTCAACAGTGAGACCATGTGGTTCCAGCATCCCTAGAGCTCCAGGGAACTTTACAAAGGAGACCACATTCCTAGCCTGGTTTGTATAACCAACCAACTCCAAAAATGATGACCCACCGAAAAAAGACAGAAAATGGACTCTGCATCCGTTTTATCACAGAGGTAAATGCTTTCTGTGCTTTTGCTTCTAAAAATCACACACCATTGAGTGTATTTAACACTTTTATTTTTGTAGCCTGTAGCAAATTAATTAGAAAATAACAATGCCATTTAGTATTTGCTACATTTCCATTCAATTTGATTTTTAAATCGCACACAAAGCCTGGCATTGTTATAAATGGGCCCTCCTATCTCCTTTAGACAAACTATCCCATTAACTGGTGGTGCTGCCAGTTAAGCAAACCCACCCCTGCAGGGCACAATTCTTGGATTTTTAAAGCTGTTTGTATGCTTTTACCAACCAGGGACCATTTCTACTCTCAATAATCCTTCATTCCTCTTTGCTTTCAAACACTGCAGAGTTTCGGCATCTTGCCTGCCTGGTTGAAAGGTCTGGTGTCATGCATGGGATTTTTAAAAAAAACAAAACAAAACGAAACTACTTATACGGATAATAGACAAAAGGAAAAATCAATGTGTCGGGAAAATCCAGTTGTGCTGGTGGAAAACTGTCTGAACAGCCACCGGGCCTGTGTTCACATATGTGACTGATTAAGGCTATTCCTGGAAGCAGAGAATTTCCTTTGTTTCAGGATTTTAGAAAACACACGATCAGTGGTAATAGCAGTACTCTTTTTTTCTTCATGCCTAATTTCAGTTTGGGTTCATTTGGGTTCTTTCTTTCCCCATTGGAGGCAAAGAAAACAGGAGCCGGGGTAGAAAGAGGAGAAGGAAGTGGGGACTGGGTCAGGAGGTCTTGCTTCTACAATTTTCTACCCAGGAGAGTCTCTGGGTATCAGTTGCATCATCTGTAAAAGGGGGCGAGTGAAGAGGAGTAGGTTTTAAATCAAGTTTGCCAAACTGTTGTCCAGAAAACTAGTGTTTTACAAGAAGTTACTAAATGTCCCTTGACAAAGAGGAAATGCTGAAAATATTTTAGAAGGAAGAATAAAATAGCCATATGCATGGTTGATGTCATCGTGCGATAGTTGTGCTTTGATAAATAGGTTGTCACAGTGGAGAATGACAGAAGATAGCACGATGAATCTATTCACTAACCACAGGGATGATCTATGACCATTGTGTGCCTGGGTTCTCAACAGTCTTCCCAAATCTTAACAATTATGACTGTATCTGTGATCTTTCATTACTAATTCATCAGTAGTATAAATTTGTTATTCCTCTTTTTTTCTGTTATAACATTAAAAATTAAGTTTTAATCATTTGTCATGTTTAATTCTCCAAAATTGTTCTGGATACTTTTTTGCAGCCCAAATTTGCAAGTACACTCTTAAGCTTCAACTTCTGAGCATTTTTTTAAAATGTATTTTAGAAACACGATACTTACCATAATTTTTAATGGTAAATAGTTCCTCTAAACCAGGGGTTCTCAAAGTGGGGTTCCCAGGCTCGCTGCAGTAGCATTACCTGAAAACTTGTTAGAAAAGCGAATCTCGGCCCCATTACAACCTACTGAATCAGAAACTAACAGGCCTTCCAAGTGATTCTGCTGTGTGCTAAAGTTTGAGAACAACTGATCGAGACACAAGGTTGGCAAGCATTTTCTGTAAAGTGCCAAAAACGAAATATTTTAGATTATGAGCCATACAGTTTCTGTAGCAACTACTCAACTCTTGTTGTAGCAACTACTTATGGTAAAAAATCAGTCACAGACAATACATAAATGAAAGGGCGTAGCTATGTTACAATAAAAGAGTCATCTGTAAAAATACACAGTAGAAGCAGGCTGCCAAACTTGGCCCATGAGCCATAGTTTGTTGACATCTGCTCTATGTCGATAAAGAAAAACAGTAATCCCCAGCTTCACCACTCCTCAATCTTAAACCTCACTACCTGGAGGGAGTTAATTAAAACTATTTTAACTCTTTCTTTTCTGCTGTTATTTCTATCTATATTTCTAGATGGTACTTTAAAACTATTTTTTTTTTATCATTTTATAGAATTTTCTTTATTATTTATTGGTTTTGAATATAAATCTTATTTAGCTCGCTTAGGCTATTGCCCACATATACAAAACTATCTCTTTTCCCTTAATGCTAACATAACTCACCACAATTTTAAAAATGGAAATCAATGTTTACATTACTATGACTAGATAAATATTGTTACAGCTGAGCAATATAAAGTACTATTCTGGCTCTTTCTTGTAAAAATTTTGTTTTTTCTTCCCCTGGAGTTCATAATTGCTTTGTTTACATAACTAAATTACTTTTCTCTGCATCTGCGAGTAATTCTTCCCCAAACTCTCTTGCAGAGTTGTAGATCTCTTGTCCACTTGGTCAGACATGTCATATGAGTTCCACGATTTACTTGGAGATACCCCTTCCTGCTCCAGGGCTGGACGACCGCTTTCCTAGCTTCTTGAATAGATGTTAAACTAGGGCTTTCTATTATCACCTCTCTCTTTTTGGAACACTCTTATGTAGATGTCATGTCTTTTTCTTACTTGGTATATTTTATTTTATTTTTTGGTCTTTTCCCTAGTAGCTTTCTGAGAAATGTTACATGGGAAGTAAAGGTTTTGTAACTTTGCATCTATTAAAATATTTTTATGCTACCCCCACATTTGTTTGATAGTGTGGCTAGGTATAAAATTGTGGCTTGTGGATTGAGAATATATTTTTTTCTTAGAATTGTAAACATTGCATCATTTTTCAAACTTTCTACATTGCTTTGGAGAAGTCCAATATTCTTCTGATTTCTGATCCTTTGTGTGTGTGAAATTCCTTTTTTTAAATTGAGGATCTGGGAGGTAAAAGGGAAAAATGTGTGCCTTTAATTCATTATATTTCACTGGAAGTTCATTAAATTTTAAAAAAGTGATATAGGTCAAGTAATTTTGGAAAATCTAGACTGGCTGATTCCTTATCCTTTCTAGCTCTAAATTTCTTCTCTGAAAAGGGAGTTAAAGATTAACTACAAAGAAAGAGTTCATTCAAGACCCCATGTGAGATAAGGCTAATTCAATCAATGTCTAAATTGGTACCCCCAAGTGGCAAAGATAGAAGGTAATGGCCCCAATCTGGAATTGAACAAAAAAGTGAGATTTGACCTGCCATCCTGGACATGTTGTGGGACTCTGCCAAAAACTTTCTGCAAATAAATAAATTAAATTAAGATGGGATTTGACCTGCCTTAGCCATGCACTGCAGGCAAGTTGGAAATTAGATATGCCATTTAATGCATTGATGACTTGATGCATATTTTCTTGAAGACTGACTTAGAGGTCTCGGGTTAGAAAAAAGTCTGCCTTGGGGCAAGGGAGCAAAACACTTTAATGTGGAGAGGAGTGTTAGTTTTACACTGTGCTACCTTGGAGTATAACCCAAGCAACAAAACTGTCAAGAATTTTGAAGAAAATGCTGTATCCATTTCCTCCTACTGCAATTTAATGGCACTGTGGCTGTTGTATCTAACATAAAAAAACAGCAGAAGTGAACAAAAGGTAGACTTTTTAAATGCCTTGTGATGGAGCACAAAAAGTCCTCCTGTATTTTCTTGACTGATTCAGAATTTGTTGTGGGGAAAGCTTTGCTTCAATAGACACTGCATGCCTATTGCCTCCTTTTCCAATGTATTTTAGTTCGAGCCTACCTATTTAACACATTGTTTCCAGGCAATGCCACTTAAAATTTCTCAAATGCATTCAGCCAAATACCTGTTTCCAGAAAAAATGCCAAACTCAGCACAAATCAGTTGCTTCTGCTGCTGTTCTTGACAGAAAAGAAGCATGGCTGTAAGGAAGACAGTTTTGCATACTGGGGGTTTTGTTGCCTTTTCTATAATCCAGCAGCTTCATCATAAATATTGCTGATATAATTATGTTCAAGTTAAACCAAGGGGAAGCCACATAGAGAGACTTGAACTTGGCCAAAAAGAGATATTTCTTTCCTCCTTTGAATTTAATTTGGGAATGAAGGAGATAGAAGAGAGTCATGTAGAGGGGATAATGATCATTTGACATAGTAAAATGCCCCTGTATCCCTTTTTAGGCCTTTTTTTTTTTTTTTTTTTTTGGTAATATTCCATCTGTTTAAGAAACACAAACTGAAAAAAATGTATTTCAGAAAATAACAGGCAGAAATACATATCCATTAGAAGAGTTTAGCTCTAAGATTTGAGTTTCATAAATTATAGGAGCAGTAACGTAAACATGGGGGTTCAGGGAGTCAACATGGCCCAAAGTTGTTACATTTGTTAGTATTTCCCAAACCTCGGAAGATCAGCTCCCACCTAAGGTCTTTTTACATAGAGTCCAAAACAAAGTATAGGGTATGTATTGGATGAAATGTCTGCGGGTACCATTGCTTATGTTTGAGAAAAGTGGTAGCAGGTAACTCCTTGTGCAAAGATTTCATGCTTTGTACCACGAAATCCTCCAAACCAACCAGAATAACTGGGCTAGGATTTGGATCTCAAGGCAAAGTCAGTCATCTATAGGCTGGTCAGCAGTCTCTAACGCGGCCTTGAGGAAGAATCTGCCTAATGGCAGTCTCTACCTCGGATAGTGATCCATCCAGAGCCTAGGGGTTTTGAATGCCCAGTACACCCAGAAAGAGAAAAGACTGGCAAAGAGATGGAAAGACACACAGAAATGTAAGTTTGCAGAAGTTGTGAGGCAAAGGAAACCATGAGTGAGCAAGAGATAAGAGATGTGAGACAGAGTGGGGTACAGAACCAAGTCATTGGTAGAAATAAAGAGAAAATGAGTCACAATAGCCCCAGATGTGCTTCTAAGGCTGGCTTTACTGCCAAGAGTAGCCTTCTGGCTCTTGTGATGCCCTAGTTTTTAATGGTTCAGACTGGTTCAGGTTTGTCTCTTACTTCTTTCTTCCTTACAACAAACACCAAAATTGGATCTCTGGCCTTAAATCCCAGAAGAACTTTACTAGCCCAAGACGAAACTCTGCCCCTTTCAGAAGAATAAAGTGAGCAGTCTTCCAGCTGATTGTGTAAAGTTATAGACCACTGATGAAATGTCAGCTTGCAGGTTGATATTAAGTCTGATGTAGTGTTGCCAAATGGAATTTTTAAGTGTCCATTCATGAATGTTATAGTGCTAGAAAAGAGCTAAAGAAAGAGGCATTTGAGGTCCCTGGGCCCTTGCAGTTTTTGATTTAATATGGAAAGTATGAAAATAGAGTGCGCCTTGCTATAATCAAATTCAGTACGTATATGTATGCATACCCACTATTACTTGAAAATAAATTAATGCCATATTATATATTCACTTTATAAAAGAGAATTCATGTAATAGAAATTACAAAAGGATCCCCTAAAGTAGTAATTTTAAATATTAAATATTTAATATTGATGTAATACTGAAATACTACAATGCACTTCTAATGTTTGGGGCTCTAGCTACTCTTGAAAGTAAGGTCTAGCTGTAAATGTATTTTTAAAAAGCCACACTTGCATTTACAAAGTCAAGATGACATAAGAACAAGAGTTTCCAAGGCACATTTGGGTTATTTGGGTTGAATGAATGAGAGGTCACTTGGCCTCCACCTTAATAAGGAATTGGGACTGTTAGAGCTATTACAGAAGAGCCGAATCCTGTACACATAGGTTACCCATGTCCACTTGGATCTACTCAGGTTCTGGCACTAACATTGATCTCTCCACCTACCTGGACCAGGTTAAGGATGTCTTTGAAACTTCCTCCGATGGCAGGCAAGGTCTAAAATTTCTCTTGCTGTGAAATGGGTGAGATTTGGATACCCTTATTCCTTTCAGTATCCAAGTTATGATGGGATCTCTGTCACATGACCAACTCTCCCACACCTTCCACTGCTTTCTGGCTGAGGTCAGGATACTCTACCTAGCTCTTGCCAGATGCCTCTCAAGAGCTGCACCGTATCCCCCATGCCTCCACGTGCCAGCTGCGTGCCTATGTTACTCTGGACAGGCAATCTGGAACTATTTCTACGTGGCCCTGATCTACCTATAAAGGTGACCTCTGCTCGTAGTCTCCTGTAGCTGGGCCCACACTCCCTCCACCACAACGGGCCCTCCTAGAGAGGGGTCAGTGTCCACGTTGGACACTGTTTTGTCACACTGGTAACTCTTGAGAGCAAACCCTATGACTAACACCTCAGCCTTTTCCTGTCCCATGTTCTTTTTATTTCCCACTACCTTCAACTCTTGAGTTCAAAAGAAACATCACAGCTATATTCTCTAGATGAGAGCTTTCCAATTGGTGTGCCAAAAACGCGTTAAAAGTGTGCCTGTGGGTTTTATTTCCTCAGCCTCCACTGGCCAGGTAGGGCCTGAAGATGGCGGATGTGGGACAGAGGCCCTGACTCAGTGCTTCCATCCCTAAGCAGGCTCTTTTGGTTATCACCGTCGAACATGCAACTATTAATTTTCTGCATGTACCATGACGTAAAAACAAGGTTGGTAAGTACCACATCAGAATTATGATATTACAGAGGGCAGGGAAAACCCAATAAACTCATTTTTTAAGTTGTGGAAGAAATGCCTCATTTATTTTCTTTAAGTCAAATTTTGTTGCACTCTAAATCCTTGTTTCTGCCAGATAGTGGGAATTCAGTCTATTGTCACAGGGGCTTCTCCCCTTTACTCAGCTCATGCCAAGGAGCTGAGGTATTAAATAGTGTAAACCATTGGGGTGGGCATAATAAAAAGGACAATCACGAGGGCTGACAAGAATGTGGAAAAATTGAAACTCTCACAATTTGCTAGTAGGAATGTAAAACGGTGCACTGCTTTAGAAAATAGTCTGGCAGTTCCTCAAAAGGCTAAACATAGAGGTACCGTTTGACTCAGAAATTATACTACTAGATATATATCCAAGAGCACAGAAAACATATGTTCAGAAAAAAGTTATACACAAATACAGTATAATTATTCATATTAAACAAAAAGTAGAAACAACCCAAAAATCCATTCATTGATGAATGGTTAAAAAAAATGTGATAAATTCATGCAGTGAAGTCAGCCACAGAAAGTAGTGAAGTACTGATAAATGATACAACATAGATGTTGTGCCAAGTAAAAGAAGCCAGATACAAAAGGTCACATATTGTATGATTCCATTTATATGAAACATCCAGAATAGGCAAATCTACACAGACAGAAGTAGATGAGTGGTTGGCATGGGGATTGACTGCTAATGGGTTTGGGGATTATTTTTAGGGTGATGGAAATATTCTGGAATTAGAGAGTGGTGATGGTGGCACAGCTTTGTGAATATACTAAAAGCCACTAAATTTTTCACTTAATGAGTTTATGGTGTGTGAATTATATATCAATTTGAAAAAAGAAATATGCATCAAAAATAAATAAATAGGCCGCTGGGGGTGGGCTGTTGGGCCTTTGTCCACACAGGTTCTGCTTACCTGTGTCCATGGTCTGAGCCTGGATTGGCCTGGAAATCTGCTCTCTCTGCCTCTGTATCCTGGGCACAGAAATCTAGCTTCCCCAGGGGTAGCGTGCTGCCAGTTTCTGTGGACGAGTGCTCCCTTTATCGTGTACAGGCCCCATGTACTCCTATTGCCTACTCATCTTCAGGGTCCACCCTCCTTTCCCTCCCTGCCTCTTCTAAATTTTCTAAAATTCAGTATTATTTTCTTAGTTATGCGCCACCCCCCCGAACATGTTTCATCAGTAAAACTTGCATTTGTTTACTTAAAATATATACGCTTTATTGAAAAGAAATAAGTGTCCTTGATAGTCAGACCCACGAAACTAGCACTGGAAAGAGTTACACTCAAGGATACATACTTAGAAAGGTGAGAAAGCAAAGGGATGGAAGACAAAACTCAAACGATATGAGAGAAGAGTTGAACATTTGTGAGCCAATGGGGAACACAAAGAAATTCTGGAGAAACTGAAGTGCTGTTGACCTTTTGTCCTACACCAACATGAGCGGGATATATATTTTGGCCTTGGTTGGACAGATGCCCCGAGCCAGCTTTCATATCAGCTACGTGTCATCACTGACGTCCATGCCCTAATTCCAGAACTTGTGGCTGCTACCTTATGTATGGTAGAAGTGACTCTGCAGAAGTGATTAGGTTAAAATCACGAGATAGGGAGATTATTCTGCTGGGTTCTAAATGTAATCACAAGAATCCTTTTAAGAGGGAGGTTTGACTACAGAAGAGGCAATGTGATGACAGAAGCAGAAATTGGAGGATGCACTTCGAAAGCAGAAGAAAGGACCACAAGGCAGGGAATATAGAAGCCATTAGAAGCTGAAAAAGGCAAGGAAATGGACTCTCCTCTAGAGTCTAGAAGAAACTAGCCTTGCCAACACCTTGACTTTAGCCCAACGAAACTGATTCAGACTTCTGACCTCCAGAGATGTAAGAGGATGAACTGGTATTATTTTACACCCTAAATTTGTGGCTTACAATGCTAATACACAAGCCCACTCTGAACCTTAAAGGGCCTTGTCAAGCACACAAATGACTAACACTGACGTCTTGTTTACTCTGCAGGCAGCAGCCTGTTTTGCACAACTAGATTTTTTTTTTCTGTTGCCTGAGGGGGAAAAAAAACCTGTGTGTGGTGCTGGTGAGAGCAGATACTCGTCACTGGCTAGTGAAATTTCCTACAACCCTGAGGCAGAGATAAAGCCAAATAATGTCGGTTCTACAGAAGTTGCGATCTCAAGAGGAGGAAAGGGGTCAAAGTCAAGTCAAGAGGAGAGGCAAGAGTGTGGTATCTTCATTGGGAATTTACAACCATTCCTGACAAAGTGCTTAAAATGTTTGATTATTTTTGCCTTTCTCCTAAGTCATGTGGAAATAACGTATGGTCATTCATTTACCTGCAGCTGCAAGAGCTTTCTCGAAAATTGCCAGTCTAAACCCATATGATAGAACTATTTAATCTGAAATGAACAGGAGATGGAGCAGTTAAAGGAAAGAATGAGAGAGTTCATGTGTGCATGTACATGTAGAACAAAAATAGCAAATTTAAGTGAGTTTTTCAAATTTTTGTACTTAAGAATTTCCTTCACTGTCTTGATTAGCCTATCTATGGTTCTCAAGAGACTTAGGCATAGGAAGAAGAAGGGGTGGTGACCCTTTGCCCCCAAATAAAGATGTGTCTGAAATATCCCCTCTTATTCCCTATGGGGTTATAAGCCAGAAAATGATAGTGTCTAGAAGAAAAAGTAAAGGAACTGGAACACGAGATTTGGTCCTCTGCATTAGAGAATGCCTTATTTTCTTTTCAGGTCATCTCAAAGCTGTCTTCTCCCCGAGATCTGAATTTTTTGTTGTATGGTCTCCAGTCCCTCCATGGGAACCCTTCTCTGCTTTTCCAGCTGAGTATGAGAATGATCCCTAAAGGATGACTGGACTGGCAGATCAAAGGAGACAAATCTAGAAACTACTTTGCTTGCCTCAGCTGAAAGAAAGTGCATGTACAGTGTCAACAGAACATAAAACCAATATAAGAAACTTGCAAGAATATATTTCTGAATGGCATGTCTTTCAAGGCAGTCAAGGTAAGTGGCTCAGCAACTCCTTCCAATTATGCTGCTATTACTTAAGCCACTTTTGGAACACCTTTTTTTGGGGGGCGGGGGGTTCACTAGAGGTATTATACAGTAGACATTGCTATGTTCCCCCCAAATCCCATTTCCTTTTCTTCCAGTCACACAGCCAAACAGGATTTCTCCTGCAATTCAGTGGGCCATAAGACTGAGCTCTGGCTAAATGTGATATGTGCCCTGTCAGGGCCTAATTCCCTAAACATTCCTGTGGAATTCTACAGGCTCTCTCTCTTCCCTCGATTGCTGGCTAGGTGCAGAGGTCCAGTACAGGACTCTAGAAATACAACATGGAAGGAGCCTGGGTCCCCGAATGGTTGTGTGGAGCAGAATCTCCCTACTGACCTACAATGGATGATGGCATTAGTGAGAAATAAACCTCTACTATGTTAAACTACTGAGAGTTAGGGGGTACTTCTTACAATTAAACTGACTAATAAAGTCAGTGTATTCAATTATATGGAATATATAAGAATAATCATATCATGACTTTATATTTACACTTCAATCTCTCCTGCCCCCATTGAAATATTTTCTTCTGAAAATAGTTTTTAAAGTAAATCTCTCTCCAAGGATGAATGGTTGCCTCCTCACCAAATAAACTAATGGTTACTACAGAGGCAATTAAAAGGAAGAGGATTGCTGAAATAAGGACAGCTTCTCCAGGTTTCATCTCTGAAACCAATAGCACTTATTTGGATGCTAAGGAGAGTTTGTTTATAAGGGATTGTATCGCAGCAGGAGTTCAAGCCATAGAATTAGTTCCATTTTAATAATCGCTTCATGGCATTTTAATAACTGGAGCCTGATTTGGTTTGCTTGTAGTGTAAGGTGATAGCATGATCTTCCCGGTGGAATTTTAGTGGTCCAGTTCCCAGGATAGAGATAAGTTCGTAGAGAAATACAGCAGTATTATGATAGTTTGGCTGGTAACGCTTCTTAGTTTCTGTGTTTGGGCAGGAAATCATGCTTAAAGTATTTTACTTCAGTTGTGGTAATTTAGCATTACGGGATAAAATGCCATTTATCAGTTGTTTCATTCTTAAAAAGGCAAGATATCCAAATTTTAGAAAAGTCATTAATCCGGAATGTGTCGACTTGCAGGCATTCTGGATAAACAATAGTCTGCTATGTCTGTTTTGATGTGTGTGAATAAAAATTTTAGTCACATTGCTTTGTGAAGTCACATCTTGAAAACAGTGGTGGAGCTTATTCTAGGTAACAAGCAATAACGCTCCTATTAGAAGCCAAGAGTGAAGTCTCAATTTCATTGAGACTCAGTTTCCTGATTTATAAAATGAGGATGATAATAGCACTTAGCTCACAAGTTTGTGAAGAGAATGGAATAAGTTAATATATGTAAAGTACTTATATTTGTGCCTGGCATCTAGGAAATGCTATGTAAGTGTTAGGGAAGTTTTAAAGTGCTAATTATTCTTAATATTGTTTAGTCCATGAAAACGCCTGAAACATTAAGCATATTTGATTGATTAAGCCAGCTCATGTGCACACTTAGCTGGAAACAGAATAAAACACTTTAATTTTTAACAAATCAGACGTATGTTTAAATGCATATGCATACACACAAATATTCTTTTTTTCAAAAGTCAAATTTCTAGACTTAAATATCAATTTAGGAAATTTCTGAAGGATGTGGCACATATATGAAAACGGCCATTATTTCCCACTGACTGTAGTTCACAAGCGCCTGCTATAATTTCAATTATTTGAGACCTGGTCCAACAGTTCAGCCACCCAACAGCCAGGAAGGTCTGCCACATTCTTAACTATCGTGTCATCCCAGCAATCTGCAGGAGACAGCAGCTCTTTCAGCCCTGTTCTAGTTAAGACTAAGCCTGTTTCTCTGTTGCTTAAACTCTACTTTCAGAGGAAAAACATTCAGACTGAAAATTCCTCTGGGCCAAAACACAGCCTTGGGCATCTTACGCTAAGAGGGCCTCAAAAAAATCTGGCTGAGGCATTTTTTGAATCTGTTGTAGGGATGAGAACATCTCCATTTGGACTCTGAGCATACATTATTTTATTTTTTTATTTTTTGAAGTTTATCATTCAAACAACTGCTTACTTCTCTCTCTTTGTGGACAAGCACTTAAAAAATAAAAATAAAATACGAAATTGAGTGAAAATTCCAAATGCCATTTGTTTTGTAATTGGTGCAAGAGATTGTGTGACTGGAATCACTTAAAATGAAGGGAAATTAATAGCAAGAAAGCTCTCACTGGTGATGTGAATGAATGGCCACATTGCCATGACATTTTACTGCATCCACTCAAACAGATGGGATTCCGGAGCTAACTGGCCTTCATTGAGATGAATGAGATTCCACAACTATTAGCACACTGGCATAGAAATGGGCTGGGTTCAGTCGCATAGGCATTCTTACGGAAACAAAGACGATTACAAAGCTATCCTGTCCCCAGTGCCCATCAATGCAGGCCCATTCTTTATTGAACCTCATTCATTCCTGCGAAAGCTACATTCAATATCCGATGCCACTCTTCAGGCACCACATGGAAATCCTGAGCATTTGATCAGCTATTAACTCCCATGGATGCTGATGTGGCTGGTTTGGCTACAGAAGACCAAAGAGCGCACTCACAAGCGGTGATGCAAGTCAAAAGAGGGCCGAGCAAAAATCAAACATCCAGAGAAAAAGCAGACTCCCTCAAAAGCAAGCAGAGTAAGACCTCCTGAGTTGGCAAAGGTCATCTAAGACATTGAAATTCAATGAAGGGGGTTATAAGTTAAGGAAAACAGGCAGGCACCAGGGAACCTAGGCGGCTGTGAGAAGGCTGGGGGCCAATGCCCCTTTCCTATAGAAAGGAGCCAGCATGGGGTATGCTTTGCAGATGGGCTGGGGCAGCACACAGGCTGGGGAGCACATCTGGCACACAAGTGTATGGCCTCGTATTCCTAAACCAGCCATCAACCATCACGTGGAAAGAGGTGTATCGGGTGAAAGCAGGAGGAATTATAGCTGAGACATCAGAATGCTTTAAAAAAAAAAAAAAAGTGCAGGATCTCAGCCAAAACATTCTTCCCCCAGCAGATTATATTTTTAATCCACCTACTTAATTAGCTAGCTCCTCAGTGGATCAAATGATATTAGGGAGTTAGAATAACATTGCTACTGGAGCAGCCATTTAATTCTAGCAACTCTAAAGCAAATTATTTCATAAATGGAGAGTTTATTCAATTCAGTTCATTTCCAATTGAATTCTGAGCCCCTTCTAGGACCAAAGCACTGAGATAGACCCATAGGGGAGCAGAGTGAGGGAAGAACAATAGCTGACCACAATCTGTTGACCACTACCCAAATTGTAATGCAAACAAACTGCATGTCCGCTGGCATGGGATGAGAGAGAAATGTTCAAAGAAGGGAAGGGTCACTTACATTTATAGAGAAACTGAAAAGATTTGATGGAACAAAGAGCATGGATGCTAAAGATTGAAAGATAGAGGACTTCAGCAGGTAGAGATGAGGGAAAACAGATATAT
This sequence comes from Tolypeutes matacus, assembly GCA_026826555.1. Lineage (NCBI taxonomy): Eukaryota > Metazoa > Chordata > Mammalia > Cingulata > Chlamyphoridae > Tolypeutes > Tolypeutes matacus. Next base: position 9,253,587 of record JAKSZT010054202.1, on the reverse strand, counting down.
TTGTAAAGGAAGAAGAGCCCAGTTTGGATGGAATGAGGCATGTAGAGAGAAGCAAGTGACAAAAACCTACACTAGAGGATGGCAATGGGAATGAATAGGTTGGGGGATGGATGAGAGAATAATATAATTTAACAAGTGACTGAAAGAATTAGGCAAATTTCATTCACTCAACAAGTATACGCAATGATTGCTACATGTTATTGTCTTATGTTGGATGTTGGGGACAGAAAAATAAAACGACATATCACGGCTCCTCTCTGTCCCCGGTAGCTCACAGCCTGGTGGGGGAAAAGGCAACCCGTTATATTTGAGTTTGCTCCATTCTGGTACTAAGAAAGCACCTAGAGTCAATAGGGGTCAGTGGGGGAAGGGTGGTATCTGAGTTGGGGGGAGCATCTTCTACAGACAATGGAGAAAATGTAGGGGGTCAGCCAAGGACTAGGAAGAGACAAGACTTGAGAGCAATGAACTAGATGAAGGATTTTGCATGACTTGTTATGGAGACTAGACTTTTCTCCTGAAGAAATTAACTGGGGAGCTAGTGGCATGTTTGAAGTAGGGGGCTGGCATTATCAGACTGCATTTCACAGAGGCCACTTTGGCAGCTGTGTAGAGATGGGATGGAAGGTGACAAACACCTGGTTGCAGGCTGGGCAAGGAGACAGGAGACTATTGTAAGAGTCCAGCTGAGAGGCCTGAGACTTTCGTCCATGGCTATGATGAATCCAGAGGACATTAATGAGATAGCAGGGATAGAAGACAGCTTGGGTTGAAATCCCCTACAAAGGAATCAAGGCTCACTCGTGAAATTCTGGTTTTAGAAATTTCCTAAATGCTGGTGTCCTTACTCAAGATGGGCAACATTAAAAAAGCAGCAGGTTTCAAGAAGGCTGAACTCAGTTTTGGATGACTTAACTTGAAGTGCCTGGGAAGTATACTAGTAGAGGTGATTATTAAAACAGGTTGATGTTAAAGCAAGTCAAAATCCTATAGATATAAAATCCCTAATTTTATATCGGAAACATAGCTGGGTCCGTGAAAATCATCACGATCGTAGAACAGAGTAATTTAGGATGGATAAACTAAAAATGAAAAGCAAACAGAGGTAAATTCTCAAATGCAAAAGGCTTTTAAGTAGTGTGAATTCTCTGAATCCTTTTATATACCTCTTTCGAGACAATGGCCTTTAGACAACTCAGTAAATGTCAACTTTAATTTGCCTGGTTCTTTTATTTAGTAAGTACTTATTGAATAGCTCCCACGTATAACACATCAATGCTGGGCAAAATCAAGAACACCAAAATGGACAAGGCCTTGTCCCTAGCAGGAAGGACATGTGGTTCAAAGGAAGTGGATGGAAGTGACTGGAGCCCGTAGTGAAACCTGCTGGGAGATAGGAATGCTATGGGAGTTTAAAGAAAGGTGGCTCTATGTTAAAGTCAAAATAATCAGAGGGTGACAATACTGATCCTGTCCCTATTTAAAATTGATATTGTTCATTGTAGAATTTTTGGTAGTAATTTTGATCTTTAAAATTTGGGCATTTCAATATTATCTTAATTACAGGACTTTTTTGGCTTCCCCTTATATTTTGTGCCTGCAGTGAGTACCTCCCTTGCCTCATCCAGGTCCTGGCTCTGGAGAAGTTAGTATAGTTAAGGTTAGGCAGACAAACAACCTGGAATTATCAAGGCAAAATCATGACCTTTCCCATTGTTTCTTTTCTCCCTAACTTACTCTAATATCGGCATTACTCTATGTCTCTCATGAACATAGCTTCCTCCTCAAAAAACCAATTTAACAAGTAGCTACATTTTGAGCTTTCCTTTAGGACAAGTCCTCTACAGTGAACTACCAGGAGGAAGATGGGGCAAATAGCACAGATTTTACATGCTGCTTCTACTACAGGTAATTTCCAATTTATTTTATTTTATTTATTTTTTGGTAATTTCCAATTTAATATGAGTATACATTTTGATTTCCATTAAGACTATTCCTTCCCTCCACCCCCCCAAAAGTTCTAGGCATTTCAAAACCCAACAGAAATATTTTTGAGCTGACATGCAAAACCGGAATTTTCTGACTCATGCACTAGATCCAAAGCTCCACAGAGGTAGGAATTTTTGCTGGCATGTGCTCTGCTATATTCCCAGTGCCTAGGCTAGTGCTTGGACCAAGGTGGGAACTTCATATATACTTGTTTGAGCCTTGAAATACAGAAGATTCTTTTTTTTTTTTTTTTTTTTGATATACCAGGGCTAGGGATTGAGCCCAGGACCTCGTATGTGAGAAGTCAGCGCTCAACCACCGAGCTACACTGGGCTCCCCCAAGCTGGGTTTTTCACTTGTATGTTTGGTTTGTTTTTTAGGAGGTACCAGGGATTGAACCCAGGACCTTATACATGGGAAGCAGGTGCTCAACCACTTGAGATATATTTGCTCCCCATGGAAATATAGAAGATTCTGAATCGCTACAAGTACGAAGCTATTTATCCAAACAAATCAGAAGACATTCACATTGCTTAATTATATTATAGCTATATAATTTTACTGCTGTTCTATATTGACCCAATGCCCACAAACATTCAAGGCCTGATTTGCCAACCTTAGTTTTATTGAATTGTCAGATTCTGAACTGTCCTTTGGTAACAGCAAACGTTGAAAGAATGGATTTGAGTCAGGGTACTTTATACCAGTAACTCAATGATGAAATTATTTTTGCATGTTCTCAGTGGGGAATGAAATTTTGAGCCACATGTTGGCAGATAGTTAGTATCTGAGTGATATTTTGATGACTAACCTGATTTGGAAATTGTTAAAGCATCTAGGAATCATGTGTACCAAACAAAATACTTCTGCACGTGCATGTACGTGTGCATGATTGGGCATCATAATTCAGTACACCTGTCCTCTACTGAAATCCCAGCCCTCCCACAACTCATCTCTGTCACTTGGATTGCTTGGATTATAAATGTTGAACAAGCAATAAAGAATCCTGTGAAAATAGTAATTAATGGCATCATCAATAGATTCAAAATTCTCCCCTCTGTACTTTCCCCTAAGGAATTCCACTCTTCCTTTTCTCTCAAATGGCTTGTCGTAGTTTTCACTGGAAATAACATATAGAGCAGGGGTTTTTAACAAGGGGTCCGTGAGCTTGAATTGAAATTCAAAAATGTATTTACTAAATAATACACTGTATAGTGTGGACTTAGTAAGGGGTCACGGTTTTCACCTGACTGGCACAGGGGTCCGTGGGAAAAAAAAAAAGGTTAAGAACCCCTGATCTAGGGGAAGCTCCTACCTACCACTGCAGCCCCCGTATTTTCAGAAGCTTTGGATTTTCTTGTGAAGTGCCATCCACCTACTGACCTCACCTGTCCTTGTTTACTTTATGAATTCTGATGAGCACATAGGTCAAAGCATAACTGCTCTAAGTAGCACTTTAAATTATTTTAATATACTCCCATAAAAACTGAGCTGCCAACACTCAACATTTGTGGACTCCAGAATATAGGGACTACGTAGAGTCCTTTGACTCTACGAGTAGTTTTAATGTAACAGGCTGGTTGGTATTACTGTGTGTGTGTGTGTGTATAGACACACAACTGCGTGGAATAACATCTTTAATTTTTTCCCTAGGGTGCCTTGCTTAAATCTGTCTAATAAAGTGTAGTCTGCTTCTTTTCACCTTTACTTCCCATATAAATAAAAGAAAAAGACCAAGTCAGTGATTATTTTCCCCTTGTTTGTTTCAACCTTGCAACAAAATAAAACATCTCTGGACCTGAGACCAACAAGAGGCACCAATTACTCATCTATTTTATTTTTTATTTTTTTATTTTTTTATTTTTTTATTTATTGTGGGTGAAAATTAAAATTTTCACAATACATACCAACCTTTGCAAAATGATATATAAATATATATGCATATATATGCATTTGCTTACAAAAATGTTATTTATATATATATATATAAATATATTTTAAGAGGTGCTTAGATTACCCAAAATATTACACGGAACCCACTGGGATTCCCATGTTGCCCACCTCCCACACCTCCCACCACATCCTGCACAAACATCTACCACAAGTGTGGCCCACCACCCTCAATGGACTTACACATCCTGGGGCCTTGCCACCAACCATAGACCACAGTTCACATCGTAGACCACACTCTCTCCCACACAGTTCTGAGTGGTGTGTGCTGATTTAAAATGGCCTACATCCATTGCCACAACAGTACTCAGGACAACCTCCAACTCCCAAAGAAGCCCCTGTATTTCAACTGCTCATCCCCTCCCTGCCCCAAAAGTGTCAAGTGGCCACTGGCTCCACCTCATTGTTATAATTTCTTCCATTGCTAGAATCACCATATGTGAACAACAGAATACCATCAAGTCCACTCTAGTCCATAGTTCTTCCCCCAATCCTGAGGGGACTGGGATGGTGATGTCCACTCCACCTCCAAGTGAGAGAGGGCTTATATCCCATGGATACTTTATGACAATATTTTGTACCAACTTAAAAATATGTTAACCAGGTTTACTGGGAAAAAAGAGTAAGGTGTTATCCAAGCTATCCTAAGATAAAAAGACAAATGAGTTTAAGTCACAGCTATTCAAAATCAGATAGAAAACTAACTCTGCAGACATCCACATGTCTAGAGAGTATTTAAACTATTTCACTTTATAAACTCCAACGGGGGAGATGGTTTCTGCCGTACTGGCTTAGAGAATCACTTGGGAATGAATAATTCATAGGCTTTTTAGCAAGCCTCAAGTGCAAATCAGTCAAATATAGCAACATGATATTCATGCTGAATTTTTAAGTACTTAAAACATTTAGATGGAAACTTTTTCTTTTCAAGAGCACGGGAGGAAGGATGTCGTTTTCCTCCCTCTCACGTTGTCCTGCACACTTGCATCATGCGCTTTAAAAAAATCTATACTAAGAGATTTAATTAAACAATAAACCAGTTACCGTAGCAGAGGTTAAAAAAAAAGAAAAGCAACAAAAAACTTTCTCAGTGCTATGTTTTCTTTATTAACATACTGATGTGAAACTAAACAGAAAAAGCAATCTAATAACAAACATTCCTTTGAGACATGTTCAGGGAGCAAAAGGACATCCACTTATTGTTCCACCCATCCGATTGGGCCATATATGGCAGTGAAGGTACAATAGTCGGAAACAGGAAACAGACGGGCACATCTGTAGCATCTTATTAGCAGCTAATGGATATCTGAAAAGAACACGCAGATAATGCTGAATCGTCTGTGCCAATCTCCTAAGCAATTACTCTTAATTAGTGGGTTCTGTTTATAGATTCAACTTAGTGTACCCTTATGTATCAGAGATGAAGGCATCTGGAAAGCAAGAAACGACGCTCTTAAAGGAAAAGTCTTACAAGATGTTCCAAGATTTCTTTTTGGGGAAGTGAAACTTACACAAGCCTGGGTATAGGTCAACTTTCCCCTTTGTGAACGATTGACTGTAGGAAAAAAAATTGCCAAACCAGGCTCAGTGCTAAAGGCACTGTCTTTTCCTCAGGAAAATGCAAAGACAGTCAGCAAAACCAAATAATTGTGCAGAACAAAAATACTCTGCTCAATCTCTAAACATTTCCAGGAGGAACCATCCTCTCCCCCCCTCTGACCAAATGTGGTGCTTTAATTTGAGACGCAGGCACCTGCATTTAGTGCCTGCCAAATTGGAAGCCACGGGGCAAAATGGGTTATGTGACCAGCTGTATCACCATAAAAGAGAGAACACAAAATGGGTTTCCTGGGCCAATCTCGTCAAAGGGAATCTGAGTATAGACATATATCCACAGAGCCAATTGCTCACTGTCTGTAAAGGTACACTGTTATGTAAGTCATTCAGTCCCCACCCAAGGCATATCACATATGTTAATTTTTTTTTTAAACAAAAAGGAATTCCTTCTGAGTATGTTACTTGTACACATGTACGCATTTGTCTTGATCTCTTTCTTAGAGAGCCACCCCTGGGTCACGACTCTTGAGCTACTCAAACTATTAGAAGGTTTGGTTCTTTCTTGATGCAGAGCATTTCCGATTATCTTCACAACACATGTCAGAAGTCCTTTCCTGGCCTCACAGAATTTTTCAAAAAGTAAATTTGAATGCAAAACCAGTCTGCTAATGTATAATCTGCGATGGTTCTCCCAAATAATTCGTTGTGTATATGCAAGAAAACTGGGTTGTACTTCATAGGAGGACAAAGGAGAAAACTTACTGTCTGTAGTTTACCACAAATTATGATAAACACAGTAGATTTTGCATCTGTCATTCTGGAAGTCTAGGAGACTGTACGTGATCCCCTCCCAACCTACAGCACCGAAAACTAGAGAAACCAAGGAACTGACCTTTGTCACTGACTTGAGTGTCAGAGAACAGGCTGAGTGGTGCCTGCTCAAGGCTTGGGGCTGCAGCCAGGAAGTTCTAAGAGTGGGTGCTGGGAGGACCCCCCCTCTTTCCTACACCAACTCTGGACTTGCTGTTTTGCTTCTCAGACAACCCATCATTTTGTTACACACTTGCTCTGTTTTACCAGGGTAAGCATTTGATTTTTCAGTTCTAAAGTTTGAGATCCTTTGGAATTGTTCTGATGTTCATGCATATGGGCAAAGTAGTTAACATTTTATTAAGGATAAGTTCATAAACGGCATTCTTCTGCTGCCCTACTCTCTTCAGGAGCGTGACAGAGTTGTAAGGCAAAGAATGCCATAAACGAATAGAAACTTTCTTCATTGAACAGAGAGGGAGGGGGTAGAGATGAGGGAGAGAGGGAGAGATTGCATTGTACAAGCATTTAATTCATGCACAAACTGTATGGGCTGTGGGAGGCGGGTGGGAGACAGAAAAAAGTAATGTAAGTACCACAGGTGATTCTATCTTCCCACTCTGGGGTTTATGTTCCAGCCCTAAAATGCCAAAGGAGTCTTGAATCTGGAGCATCTTCAGTTGGCCTTCTCCCCCTGCAGGTCTCATAGTGTGTATGAGCATTATCCAACTTGGTAGACAATGGAAACGGCTCAGATAAGTTATGTAACTTGTCCATGATCACATTTTCTGGTTAAACTGTGTTTGACATACGTGCTCTTTATTATATATGATAATTATTCCACAGGTTATACATTTACATAAACATATTACTGCAAAGGATTGCAGGTGCCAAACCATACATGAATGGCCCTCTTTATGGGTGATTGAATTTCTAGAGTAATTTTGAAAATTCTCAATTTTTCTTTCTTCATGGATTTTGGAACCTATTTTTGTGGAAGATACCCACTGTAACTCCACTATATTTATTTTCCAGCCTAAAATCATCCTTCCACACTCATCTCCCTCCCCTTTTCCAAATGTATACAGGTGGTGATTAATTTTTCTCTTCTGCTCAAGAGTGTCAGTGCTAGGTGACGTTCAATGTAAGGTGAGGGGATGGGCATTTTGCTAGATGGTTTCCTTTGCTTCTCTATAGTGTACTAGAGTAACACTAATTCTTTCCTCTTATCTTGTGTCTTTCTGCTGCTCTGAGGCAAGGAAGATAGGTCAGACACAGAGAGCAATGTCTGAAGTGAGCTGAGAGGAGGGAGATAAAATGCAAAAAGATGGGGGAGGAAGCCGCTCACAGTCTTAATTTCAGATTGAATATGCAAGGGTAGACTTCAGCTGTGCCTTTAAAGGGAAAAGGACATATTTGGCGACTACTTACCTGGCACAAAACACAATTTTGTTGCTCTTCCCAACAACACTGGGAGGCAATGAATTATTATCTCTACTTTACACACGAGGAAACTGAGGCATATGCATTTTAAGAGTAACACGCTTAAAATCACAACGGAAGAAATTTTTGAGCAGGGTCTGAGTCTGCATTTTCCACTATGCCAGCCGCTTCCAGAAAGGAACAGCCATGGTGTGATGGTTAATTTCATAGTGTGATGGATGCCAGCAGAGCTAGGGTATGGTGTCTGGATGTTTGGGGAAGCAAGCACTGGTCTAACTGTTACTGTGAGGGTACTTTGTAGAAGGATTTGCATCTGCAGTCATTTCACTGTATCTCCAGATGATTGCATCTACAATCAACAAAGGAGCTTGCCCTCAGCATCCAAACAGTAGGAGGTCTTAAAGCAGGATCTGAGGATTTCAGAAGCCAGAAAGAACATCTGCCTTTTTTTCAGCCAGCAGTTTCTCCTGGGAACACAACTTCACCTTCCTTGGAGTTTCCAGCTTGTAGCCTGCCCTGTGGAATTTGGGCTTGCCAACTGCCACTGTTTTGCGAGCCAATTCCTACAATAAATCACTTAATCTGTATCTTTATCTGTATTTATATACATATCAATCTCTATCCTGTCAGTTCTGTTTCTCTGTATAAAACTGAGTAATACACTTAGTGATTACTTAGTAATTAGTGATCACCCCATTAAATATTCTAGGAAAGTCCCCTGCAAATCAAACTAAAAGATTCATTACAGAGATCCATAAAAATCTTTGGAAGAGCCATGTCTCACTATTCTAAACTCCCCGATTCAACTGGATCAACTGATCCACTGATTTTGTAACACATCAAAGTTATCATTTGTACAAGCATTTTAAGAATGATTTTTGTAAGGCAGCTACCATGTTGGTTGATAAATAAATTTTCTCTGAAAATTTCTACTCGCTGTTAATGGAAACAATCTTGGCTCTGGCCAATGGACTGAACAGTTTGTGCTTCTTAGTCTGTCAGCAAAGGACCATCCTAGCTGCCTCATTCAGAAGGCTTGCATCAGTATCTTAGAGGGTTAATTTTTGTTAATCACTGTCCCCTCTGTAATAGAGAAAGATGTGGCTTACATACTTCAGTCAGGGATTCTTTTGGTTTCAGGTAACAATTTCTGAGTGGCTGAAGCAGTAAAAATGTTTGACTATGTCCCATAAACAGCAGATTGGAGATAAGGCAGGCCAGAAAAGAAGCAGTGGTTCCATGCCATCAGGAACTGTCTTCTTTCTATCTTTATTAATATGTTAACTTTGTGCCAAGTAGTCACAGATGGTCTTTACATTCAAGGCAGGAGGAAGAGGGAAAGAGGTAAACTTTTTACCAGGAAAACCAAAGCTTCCTCAAAAAGACCCTACAAACTTCTGTGTAAGTCCGATTAGCTAGAACTGTGTCACGTGGTCAGCTCTGACCACACAGGAGACGGGAAAGTGAATACCTTTTCTAGGCTACTTAGTGAAAGGTGACATGGGAGAAGGAGTTTGATAAGGCCACTGACAATCATCATCTGCCTACCGCAAGACTAGTTTTTTTTTTTTTTTCAGACTGTTAATGTTACAACATTATTTTGGTACCAGATTTCAACACACACGTTACCTCCTTTATTTCTATGGTACAAGAAAAAAAAAATTCAAAGCCTGATACAAGTCCCACCTACACTTCCTTTAATGTGTATATATATATATATATATTTAACTTTGGATGAGAGGCAAAAGCTAGCCAAACACCATTCATTTCCTACTGAGTTTTCTAATGCCTTCCCTTTGTCACTCATAGAATGCCCAAGCAGTCCCTATACAAGCTTACAGTTACTATCACCCATAAATGCCAGAGTCTGTATAATTTTTGTTTATCCTCCATATACAAGAAATAATGGAAAGCCTTTCTGGCCGCAAACCATCTCCCCAGTTGGTGTACCATTTTTCATTAATTCAAAACTGAGACACTTATTCTGAAAATGAGACATAATATTTCAACTCAATTACCCAGGAAAATCTACATCACATGCTGACCATATTCTCTATACTGGAAAAATCCTCAGAATTTCTACTCTGGCAGTAAGTCCTTTGGCTGGTATGTGGCATCCCAGAAATGTGGTCACGGCTCATTAGAACAATGGGCTGCCCTGGCATGGGTAGACTAACAGGATTAACATGGGGCTCCTAACATTGGAATTGGGAGGAGCCAGCCGACAGGTAATACTTAATGGAAAGAGATGAAGAAGGGAGGGCAAGTTTCCCCAAACGTGTCGTAAGAAAAGAAGCACCTGGATTGTTAAAAACACAGATTTCTAGGCCCCAAGCCAGAATTGAATCAGAATTTATAGGACAGAGGTCTGGAAATCTTTTTTTTTTTTTTTTTTTTTTTCTTTTTAGACAAGTGCTCCAGTGAACTTTATCATCAGGTAAGTTTGAGAAACACTAGCAGTGGTTCTCAACCCTCGACGCATATTAGACCTCCACCTTCAGCCAATATATCAGCTCACACGGCCCAGACCTTATTTTTAAAAGTGTCTCTGGCATGTCTGCTGTGGAGGTCTGACAGTAGGTGCACTGGGTCAGTGGCAGGAGCTCTGGGATAGAGATCCACATGCAGCACAGGAGCGAGAAAGAACTGGAAACCATGGCGTGCATGGCCAATCCTCTGGGTCAGGTTAGGTCAGGGTTAGGGTTAGGGTTATTGTCCATGGCTGCTTTCCACCCTAAAATGGCAGAGTCAAGTGAAGCTGTAGAGGCCTCCAAAATATTTACTATCTGGCCCTTTTATAGAAAAATTTTAGCAACCCCTGAAATAAATGAACATCTGGATGGGAGATTACAAATAATTGTCAAAATAAGCACTGATTATATACAAGACACAGGTTCAAGGGCTTTGTATCCATAAACTCCTTAATCCTTTCCTTACCAATGTGGAAACCAAGTATCTGAGAGGTCAGGTAACTTGTCTACAGTCACAGAGCTAGTAAGAGTCAAGGCCAAGATCTGAATGTAGGCTGTCTGACTCCAGGACCTCCACACATATTTTTAATTTTATCACTATGGCTCATAAGCACAAATTCCGTGGCAAGCTGTAAACAAGCGATATGCTTCCAATTTCCTAGCCAGTGAAATGACAAAAGGACAGACAGATGTCTGAACAATCCAAACCACCGCTTGTCTTTCCCCTTGTGTTTCTTGTCCACTGGAGCAGTTAGACTGAGAAGAGTCATTCTTTCATCAAGCTTGAAAAATGGGAAATGCTGAACTGTACAAGTTCTTTTCCTTTTTTGAAATTTACAATGTTCAATATGACTGTCTCTATAAGCTGGGGTTTTAGGAATCACTCAAGGCTCCCAGACATATGGCATTATGATCACTTCCTTGGCTGCACGAAGCCTCACACCCTTAATTTGTTCCGTGATATATTCAATATGTTCCTAGTTTTCCACAGGGTCAGCAGGATAGACAGTTTGCTGGTAAAGATTACAGACATTATTCTGGAATACCCATTTGCTGGGGGCTCTTTGTCAGGGGAACAGCGAGGCGGTTGGAAGGGAAGACCACGCAGCCATTAAATGCACAGGAACTCAGCCCGTGCAGCGACTTCTAAGACAAAAATAGCAGTTTTATGGTCAATACTTTGCTTTACAGGGAGCCAATAAAGCAATTGAAACATATAAATAATATGCTGAGAAAACCCAGCCCACAAAAGGGCCCTGGGCATAGCTTTCTGGATCATCTGCCACTGACGGTGCAGCCCCCGTCATCCTGGAATCAGGGACAAAAGGCACAAAAGGTTTGGGTGTTACTTTAATCAATTTGTATTCCAAAGTTTGGTAGAATTCTGGTACGTGATATGCCAAAATGCTAATCAGGCAAGATAAGTGAAGGGGAGAGAGAGCTTGTGAGCCAGATCACCCCACCAAAATTCTCCCACCTGCTTCGCTTGTTGTTCATTGCCCTGTTTGTAGCCTGAAGGTGCCTGAACACATGCTCGCATTGGCCAGAACACGGCTAGCTCCAGTCCTTCCCAGGACTCATGAGCCACTTAGCATATGAGCCGTGGGTGAGGCTGGCAAGGCTGTCCCTCACCAGCGGGAAAGGTGAGCTGGGTCTACCTAGCATTAACGTCAGTTAAGACAAGTCTGTTAAGTGTTGGGCGCTATGCCAGGTGCCCAGGTATTTTCTAAAGAGTATATTATTTAGCCATTCAAACTTTTCTTTTTTTGACCTTGCTACATCCCAGGTTTTTGGTGTTTTTTTTTTTTTTTTTTTTTCGTTAACGTTGGGCTATGTGGATTTGATCTGAATTCTTTAACTAGAGAATATTAGTCTCTAATTCGTTGCTGACCTCTTACTCCCCATATTGCATTTGGGAACCATCTTCCTTTCAGTACCTACTCCTAGCCCCATTCTAGAACCTCTTCTACAATGCTTCTCTTTCTCAGAATTCCTGGAAAGGTCTGTTGGCCTCTCTTCACCCAAACTCTCTTCTACAATCTAAGGAAGAGGCCATCACCCATCTGGACGGTTTCCAATGGAAGTCACGGGTATAGAGAAATACCCAGGGACTTAACACCTTAGAGATGATGTACAATCCAGAAAGTCTGGAAAATGATGGAGGATAAATGGGGAAGGAAGGGGATGTCCCAAGGTTTGGGATGCCATTATTCATAGCAGCACAGAGCACCAGAGAGACGAAGAAACAAAGCAGTGGCTGCCCCTCTCCCAAGGATACGTTCAAGTCTTCCTTTATATTTGGCAGTCTCCCAGTCCAGGTCAAGTCACTCCCATGAAATGCAGAAAACAGACTTGGGCTACTAGATGTTTTCCAAACATCATTCTTTTCCTTCCTACCTCCTTACCTTCGTCTACTTCATTTCTTTCATCTAGAATGCACGTCCCAATTTCTGCTGGCTGAAATCCTCATTCAAATAGCACTTCCTTAGCCTCTTTTACTGATTCTGAATCTATATTGTACTGGATTGGTCCATTTTATGACACTTGCCATATTCTGCTTTGCATTATTTATCAGACATATATGTCAAATCACCTCCTATAAGAATGTACAATTCTTGAGGCTAGAAAATTTGCATAAGTAGTTGCTCAACAAATATCACTGAATTATATGCAGTAAGGGTTGTCATCTACCTAGGGAGATGGTTAAAGAGGTAGGCAAATTTGTCCCTACAACAAAACTTTCTGTTTTGGGACTGTTGCCTACTGGAAGGTAATGAGGAACTTTCAGAGAAGGTGAACTTCCTTGGGGGGAATTCTCCCATTCAGAGCTGCAGGGAAAAGAAATGAAAACTCATAGATTGACTGCTGGGCTTCATGTACGTGCCAGCTTTTTATCCTAAGAGCCAGGCTGAGACTGTGCATCTTAGAGAAGGTGCATTATCTCACTTAACCTTCAAATAGCCCTGTGCGGAAAGCACGGTTATTCCCATTTGATAGATGAGGAAATCGAGGCCCTGGGGAAGTTAGGCAACATGCTTAAGGTCACATAATTCCAGGGACCAGGGTGCACTTGCACCCAGGCAGTCGGATTCCAGAGTGCATATATGCATTCAGCCTTCTAAGTATAAAGGGGGGCGGCTGTGGGATATCCGGGTTCACTGCTATTATTGGGCAAAGGTAAAGACGTAGAGAACTTATCAAGGCATTTTTTGGTACCCCTGGTTAAGGAGGAGAGACAACGAGCACAGTGCCCGAGCTAGGATGGCCAAGCGACCTGGGGATCCTTCTCTAACCTATGGTTGTGTAACATACCTTTTGAGATGCCTTCCCCTGGATTCTGGATTATCATGGATTGCATCAAGGGGAACTTGATCGAAATCTAAAGACTAGACCAAAATTAATTATACAGCTTGGATAACTTGCATGCTACAGCGGTTTTTAGAAATGTTTAAAATAATGCAGACAAACAGTACATCTAGATGGGATTTACACAGGAAATCCAGGTCTTCCAGTGCCTCAGCAGCTCGCCTTCCCTCCTCGTCCTACACTGTCAGAGGAGTTTAGTAGCTGCTCTTTTCAATTTGATTCAATGTGTTAGCAGCTACTAGCTAAATCATAACCCCTAAGAGGCTGCAAGGTGAGTTGGGAGAGTGTGTTTCCGTACAGACTCCAGAATGGCAAAATGAGCAAAGAATTCCTTGGTTAAGAGATGATTTACCTAATACCAGTGAATACGCCAGGCTAACTTCTACTGGGCATAAATGCCCCCCAGGTAAAAGCTCAGTTTTTTGGCCTGCCCCAGCATTCAGTCCCTCTTTCTGAAACAGTCCAGGAGTTTCTCATCACTGACATGGCACTTCAGAAAAAATTCACGCATATTTCACGTACGTATCATTACCTCTGAGGTGGGATCCACCCAGGGAACAAAGACCCAGTACAGCACTAGCTCAGGCTTTCTTACCAAGCTGCCTCAAGTCCTCACTGGCCTTTTCCTCCCTTGTCTTGATCACAGATCCTGAGGGAGCTGCCAGCTATGGACTGCAGGTTCCTGGAGGTTTTCCGGGAGGCTGAAATGCCTGCCACTTGCCTGTTAACCCAAAGCTGCCATTCCCCCAAAGCTAGTGAGGATGGCAAATGGCTATATTCTCAGACATGCGGTCGACGGAATATTTTTTAAAAAATAGCATCAGTGGTGTTGCTCCGGAAGAGAATTCTAGCAGGAGGGGGAGTGCACAACAACCATAGCTGGGCCTTCCAGGATTATTGTGGGGTGAATGAGCAAGTGCAGAGCACAGGTTGCAAACCTTAACGTGCATGCCAGCCACTTGGGGGTCTTGATGAAAATGAAGATTCTGAGGCAGGTGGGCTGGGGTGAGGCCCTAGACTCGCATCTCTACCCAGCTCCCAGGGGCTGCTGCTGCTACCAGTCCTGAGCCCACACTTGGAGAAGGGCGCTCTGAGAGCCTTTTCCACATGGGCGTCGTCAGTGGTATTAGCATTTCCAGTGCCCAGTCTTAAAACCCTCCCATCTCTGAGCCATGCACACCCCACTCACCCAATTTCCACCCCATTATGTTGTCTGTAGATGGGGAGGACCATATTTCATTGGTTATAAAAGCAACTTCAATGTCTAAGAATCTGGATTTGTCAAACTCATCTATACCTTTTCAAAAAGAACTCACCTTAGAATTCTCTTACTAAGAGGATACGACTAAGGTACAAGAAAGGCTAATTAAAATACAAGAAGACATTCCTGACTAAACTGGGGGACACCTAATTTGGGAAATGGCGGGAGAGAGGCATCAAAGCCACAGGACTGAAATGCCAGAACTTTTACTCTCTCTCCATTTGAATGGCTTAAATCTGTCACTGTCCTAAGGCTACTCCCAGACAATGGGTGCAGGATGTCTCCAAAGAACCTCTGAAACTGGCTGCTTATTCCACCTGTAAGTGGCCACCTGGGAAGTGAGTGAATTGGGTCAGTACAAATAGGTCAGGTGCTTCCTCAAAACCACTAGCGATCAAAGTTAAGCTACAAACAAGCCAAAGGAAGCTAGTGCTGATTCTATCTGTACCATCCCTATACATCTAGTTTATTGAATTCAGATACTGGCAGAACGCATATTTTTTCCAGTGGCAAAAGTTATCCAGAGAAAGGCAAAGATCTTTTGAGAACATTTACCAGGTGCTAGTATAATGAATTTCATTCCACAGTGTTTTTGAACCATCTCTTATATAGAATCATATTAAAAGAGACAAGTTTTTGAATACAGAATTCTTAACTAATTCTAATTTAATCAAGTTAAGGTCGAAACTACTGGTTCATTTGTTTTGCTTATATGTGGCCTTAATTAAAAGTAATTATGAACATTATGTTGAAAAGCTCTACGGATAATTGAAAATAATTATAATCAATGTAAAATAATCTTGAACATTTACCTTTATGTCTTTTCTCAGAAATATTGCGTTTAAAATGTCCACTCATGCTCAAATCTGTCAAGAATAAGGATTTGCGTTGCTAATTAGGACGCTGAATTTAAAGCTTAAGTAGGAACATTAAGTAGTAAATATAAGTTGAATATTGTTCTGGTTTGCATTATCCTGCTACAACAAACCAGGAGGAGGGGTTTGAAGGAGTGACCTGGTTTGAACCAATGTTGAACATAGAAACTGGCAGCATTTTCTATTGGTTTGTGTGTGTGTGTGTATCTCAATTATAGCGCTGCTTTTAAAAGGAGCTATCATAGCCTCTGGGCAAGATACAAATGGCTATCTTTTATAAGTTCTTCACGGATATGTCTGCTTTCATCTACACACAACTGTAATTTGAGTATCCCCCAACAGGTCCAATCACCTCCTGACTCTTGGGCCTTGCCAGATGTGGGGAATTGCTTGAAAGGCAAGCTTGTTGGTCCCTGAAGACTGGAATTCCCAATAACCCCAAGGTATAGCAGCTGAAGTCAAAACAAAGCCTTCTTGACTTGTCCTGCTAGCCTTTTATCTCTTCAGTTGCCCGGCCATGCATCCCCTGAGTGAGATCTCAAATTTGATCTTAGGATGCTTTGAGTACCTTTTCTCTTGGATAGACAATGGCTCTTTAGGGCAGCGCTATTCTTTCAAAAGCACAAGCTTCTTTTAAACTCAACTAACCCTTGCTTTCCGGTCTTACAAAATGGTTCTGCCTCTCAATCATGACTGAGGGCTAAAAAGGCAGGGGTACTTGAGAATTGGAAGGGAGGACTCATTTGCAAACACTCTTTATATGGGATCTCAACATGAGAAAAAGGCTTCTTATTACCTAGTTATTTGCGTGGCAATAAACAAAGCTGCAGCTTTGTCTGGTAAACAGTGCTCTAAGATATGAATTTCCACTGGAAATAGAGACTCCCAGTCAAATTCAACAAGAATGTGTGTACAATTTATAAAGCTTTTCAAGCTTCAATAGCTGCATGGAAAAAAACTTTCTACCACAACCAAAACTCCTTTGTTTTTTCCATAGCTGAACAAACTGATTTCATTGGGTTTTTGTTAGTGATTGAAAACATTAATCAATCAATTAATCAATTGACACAAAACCCCAAACCAGCATTTACATGACCCAATATTCTTGAATTTAAAGATAACCAAACTTTTTAAAGCTAAGGAGACAGAAATCACATCCTTTAATGAAAATTCATTTTCCTGTTGCAGTAGAAACTATATCTTATAACATGAAGCTATGCCCTATGTGGAAAATGAGAAAGTATAAGCACTTCAGCTTCATTCCTTGAATTTCAAGTTCTTAAAACTTGTTTTCTTTGGCTTTATAAGATGGTTCATCTAAATACAATTTAGTCACAGGACAAAATCTTTTAAAATGGTAGAAATATTTAGCGTCTGAAGAGAATAATAGGGCTTTCGGTCCACATTAAGTAGCCTGAGATTGATGTACCTTTATATCTGAAAATCTTTGAGCACCTCCATGATTACACAAACAGCTTGAAAATCTGCCTGCTGCTCCTTGCTCAACACTATTTTCTTTTTTCAACAATTTAGGTGCTATCAAATCATTAATTCTTCTGTGTTCTCAAGTTCCAACGAGTCTGCTTGGCGGTTGATGCCATTATCAATCTTGGCCTAACCTAACTCTCCAAATTTATATGCCTCTACTTCCCTGTTGAATAATCTGCTATGGATACCACCAGTCTCTCCCCTGACGTTTCCTCAATCCAAATTCTAAACCAATGATGGTTCCTCCAAAGCCCTCTCTTACTCCCCAAAGCTACTGCACACTTGAATATTAAAATCCAGTTCCACCCCATTTATTAAACCATGCTGCCTTCCTAATTTAGCACATTGGCTATTTTTATATACTATTACTTAGAGGTATATGGCACATATTATATTCAGCTTTGTGCTGGTTCTTCTGCTTTCTATGGCCATTTCAATCGACGTCATTTAACTAGTCATGCATCATATTTTCATGCCGTTAAGTACTCTAGTGATCTAGAAAACCTGTCATTCATAAAATAAAACAAACCAACATGCCTTGTTGGGTTATGTTTAGCGAAATGTAAAATAGATATCTTCATTAATGTAAAAACCAAGCAAAGTTTGTACAAGTCATAAATCTATTAAAATAGGGATGATTATATGAATTTTTATAGGACCATATCTTAGTTAAGATAAAGGGAATCTTTAAAATAAAAGCATAAATAAGGAGAAACAGTTTATCCACACATGCCCTTTGCTTAGCTGTTGCTGGGTACTAATCAGGCAGTTCAAGCTGCACATTATATCTTCAATGAGGCCTTCAATTAGCACTTAGGATAAAGCTTCCTATCAATATCTCTGTCCGTCAGGGGTTCAGTCTGTTCTCCAGGCATGCTGAAGGACAAATGTGCCAACATATATTTTCTATTCTGGGGTTTTTCACTGCATATATTATAGGAAGAGTCAGAAAGGAAGGCTGCTGAACCCAAGATGGTTCTTGGGTCAGATCATATATGAATGCTGCTAATCTCTCTAAATGCCAAGGTTTTCTGATTTAAATATCTTTTATAAAACATTTTAAGTTTTAAACTTAACTGTCTTTATAAAAGAAAATTTTCAAATATAGCTTAAGCTTTTCCTTGACAAATCATTTCCAACACTCTGAATGTTCATCATGACACTGTGACACTCTGGAGATTGTGTTGAGCTTTGCTCTTTGGTGAATGCCTCCAGATGATATGTCCTATGTTCTGCTGTCTACTTTTTCTATTTTATTTTATTTTATTTATGCTTCATGCTCTCCTGTTTCAAAAAAAATGACAATGCAATAATATATATTTTTAAAGTCTTTGTGGGACGTGGATGTGGCTCAGGCGATTGGGTTCCCGTCTACCATATAGGAGGTCCAGAGTTCAATTCTGAGGGCCTCCTAGTAAAACCAAGCTGGCCCAAGCGGAGAGCTGGCCCAAGTGGAGAGCTGGCCCATGTGGAGAGCTGGTGCAGCAAGATGATGCAACAAAAAAAAAGACACAGAGGGGAGACAATAAGTGACTTAGCAGACCAGGGAGCTGAGGTGGCACAAGAGATTGAGTGCCTCTCTCCCACTCTGGAAGGTCCCGGGGTCGGTTCCCGGTACTGCTTAAAGAGAAGACAAGTAGACACAGGAGAACACACAGAGAGCAGACAGCGAGCGTAAAAATAATGGTGTGTGTGTGTGTATGTGTGTGAAATAAATAAATCTTAAAAAAAAAAAAAGCAATCTTTGTGCTCTCCTTTCCATCACTTAGCTAAACCTTCCGACTCATATCAGTGTGTCTCTAGCTTTCCAGCCTTATTTCACACACGGTTGTTTAGATGAGAGTTCCAGCATGGCTCAACCTATCCTGTTGAGTACAAGACTTTTTCATCATCAAGAACCATCTGGAACACAGGCTTTATTTTTGCCAGTCTGAGGCTTTCCTACTTACCTCTGGTTTTTCAGCTGATGGATGAAAGTTCACATTTCCTCAAAACCAGATGCCTGGATAACTTGGGCTATACCTATGATTCCCCCCAAAATAAAAATGATCTGAAGAAGAATGCTTTAGAACTGTGCTGTCTAATATGGTAGTCACTAGCTCCATGTGTCTAAGTTAAAAGTAATTAAAATGAAACATTCAGCTCCCCAGCAGCGTTAGCTATATTTCCAGTGCTCAAAAGCCACATATGACTCCTGTATCAGATGGTTCAGGGAACATTGTCACCACCATCACCAGCACAGGAAGTTTTGCTGGGTGGTGTTGCTTTGGAGAATTTGGGGAAGCATCTTTCTAAGCCTGTCACTCACTCACTAAAAAAATAAAAACGTAGATGGGCTCTGCAGGACCTTTCTCATGCCTGTTCCAATTTATCACTCTCTTTTTTTTTTAAGATTTATTTATTTATTTATTCCCCCACCCCCTCGTTGTTTTGTGCTCACTGTCTGCTCTCTCTGTGTTCTTCTGTGTCTGCTTGTCTTCTCTTTAGGCAGCACCGGGAACTGATCCCAGGACCTTCTGGAGTGGGAGAGAGGCGCTCAATCTCTTGTGCCACCTCAGCTCCCTGACACTCTCTTATTTTTAAGCAGTGCTCTCATAAAGTAGAGTTTAATCTTCATATAGCATCTGCCACTTTGGAGTTCAGAGAACAAAAACCCGCTTCTGGGGAACAAAGTCTGTTTGATATGATGCTGTTTTCCTGAATCAGACTCAGGGAGAGCCAGTGATGGCTAGCACCTTCTGATTCCTCTATAATGCGTGTAATTAGTGACTAGAAACAAACAGAAATCCAATACAAAAAAAAAAAATCACTCAATACTAAACCCAACTGGGTCCCATAGCCATTTTCTTAGCCCCTAAAGTAGAATATTCTGCTATTGGGAAGAATGGAGAGTCATGTTTTCAGGGAAGTAAAATATTTCAGTTAACAGAGAGTAACTATAGATCATATTACCCCATTATCATACTAGAAAACACCTTTGAGAGATGATGATGTGCCAGCACTTATAGGTATGAGCTCATTTCCTTTCTCAACAACCCTGTTAGGAAGGTACTTTGGTCACCATCGTTTTGTAGATGAAGAACAGAAGCAAAGGAAAGGTAGGGACCTAACTCAGGCAATGCAGCCACCTGGGACTGACATCCAGATGGGCGGCTCTAGAACTTCAATTTATTATGTCTAAGGTGCTATTCATGAGCTTTTGAAGTTTTGACCAGTGAAGAAATTTTACAGTACACAATTCCCAAACTCTACCAAACATATTTAATAATTCTTCATTGGCTCCAACAAAAATTAGGCAATATTATTGCAAGAGCCCCTCATTTTCATTATGCACAACAGTTTTCACGAAAGTAATGACTTTGAAGTGCTAGTTAAGGCAGAGACTTGGTTCACAAAATGCCAGTTAACTGGTTTACTCCTCTGCCTGTGCAAATAGGCAGAAAATATAAAGATAAGAGTAGAAAGGGAGGATTGACAGGAATTGCTGCAAGAAAGGATTTTTTTTAAATCATGGAAAAATATCTTTTCTTTTTTTTTTCAAAAACAGTACTCCCCAGGCAATCTCGGTTTTTGTTTTTCTTCAACCAGGACTGTAATATTTAATTAACTTCACAGCTGGATCAACATATTTATGATATTTTATACTCATTTTTCTTAAATGTTCTAGTGCAGCATGAATAAACTTTCCACTGTTCTCTCTGTGCCTTATTCACACACATTTTATTTGTATCACTGCCAATTAACTTTTTTTACTTGGAAGAGAATGTGTATGTGTTTATTGAACTTTGCTAATAACCCTATTTTTTGTTCAATATTCTCCTCTTTGGAGCCTTAAAGGTTGTTGCATATTAAAGAACTAAGTAGATTTATGAGTAGTTACACTTAACAAAATTTTTAAAAAATGGGTATAAATTACAAAAGAAAGGCTGACTTTTATGAATCGAGTGAATTTTCTGGATGACTTAAGAGACATGATAGAGACTTGGGTATTATTCCCAGCTTTGCCTCAAATGAGGTAGTAAACCACATTGCCTTGATTCTAAACCACACATTTGTTCCCTTTTTACTATGTCTGCTTACAATTCCTCTCCTCCATGGTATTGCTGGGACTTAGTTGCCATCGCCAACGTGTGTGCCTCACAACAGGCAGAGTGAATACCAGAGGCTTGGAAAAACATCAGGACAAAAAACAGAGGAGGACTCTTTTAAGATATAATGTATTACCAATGTTCTTGATGATACAAATGATGACACTTGGGAAAACAATAAGTCATTCTGAGTTGAAAAATAATTGAAAAGAGTGGGTCATTAAATGTATAGAAGTTTAGGAACATCTTCATTTATTTTGCATATACATTCTTTCTTACATGTTTTAAGAGTAACACCTGATTAAAATCTGTCTAAATTAAGCTAAAAACACTGTCTCAATAAGTTAAAAGTAAAAATTGTAAGTGGTAAGCAAGCATCGTGACATAGTTTAATTTGTAGTGTTTTTCTTAGTCGTACATAAAATAATGGTGTATCTTACAAGAGATACCTTAGATTTGATGAAATACAGTACCATGGTGGTTTAGAACATCCAGTCAGACAAACCTGGGACAAGTTCTAGATCTTCTACTTCTTATTACCTGTGAATCCTTGGATAATTCTTTTACATCTCTGCATTGTAACTTCCTCATTTTTAAAATGAGAATATAAAAGTACCTACCCCGTGTGTGTGTGTGTGTGTGTGTGTGTGTGTGTTAGGATAAGAATAATGCATTCTAGAACAAACATCAGCCCATAATAAGGTCTCTGCCCATGTTAGCTCCAGCTATTATTATATGTGTCAATATGGGAACGTCACAAAGTTTTTGCATGCTAAGTTTCTTCATTGTCAAGTTGGGTCTAAAGTTTCCTGCCTGATATTATTGTTCAAACACAATGATACTCCTGAGAACAGGAAATGGCAAACTTCTACACAAATATTCTATTGCTTGCAGTTAGAGTAGTAGCTGGGGTTATTAATCAACAAAGATATTGCTTTCCATGGTCATGAGCATCTTGGTACAGAAATGATTTGCTACCTGGGTTCAAGGAGAGGTTGAAAAAGAAACCAAGGCTTTCCCCAAGGAGTTAGAGAAGGTGGGATTAGATCATCTCTGAAGTCCTTTTCACTTGTAAGATTTTTTGAAATTATGTATCAGTATGGTGGGATGTATCAAGATGGAATAATGTGTAGCAGGTAAGTACTTGGCTCTTGTGGAGCCACAAATTTTAGACTCCTTTTTTATTTCTTGGCCCCAACCTCTCCTCTTCTTTATAATCCTTTGCACCCCTAATCCCATTTCCTATTCTTTCTCCCAAGGAGCCACAATTTCCTCTGCCGTTCTCTGTTTCAAATATATCTAGTGCTGGTAATGGTGAGAAGCTTCTCAGCTTGGTATTTTGTTTCCCTCAATTTTCAGGAGGGGCTAGGGGTGGGAAGAGGGAAGAGCTATTGATCTTGGCACTAATTCTCAAATTAGAATTGTAAAAGAGACTTGAGCCCTGACTCCTTTCCCACTGGCCAGCCTGGCAAATGATTCTATTCCCTACCCATGTTGAAATATTTCCTATGGTGAATAGGATCTGTCATAGACTTTTGATTCCTGAAATCTAAAACCTCCACATATATTTTTCTTAGCAGATGAGGAACTTTGAAAAACTATATCATGCCAGATGGGTTTAAACAATTCATCTGGTAAGTTGAAGCTAATTAGACATGCAATATAAACACAGTCATGATAAAAATGTACAGAAAAGGCATTGCACAAACAATATGACCTATAAAACCCCACATCTGAAAAAAAATGTTTACAAAGCAACAAGGCTGTGCCAAGATTATTTTCCAAAGTCCATTATTTTCAGTGCAAAATCTGTAGAAAGAGCCAATTCACTGAAGAACTTGATGTTAAAGAGTGAATGACTCAAACTAAACACAAAGTGATCAGGAGCTCGGGGGGAAAGGCAGTAGGTCTCAGCGGGGTCTTATTGTCCTTGGCCATGAGCTTGTGAACTTTTCTTGAAACTTGGCTCATTTTGGAGGCACCTCACCTTGCGTAACGTTGGGGTTTGATTTCTAGGCATGTCCTAAGATCTCCAGGGACTTTTAGCTTGCTTTCAGAAGACAAAGAAATTGATTTCACATTAACAGAGAGGTTTGGAAGAATTACTGATAATATTTCAAGTCTGTTGGGATACATTTATATGGTATATGAGGTTGACACAAGGGTGGGCAATTCATTCATTCAAAATGTACGTATCAAGCAGTTTCTATATGCAAGGAGAGGATTGTGGGAAGTAGCATGAATGAGACGGGACTCTGGCCTCTTAGAACTTACTGCAAGAAAGTCAACTAAAATGAGTGACAAGTCTCAGAGTTGATTTTGAGCAGAAAAGACAAACGCCTGTGTCCTCCATCTGTGTGTACGCGCTAAGGCTTAATGGGAGATGTAATTCCAGGACAAAGAGTGAGAACAAAATGAAGTAAGGCAGACAGGAAAAAAAGCAAATACAAGGCGGTGCATTACTAATTTTGCCACAGTTCATTCTATAAGAAAAAAAAAATCACACCATACTGAGTCATGCTGCAAAAGTCACACAGGAGCACAGTGCCTTAAATAATTCTGCAGCCTTTCATTGGCCAAAGTTCATTGCAGAGGTGGTTATTCCCCTAAAGTGACATTTTATATTAAGAGTCCAGGTGATGGGAAGTAAGTACACAGAGGAGAGGAACAGCTGAGCCCAGAGACAATCAAGCCCTGGGGAGACAGAGCTGGTTATGTGATAGGCTATAGCTGGCCTTGTGGAGAGAGCAGGGCATCTGAGCCCAGAGAGAAACAAGCCCTGGGAAGAGAGGAACCCAGGAAGCTTTAACCCTCACAAAAAACAGCAGCCATCTTGCCCCAAAACGTGGCAACAGACTTTGGTGAGGGAAGTAATTTACATTTTATGGTCTGGTAACTGTAAGCTTCTACCCCAAATAAATATCCTTTATAAAAACAAACAAACAAATAAACAAACAAAAAGAGTCCAGGTGAGAGTAATCTAGGAAGGCTGCATGTTGTGGGTGACATTTTAACTGAGCCTTAAAAGATTAGTAGGGTTTTGACAGGCTCTGCTAGAAGGGAAGACATTCCAAGCAGAGTAAAAGGCATGAATAAAAGCTCTTGGCCAAGACTGGTGCTAATCGATAAGGAAACAAATAGACCTGCTACTCAACAGGCCTCTCCTGATCCTATCCTGTGCCACAGTCTCATCTTGGGTGGAAAGAATATTTGTGCCTCTAGTTTTCAACACTAAAATTAGTAGAGTCTTAACAAGGCCTTTAGCGGGATCTGCCGCAGATGCTACAACCTCAAAGACTTGATTATGGACACTGAAGACGGTCCCGGGAAGGAAAAGCCATAGAAAGGAGGCTTCTGAAATAAAACCACGTGAAAACCAGTTTTCGGTGGTCAGGAAATAGTGCTAAACGATTTTTGTATAACCTTCTTCCTCCATCATGCTGCACCAAAACGGTGTTTATTAATAGAAAAAAAAGATGACAAATGATGACTACAACATTTAGGATACTAGCAAATCCAACCTGATGTAAAAGCACATCTTGATGTTTTAAATTTTAATCAATCCTCATCAGATTTGAAATTATTTTACAGTAATCATTAGTCCCATCATTTGACAAGTTTTTGTTAAGTACCATCTGTATATGCCAGAGATTAGTCATAGTTCTGGTCTTTTGTGCTTTCAGTTAAATATTTTCTGGTCTATAAACTGTACAAATTGAAGGGTTAAGATGAGGTCATGATTTTAAAGGCATAAACTAGGATTATTGCATCTATTTTAAGTTGATGTTGAGCTTGGTTCTTTTAATAGATTCTGGATCTATATAATCTGATTCTAAACCTCTCTGTTACATATTTATGCTCCAGGCTTGGTTTTAAATAAACGTAAGCTCAGGAAACCTGAAACCATTCCACCCACAAAAGGACATACTCTAATTGATGCTATGAAATATATAAATACTGAGGCTGATAAAGAAAAATTCACCCTTGTTAGAAAACTCAGAAATAGAAACTACAAGCTCGAATAGTTACACAGGAAAATTCTGGATTAAAAATCTTTCTTAATTAGCATAATCCCTTTCCACTAAACTTCTCTCCTGTTTTAATAGTTTATTCTCTAAACCAGAAAACAGTAAGAAACTCACGTAATGTAATACTAAAAGGAGACGAAATTTACCAAAACGCAAAATTCTGATTCATCGAATTTCTACAATGGATCAAACACTAATTTTTTTCAAATATTGACTGTCCATCATTAGAATTTATGTTAGACCTCTTGACCTTATCCTCCATGTGTTTTTACTTTCTCTTAAAATGATTCCATCATTTTAATTCTCTTGGCTAATTATGTATCTTCTTCAGATTTAGTTCCAGTTAACTAACTTTCCCATTAGCAGGGTCTAGTCTGCTGACTACCACACCCGTTATGTTTTTTTGCTTTTATTATGGTAACCCATTGAGTTTTTAGAAATAATTATTGTAATTTTTAATTTGATAACTTTTCTTCAAATATCTTTCCTGAAAGTTCCTCAAGTTCCTTATTTCTCTTATCAGTGATTTACTTATGAACTTGACGAGTGCGTTTAGCTGCTATCGTTGGGAGGACCTTTCTGAATATCTAGTTCACCAGGGCCGGTGTAGGTGCACAGCTCCAGGACACCATTTATATCATATTCCAAGTAAGATTAGGGCCCCTGAGTTGGTACTCCTGCCATTTACATGATTCGAAATCAGAGCTACCTCCTCAAATGCCGTAGTCCCCCATTCCCCAGAAATATAAGCCTAGGTACTTTACATAAACAATATCAAAACCTCACCACAAAAGATTCTTATTTTCATGTTACAGATGATGGTAAGGAAGCCCCCAAAGGTTCAGGTACTTTCACAGAGAAATATGACTAGTAAGTAACGAGCCGAGATTTGAATGCCGATTTGGGAGACTCCAAAGTGCACATTTTTAACATCACCCAACATGGACCCGATGCCACCGGGGTGATTCCTGCTCTCTTGCTCTTGGGTTGTCAGCAGGTTAGAACACCCCACCGAGAAAGTCCAGGGTAGAGATTCAATACCCTTGTGGGCCAGAACACTTTGTTCTGCCCCAGGACCAACGAGCAGCCCAGCCTCAGTTGACCATCCAGCAAATGTTTGTTCTTTGTTCCCCACACAACACGACTAAAATTCTACCAGCACTAAGCCATTATCCAGAGTGGAAAAACTTCATTGAAAGTGTCATTCTTATGTAAATTTTCCCAAATGGTGCCTTTTCCAACTCATTTGAGTTTCTGGAAATAAAACTTAATGATGGTACTAAAACTCAGCTCAGAAATGAACAACTCTTTATAAAAAATTAAATTATTTTTAAGCCTTTAAATTATACATGGTAATTTTGTTTCTGTCTTCCCTAGAACATGAGAGAAGGATATTTCTAGTAGCAGTATCAGATTGGAATATGGGACACATTTTGATCAAACTTTGCTGAATTATTCTCTTTCCTTCCTCTTTTTCTCCTTCCCTCCCCTTTCTCCTTCCATCCTTTATTCCCTTCCCTGCTTTCCCCACCCTACTCATCCACCTCCAGTCCTCACCCAATTAAATGGAAGCCCCTCATGGAGTTTATATTCTAGGTGGTGGTGGAGAGCCAGAACATAAACATAAAGAGATAGGAAAAAGGCACTTCCATAAAGTGATAAGGGCTAGAAAGTGTATCACTCATACATAAACATATATAAACAATTAGTGTATAGTAATAGTTGTGAACTTACAAAACAAACATACATAACATCATACAGGGCTCTCATACCTCACCTACCACCAATGCCTTGCATTGTTGTGAAACATTTTTACCTAAAGATGAAAGAGTATCCTCAAAATATTACTACTAAAAAAGTATCTTACATTTGGTGCATTTTTCCTCCAATCCACCCTATTATTATTATTATTTTTATATCATTTATACATGAACATACATAAATAATAAGTGTATAGTAAAAGTTGTGAACTTTCAAATCAAACAAGCGTAATATCATACAGGAGTCCCATACATCACCCCACCACCAACACCTTGCATTGTTGTGAGACATTTGTTACAAACTATGAAAGAATTGTTTGGGTTTTAATTTCAGTACTTGGAAAGCTACTGGAGGGTTTTAAGCAGGCAGTGGCATAGACTCTTAGAATTTAGGTGAGAGAGGATAGTGGAGATGGAGAGAACTGGATGGATATGAGGTTTGTTGTTGTTGTTTTTTTAGAGGTACCAGGGATTGAACCCAGGACCTCGTACATGCCAAGCACACGCTCAACCACCGAGCTCCACCCACTCCATTGAGGTATGTGTTTTGAAGTTACAGCTGACAGATCTTGCTGATGCATCACATGGGTGGGTATGGGCGATGGAATAGTCAAGGATGACTGAAAGTGCCCCTTGCCTTTTTATTTGCCATTGGGACTAATTCTGAGTCCTAAAGTAGCTGAGTAGCTCCGTGGAAAGATCCCAGGTAAGAGCAGATTATTCAAAAGAATCTGTTCCTGGTCATGGAGAAAACTAGTCAGGTAGTGAACAAAGAGCTAGTGTTCTATTGACCAATAATGCAATTTACTTTTTAGAGGACGGACACTGTCGCTCAGAGCATTCAACTCAAAGTGGGGTCTGGGGACTGGCAGCGCTGCCTCACCTGCTTGGAAATGCAGACCCTCCACCCACACTCCATGCCTACTGAATCAGAATCTGCACCGTCTCAAGATCTTTAGGAGATTCACGGGCACACGAAGGTTTGACATGCAGGGAAAAGAGTTTCCAAACAACTGGAGAGCACATCTTGTTTTGAGAAATATGCAAAGGCACCATGCTTATTTGATGGCTTTAGGAAAAAAGAAGTTGCTTTCTCTGGAACGACAATAACAAGAAATACCAAAAACAAAACAATAAACCTAGCTTCTATAAGCTTGCTTCAGATTACCTCAGTTCCCAGACTTCCTCTTTCCAGTGGCCTTACTTTCCTTGCCATCATTTTAGTAATTGTACACAAGAGAATGGAAATCTGCACAAATCTGGTTAGCAGGCTTCAGGGTCTTGTAGTCAGGAATCCTGCTCTCCAGTAATATTTTAGAGGAAACATTACTTTCTTCAATTATAAATAGAGGTCACAGCAATTTCTGCACAGACCCCTAAATGTTTTATGATGTTTTTAATGAAAAAAAGGCAAAGAAGCCAGTACTTCAATATATCACATACACCAGAGCAGCAAAATATTATAATAAAAATCTACGTACCCTACTTCATTTTCAACCAGCAGTGAATCTATTGAGAACGGAACCATTTATATGTAGTTCATGTTTTGAGTTCAGGAGAACCTCGCTGAGAAGGCCACTCGCCCCCCAAATCTGGGATTCCCTCCTGGAGTAGCTACCTAAAATCTGTATGCAAACACCATCTGTTTAAAAACGAAATCAAGATGTTTTCCTGAGCAGTGATGCTGATATCACTGTGTTGGCTCGCATAGGGGTTATTAATCAAAGTTTGGAGAGACTCACCGTTCAATGCAAGTCAACAAGAATTTATTGAACAGCTATCACACTCAGGAGTTTTGAATTGGGTACATATAGAGCCACTGAAATTGCTGATCAAGAGGTTTCCACATTGTCGATTTCAAAGCCAAAAGATGTAACTCTCCCTAAAACTCTCACAACCATCAAGCTTTACTCCTATTTTTTGGCGTATTTTTTTTCCTATTTTTTGTGTCTTGATTTGCGTGTGCCTTTTTCTCCCCATCAGACCTGTTCTAATGAGAACAGGGGCTGTCTGATTTGTTCTCCAATGACTATCAGCTGCCTAGCGGAGTTCCCTCTCAGGCAAAGCAAAAATACTTGTTGAAAAAATACCTAAGAGTATTTTAAAAAACTGCCCAAATCGCTTCTCCTCTCCATTGTTACCTCCTCCTTATTCATGATGCCCTGGTAAACCTAGCCTTTCCTTGAATTTGTTAATCATCTGCTCATTCACTTAGCAACACTGTGCGTGTCTGGGAAGAATGTCTCAAAGAGCCCAAACATATTCTTTTTTCTGAAACATTTAATCCTAAATCTAAGCTATCATTTCAATAATCATGGAAACATAGACATTTTTTATTGCTTTATTTTTTGTTTTTATCTCCTTTAAATCTATATGTGGAAGCCAGTAATAAGTGAGATAATTTCCAATAATCAAGGATTTTCTTTAGTTACTAAAAGCTAAACAATTAAGTCCAACACTTAAGTTTTTAGTACCAAACTTACCATTGAGATCATTCGCCTTTTACTATATTAACCAAATGAATTATAGATTTCAAAGAAGAAATCCCATAAGAGCATAAGGCAAGGGTGAGGCAATGGAATGGTACCCAGTTTGTGCATGGACTCTAGCACAGCTGCAGTTATTCTGACAACAAATACAAGGCAAATAAAGCCAATGTGCCACAAAAACAGCCAAGGAAAGCAAAGACCTCGAGCTAAACTTGTCTCCAGGTGCAGCCCTCAAGGTTGCATTTCAGTGGATATGTTTAACAGGTACACACTGCTCAATGCTGAGGAGTTTGGAAAAATACTTGGAAAATTTTCTGAAACAATTTGTTTCCAGGGGGAAAAATAAACAATAGTCAGTTTAAACCCCAGATCTATTATGTATGCTTTAAAGGATGTGAAGAGAGACTCTCATGTACACGCCATAAAATTTCCAGTACAGGGTAAATATTGATTAATTTGTTAAATATTTCATAAAAGTAAAAAAGCTTATTAAAGAAAATTCAGGGTAAAGAGAAATAAAGGGCATGGCCCCCAACCTCTAAACTAATCAGAGGTCACGTGAATGGTACAAAAGGTCGGCAAAAATAAGTTTGTTTTCCATTCATCTGTGTCATATACTTACTTGCCAAGATTATTGGAAGAGTCCTAGTATATTGATTTGAAAAGGGCACCACTGAATTAATTCAGAATAAAAAAGAAAATATTGTACTTATTTATATGCTCTAGCTTTCCACAAACTTGATTCCTAAATCATCAGACTTCTAGTGGTTGGAAGAGACTTTGAAACCTTATTTAGCTCATTAGCACAGTCAGTGACGGGAATCTTTCAACAGCCTCATTGGTGGTAGGCATTTCAGCGGACTTAACATCAATTTCAATCTTCCCTGATTGAGTACTGCTAACATGGTTTAAAGAATTTACCTGTACTAAAGGGGTGTGTCTGATAATTCAAACGTTATCCTTAGGGAAGCGGATGTGGCTCAAGTGATTGGACTCCCATCTACCATATTCAGGAGGTCCAGGGTTTGATTCCCGGGGCCTCCTGGTGAAAAGCAACTAGCTTAGGCAGAGTGCTAGTGGTGAGCTGACCCACCCAGGAGTGCTGGCCTGCGCAGAGGGCTGGTGCAGCAAGATGACGCAACAAAAAGAGACACAGAGGAGAGACAATAAGAGACATAGCAGACCAAGGAGCTGAGGTGGTGCAAGAGATTGAGTGCCTCTCTCTACTCCAGAAGATCCCAAGATCAGTTCCCAGTGTCGCCTAAAGAGAAGACAAAGCAGACACAGAAGAACACACAAAGAACAGACAATGAGCACAAAACAACGAGGAGGTGGGGGGTGGGGAGAAACAAATAAATAAATCTTTTTTTTAAAAAAAGTTATCCTTGGCAGTGATTGGTTTAGGATGACATAGTGTCACCACTAAGATATGAGAGGTTTGCTATTTTGCTTTTTGGAAACTTCTAGAGAAAGCCACAGGAAGTGAGCCTCTCCTATAGTTTTGTGAAGAACCAACCTTGAAACTAAATCAACATTATAGACAGTAGATGAGAGAGATGAAAAAAAGCTAAATCCTCATTGTCATGGCTAAGTAGATGGATTTTTAACTGTAGCCATAAGAGCAGTGGTTTAAAAATCCAGAATATTAATGGGATGGGCATTGGCTGTTTCTTATTGTTTTTTTGCCAGATATTACATGAAAGACATGAGCTCAGGAGAGAAGATCCTAGTTTGCAAGCAGAGACAGAAAGGAATGAAGAAAATCTAGCAATTGGGTGCCCTCTTACATAACTAGAAAACCACTGCACTGTCAGGGCAAATTATTTTCCTGATGCCTATGTAGGATAATTCCATTATTGCTGTGGAACCAATTCTTCCTTTATCTGAAAATTTTTAATGCAGTCATACTGCCCGTGAGTTACCACTGCATGTCAGGTGTTTGTGTGTGTGTTGTGGGAGGGGAGGGTAGATAACTTGTCTTATCATACAGATACCTAGATTAAGAGACACTACCTCCAGGCCTGATTGAAATGACTATCACCAGAGACCCTGGATTTCAGCTCCATGTAGTAACTGGATGAGGGACTTGTGGTTATTTCCCTCGGGGAAAGGGAGAAGAACATTCTATACGTGCAAAGAAGACTATTCATGGAAGTTTGGTGGCTGGAGGGGTGGACTGTAGCAGAGGCTTAGCTGTCAACCAAAATCCACTCACCCCTGTTCTGTAGTATTAGAGCTGGCAGCTTGGTACTTGCCTGGCCAGCTACATTACTCTTCCCAGCCTCTCTTGCCATTACTTATGACCATTTGACTAAATCCCACCAACAGAACATGAGCAGAGTGATAGGAGGGGAGTAGGTGAGAACCTTTAAGAGAGTGGACCTGCCTCTTTAAAACTCTCCACTGTCTTCCCATAAGCCTGCAAGCCAGCTTTAACCATGCATTCTACATACAAGAATGACCCAGGACAGAGGTTCCCAAAATCCCTCCATCCATATGAGGCCGTTATGTCTGGGTCATTTTTTTCACCGCACCCTAGGCCAAAAGAAATATCTGATAATGCCATTAAAAAATAGCTCGCTCCAAAAACCTTAAATATTTATGTCCTAACAATTAGTATACTTTGAAAAAATAATATACAGAAATTGAGAAAGGAATATTTTAATCTTTAAATAACCATAATTACTTACTAATGAGATTTGTGATCCCTTCAACATACACAACTTCTCAAACACTACCATCCTCATTTACTATTCACATTTTTGCACAGTGGTTGGTTTTCTTATCACAGCAATTGTGGGAAAAACAGTTTCAAAATGACATGGCATTATCCAAAGGACTGTAGTGTGATCTGATGTTGAAACTAATCTAGCTTATTTCCATTTTGGGTTTCTTTGTTGCAACAATTAGCATTATCCTCACTAATACCTGGACTAAACTTTTTGGTGGACTTCAAAGAAACATAAGAAAATGTCATGCTAAACCAGGATAGGGTATGGTGTCGTATAACACTTTCCAGCCTTTCTTGGGGCCAAACTAAGATGTATGAGGTAGAGCACAGTAGGTACTTTCTAGGATGTTACCCTCTAAAAAGCATGATGAACCTTTAATGGCCTCCAAATACCTCTAGCGCTATCACCCCTGGTCCCCTGATCAAATGATAATTCCTGAATGTTCAATAGATAAATCTAAAGGAAGGAGTAGAGATTGGATAAGTAGGAAGTATTTTGAATAGCTTATCTAGTAATCCAATAAGTATTTACTAAGCACCCACTATGTATAAGTCAATACTGTATATTAAGGTAAATATAAAATATATAGTACCACTCTACCCAGAATACTCAAAATTTTTTTCTTTATAACCCATTCTTAGGAAATCCCCATCCCATTGACAGACAGGATTCTGATATCTTACTAAGTCAAAAATCAAATGTTCACACTTTTGAACATTATCCCTTGAGAAAAAATATTAGATTGTTGTGATTAGACATTTTTCTCATGGACCATGTTCTTTGCCCATCTTTAGAGGTTGTTTACACATTGATGAACTATGTTATAGTTTATTATTTCTGAACTATTAAACTTAAGTCAAAGGAGTTATTCTTTAAATAGACTTGAATATGGACATAGAATATGGACATAGAAATTTGAGAGCTGAAAGGGAGATGAGCAATGTCCATGATTCTTCCATGATTTATTCCTGGGAATCTTTAAGCCCTCTCTCACCTCCTCTTTTCTATAAGCTTAAATCATTAGCTGTGATCCAAACATGTCATGCTTGAAATACACTTTCCTCCCTTCTCTACTTGGAGAACTCTGCCCTGTCCTTCAAGACTTAAGTTACATTACCTTTTCAGCGTAGCCTTCCTCACTGCCTCCCTTCAGGCGCTCCCAGCATTTTATAACACACACACATGCACTTATAAGTACATTCTTCTGTTACAGCGCTTTTTAAATTATATAATCATTTTGGGTTGATGTGTTTATCTAGATCAGAGGTTGGCCAACTTTTTCTGTAAATGGTCAGATAGTAAATGTTTTAGACTTTGTGGGCCACAGGGTCTTTGCAGTGGCCACTCAATTCGGCCACTGCAATGGGAAAGCGCCCACAGGCAATGTGTCAATGACCCGGCGTGGCTGGGTTTCAATGAAACTCTGGCACGGGCCAGATTTGGCCCGAGAGCAATAGTTTGCTGATCCCTGAGCTAACTCTTGAAGATGGGAAGCCCCGTAGCGCTCCTGAAGTCTCCTTGGGTCATTTATCGCCATCGAATAATCTGGGTTCTCATAACCCCTTTTCCAAAATCTGAATAGGATTCTGTTTTTGACTGAAAATTCGTGGAAAGGGCTTTAGTTAACAGTATATAAATCACATTCAAAGTGACATGGGTGGACTACAGTTTCGAGAAATCATAATCGGGTACACACATTTTCTTTGACTTTCAGTGTTGACCCACACAGGGTCTTATAATGGGTTGTTAATATTTAAATATAGAGATATTCAAATTTTTAAAAATATACTTTTTTTTTTTTTTTTTTTTTTGACAACTTGGAAGGTTTGGCTGTTCTGGGTCCATCTTCCCTAAAGGGGCAGTCAGTTGGATCTGAGCAATAATTGCCCTCCAGTTTTCTATTACTCTGTATTCTCTCTCCAACACTGAGTCTCAGTGTCAGATGGCATTTATCATCTTATACCTGTCCAGCTACCTTCATTCTGCTACGTGTCTGGTTCCTCTTGTCATTTCGGTTTGCAACCCCTGATACAGGAATTAAGAATTTCCCGGGCGATTTCAGACAACAAGGACTTCACTTTCCTTGCATCCATTCATGATTTATTCCTTTGTTGCACATTCAGGGTGGGCATGGCAGTTACTCGGATTAATAAACTTTGTAATTGCATGCCTTGAAGCTCGGAAGGGTCTGAAATTCCCTTTTTGCTCCATGCTAATGAAAGCATCACTTCTCTTTTCCTCTGGCCCTGGTTCTGCCTTCTAGTTGCCTGCAGTCTCACAGGTTATCTTATTTAATTTAACCTACTTAACAGATTCTTCTTTTTAAAAAATGTAAATGCTCATTTACTTCTCAATGATAAAATATAGGCACCAGCTGATAAGTCCTATTAGAAAACCCATCTGGAGTTTTACTGCAGCCATTTTCTATACCTTGGTAGATGAGTTCTTCAAATGTGAAGATAACTTCCTCAGTGTTGGCAGGAGAGCACACGTCCTTGAGATGACTTTCCCACTAGTGGAGCTGGGCCGGGCTGAGTTATACCCATCCGTCTAGCCTGCCTTGGGTCCTACAGCCTGCATGTGAGAGGGATGGACTGGGCCAGAGCATGGAGGTGAACTGAGAATAGTAATAGTACCCAGCGGTTACCGAGCATTTTCTGTACCCCAAACTATTCTAAGATACTTTACATAGATAATTTTGTTTAATCCTTATACCATGAGATGTAAACTATTATTTGCCTAATTTTATAGCTAAGGAAACTGTAGCACAGAAAATTAAGCAATTTGCCAGGGTCAAATGGAGGAGCAGGGATTCAAACCAAGGGAATCTTATGCAAATCATGTTTCCTCATCACTGCCACCCACCATCCTTCCCTGTCAGCTAATGACCATTTTAAGGAGAATCACAGCTCTCGTCTAACCAAGTTCCAAATGCAAAGTTTGAATCTACTACTTGAATCAACCTACTACCTGAGCTAACTGTAATAATACTGCATTCCAGAACTATCCATATTCCTATTTTGTTTAACAACGAAAAAATAATACAGATTTATTGTTTCTAGGCTTAAACAATCTGGGTTATTGGTAAGAATGTTAACGGAAACTTAAAATCATTTTGTTATATATTTTTCATCCTAAACCAGGAATGACACTGTTCAAGGCCTTATGTTCTCTGGATACTTTATTTACTGATATATATATATAAAAGATTTATTTATTTACTTTATATATTTATTATATATTTATTTACTATATATATATATATATATGCGTGTGTGTGTATTTTAAATGACCAAAGTACGCATTTGGTTACAATGACTTTAAAATTTTTCTAAGGTAAAGATTAAAGTTATGCCTTAAAACAGGGACCTATGGGGTCTTCATTTCCCACTTATCTGTCCCATAATGCACCCAAAATCATTTTCTGGGGAGGATCCTGAGCTTCAAGGGTTACCCATAAGGCTTATAGCTAAGTAAAACCAGATATCTGTCTCCTGAGATATATCTCATTGCTAAGCACCCCACTTCCACAAGAGGATATTAATTCTACACCTGGCTTGGCTGAAAAGAAAAAAAATACATCGTTTAGCACTTAGTGACAAAAGGAATAGCTGTTCTCTATACCTTTCTCAAGTAACATAACCTTAAACTCATTATTGATCCAGCAATATCTTTCCAAAACTTGACTGAGAGAAAATATATTTATGGAAGATTCCCTCAAAGTCACATCTATTCTTCAGGATCATTGGTTCTTTCCTATTTTGATGTCCACAAAAATTGCACTGAATGTGCATATTTCTGCTTTTTTATTATACAAGTCCAGGGACTTCACAGACCCAAAGCAAGAATAAGATACTCCATACTTCATACCAGGAATGATGAAAAACCATCAGAAAGTGACAAATCTGGACATCAGATTAAATCCTTTCTTTCACAGAGTGATTTTCAATATATTTTGCCTTGGCAGATACAGACACACTGGTCCATTTTGAGGGATCTTATAGGAAAGAGCTGATGAAAGTTATGTGTTTTATGATGAGGATTTTGTTCATGATCTTATTGGGGAATTTCTCTTTGGTTTCACCATGAGGCAGAAGAAGGCTTCTCAAAGCAACTGGGTTCATGTCACTTATGGACACTATGAATCAAGTTGGCCTCTGTTCTTGGGCTGCTGAGAAGCTCAGAGTTAAATGTGTCCCCATTCTCTAATGGGGACGTTAGACTGCATCTCATCCTTCAATCATAATTTTCTCTCTTCTATTTATTTTCTCTTTCTATACTGAACATATTTTTGTAACATGTTGTAATAAGAGTTTTAGAACAAAGTATGGTGGAAATAAGCAACCCCCCTCCCCACCCCAGTGACTGGTTCTATCAATAACAGAACCCTGAAAGCCATCCTTGACTGTTCCTTCTTCCTCATGCCCCAGTTGATTCTGCTTCAAACCTATCCTCTTCTCTCTCCACTTGCACTACCCTTGCCCTGGCCACCAGCATTTCCCTCCTGAGCCTCTGCAATAACTTAACAAGTCTTCCTCCCTCATGTCTAACCCACCTACGCTCCAACCCATAATCTGAGCTAAAGCCACGCTAGAAAAGCTGTATTGGCTTCCCTTTAGCCTTAGGAAATGATCTGAATTCCCAGGCAGGCTTTACAAGGCCCTAGAAGATCTGGCATGAGCACCCTATGACCTAGCCCACGGAAAATCCCTCAAACGTGCAATGCTTCCTCCCTTCTCTGGACATTTTCAAATGCCGGCCCCTTTGCCTGGAACACGGACTCCACACTCCTTCTCAGTTCTCCACTCTCAATTTACACGTGCCTTCATTTGGGAGGCTTTCCTGGCCTCTCACATTTGATTGTACATTCCTGTTATGCCTCTAGGAACAGTTATTACTTGGGAAGTACAGGATATTGAATTTGATTGCAATTACTTATTGCACAGTGTTTTCCTTGCTAAACTATAGGACAGGGAATACAAACATCCTGTCCACTCCCTGATCTCCAGTGCCTGTACTTTTGAGGCACTCAATAATGGTTGGTTGACTGACTGAATGAAATAAATCATTAAAGCATCAGAGAGAAGTAAGGGCTTCTTCCCTTCCCTGGACAGAGATTTCTGGATGGTAAATCTTTTGTGAACCCACAGATTTAATGAAATAATGTGTAGAGTTGCTCTTATTAGTTTTTATGTAAAAACCCTGCACTACATTTGTTCACTCCATTTCTATGTTCTAGTTTTTTCAAAGAGAATTCACATATACATATGATTCCTGGTCTGATTCACCCACAGTAATACAGCAATAAAAGACAGGGTTAATCTTCAGAGATTTTTCCTCTTATCAAAGGATTCTTCCATTATTTAGGCTGAAAGGAAGGCTATGACTGAGAGAAAAAATAGAGAAGAGAGAGAATTACCAAGTAATTTAGCAATACCATTTACTTGCCAAAGCCACTGGTAGACTCAATCTTCTTGCAACAGAACCTACTCCTGGCATCAATAGTTTCCATTTTTTCTTTATCATAACTTGCTCTTAGCTTTTCTGCATATACTTCAAGAGCAAGATAATATCACAGACTCCTATGCTTGGGCTGAAAGTGTAAGTAGACTTAAGAAAGTATAAGTAGACCAACTGGTACCTGGACTTCACTTCTTTTATTGCTTGAATTTTCTATTCTTGTTTTTCCCTAAACCCTGTGAGTTTTTCTATTTGGAGACCACTTAGGACAAAACCTCCATAAAATACAAACTGGGCTTGATTATCTTTAATTCTGCAAAATGCAACATTTCAACTCACAGATTCTTATGGGGCATTTCCAAACTAGTTAAACTCTCAGTTACTTGCAAATGGAGTGGGGATTCCTGGTTTGCTTTATTACTTGGTTTCTGAGACTCAGTAAGGTGGCCTGTGCTCTTATACAGTGGCTTCAGTTAATTGCAACTGAGAGAAACTGAACTAGCACAGCAAGTAAATTCAGCCAATAAGATCTCAAACAAATGGTGGCAAGAGGTACAGGCCATTATGGACAAAGCATAGAAAATCAGGTCTTGAAATTATCTCCGCGGGAGAGATCATCATGCCTCTCGTTAAAGAAAAATAAAGATTATCTTCAAAAATGAAAAACTGAAGAATAGGAAGCATAATTAGAAATGCTGACTTCTGCATGTAGGTTCAGCTCAATTAAGCAGCCAGCTTTACACACACATGCACGCATACTCATCCATTTAATTATCTGCCCTTCTTAAATACTGAATTTTACTGAACTTAAAATGGCATTAGTGGTAAAGAACACTGTTTTTCATGTACCACTAAGAAACAAAAATGGTGGTACAATGCTTTCTTCAACTTTTTCTTAGTTTTTCCTTCACAAAAGGGGTCTTTCATACTTAGGTAAACAGATTTTTAGCACGCATCATTCTCACGCCTAAGAAGGAAAATCTGAGCAAAATATATGGTTAAGATACTCCTAACACTTCTTTGCACTCAGACTCCAACTCTTCTAAATCAACATTTTCAACTCATAATTCGACATCCATGTTTTCTGCACAATATCATCCTCCACGACATCAGGACCAACAGTGGCACAGCATTTCTTAAAAGAGGGTTCCACTATTGTTTCTAAGCTGCCAACCGGCATTTGGCAAGTTTTCGTGATCTTTCCAGAAGGTGTTCAGAGAGCACCCTAACGTTCCTTGCAGAAATGGCCCTGAATGGTTATCTTAAATGTCAAGGAGTTATGCTTGTCCTGTCATGTCTCTGGGAATAACAGCCGTGCTCATGCACGCAGAGAACGGCAGCTACGTCACTACCGCGGCCAGCAAACCTGCAAGTTGCCGTAAACTCTAAGCTGTATCCTGATTTTAGAGATACTGAAATGTGGGGAAGAAAGCTCATCTTAGACTCAATGAAATATGACAGTTACGCCAGAATAAAAAGTAAAATCCAGACAGGGTGGACTTGATCATTTTTTACTTCTGCTAAAACAAATAGTTTAACCCAAGGACACTTTTAGAGCATTTCCAAATTAGTTAAAGCTCTCTATTTGCAATGCAGTGGGCTCCAGGGTAGAATAATTAACCCAAAGCCATAACTATTCCAAATGGCTGATTGAGGCACATGACTCTTCCTCAGTAAAAGGAATTTTCACGGAAGCAGTGCTGACCCAGGGGTAAAACTTCCTACCTCTCTCAGCTCCATGGAAATAGAGGAGGGGCTGTGTGGTGGAACAGACCTGACTTAAACTTAACAGGCTTAAACAATCACTGTCTCGCCCCTCTTTAGCCAGTAATGAAGGTGATGCAACCTGCATGCTTTTGAAACACCCAAGAAATAAACTAGTCGGGAAGCGGCTGTGGCTCAATCAGTAGGGCTCCCGTTTACCATATGGGAGGCCCCGGGTTCGGTTCCTGGGGCCTCCTGGTGAAGGCAAGCCCGCCT
Source organism: Tolypeutes matacus (assembly GCA_026826555.1). NCBI lineage: Eukaryota > Metazoa > Chordata > Mammalia > Cingulata > Chlamyphoridae > Tolypeutes > Tolypeutes matacus. The sequence goes on along the minus strand of JAKSZT010054202.1, from coordinate 9,213,840 downwards.
GCACGGCGTGGTTAGCTGACCCAGCGAGCACAAGCAGCAAGGGGGGGATAAATGAATAAATAAATAAAATCTTTAAAAAAAAAAAAAAAACTAGTTAACTGGGTATGTGGGATGACAAAATAGGCTTTACATACCGTCTTCGAAGTTCTCTCTCAAACTTTTTGGGTTAATTCGCAAGCTCCTTTAAACATAGAATCTAGGAATGATACCAATTATTTCCAGGGGCACAGGATAGACCTTTCTACTCAGTTCACATGCAAGGCCCCTTACCCATAGGCTCTTGGCCTCTGCCTTTTGAGGGGAAAAGGCTGTTGTCAATGAAGCCAACTTTTCCTGTTCTCCACACAGGGTCCCTTCTTTCTGCCTTGATGACTAATGCCTGTTGCCGGGGAACCTTTGGACTTGATTTTAATTCGAGAACTTTCTTAAGCCCACTGTCTGCATCTCAGTTGGGTGGCAAGGCTGTTTGTGAAACCCTGAAGGACAGTCTCTGGAATTCCAAGGACCTGGAACTAGCACTAGGTGGAGATTACCAAGATTTAACCAAAGTAAAGCACTGGAAAATTAAGTGGCAGCTGAATTATTGCCAGGAATTTGTACAGCAAAGAATAATATCTTGCAAAATATTCTCTTTTGACCAAACAAAGCAGATCTCTTTTTCTTAGGCTTTGAATTTGGAAGAGTACTTCATTCCTCAAATAAGACAACAAACAAACCCAAACTATTTCTACTATATATATATTGTTAAAAAACGTTTGGTTTAAAGATTGTCAAAATAAACTAGATGTGAAAAACTTAGACTTTTAGGAAACTTATGGTGTAAATGAAATGTATTGTATTCAGCGGTAATTTAATTTTCTTATCAGTCTCTCTCCCAAGAGAAAAAGGGAACAGAATGGGTCCAAGGCCAAAAAGGATTCCTGAAGCGAATGCAGAAAAGAAGCTAATTGCTAATTGAAACAATTGGTACCAGGCCGTGTCAGTTCAGATAACATAGAGACAAAGGGGCAAAAGCAAGGAAATTATCAGTGAGAAATGAGAACAAGAAGGAAAAGATCAGAACAAAAATAAATCATATGACAGATCACTTTTTAATTTAATGCTTTTAAAAATAAACTTCAAGGACAAAATCACAAGAAAACAAACTGGCTCTCAGTGAAGCTGAAGATCTCCGTATCACGACCACCACAAAAACAGATACTCAGAGAAAAATAAAAATACACTAACATTCAGAAAAAGGATGTGTCTGAGAGAGAACCCCGAAAACTTCACAGTTGGTACAATTTTTTTTATACCATTAGGCTGACATGATTTTGCCTAAGAAATAGAATATTAAATATTAATTTCCTATACACTAGGGTTAGGGCAATCAGTTCTTACAAAGAAACATTATTTAACAGCCCAAACACTGTTTGGAAAAACTAGCATATAAGGACGCTTCCCTATTTTTCCGTCAAATTATAAATGAAGATTCAGATAATCTTAGAAAAATATTACTGCTGTAGCATAATAGCTCAAGTGACTTACGTCAAAAATATGGCAGTCACTTGATGCTGATATTAGAAAACTATAAATATTATTAAAATGCTTCTAGGCCAATGTGTCTTCTCAATCAGTTCTTCACAAACTCTGCAGTGCATACAAATCACCTGGGGAGTTGGCAGCTGCAGAGCCAGAGTCACTAGGTCTAAATTAAAGTCTGGGCCTCTCCAAGTTAACAAGCTTCCATGCTGTGGCTGTCCCCACCCTGCAGTCCACAATATGAGTGGCAGGCCCGCCACCCACTGCCTCCCGCTATCCTTTGGTTGCATCTCTCACCAGGGAGACATGGACTGGAAAAATGACCTAGTTCTAGTTCAGGACCATGTCCATATCTTGAATCTGTTCTCCATGGCGGACATTGGCTTAAGGTCGCCTCTGCCCAAGCAAAGCTTAATTCCTACATGACATTGTTCTCCCTTTTATAGAATAGCATCGTCATAATCAAAACCCTGAAGAGCTGCCTAATTATCTGTGGGGCAGCAGGTTGTAAAGGGGCATACAGGCTCCTGTCTCCCAGGAATTGATAATCGCTGTCAAAAACCTTGGCATTGGCGTGCATGTGACACTCCCAAAGCAGAAAGGCAGTACCAAAGCTGGTGTACACCATCAAATAGCATCCAAATCAAGGTTTAATTGGAATATATAAGTTGGTAGAAATTGAGATAAACTGGATTAGGATACCTAAGTGGCAATATACATTACAGAGTTGTCAGTTTTCTTTCTGGTCAACTCTGGAAGTTTCCATGAAAGGGCTGGTATTTCAGAAATGGTGAAAAGAGCAGTTTGCTTGGCCACCGGGGAGAGAGCATTTCCAAGTGCACAACAACAAACCACTACAGGTGTCAAAAGTATTCCTGGAGGTTAAAACAGGTACAACTAACAGTGGTCAAAATGGTAGGGAACTTAAGAATAGCTGCTGGTAATTAACTCCTGAAATCAAATGTAGTTTTGACTTTCAAATGTAATTGAAGCACTTCCTAAAATTGCACCACTAAGTCTTCCTCCAAAAGCTTCTATAAAAATATACATCTCAGTAAATGAAATCAAAACAGTATTGGGATTGATTACATGCATCTGAAATAATAAGATGGATTTGATATGGATTCTGGACTTCCTTGCTGCCATGGCTGGATAAGTATTTAACTGGTATGAAAATAATCTTGCCAAGCCTTTGACTTGAGTGGCTGGAAAAAGCCAAGATGCTAGAAATCTCTCTCCATTCCCACTGTTCTCCTTTCTGTCAAACTCATAAAAACGTACATCATCTATACACATTTATTAAAAAAAAAAAATACCGTGTGTAAAAGCAAACTTAAATTTGGAGTGTTTTGTGTCTATGTCTTCCATATAATGCTTAACAATGTTTCCCTGAGAAATGAGGATGAGATATTTTGATACCTGTAGCAATGCTGAGATTATTCCATTTGAGTTGGGTAATTAAGAACAGGATTCTTACTACTAATGCTTGATCAGCTTAAACTAAGTCACAAACAGAAAATACTTCTTTTGACTGAAATTTTGAAATTTAATATCTTTTAAAACTTAAAAAGCCAAAAAGTATTTATCTTCAGAATACAACATAATTACAGCCCTCTAAAGCTGCATTTGCAAGACAAAACTAAGTAAATACATTGGATTCGTTCTCCTTTACTGTATCAACTAACACTTCCAATGCTCATTGGGTGAAGTCTTGATACTTAAAACAAGAGGAAACAATTGGTACTTTTAAAACATATCTGAAAGGGAGTCGTTGTGTAGCAGAAAAAGCACTGAGTTAACAGATCTGACTTCAAGATCTTGGCTTTTCCACTTATTGATTTCTAGCATCTCAGAGTTGAGATTCCTCACTTGTAAAGTTCCTCAGAGACATGAAGAAAAGATTAAATGAGATAACACATGTGGATGCCCTTTGCAAAAGAGCAAATGTCATAAAGATGCTAGTTTTATGTTGTTTTAACTAACAACGACAGACAGCCATAAAGACATGATGACAAATATTTAGCCTAGACACAGTAAACTGACAATTTATGAGCAAATCAATCCACACAGCCCACTTTTAGGGGTTTTATTCCCTGGGCCACTCCTGGTGGCAGAAACACCATCAGGTATTTTAATAAAGGGAATTTAATGTTAAGAATCATTCATCAGATACTGGAGAACTGAAAAAGCCAGAAGACAGCACCAAAATTTTATAAAATGATAATTGCAGGAAGCACCTCCCACTGATAGGCTGGGTAAACAAAGGGAAGAGATTGGAATTGTTGAAGGATGGACCTTGTGGGGCTGATCCCACACCTTGGGGAGAGGATTCCAGCAGGCAGGGCCTGGGTTTCTGAGGTTGGTTGTGGGAGTGTTGGGAAAACTACTAATTGGAATCAACTGCTGCAATTGAAACAACCTGTGGCTGATGGGGTCAAGAAGTGTGGGTGAAATGGTGCTCACAGGAAAGGAAGCAGACCTGCTTCTTCGTCCTTTTCCTATCTCCAGTCACTTCTGGTGCCCCAGTTGGAAGAGTGAAACAGGGAGCCAGCTGAAAATGACGAAATGTGGCTTACAGAGTTGACAAAGCACAGATAGGAGGATGCACTTGAACCGGAGAGATAAAATCTTAATAGTTAACATCCAACTTTGAGGTATATATATTTTTTTCAGGAGAGTGTTTTAAAACATTTTAATATTTTCGTACTGGGCACATGCTTGGCAATAACCATTGTTCCTACCATTCCCTCTTAACAAATTTAGTTTGACCACCTGGGTCATAATTTCACATGACAGTTGCTTTTTTGAAGATGCTTTGTTTGACCTTGCTTGAAAAGTTTTATGCTATTCAGGAAATAAAACAGAGATTCACAAGGACCCTCTTCTTATCAGGTCTTGTAACTGAAAGAATGTAAACGTTAAGCCAGGTAATATATTCAATCATATTCATGTTCACAGAAATATCATCAATATTATATTACTTATATTATTCACATACTCATAAAATATAAATATATTATTTTAATATATTATTATGTAACTATAATTGCTATTTGAATGATTATAAGCCAAACACTGAACTATGTATTATTTTCAATTAATTATTAATTATAAATAATCTTAATTCTAATTAAATCAATTAAAATGATAAAGTAATACCTTTCAGAACTTTCATTTTCCCCACTTTATTCAAGAAATGGCACCTTCAAAAGGCTAAGTGTCATATCAATATCTTACAAAAGGTGTATAGCAATATAGGAACAGAGTCTGGGTCTTGCTGTCTCCAAAGCCAAACTCTTTGTTCTATATTACAGTTTCCATATTAGGATTTATTTTGAATGGAGTGAACCACTTGGAAACTGGTAGAGAATATTTGCATAAATACAGAGATACCGACATATTGCTAATGACATACAAGATTAATTTTTAAGTAATATCAATTTTAACACAGTAAGTTTAAAAGTTGCCTTAATTGTAGAGAAATATTTTAAAGTTAACTGATAAGTAGTTTTAATTTAAAAGTGTTTAAATTTTAAATATAGTGAAAACTATACGGAAAAAAATGGCTTCAGAATTGTCAAAATGAATTTCACAAAATCCAAAAACAATAGCATATTGTAGGACTTCTGGGAAGATAGCATTGAAGAACTTTGTCAGGGTCCAACTCACCTACAAATACAACAGAGGAAGGGCAAAGAGCTGTCAGAGGGCTCTGCAGACCAGGAAGAATGCTGCACACCATCCAGGAGGGTGGGTGACAGAGAGAGGAATGGCACCCATCCCCCACCCTCAAGGTCAACAGCCTCAGTAAAACCTGTGGGTCACTGAGGCCAACTGAGAGGGGAATCAACATCCTTTTCCCTGGGAAGAGGGAGGGTGTGGCACAGGGTGGAAAGTGATTTCTCTTCTGTGAGTTTGGCCAGCACAGACTGCTTTGAATCTTGGCTCTACTCAGCACAGCAAGTGGAGGCTGAAAGAAACACCTCAGTGGAAAGATTCATCAAGAGGCACCATCTGCTGGCAGGCTGGGATACTGCAAGAAGACAAAAAGTCTTGGAGTCTGTCATGTCCCAGCCTGATCTAGGCCACATTAGTGGGTCCTTGGCCCTGTTTTGATCACTTAAGCTGAATAATTTTAAAGATTTAGATTAAACAAAATCAGAAATCGAAGAAGAGCTGTGAAACAAAACCACTAGGCAAGAGAGAGAAATTGAACATCAGAGTAAATTCACCAAATTAAAAGCCATACCATGAAACAGGAAGACATGACCCAGATAAAGGAACAAATCAATAATCCTGATGAGACACAGGATTTAAGACAACTAATCAATGATGTTCACACAAATCTCCTAAATCAGTTGAAGGAAAATATGGCTAAAGAGATAAAGGATATTAAGAAGATACTGGCTGAGCATAAAGAACAATTTGAAAGCCTACAAAGAAAAGTAACAGAGATTATGGGAATGAAAGACATAGTGAATGAGAGAAAAAATACATCAGAGGTATATAACAGCAGATTTGAATTGGTTGAGGGCAGAATAAGTGAATTAGAAGAAAGAACATCTGAACTTGAAAAATCAGGACAGCAGAAACAGAAAAGAATGGGAAAAATTGAACATGGTTTCAGGAATTGAATGACATTGCAAAACATACAAATATGTGTGTCATAGATGTCCCAGAAGGAGAAGAGAATGGAGAAAAAAGAATAGTTGAGGAAATAATGACCAAAAATTTCTAAACCCTTATGAAACAAATCTCCAAGAAGGATAACACACCACAAACAGAATAAATCTGAATAGACCTACTCAGACACCTACTATTCAGAATGTCAAAAGCCAGAGATAGAGGAATCTGAAAGTAGCAAGAGAAAAGCAATGCATCACATACAAGGGAAGCTAAACAAGACTAAGTGCTGATCTCTCATCAGAAACATTGAGAAGGCAGTGGTATGATATATTTAATGTACCAAAAGAGACGAACAGCCAAGCAAGAATTATTTATCTGGCAAAATTGCCTTCAAAAGTGAGGGTGAGGGAAGCTGATGTGGCTCAACCAGTTGGGCACCTGCCTACCACATGGGAGGTGCTAGGTTTGGGTCCCGGTCCCTCCTAAAAGAAGATGAGCAGATACCACCTCTGCTGCAATGAGCTAGATGCTGTCCCCACCACAATGAGCAGATGCCACAAGCCAGCAGACGTCGCAGCCAGCAGGGAGCAGATGTGGCTCAGGCCATTGGGCATTCACCTCTCATGTGGGGTGGGGATCCTGGGTTCAGTTCCCTGTGCCTCCTGGAGAAGGCGAGCAAACAATGAGCAGACAGATGAGAGAACCATCTGAGGAGGGAGGAGAAATAAAGTAAATAAATCTTAAAATTTTTTTTTAAAATAGGGTGAATTTAAAGTCTTCACAGACAAAAGTAGAGAGTTGTTACCAAAAGACTGAAGTTACAAGAGATACTAAAGGAAATGCTGCAGCCTGAAAGGAAAAGACAAGGGTGAGAGATTGGAGAAGAGAGCAGAAATGAAGATTATTAGTAAGGGTAAATTAAAGGGTGAAAAGACAAATAATAGTAAGAGATGACAACAGGTGAAAGGTTAATATGGACTAAGAAAATAATGACGATACAGTAATAACACTGAATGTTAATGGATTAAACTCCCCAAACAAAAGACATAGACTGAAAGAATGGATAAAAAATATATAAACTATCTATATGCTGTCTATAAGAGACTCACCTTAGATGCAAGGACACAATCAGGTTGAAAGTAAAAGGTTGGAAAAAGATATTCCATGCAAATAGTAACAAACAAACAAACAAACAAAAAAAGCTGCAGGAGCAATACTAATACCAGATAAAAGAGCTATTAAATGCAAAACTGTTATAAGTGATGAAGAAGATTATATATTAATAAAAGGGGCAATTCACTAAGAAAAAATAACAATCATAAGTATTTATGCACCTAACCTGGGTTCCCAAAATACATGAGGCACCCACTGGCAAACTGAAGGCAAAAATAGACATCTCCACAATCACAGCTGGAGACTTCAGTACAGCTCTCTCGGCACTGGATAGAACATCTGTACAGAGGATAAATAAGGAAACAGAGAGCTTGACTAATATGATAAATGAACTAGACCTAACAGACATTTATAGAGCATTACACCCCAAAACAGCAGGATATACATTCTTCTCCAGTGCTCATGGATCCTTCTTCACAATAGACCATATGGTGAGTCACTAGACAGATTTCAATAAATTTACAAAGATTGAAATTATACAAATTACTTTCTCTGATCATAATGGAATGAAGCTGGAAATCAATAACAGATGGAAAAAGGAAAAACTCACAAATATTTGAAGATTAAAGGACAGACTCTTAAATAATCAATGGGTCAAAGAATAAATTGCAAGAGAAATGAGTAAAATCTCAAGACAAATGAAAACAAGAACACAAGAGATTGAAACAGTCATCAAAAACCTCTCAAAAATGAAAAGCCCAGGACCAGATGGCTTCACAGGTGAATTCTGCCTGTCATTTTAAAGAAGATCTAATACCAATCTTGCTCAAACTCTTCCAAAAAATTGAACGGGAGAGAGCACTATAAAACTCATTTATATGAAGCCAACATCACCCTAATACCAAAGCCAGATAAAAGTACTATGAAAAAAGAAAATTACAGACCACTTTCTCTAATGAATATAGATGCAAAAATCCTCAAGAAAATTCTTGCTAACTGAATCCAAAAGACATTAAAAAATTATACACCACAATCAAATAGGTTTTATCTCAGGTATGCAAGGGTGGTTCAACACAAGAAAACCAATTAATGTAATACATTGCATTAATAAATTGAATATGTAAAATTACACGATCATCTTGACTGATGCAGAAAAAGCATCTGAAAAAATACAGAATTCTTTTTTAATAAAAATACTCCAAAAGATAGGAATAGAAGGAAACTTTCTCAACATGGAGAAGTACATACATGAAAAACCCACAACTATCATTGTACTCAATGGTGAAAGACTGAAAGCTTTCCCGTTGAGATTAGGAACAAGACAAGGTTGCCCTCTGTCACCACTGTTATTCAATATTGTGCAAGAAGTTCTAGCTAAAGCAATTATGGAAGAAAGAGAAAGTCACCCAAATAGGAAAGGAAGAAGTAAAACTTTTGTTATTCACTGATGATATGATCCTATACCTAGAAAATCCTGGAAAATCTACAACAAAGCTACTATACATAATAGATGAGTTCAGCAAAGTGGTGGGATACAAGATTAATAAACAAAAATCAGTAGCATTTCTATATAGTGCGAATGAGCAATCTGAGGAGGAAATCAGAAAAAATTTCATTTACAATAGCAACTGTGACTGAAGTTTTTGTGGATCCCAGAAAAGATCAAGTTCTTTGATCTAATCCATTGTATCAGCTCACCTTTGATAGACAACATCTCTGATGATACCTTGATTTGGACATTTTTACAGCCTTGAAACTGTAAGATTTACCCTAAATAAATTCTTTTTATAAAAGTCAGCTGATTTCCGGTATTTTGCATTGGCAGTCTTAGCAAACTGAAATAGCGACTAAAAGAAGCAAATATTTAGGAATAAACTTAACCAAGGACATAAAGGACCTGTATTCAGAAAATGACAAAACTTTGCTAAAAGAAACCAAAGAAGACCTAAACCAGGGGTTCTTAACCAGGGGTCCACAGACCCCAATGGGGTCCATGGAAAGATTTAAGGGGGTCCGTGAGCTGGAATTGAAAATTCAAAAAAAAACGTATTCTTGTGGAGATGTGTTGTTGCAGGTTTGTCATAAAACTATCTGCCCTACATTCTGAGAAGGAGTCCATGGTTTTCACCTGATAGGCAAAGGAGTCAGTGGAACAAAAAAAGGTTAAGAACCCTTGACCTAAATAATTGGAAGTATATTCCACGTACACGGATTGGAAGACTAAATATCAAGATGTCAATTCTACCCAAACTGACTTACAGATTCTACCCAAACTGACTTACAGATTCTAACCAATAAAAATCCCAACGGCACTACTTTTGCTGCATCCCATAGGTTTTGATATGCTTTGTTCTCATTTTCATTCGTTTCAAGGTAGTTACTAATTTCTTTTGCAGCTTCCTCCTCGACCCACTGGTTGTCTAAGCGTTTGCTGTCTAACTTCTATATCTTTCTGCCTACTCTGGTTCTCTGCCCCTTACTGATTACCAGCATCATTCCATTGTGGTCAGAGAAATTATTTTGTATAATTTTAATCTTCTGAATTTGTTGAGAGTTCCTCTGTGACCTAGCATGTGCCTATCCTGGAGAAGAATCCATGTGTGCTTGAGAAGAATGTTTGTCCTGCTGTATGTGGGTGTAATGTTCTGTATATGTCTATTAAGTCTAGATCTTATATTATTCAAAGTCTCCATTTCTTTATTGACCCTCTGTTGAGATGTTCTGTCTAATGGTGATACTGGTCTAGTAAAGTCCCCCCACTATAATTGTAGAGGCATCTCTTTCTCCACTTAGTTTATCCAACATTTGCCCTGTCGGTGGGTCTTACTATGGAATATATGCTAGCTAATGTAACAGAGTTATACTCATTTATAATTTTCCTACACATGCCTCTTCTGCCCCTTTTATTTGAACCTATAATTAGTACTATACTCAATAAATATAGGTCTCCGAGCCTTAAATCTTCAGTCTGTTCATATGCTGCATATGCTGGTTGAGCCCTTAATCTCAGTAGAGTTGCAACACTTACTCTCCAGTTCATTGGACTCACCCAGGACAACTAACAAAAGGCTGATGATGGACAACGCCTATCCCTCAAAACAGAGAATCCACAACTGCAAACAGCACAATTCCATTCATCTGCCCCATGGGATCTAAGACCCTCTCAATCAGAAACAGGGTGGGCATCACCATCCTAGAATCCTCAAAATTGAGGAATGAACAAACATAAGGGGGGAATGCAACTATGGACTAAAGTAGACTTATTATTATTCTAGCAATGGAAGAACTTATATCATTGATATAAAGGCAGTGGCCAACAGAGGTTCTAAGGGCAGGGAGAGGGAAGAATAGGAGTTACATGGGGGCATTTTGGGGACACTGGAATTGTCCTGCACAACATTGCAATGATGAATACAGGCCATAATAGATTTTGTCAAAAATCTATAAAATTGTGTGGTACAAAGTGTTAACTATGCACCATGGTTAGTATCAATGCTTCAATATGTGTTCATCAATTGTAACAAATGTACCACATTAATGAAAGATGTTGTTAATGGGGGAAAGTGTAGGGGGTGGATTTCTTAGCAGGTACCAGAGATTGAACCCAGGACCTCGTACATTGGAAGCAGGTGCTCAACCACTGAGCTGCATCTGCTCCCCATGAATCCCCTCTAGTTTTGATGTAATATTTATGTAATCTAAGGCTTCTTTAAAAAAATTTTTTTTAAATGGTGAAAAAAAAAAAACCCAACAGCTTTTTTTTGGGGCAGAAATGGAAAAGCCAGTTATCAAATTTATTTAGAAGGGCAAGGGATCCAGAATTGCCAAAAATGTCTTAAAAAGGAAGAATGAAGTTGGAGGACTCTCATTTCCTGACTTTAAAGCATATTACTTAGCTACAGTGGCAAAACAGCATGATACTGGCATAAAGATAGACATATTGACCAATGGAACCAAATTGAGAACTCAGAAATAGACCCTCATATCTATGGTCAAGTGATTTTTGACAAGGCTGTCAAGCCCTCCCAGCTGGGACAGAAGAGTCTTTTCAATAAATAGTGCTGGGAGTACTGGATATCCATTTCCAAAAGAAAGAAAGAGGATACCTATCTCACACCTTTACAAAAATTAACTCTAAATGGATCAAGGACCTAAATATAAAAGTGATAACCATAAAACTCCTAGAAGAAAATGTAGAGAAACATCTTCAAGATCTTGTGGTAGGTGGTACTTTCTTAAACCTTATACCCAAAGCTTGAGTGATGAAAGAAAAAATAGATAAATGGAACCTCCTCAAAATTAAACAATTTTGTTCTTCAAAAGACTTTGTCAAGAAAGTAAAAGGGAAGCTTACTCAATGGGAGAAAGGTTTGGAAACCACATATCCGATAAAGGTTTGATCTCCATGTTATATAGAAATCATACCATTCAATGATAGACAAACAACCCAATTATAAAATGGGCAAAAGACTTGAATAGATATTTCTCCGAAGAGGAAATACAAATGCCCAAAAAGCATTTGAAAAAATGTTCAACATCACTAACTGTTAGGGAAATGCAGATCAAAACTACAATGAGATACCAATGCACACCTTACAGAATTATTTAAAAAACAGAAAACTACAAATGTTTGAAAGGATGTGGTGAAATAGCAACACTCCTTCACTGTTGGTGGGAATGTAAAATGGTGCAGCTTCTATGGAAGACAGTTTGGTGGTTCCTCAGGAAGCTAAATATAGAACTGCCATATGATCCAGCAATTCCACTACTAGGAATATATTCAGCAGAACTGAAAGCAGGGATATGAAAAGACATGTGATCATAGCAGCATTATTCACACTTTATAAAACATGAAATAACCCAAGTGTCCATCAACTGATGAGTGGATAAATAAAATGCAGTATATATGCACAATAGAATACTATTCAGCTGTAAGGAGAAATGAAATTGGATGCATATGACAACATAGACGCACCTGAGGACAATATGTTGAGTGAAATAAGCCAGACACAAAAGGACAAATATTGTATGGTCTCACTAATATGAACTAAATACAATGAGTAAACTCATGGAGGTAAACTCTAGAATATGGGTTACTAGGAGATAGAATGTGGGTTGAGAATGGGAGCTGATGCTTAATGTATGGAAAATTTTTAAGAAGGTTCGCTGTAAAAGTGTAGAAATGATTAGAGTTGATGGTAACACATTATAATGAGTATAACTACCACTGCTAATTTATAAATGTGATTGTAGCTGAAAGGGGTAATCTGTGGACATAAATGTCTATTGAAAGGAAGGTAGAGAATAATCTAGGAACCGTCTAATGTAGTGATTTGGGTGGTGAATAAAGATTGTCATTAATAGTATAAATATATGAATGTTGTTCTTTTACAAAGTGTTAAAAATATGGTGCTACATGAGAAAATTACAACTAAATAACTTATGGACGATAGTTAATAATACTGTAACATTTTACAGCAATGGCAAAGAAGATACTATATCATCTCTAAGTGACAATAGGGTGGTATAAGGGGGTATGGGATTTTTCCTTTTGGAGTAATGAAAACTTCTGAAATGGGCTGAGCTGATGAGAGTACAATTTTGTGATGAAATGGAGGCCACCGAGTGTACACTTTGGAATTTTTGAATGACCTTGCAAGGTCATCCTTAGAACTTCTCTACATTTTGCACATTGCACAATTGAGCCTAGTTAGGTGTTCTTACCGTTCAAATAAGACTAGAGGAAGAAAATCAGAAAACAGAGAAAGATTCATCTGTAAATTAGATCTTTGAAACCAGCAAGAAGTGACAGCTGATAGCTTGATGGCAAAGAAAGGGGCAGAAGGAAAACATACATGGCATAAGAAGAAATGCAATCCTGGGCCATTTGGTATAGGGCCATAGCTCCATCAACTCTAAAAGCTTTTGAGGGACTCCCAGTATAATTGAACCTTTCAATAGTTGATACTTATATTGATGATTACATTTTTTAAAAAGTTACCTTATCTTCCCTAAGCTCTGTTTAAGAAAGCAGGAAAATGTTACAAAATGCCTGTAAATATTTTCCAACTGACACGGTCACATTAAAAAAAAATCCTGCTGCCTAAGGGACATGCTTTATGTAGCTGGAAAATTTACTTTTATGGAACAGCAAATTTCTAAATCATGGGACATTAATTGGAATTTATTTTTCTGAGAAACCAACCCTTTTAAAATCATGGCTATAAATCCTGTGGGAAACTCAGATGGGGTTTAGATTTGATAAAATGCAGGATGTCAGAAATAGTCTCCTTTTTAAAATGTATTCCCATTTTATGGAAAACACTTGACAAACAACCACTTCCACCGACGTGCATCGGGTTGAAACCTAAGAGTCCATTCTCTCAAGTTGCTGCGAGCCTCACGTCCCATACTTGCTGGTTATCTTTGCACTGCTGTATTCTGGCACAAATACAGTGAACTGTATAACTGATTTGTGTTGCTTTCCTGCTGAGATTAGTGATAGCCATACTACCCAATATTACCGTGCCATAGACCTCGGGGTTGCATTTAGATTACATTTGATTTCTGGGCTTGGGAAATGCATGCTTTAATTTCCTTCTTATATTAAAATTGATAATGCATTGAAAAGACAATGTCTGTTCATGATTCTGACTTTATAAAGTAGGCATGATTTGCTTTATGGCAGCAATGCTTATATCACCAGATGTACATTTATGATTTAGACCAGGCAGCCTATGAGAAAAGGAGACTGGAAGTAAAAACAACACTAGAAATGGGATACCAAGGAAATTTCAGGAAAGTGCAAATTTGGTGCTCATATCCTTGCAATCCCTCTCTCCAAATGCATTGAGGCCTGTAAACAGCTGAATCCATTATTCACAAGATAAAGGGCAAGTAAAGAACTAGGACTATGATATCAGAATCAGGACAGTCTCACTTAGCAAAACCTATGAATGATGCCCTTTATGGCATCACAAATCTTTTCTCATTTTTTGCACATGTATACACTAAACAGTTGTCATGCTTTTTATACCCGTTACGAATTTTCTAAAAGTGCTATCAAAGCACTTGTTTTATTATCTTTTTACTGTCTGCTTTTTTTTTTTTTCTTTTACAGTTGGTCTCAGAGAAGCCTGGATACATGTCCTAAAGCTCATTAGGTAGGGGAGGAATAAAGTCCAGCTGAGTATAGATTCTCTGTGGGGACTCAGGATATTTGTATGCGGCATAAACTGTGGGGAGCCAAAATAAAATTTCCTGACACTAAAAATAATATAATTATGAAAATATTTTATCTCCAGAGCAAAAAAAAAAAAAAAGAGCTTAAATCAGAGTGACTATTCTTTTTCATCATTAAGAATATTTTTTAATATTTCATTATTTTTAATTAGTTATACACACTTAGAGCAAAGTACACAAAATTCCAAGTACAGCTCAATGAATTTTCACAAAATGAATACCCATGTAAAACTACCATCCAGATTAATCTAATTTACTGGCAACCAGAAGGAGCCCCCCTTACAGTCATTACCCACACTTCCCCAGGGTAACTACTACCCGCACTTCTAACACTGGAAATTCGTTTTGCATATGTGTATATAAAATCTGGAATCTAACAGCATGTACTGCTGGGTGACTGCATTATGCATGTGAGATTCAGCCATGTACTGCCTGGGGTTGTCACTGCATAATATTCTACTATGTGGATATACCCTAAAATGTTCATATTGATAGACATTTGGATATTTTCTAGATTGGGGGTGTTAGGAATAGTACCACTAAGAAATTTTTTTGGATATGTCTTTTGGTGAACATACCTTAGTGCCTTTTGTTAGATTTATACCAGGGGATGGGTTCACTTGGTCATTAGACATGTGCACGTTCGACTTTTGTAGACAGTGACAGTTTTCCAAAGTGGTTGTACCAATTCGTACTCCCATCATCAATGTATGGGAGATCTGGTTGCTTCACATCTATGCCAAAACTTGACACTGTCTTTTTTCATTTTGGTCATTCAGGCTGCTCAGTGGTATAATCACATTGTGCTTCCTACTTGCATTTCCCTGCTGACTAATGTTCAATTATAGTTGAACAATGTTAAATTTTTTGAAGTGCCTGAAATGAATGTGGATTTTATAGAATCCTGAGACAGTAAAGGATCTCAGAGTTGCTGCAGGTCAAGGATAGAAATGGGCAGCACATTTGGCCCCACCCCACCCATCCCTTCTCCTTTGGAATACGCTGCTACTGTATAACCTGACTTGGATGAAGTTTCAGAATATTTCCCAACCTCAGTTCATTACACAGTAATTTCCAAGCAATCAGAATAAACTCACACACAAGAAAATCTTATTGACCAGATGGAGTTGATCCAAATCAGAGAGGCAGGCATGGTAGAAAAGGCTAAGCTAGACTGCCCTGGGTTCAACTTTCAGATCTGCTATTCACCATGCAGAGTTGAAGAACCTAGTACTTGATATTAACTTTACAAAGTGGTTTTGATTTGCTTTTTAGTGGCAGTGCTTGTACAGTAGCAATGCCCAATTCATTGAATGGAGTGACAGCTGGCAAGTTAATTCATCTCCAGAAAAGGTCATTGTGAGGATTAGCTGAGAAAAGTTGTATAATGCTTCCAGATGCATTCTCCTTCTCCTTGCTCAGGCATGGCTTTCTTTCTCCTGGGGATAAATCTTTAATGATTTCTGCTAATGCATCTGTTCTTGAATTAATATGGTTCTTAAAATCTTGCTAAAGATGGTAGGAGTTTAGCCAATGACTAAGAGCCATCAAGAAAATAAGGTCTTTTCCAATTTCTGCCTAATGCAAGATGCCTACACTTAGGTCATTTAAGTCATCTTTAGTCATGAAAAAGGAAGCAGAGCATTCAATGATGAAATTTGAGAAGGAGCCAGTTATCTTCCCTGTTACTTACAATGGTGCACCTTACTTTTGATATGCTTTTTGAAGCACTCATTTACTCACTCTGTCCCTAGAAGATCTCCTTGTTTTATGACCAACAGTGAAGTCAACCACTGGTCAATAGTGCAACATGCTCCTGCCCAAAAACCTTCCTGAAATGATGTGATGGTACTTACCATCTTTACTTAGTCCACTTGGTGAGGACATTTATACATTTTCTTTTTTTTTTTTTTTTTTTTTTTTTTTTGTGTGGTTTAAAAATTTTTTTAATTAGGCATAAACTTAAAAAAGGACATAGTGGACCTGTAATCAAAAAATGTTATAACATTGCCAAAAGAAAACTAAGATGACCATAATATATTAAAAGATGTTCTGAGTTCAATGATTGGAAGACTAAATATTCTTAAGATGTTAATTTTACTCATTTTCTTACAGAACTATTAATGTGTTTGATTAGGGAGTGCTGGCCTAGACCAGGTTGGGAGTGGTACTAATTTATAGCATTTGTATTTATTATTATCTTCCCCAAATTAGAATCATTTTGAAGTTTGTCTTGCCCCAAGAGCATTGGTTAAAGACTTGTAAACCTGCAGTGGGGCTTACTCCAGACCTTTCTCTCAAACTCCACGTGTTCTGAGTGTTTACCCTTCAGTCTAAATTATTTGAAGGAGATGCAAATCAAAACAAAGACACACAGGTTTTCACTTAATAGAGCAACCAAAATAGAAAATTTTGTAGGTACCAGGGTAGAAGAAGGTATGGGGAAGTAGGGACTCTCATACACTATTGGTGGAAATCTATCTTGGTGCAAACATTTTGAAAGACTATTTGCAATATTCTTTGATAATCTAAAATGCAAACAACTTTTGATCCAGCAATCCCACTGCAAAGTATCCTGTGGAAAGAGGAAAAATAAGAATGCCAAGGATATGTCATATTGACGATAATAACAAAAAATAAAGATATTTTAAAGCTTCATCAATAAAAGTCTAGTTAAATAAATTTTGGCATATTTACACAAAATACTACAATGCAGCCATTTAAAAATTGAGATAGACCTGTGTATACTGATATGGAAAGTCTCTAAGATAAGTCTTTAAGTAAAACAAGCAATTTGCAGAACAGTATTTATATAATAATGTGTCTATAACAATATTACATATAACATGATCTTTTAAATTTAAAAGGATAAACTTCAATTCTAGATAATATAATTTTTCTCTTACATATATTTTTATGGAAAATGGCAGTGGTGATGGTTGGGGATGGGAACAAGGAAAGGCAGTGTGACGATTAGGCTAATGAGTCAACTTGGCCAGGTAATGTGCCCAGTTATTTGGCCAAGCAGGCACTGAGCTAATTGTAATACAAGGGTATTTCATGGACTTTAATCATCAGTGAGTTGATTGCATAGACGGCTGGTTACATTTACAATCAACTGAGGAGATTGCCATCAGCAATGGGTAACATCTCGTCCAATTAGTTGAAGGCCTTAAAAGAAGTGATTTCAGCATTCAGAGAGAGAATCTCCATCTCTACTTCAGACAGGCAGCATCTCCTGGGGAACTCAACTAGGACCTTCATCTGAGTCCTTGGCTTGCAGCCTGCCCTACAGAATTTAGACTTGTGCATCCCCATAGTCATGAGAGGCAATTTTATAAAATCTCATCCTGTTTACAGATAGCTCCTGTAGGTTCTGTTTCCCTAAAGAACACTGACTAATATAGGCCGCTTTCACCTTTCATTTTATATGTTTATTATTTTTTTCTCTCCCATGTACATGTCCTACTCTAATCAGTTCCCAGGAGGTTTGTGGGATACTCACAGTATAGGTCAGAGAGCATCTTTTCTGGAGACGAGAAGTGTCATGAGGGGAAACTTCCAGTCATCAAGGACACCAGTCACCTGCTTAAGCTTGACCTCCACTGGCCCTTATGACAGATCCAAGACCTGCCAGGCTAACAAGAAACTTTCTAGATGACATAATAGAATTTCACAAATGACCTTCTGTCAAATAAATCCAATAATCATCTCCAACTGTCCCTTAAATGTAACCTGTATGAGGCACATTAACTATATTTTTGCCTTTCTAATCTGATTGCATGACCTCAACTTCAGCTCTGGGGGTGCTGCTAAGAGACAACAGGAATCTTTGATAAATGGAATTGAATCTCAACCTGAATGTAATTATCCAAGTCTCTCCACTCCCCCTCTACCTTCTCCAGCATGTAAGCAATGGTCTCAATCTCAGTATATGATGTCCTATGTATTGCCCCCTCTAAGACTCTCTGAGCGATGCTAGGAATATTCTAGTTTAATTGGAACAGTAATCATGGGATAATTTGCACAGACCCCTGCAAATTTACTCACAAGATTTAACTCTCCTCTAAACTTATGTGCTATAGATAGCTGAGTCACCCTTCCTCATCAGACCACCCATATTATGTTTAATGCCTCATCCCATCTGTCCAGTAGAAAAGCACAAAAGAAAACATAACAATTTGGTTGGTTATATATACTACTGTTCAGATACGTGTATTCGTAATCAGGGTCCCAATTATTCTTTAAATTTTGTTATTCTGAGTTTCAAGTCTTCTCTGCTTTTCCTAAACCATTCACCTCCACTTTCTTTATATCTAAGTGCACCTTTAGCTAAATCCTTTATCTAGAATATTCTCTCTCTAATCTTCAAGGATGGCCCCTTGTCATTTAGAGCACAGCTTCAATGTCACATAGATTGGTGCCTTCAATCAAGCACTTTCTCATTTAAATTCTCTGTATATCACTTATCAATTACTTCCTTTGTTATTTATTCAATTACTGTCAGTTTATCCCATATCCCCTAGAATATAAGTGTTGTAAAAACAGAAATATTGTCTGTTTCAGTTGTCATTATGTTCACTGGGACATGGTAGCTATTCAGTAACCATTTATGGAGGAATAAAAGGGTGAGACTTCCTGTCACTTCTCATCCCCTAGAACGATAGCCAGATGTTTCAATGGCACAAAACACAAATCAGACATTGCTTTTATTTAGGAGAAAAAAGGTCTGGTGAAAGAAGGAAGTGATATCTTAAAAAGAATAAAGACCAAAGGCCAATGGGCTAAGGTAGCCTTAGGGGAAGATTTCCTAACAGCCACAAATGTCCTCCCACAGGTTTCCTGCATGTTGTTCAGGAAATGTTCAGCTCTGTTCATGCTTAGGAAGCACAGGAGAAGTAAAACTCTGCAAAGGCCAAAATGGAGGACTCCAATGGTGTCCCATGGACAGACATACATCAATAAAACTTTTACACGAACGTTTAGGCATCATCCACTATACAAGGAAAGCTTTATTTATTTATTTTTTATCTTGAAAATACTCATGAGAAAGTTAAAGGAAAATTGACAGTAATGTAAAAATGTTAAGAGTATAATAATATCTAAGATGACCTAATTTGATTCAATGACACACATGCATTTTATCTTGGTAGTTTTCAGATGAACTTTCCCCTGTAAGTGGATATTTTTCAAGACATAAATGAAATGCTTCACTCAGAATGTCCACATTCTGTTACATTATTATTTTCCTTTGAAAGCTTGTCCGGGCAGTCTAGCCCTGCCCTTTACCCAGTGCTGTATAAGAAGCCCCGTGAATGCCTGCAATAGGTTTATGACTCCGCTGAAGCAAGATGGGCAGGCAACACTGGACTTCGGTCAAAGAGGTGGGAAAGGTGGGAAAGTTGGAGGTGCCAGGCAACTGCACTGTCTTCTTTAAAGGATGTCCCAAGGAAATGGTTTTGGGAAGTGCCTGTCTGTCCTACTACTCTCTCTCCTTTTATGCACACCACTTCCAGTGGTGAAAATGTAATCGCTTCACTCCAAATTACTCTTTCGTGCATTCTCCATTCGAGGCACATAGCCAAGTACCGAGGCTGCAGCAGGAAACGGACCTGAGCCCCTGCTCTTATGGGGCTGGCATTCTAGCATGAAAGTAGGGCTGCCACGAGGATAACATTTTCCCCCTTTAAAAATAAACCTAAGTTGGATGTGGGGGTGGGAGGTTGGTATGAGAAGGGGGATAATATATTAAGTACTAAGAACTAGCATTTGGGAAGCAGATGTGGCTCAAGCAGTTGGGCGCCTGCCTACCACATGGGAGGTCCTGGGTTCGGTTCCTGGTGCTTCTTAAAGAAGATGAGCAACACAAAGAGCTGATGAAGCAGGCTGGCGTGGCAAGCTGATGCAACAAGATGATGCAACGAGATGTTTGGGCGATTGGGTGCCTCCCTCTCACATGGGAGGTCCCAGGTTTGGTTCCCGGTGCCTCCTAAAAAGAAGATGGGCACACAACGAACGGACACAGACAGCAGACAGTGAGCCCAAATAATGGGGGGAGGGTGAGGAAATAAAGAAAATAAATCTTCTTTTAAAAAAAAAACTATCATTTACCCAGGATTGACGACAATAAATGTATGCTAAATGAGCAGGTCAGGCATCAAAATTTTTTTTCTGTAAAGACCAGAGAATAAATATTTTAGGCTTTGCCAAACACATTATTCAACTTTTCCACTGCAAATGGAATCGGCCATAAGCAACACGTAAATGAACAGGCATGGCTGTGTACAAATAAATCTTTATTTAACAAAGATAGGTGACAGACCTGATATGACCCATGGCCTGTAGTTTGATGAACCTGATCTAGCTTCATTTTTTCCAGAAATTCTTTTTGTACGAAGAAACCAAAACTTAACTACATGAAATTCTTTACCAAAGGTTAAACAGCTAGGAGTTGTCCTAACACACCTCGCATCCCTGACTTTATCTAACTGGTCAATAAAGACATACAAGCAGAACTCAATCATGGATGATTATAGCTTAGCAGACGTCTCTAAGTCCTAAGTTTTGGTCTATAAGTTGGGTAACTAGTTGTGATTCACAGAACTTGATGAGTAAGAGCTGAAGAATGGAAACATTTTTGAAGACGGTGGGCTGGAAGATTTCCTGACCTGCAATGCCCACCCTCCTAACACCTGCCGACTTCTGCAAACCTGAAAATAACTAATCTCCCTTCAGGTGTGACCTCTACCTCCTATGCAATCCCTCTCCCCGACTCTTCAGGCACACTCAGAGACTCCTTCTACAGTGCTCCTGTTGTACCTGGTGAAAACCGACAGCACTACATGGGCACCTTTCTTTATAAAAGGAAAGAACAAACAAAAACCAAGTACTTATCCTATAGTACCATGGACCAGTTATTTTCATGACCGAATCTCCGATGGACTGTGAGCATCTCAAAGGCAGGTATCACCTTTTTATCTCTTAACCCCTAATTAGTCCAAGGCTGGCATACAGTACATGCTCGGGATTCATGAGTTAAAGTAGGTGTAAGATTTGGATGAGAATAAAGGGAGGCAAAAATATATTCCCTGCAAGGGAATCATGCGACCTGAAGCACGGCTATGAAGCCTAGCCTGCAGGCAAGATGGCAGTGAGGACATCAGCCCAACTGGAGTCGGAACTTGGTGTGGAAATGTCCAGCAGCCTACTGCCACTCTATTTGGGGCACTGCCCTCCATGAGGTAATTTTACAGATGTTTGTTCTTCTTTCACTTTCAGGTCTCTTGTACCCTTTTAGCTAAATCACTACAAAAAAGTAGAACAAACAACTCATAAAGCCAGGCTACTGAGGTGTGTGCTAAGACACCTCTTTCATTCTCGGCTGCCAGCAATAAAGGTTGATCTGTCCCTCCGTATTCAACCCCAACAGATGGCGGAAACCTTTGTTGGAGAGGCTTCAGGTAATTTGAAAGAGGACGCCATATTCCATACCACTTCTTAGTTGATGAAGTAGGTACCAAGTCACTTTCCTATTGGTCTATTCTTTGGACAATATCACATTTAGATTCTTCTTCCTTGGGAGCCTCAGCTGACAGATGATTAATATCCATCATCTTGAAATACTAGTCGCTGAAACGTACCCACCCAGCCAGGTCAACACAGCTCACCTGCCCTCTTCACCACCCTTTCTTGCCTCTTTTTCTTAGCATTTTCACTACATTTTTAAACACAGGTTCCTTACTATGTGATGGGAATAGAAAGTGCCAAATGATGTAAAAGTCAAAACCCAAAGTCAGTTATTGGTGGAAAGGTTGAAAAATGGTACAACTAAAAATAATTCACTAAATTATAGAGGGATATTTTGCATATATTTGTATATATATAAAGCACCTTAGAACTGGTGCACTAAATTTAGATGCAATTTCACCCAACTTTTCCCATAGTTTTTCCCCAATGGTCTCTAGCCTTGCATAAATATTTCCCTTTCCTCTCTCCCCATATAAGCCCTCAGTTTACATGAGTACATACTATTAACACTCGTCCCCTCCAAATATCCTGGAGTCTTAATTCTTTCACAAACCATTGTCATAAGAAAGGCAGTCGGGTGACCAAACAAACCTAACTAAAGCAGCTGCTTAGTGAAATCTGGTGGGGAATACATGAAAAATATGATGAAACCCAGCCATCTTGAATGAACATGCACAAAAGAACATTAGGGAAATTGGCTAGTATACTGAGTTACTTAAAATTATAAGGTTGAAAAAACTAATTGCAGTAGCAGGGAAATGATGCCAATTCCACTAGCCTAGTAGTGGAAAGGAGGATGGGAGAAGTCACTTTACCATCCATAACCCAGCCCTTGGATTCCCAGGCATCGACGGCTGCTTTTGGCCCTAAGCACAGGGGGATTTGGAAGGCGTAGATTTCAATACTGAAATATTCAGGAGGAGAAACGGTGCCAGTTAAGTCGATATCACCATCGATCTCACAATACAGGAAAGAGTGGCCATAACTTACCCAAGAGAAGTCAGATGAAAATACTCATTGCTTTCATTTTTTCTCCAGAGGCCAATTTCTTCCTTTTCCTCTTTTTCTCTTTTTGATAGTGCAGTACTCTGCCCACCCCCAGAAAGATTCCAAAACCCTCCCTTGCTTTTTTCATTTCTGCAGTTAGCAACCTACACCTACAGGAAACCCATCTTTCTGTACAAACCTGGATGCCTTGTACTGTCACTGGGTTTAAATACATTTCTCCTGTGCTCTGGCCTCAGTAAAAGTAGCAGACAGCTGGTCACCAGGTTCCACACCATAAACCTGGTGGGACGAAGTAGGGCGGAGGGGGTTGGCATGCGTCAGAGTCACTTGGAAAGCTTGTTAAAACACAGATTGCCAGGGCTCCCCGCCCAGAGGTTCTGAATCAGTAGGTCTGGGGTGGAACCCAAGAATTTGCTTTTCTAGCAAGAGCCCAGGTGATGCTGATCTCGCTGGTCGGGGGACCACACTTTGAATACCACTGCTCTGATTCCATCCCATAGCTACTCTCTCAACACTTCTAGCAGCCGTTCCCAAACTCTTCAGCCTATCAGAATCCCCTGGAGAGCTCTGAAAAGTCCATTGCCCACCTGGCACCCCATGCCAAGCAAATTATAATGTCTCGGGGTGGAGGGAAGGCATCAGTCAGTTTGAAAGGTCTGCAGGTGATTGCAATGTGCAGCCCAGTTTGGGAACCACCGGCCCTTGGTATGAGGCCTCTAGCCAAAGAGGGGCTCTTAACCTTTTTTGTTCCATGGACCCCTTTGCCAGTCAGGTGAAAACCACGGGCCCCTTACTAAGTCCACACTATACTGTGTATTATTTAATTAATATATCACACCCACACCAACAGGTTCCCTGCAAGAATAACGGATTCTTTTGAATTTCAGTTCAAGCTCACGGACCCCTGGTTACGAACCCCTGAGCCAAAGGGAAAAGGCATTAGACCAGAGGTCACAGGAGGAAGACCAGGCCTAACTGTGGCCTTGGGACCACTCCTTAATTTCCCCAGTCTTTCTTTTCTCACCCCTCCAACGGGATGACGATTCTCTTACCATTCGCTCAAGCATCCGTGGGAAAAAAATAAACAAGTAAAATGCCTTTTAAAATTAAAAAACAGTCTAGATGTGCAAGGAATAGCAAAGGAAGCAGTGCTGCCAAGGGTAAAGTGTGAAGGCTTTGATGTCGAGAAGACCTGGGTGAGAGCTCTTGACTAGCTCTGTGACCTTGAGCATGTCATTTACCTCCTCTGAGCTTCAGCTTCCTCCTCTGTAAAATGAGAATATTACGAGCTAGAGGAATCTTCATGAGATTCCTTCAGAGCAATTTAGCTATTTGCCTGGGACATAGTAGGTGCTTAATAAACGATTCATGGTGTGTTTGATGTGCATATATGCTTCATATGATCACCATCTGTTTACATGGAGAAGGCATCCTATTGGGAAGAATTTCTGACAGACATCAACGATTTTAATGACGGAAAGTCTGAAAAAAATAACATCACATAGGCCTTCTATAAGCAGATAATCAGCATTTGTGGGTACATGAAGACTCAACTCGAAGTGGCTGGGTCTTAAGGCAGCAGGGGCGTTAGGACTGCTGGGTCCCATCTCCCCTCCCCCCTGGCCGCCCCCCCCCCCCCTCCCCCCCTTTCCCATGGCCGCCCCCCACCCATCTCCCCTCCTCCCCCATGGTCGCACCCCCCATCTCCCTTCATCCCCCATAGTCACCCCTCACCCATCACCCTCCCCCATGGCCGCCCCCCACCCACCTGCCCTCCTTCATGCCCCATGGTCGCCCCCACCCATGGTCCCTCCTCCTGGCTGTGGGCAAGCCCCGTTGACAAGCTAGTTTGCTCCTCAGACACTGTATGTCTTATGCTGTTAATCTCAACGTGGTGGGTTCACATGGATCTTGTTTTGTGTGTACAAGTGTTTCTCCCCAACCAGACTTTAAACTCTTGTATTTTATGAGGCTCATGTTTTTCTAGAGCACCCCTAGGCTGACAGTTCTGGGTACATGATATTTATTGATTTCCCATCTATCTCTGCAAGGTCTCTCTTTAATTTGCCCTTCACACAGCTTCCAGAATAATCTTCCAAAAATCCATATGCCAGCTCTGCGTAAAACCCTTCCAGGGTTTCCCTCTGCACATGAGGTCCAGTTTAACCTTCTTAGTGGGACATACAAGGCTGTTTGTGATCTGGCCTCTGCTGACTTCCCCAAGCTAGGCAGTGGGGCAAAGGTCAGGGCTTCAGTTAACAAGGATTTGGGTTTAAGACCCAGCCCTGCCTCTGATGAGCTGTGTTTCTGTCAGCGAGTTCATTCCTTTATCACCCTGAACCTCAGCTTCCTCATCTGCAAAATGGGAACAGTACCACTTCCTTTTATGGCTTTTTGTAAGGCTGTGACTAATAAATATGAAATGACTGGCATATATGGCAGGTACACTTTTTTTTTTTTTTTTACATGTAATTATGCATTGCATTTCCTGACACTCAAATGTGCATTCCTCTCCCAGCAATCGGGAGCTTCCTCAAACACTCTAAGCTACCTTGTGACTCTCTAGCTTTGAACAGATGCTTTCCAAGCTCATCAGCTTAGAAACCTCTCACTCACCCTTCAAAACTCAGCTGAAGCATGTGGCCTTCTGTGCTACTTCCCTGACCCACCCAAACCCACCCGCTCCCTCTCCAGGTTCCACTGCCAGCTTTGGGATAAAGGTCTATTTGTCATGCACTTGTGCAGTTAGTGGTTTATATGCCCATCTCTCATACCAAAGAGAGGGCTTCTTAAGGGTGAGGGACCAGAGCCCATGACTTGCACCTAGTAGGTCTCCCTCCTCAGTCTGCCCTCTGGTGTATGGTCATGTCTGCAAGCTCATAGATGATCTGGTAGGCTGTAAATTCCTAGAGGGTGTTCTATATCCCTGCTACTCGCTGTCCAGCAGCATCAACGTCACTTGGGTGCTTTTTAAGAAGGATCTCAAACCTCACCCTAGACCTTCTGTATCAGAATATGCATTTTAACAAGAACTCTGAGTGATGTGTATGCAGGTTAAAGTTTGAAAAGTGCTGCCCTAATCACCTCCGCACCCCCACCAGGAGCACACAGTAGGTGTTTGATAAATGAATGAGAGCATGGGTGATTCAGCACACATCAGCAAGGAAGAGAAAGGTACTCCATGTTTTGATTCCAGCACAATGCTGGTGACAGGATGAATCCTGTATTTCAGTCTATGTCACACTGTGGGGATGATTTACAAGCTCTGCACACAGGAGGTCCTGAGAAGTAACACTAATTTTTACCACCGAAAAATGAAGGTAAAAACAAGGAAAAAAAAAAAAATCAACTCTTCCCACCCAGATACTTGCACAAAAGCAAAAGAACTTTAAGTAGTGTTGGATTACAGAAAAAAAAAATCAAGCAACTAATACCTGATCTACCAGCTAAGTTGGTAGCAAGAAATCAAGAGTAACCTGTCCACTGAGAGCAAGAGGATTCTAATTTACCACCTGTACCAGAGTAAGAAATGGGCATGGCATGGACTAATCCATAGTCAATATCATTGTGAGCAATGCATGGTGATCTAAGGGAGGACAGAAATCCATTTAGTTGAACAT
The DNA here is from genome assembly GCA_026826555.1 of Tolypeutes matacus. Taxonomy (NCBI): domain Eukaryota; kingdom Metazoa; phylum Chordata; class Mammalia; order Cingulata; family Chlamyphoridae; genus Tolypeutes; species Tolypeutes matacus. Next base: position 9,187,183 of record JAKSZT010054202.1, on the reverse strand, counting down.
GACAGTCAGGCTATTTTAATTCAAAATCCCTTTTCTCCAATATCCCTGTATGCTGTGAGAAATGTCTTAGTTGTTCTGAGTTATAGATTCAGTCTTCTCTCCCTACCTCCAAAATTAACATTAGAGATTGAATAAGGGCATGAGAAAAACAATTACCTTTGCACCAAACATCCTCCCTTAAATCTGGGGAAAAAGGAGTCAGCATGACATGTGAGTCAAAGATTACAACTTCTAGGAAGCAGCCTCTTTCTGGTGGCCTGGGGAGAGAGCTGGAGGTCTGAGATTTATACCTTACCAGCAGCCTGGGAAAGGGAGCTTTAAAAACAGGTGTAAAAATAAAAGTTAGAAACTAGTTTGTGCTTCAATAGTCTCTAAATTCTGGAGGAATGCCTACTTACAAATTAGCAGCAGAGAGACACTTTAGAGACAGAGTCTTCTTCTCTTTCTTCTTCTTCTTTTCTTAAGCTATTTGGCAAACAAATGAGCAAACAAAAAGCCCCAAATGACTAAAAGATAAAGGCCTTTGGAGTACTTGCTTTGCTCTCCTGTTCTCAAAAGAGCTCAAACATCACAATAGTTTGCAAGCTATTCAGTCGGATACCTTTTTGTGTCACTTAGTAGATGGGAGAGATCTTCTGAACCTTCCTAAGCAACTTACAGGGATCTGCCGCCCCCCTAAGTGCCTTGTCAGCAGGTTCCCAGAGCCCAGTCTGTAAAAGCACTCGTTTCCCCTTTTCCCCAGCTGCAGAAAGATGCCAGCCTAGCCGTTCAATTATCCAAATACTAGAAGTCCATAGAAGACCCTTGTGCTGCAGTGGGTCTCTCCATACGAGTGAAACAGCATCCCCAGAGGCTGAAAATAAATCCCCCCCCAACATCACCTAATGCAACCACGCTGCAGGATGTGCCCTTATCAATTCTGAGATAACTTGCAGAATATGCAAGCCAAACCAGTATTATCACAGAGGGAACAATCAACTCCAGATGACGTCCTTTTACATGGCTACTGATAGCAACAATAACAGATTATATACGTAGTTTTTGTTTTTGATACAGATGTTCAGATTCCAGTTTTCAGAAGGCTTTTTAATGAATCCAACTGTTTCAATGTAACAAATGCCTTTTACCACCCACTCTACAAATATTCTAGTTATACTTAGCTGCATGCATTTATGTCTATGACCACTCGGAGAGAAAGTGGGAAAAACCTAACCAAACTAAAACCTAATTATGAAGTCTATAAAATTTACATCCACCCCATACGAAACAGATGGCATTTAGAAGGCATAAAGCAAGGCAGGGCTATGGGCCGTCCAATTCGAGGTTTGATTTGGAAGCAGCTATTTCCCAGGAAAGACAGGCAAATCACAGAGTCTCTATACTTTTTTTTCCTGCTCCCCAAAGACTCACCTGTACTTAGAAAGAGGGCAGCGGCTTGAAAATTCATTTTCCTAAGGAAGTCATAAAATCCCATGGACAGGCTGAGTTCAGCTTCCACCCTTTGCCATCAGGAGACGATGCAACCTCACACCTCAGAAAGCACCTAAGTAGGCCAGTGCATGTTCAGCTCTGCATCCTGCAGAGAAAAAATACTTCTCGCTTGCTTGTGCATATCTCTTTATTGCAGTTGACATGGCTTGCCCAGGGGACTGGCTTGTTGTTCCATAAAGATCCTTAAATAGGCATCACTGATGAAACATTTAATCTGGTGGCTGCTATCGCCAGGGACAGTGACAGAAAAATCTATTCTCCAATTAAATAATTGCACGTGAAGCGATGGCTGTTCATTATGTCCTTCAACCTAGTTGAGCTTTTCTGGAACATAGCCAGTAAGTATCATATTTTATTTTAATAATATGTATGTCGTACTTTCGAGATCATGGATTATTTTAAACATTTCTTGAGGGAAACCAGCTCTTTCCCCCACATGATAAATGGAGTGTGATTTGAACAGGGGATGCTTGTTTATGATCCACTGTACAGCAAAGATTCACGTAAGTGCATATTGACTGATTCTTCTCCACTTAGAGTTAAAAAGTTGAGACTTTACTTGGGGGCGGGGGTCACTGTTATCTCCTTAGCGCCATGGATATAGTCTTTGTGTCTAATCTGAACTGTTTATATCCGGAAGTGAAGGGAGATCTATTGTCTCTATATTAAGGGACTGTAACCCCAAAGTCTAATAAAAAATATTATATCCTAAGGCACCAGGACCCATAGTACATAACATCCTCAGACAACAGGAAGGTGTTCAATGGAAGATGTCCAGGGGGATATTTTGTTCTGAAGCTCCACCTCGTAAGTACAGGGGATTGTGGCTAAAATGACAGTGGATTTTTTTTTTTTCAAGGTAGGAAGTCCCATATTGAACACAGATAATGAAACAGTTCTTAAGATGAAACATTAGTGCAGAACAAGTTAAATGTGGGCTTTGAAAATGCAAAGCTCTTAGAACAAAAACAAATTATCAGAAGATTGGAGAGGCTTTAAAACATCCTATTTGAGAATCTTTCCTCAAATACCTATTTTTGTCCAAAGAACTAAAACCCACTTGTATGCATGTCTCCCATCTCTGTTTGGTTTATCTGGAGAGTTCTTTTGGATAATATGCAAGGGTACCAAGAGGTAAGCTAGAGAGCCTCAGAGCTTCTCTCTCACCCCTTTCAATGGAATGGATTTTTAATTCTTCAAAGTTGTCCAATGTCTGTGTTATTTTGTGTTTTCATTCAGATTAACTGTGGGTTTTAATTACTGCTTTCTGTCATTTGGTTAATGAATATTTTTCTGATAAGTCACATCAGTAGAACTGGATTGAAGTTACTTTTCACATCAGGTCAATGTTAAGGGATTGTTCTCCAAGTTCATTGATTCTTCTGTCATTAAGTGGGGCTCTGCCTGCTAATGTACCAGCATCTGGAAACTGTCTTTCTCCTTATTTCAAAGGTTTCTGAATTAACTAGGAATATACTCTATGAAAAGCATTATTTCTATTCTGACTTCAGCATCATTCATATGGAAACTATCAGTTCAAACTCCTTTAAAGAGGAGGAAAAGAAATGAAAATGTTCTTGGCTTCTCTGCTAAGGAGAGGCTTCCTATTGTTGAATTTCATTGAGATAAAAACAATACAAAATAAAACAAATAACTTGAAATTATGCCTCTATGAATAGGTTTATGAAAAAGTGATCAAGAACATTTCTTGCTTCAGACAGCTTTAAGTGTCAGTCAGTTCAGTGGTAAAAGATGTTTACTTGTAAATAGAAGGAGTGAATATTAAGCAGCATTTCAATTTAGTGCTTTTCAAAATTTGGAATATTTTTATGGGATTACATCCATTCCCCATCAGTGCTTATAACTTTCTTTTATTTTCTTTGTTACTTCCTTTACTTATCTCTGCTGGATCGACATTCTCAATCACTAAAATACTTCGTATAAATAATCCATTTAAAATTTACTGTATCTAGGCATATATCACTCTAATTTGGGCATTATAATTCATTGTCAAAATATACATTTTTTTCCTGACTTGGTTATTGAAATTTCATGAAATATGTTTAGCTGACAAGGTAGTTTTTATGATGGAAAACCAAAAGAAACCAAACAAATTAGAGAGTCCGATGTTTTCACGAAGATAATTTTAAAAATGGGTTCCTTCTACTCATTCCAGGCCTTGAGAAAAGTCTCTAATTACTTTCAGAAACTTAGTATCAGTCTTTGCACCCTAAAGAAAGGTGCACTTTAGAAAGTTTCACAGATTCTTTCTGAATTATTAAGACCTAAGTGGGGCAGGGTGGGGAGAGAATGTGGCATCAAACTCAGCAAACACTAGAATGACAGTTACCAAAAGCTACATTGTGATACAGCTGCCAAAAAGCCTGTATTTTCCTTCTTTTTTCATTATTAGCAAAAAGAGACTTGTGCCATTTAAAAAGAGCTTTCAACTGCTCCCCCGTCAACGACTTTACAACTTGTCAGGGACTCTGGAAGTGGCTTTTCAATACTAATAACTTGAAGCACTAATGTCACATTTTGCTTTTGGAGCAGCAAATATATCTGGTTCACCAAATAGCTCAGCTCTTCTTTATAAATGCTGCACAATGAATACATTAACTTTAACATTTATTCTCTTGATAAGCCATCTTGAGGTGGTCTGACTTTTGTTTTCTTTACTTTCACAAACACACTCCTCCCCATGATTAATGGCCTCCCATTGGGTATATGGAAAATTTCCCAGCCATGTTCCCTTGAGAATGCTCCACTACATGGATTTCTAGGCAAAGCTAGATTAAAATAGGAGGAGCATGAGCTATAGTCCCCTTACCCCACAGCCATCAATTACATACAGTTATAAATCAAAGTTTTCAGCCTGAACAAAGACCAATGTGGCAAGCAAACAAGGGCATTCATGGCAAATTGTTTTAAGACCGAATAAAACTCTTGACGGAAGACAATGGAGTTGGCAAAGCCACTGTCAATATCACTCTAAAGTTTAGCTGATTTATGAAGAATTAGATATGGTGTATCAAATCACTGGAGGATTAATCGAGAAACAGCAAGTGTGGATGAGCTAATATGAAACCAAATGAAGCTCTTCCTTGAGCTTCACAATAATGTTCAGCCAAGTAATGTTTCTCGCCATTGAATCTGACCTCTTGCCTTAGATAGGTGTCTCTCTAATTCCCCTTTCTCTATCTTATTTCCTTCCCCACCCTCTGCCCACTTGTATTTTTTCTTTCTTTCCTAACAAACTTAACTGACCTTTATAACCTTGCTATAAACTATGGCTTAAGGTTCATACCTTCCTATCTATTTTGATCCTACACTTGGAAGAACTTAACTTCACTTGTTTCAAATACTGTTTACATGCCCCACATAAAAATCTATTTTAAATGGAAGAACAGGAAAATGTTGACTTTTGTAAAAACAAATGGGAAATACCATGAGGAGGCAAAGCAAGTGGCAGAGGGCATGAAATAAAATAAATAACGTTTTCTAGTGATTTTTCTATCCTTGAGAGCTAACATTTGTAAAGAGTTTTCTCTTTTAGAGGCAAAAACTGATCATACCTGTAAAATGTGTATATATTTGGTGAAAGAATAAATAATGCTAATAATAACAATTGCTATTACTATTACAGTGACCATTTATTGAGTATTTACTATGTGCCAGGTATTATTCAAAGCAATTTATGTGTATTATCTCATTTATTCTTTACAACAAACCTACGAAGCATTCACTATTATCCTCCCAATTCTATGATAGAAGAAACTATGGCATAAAGAGGCTAAGTTTCTAAAGGTTACATAGCTAAGACAGTACACAAGCCAAATATGGTAGATTCTGGCTTTGAACCCATAAAGTATGGCTGCCTGAGCTCAAGATCATAACCACTACACCTAACCTCAAAACTGGAATAAAAATCAAAGTGAGATCTTCCTTAAGTCATTCCAAACTTGATTCAAAAATCTTCATAAGGTAAACACAGCTTTCCTTGGGAAAAAGTGTGCTGACTCCCCCCAGTCACCTTCATACCTCTGCAAGTCGTTCTGAGACTCAAATCAAAGGACGTAGTATACAAACAAGGAAGGAGAGTCTTGTAAGATGCATTGAACACCTGAAGTTGTCTTGCCTAGCTACCTTTTCTTGTCTCAATGATAGAATTGCTCTTTCTTGTGGACAGCACGTTCCATGTCCTTCTAATGGGACCTGGACCAAGAGGTGGGCCTATGATTCAAACCTAATTAGAATTCACCACTCGCACAGCCAGAGTGTAATATGAGTGAATATAATGCAGGTCAGTAAGACGTGAGAAAGTCTCCTGATAGTTCTGTCTCCTCTTCTACAAGTATTCCTGGATGTGGTGAACCCATTTTAACCTAGGGGGTGGCACAGCCACAAGATGGAAGGAGCCTGACTCTCTAACCCATCACATGGAGGACAGCTGCCTCCAGCCTAGAACACTCACTGTAAGTTGTTACATAGGCAAGAAATAAACTTCCTAGGTATTCTGGTCTATGCATTACAGTAGTTTGGCCTACTCTAATTAATGCAATAACAATGCAAATGAATTTCAGCTACACTTTAAGCTTAGATTGTTTCATTAGATTAGTCAGAATGAAGCTCATGGAAAGGGAGGTGGAACAAATCTGGACAATTTTGGAAGGGCTGGGTCAGCAACAAGCAAGATAGAAGGGAAAGGATGAAGGCAAGTGTTTCCTATTTCATCATGTAGGAAGAAGTGGGTCCCTGGTCAAGACCAAGACTTTTTTATTGGTAGTGTTTACCTTTAGTTTTGTGTTCAGGAAAAAATAAAGGAAGGGAAATTAAATGAGTGGGTAAAGTTACAAAGAAAATTTGGCAGAGGGAAGACGAAGAGAGTCTAGAACAATGAAAATATGAGAATGAAAAGGAAGCAGAGAAGACAGAAATGTCAAAGAGCAGTAAAACAACAATTAAATCAATAATCCCCCCAAACACATCTTCACGGAAATCTAGAATATTCTTGAAGAAGGATTTATTCAGATATTCGTCATCCTATGAAATGGTGGCTAAAAATAGACTCATTACTTAAAAAGAACAAAACCCTAAAGCAAGTAATCTGAGAATGATTAGTTCATGCTTTCTGGTAGGATGCCTAACCATTCTATTTTATACAGCTTTTGTTCCATTTGTTAAAGAAATTCTGCATTATTTTCATATTCTAAATAGATGATACTATTACTTGTCAAAGAATAAACCCAAATTAATAAAATGATAGTTTTTTTTTTTTAAGTTCATGTGGTACATCTATAATCATTATCTCTTGGTACTCAGTTTTTAGAATGATGCATGCCTTAGCCATCTTCAAAATAATGGATCTTATGAATCTATGGCTTATCCAACTGAAAGAACAAACTCTGCTTCATAATTTTATTTTGAAAGGACAATACACACATGATTTTTTGTCAAGAATTTTGTATAAAATTTTTATTCCATAATCAGGTATTTAGGTAATTAAAGTGATTTATGGTGGGGTGTATACAAAAGAGCAAATAAATGCTCTTTTGAAAAAGTACTGAAAATTAATTGATTTAAAAAATCATTAAAAGTTTAGATTAGAATATAAATGTTAAAAAGTAGAAATAATACTTTTTAACATAGATCTGGAAACAAATGTAAAAGAAAAACAGATGGAATATTAAAAAAGGAAAAAAATGCCAGAGAAATATAATTAGGCAGGGAAGTAATAGCAAAAATTTCCACTTGCATTTTCTGTTGAATCCCAAAAGAACACCTCACATATCTTTCTCTGAAATAATGTTTCATAGACCCCTTCCCCTAAATGGCAATAATTTGCTAGTCATAAAAATATCTGAGAATAGTTTGTTGTATATAGAAAGACTGTGTGCAAAGAACAAAATAAATATTGATGATATGAATACACTTCCAGCATAGTCTAAACAGAAAACTAAAATTAAGGAGAGGAAAATTTTACAACAGCATTACAAATTTAATGGCCAAAAAAAAAAAAAAAATGTTTTTGCACATTTTCTGATACTATCCAGAAAGTAACTGAAAAACTGGTATCAAATTTAATCTCTGGTTGTAAACAACCACGAAGCTGGACATAACACATGAAGCAACTGTATTCAGGCACTGGACAACAGACAACTGTGATCCTTGTGGGAAGCCAAATACATGAATAAATTGAGTTTCTTCCTGGGAGAACTTTCCAAACTGTGGCACAGGGAAGTGGACCTTGAACAAAGAGCAGCAGTTTCTTTGAGCAGAGAAAAGAAGCCTGTAGTTAGGACCTGAGGTGGTTGGAATTTGAGGAATAGTTTACCAAAGAGGAGGGAGAAGCATAGAGCAGGAATTCCAAAATCTGCATCGGCATTCCCTAGGGTCTTTAGCCATACTAAGATAAACTAGCAGAATATGAGACTCTGCAAGTTCTGGCAGAGAATAGCTGCAGGGGTGTTTGGAGATGATGAAGATTCCAAAGGTCACACAGTACTAGAAGACATTTATATTTTGAGCAAAGTGGAGAGACCTTGCGGAATACTGAGCACACTCAGCTGAAACGCCATAAGGGTCTTGCTTTAGAAGTATAATGATGCTAATCCTAAAATAAGAGCTACTTTATATTTGCTGCAATGAAGCCCAACACCAAGCCCATCTTCCAGTTAATCAACAGCCAACCAGAACAAAACTCAGCCATCTTTAAAGAACGACAATAGAACTCAGACTTTCAATAACATAGCATGCACCATTTCCATGATAAACTCAAAAATTACTAGACAATAAAAGCAGTGAAAAGTAAACCCTGAGAGAAAAAAAAAAAACAGAATATTGAAACATAAAGATGACAAGGACTTTAGACAGTTATTATAAACAGGTTCATTTATTTAATTAAAAGTACATGAATGGGAGTGGATGTAGCTCAAGTGGTTGAACATCTGCTTCCCATGTTTGAGGTTCTGGTACCTTCAAAAAAAAAAAAAAAAAAAAAAAACAAACAAAAACAAAAATGTACATGAGTGAACAAAATTGAATCATAAGAGGAAAATGGAAACTATAAAAAAGAACCAAATGAAAATTCCAGAATTGAAAAGCACAATGTCTGAAATGGAAAATTAAGTAGTTGCTAAGATCAACAGCAGATTACAAATAACAAAAGAAAAGATCATTGAACTTGAAGAAAGGTCAATAGAAACTATCTAAAACAAAGCACAGAGAAGATAAAAGACTGAAAAAAATGAACAGTACCTAAGTGACCTAAGGGACAACATAAAATGTTTTATCCTACATGTAATTGGAGTCCCAGAAAGAGAGAAGGGAGTGATTGGACTGAAGAAATATATTTAAATTAAAAATGGTTACTATTTTTCCATACTATTGTTCTAAAATACTTTCCTAGTGCCAAAATTCACGAAGCTTAATGAACCCAAGCAGGATAAATACAAAAGCACATCATATTACAAATGCTGAAAACAAAAGATAAATAGAAAAATCTTAAAAGGAACAGGAAAAAAGACACAATGCACATAGGGAAACAATGATAAGAATAAACACTATGTTTATCAGAAACAATACAAGCCAGAGGCAATGGAACATTTTTGAAGTACCAACATAAAAAAAAAAATTAGGGAGTGGATGTGGCTCAAGCAGTTAAGTGCCTGCTTCCCACATGGAAGGTTCCAGGTTTGGTTCCCAGTGCCTCCTAAAGACAAACAGACAGACAATGAGCAAAAACAATGAGCAGACAAGAAAAAAAATTAAAAAACAAAACAGTTCCTTCTTGAATTCTATATCTAACAAAACTATTATTCAAAAATCAAAGTGAAATAAAGACATTTTCATATTAAGAAAACCCTAAGGACTTGAAACACCAGGAGACCTATAATACAATAAATGTTATAAAAAGTTCTTCAGACTGAAGCAAAAATATTATCAGAGGGAAATGTATATTTACATGAGGAAATGAAGAGTGCTAGAAAAGATGAATATATGGGTAAACATAAAATAATTTTCTTGTTTCTTAATTTCTTAAAAGACAATTTTTAAATATAAATGAGAAACAATAACAATGTACTGAGTTTCATAGAATACCTAAAAGTAAAACATGTGCTATATGTAACACAAAGGACAGGAACGGTAAATAGAAAGATATTGCTGTAAGGTTTTTAATACTATAGTTGCAAAGATATAATATTGCTCCAAAGTAAAAAATAGCATGAGTTAAAATATTTATTATAATCCCTACAATAAAATATAAAAAAGAGGTAGAGCTAATAATATATTCCCTATAGAGGAAATAAAACAGAATATTAAAATAATAATCAATAATAGGCAGGAAAGGAGGAAATATAGTGCCAAAGAGCAAATGGGACAAAACAGGATATAAATCATGACATAATATGACATAAACTGAAACATATCAACAATTAAGTTAAATGTAAATGACTGAAAAATTAAATAAATAAATTATACTCTGGGATTAAAAAATAAGCAAGGCCCACATCTATGTTCTTTAAAAGTGACATTTTAAATATAAAGACATAGAGAATTTAAAAGGAAAAAAGATGTAACAAATATGACATGGACGTCCAGTCGACCAAGATGGTAGCATAAGATTCTCCAGGGTACCATCCCCCCACAGAATCTTTGAATATGTAGCAAAATATGGCAAAGCCATCTTCCTCAAAACTTTGGAAAACATTTAAAGCATTGCAATAACTGGCAAGTAACAAGTCAAGATAAAGCAGCTTTTAAGAAGGTGGGAAAATCTTATGGTGCCCTTGCTGCCCCTTCTTCTGCTCCACAGCTTGGTGTATAGCCAGCCTGTACTCCCATAGTGGGTTCCAGGCCCTGTGCCAGATGGAGCATAGTAACCCCTACATACATACTGTTGTGCCTTTATGTCAGTGTCAGACTATTGGGTGGCAGCCTAAAAGACGGAACCAGGATGTTCATCCTTGGTTCACCCTCCCAGGACTTGCTCTGAAGGCAGAAGCAGCTTGTGGACAGCTAAAGCAGCATAAGAAAGAATTAAGTCAAAGCAACCTGGGACAAAAGATTACTGGCATTGAGACCTAAAATAGAGCACTCAGGAGGGGCAAGTCTATTTCATATGGAGTAGAAGCGACATTCAGACTCTTGTAGATAGGATAAATACAAAAGATAAAATACCTAAGGCTACTAATGAGCATGCAAAGACTTCAGAAAAGACAGAGGGGACAAATTTTTCATCAGAAATAATGGAGGCAAGAAGGTAGTAAATTGAAATATTTGAATGGAAAAAAAATGTCAACCAAGAATCTCATATCTGGCAAGACTATCAGAAACAAGGGGAAGATTAAAACATTCCAAGTTAAACAAAAGCTGAGGGAGTCTGTCACCACTAGACTTGTTCTACAAGCAATGCTAAAGGGAATCTTCAGATAGAAAGGAAAGGCCACTAGAAAGTGGATCAAAGTAGTTTAAAGAAATAAGGCATCCAGTAAAAGTAACCATAAGGGTAATTACAAATATTATTGAATTACATTTCTTGGTATGGTCTCCAATTTTTACCTCTTACAGTTTCTAAAATGCAAATGCATAAAAGTAATGATAAATCTATGGTTTTGACATATAATGTATAAAGAAATAATTTGTAACCAGTACTACTAAAAAGGTAGGGATGGATGGGTATAAGAACTGTATATCTGTATGCTCTTGAAGTTAAGTTGGTATCACATTAAACATGATTGTCATAACTTTAGATAATCTATGGTAACCACAAAGAAAATATTTGAAAAAATACAGAGAGATAAAAGAAATGACTCAAAATGGTACACTACAAAAAAATCAAATAAATATGAAAGTAGGCATTAATGGAACAACTGAGGAACAACAAAGGTATAAGATGTACAAGGATGAAATAGCCAAATGGCAGAAGAAAGCCCAGCATTATCAGTAGTTACATCAAATGTAAATGGATTAAACTTTCCAGTCATAAGGCAGATATTGACAGAATGGATTAAAAAAGCATGACTCAACAATATACTATTTATAAGAGGCTCAACTTAAATTAAAACACAAGTAGGTTGAAAACTAAAGGATGGAAAAAATATATACATGGAAATAGTAACCAAGGGAGAACTGGGATAGCTATACTAATATCAAATGAAATAGACTTTAAGTCAAAAACTGTTATGAGGAACAAAGAAAGTCACTATATACTGATAAAGGGGCCATTCAACAAGAATATATAACAGTTACAAATATATATGCACCAAACAGCAGAGACCCCAAATACATGAAGCAACTATTGCAAATTTGAAACAAGAAATAAATGGTTCCACATTAATAGTTGGAGATACCCATACATCACTTTCAAAAATGGATAGAACATTTAGATAGAAGACCAATATGGAACAGAAGACTTGAACAATACTCAAACAATTAGACCTAACAGATATATAGAAAACACCTAACAGCAAGAGAATACACATTCTTCTCTAGTTCACATGGGTCATTCTCTGTATTACATATGTTAGTAATCAAAGACATAATAAATGTTAAACATTGAAATCATAAAATGTATCTTCTCAGATCACAATGGAATGATGCTAAAAGTCATTAACAGGAGGAGAACTGGAAAGTCCACAAATAATGCTGAAATTAAACAACACATTCTTATATAACTACTGGGTCAAGAAGAAAGCACAAGGGGAATTAGAAAATGACTTAAGGCAAAGGAAAAAAAAAACACACAACCTACCCAAACTTATGATGCAACAAAGGCAGTGCTGAGAGGGAAATTTATAGCTCTAAATGCTTAAATTATAAAAGAAGAAAGATTTGAGTTCAGAGACCTAATGTCACAGCTGGAGGGTCTAGAAAAAGAAAAGCAAACTAAACCAAAGGAGACAGAAGTAAGGAAATAAAGGGTAGGAAGAGATAAATGAAATAGAAAAAAAAAAAAAAATAGGGAGAATCATCAAAACAAAGTTGATTCTTTGAAAAGATAAAAAAAAAAAACCCTAACAAACCTGTAGCAAGATTGACAAAGAGAAAAAGAGAGAAGATGCAAATAACTAAAATCAGAACCCAAAGGGGGATATTACTACCAAACCCACAGAAATAAAAAAGATACAATGAACAACTATATGCCAAAAATAAGATAACCTAGAGGAAATGGACTTTTTATATATCCACACAAATTACCTACAGACTGAAGAGAAAAAAGAAAATCTCAATAGACCAATAACAGGTAAAGAAATCTAATCAGTTATCAAAAGCCTCTCAACAAAGAAAAGTCCAGGGCCAGTGCCTTTGCTGGTGAATTTTATCTAACATTCCAAAAAGAATAAACACCAATCCTGCTAAACTCTTAAAAAAAAAATTAAACAGGAGAGAACACTACCTAACTCATTATATAAGACCATCACCACCATAATACCAAAGCCAGATAAGATGCCATATGAAAAGAAAGTTACAGACTGACACCACGTATGAATAAAGATGAAAATATACTTGATAATATGCATTCAAGACAAATCCAAAAGCATATTAAAAGAATTATACACCATGATCACGTGGGATTTATCCCAGGTATTCAAAAGTAGTTCACCAAAGAAAATCAATTAATGAATTATATCACATTAATAGAACAAAGTAAAAAGCCCACATGATCATCTCAATTGATATAGAAAAGACATTTGACAAAATTCAACACTACTTCTTGATAAAAAAACACTTAGAAAACTAGGATATAGGAAACTTCCTAAACCTGGTAAAGAGCATATATGAAAAACCCACTTTGGTGACACAATGGTGAAAGGCTGAAAGCTTTCCCTCTAAGATTAGGAACAAGACAAGGATGCTCACTGTCATCACTGTTATTCAACATTGCACTGAAAGTTCCAGCTAGAGCAATTAGGCAAGAAAAAGAAATAAAGGCATCTAAACTGGAAAGGAAGAAGTAAAACTTTCCCAACTTGCAAATGACATGATTTTATATATAGAAAAATCCACAACAAAGCTACTAGAGATAATAAATGAATTCAACAATGTAAGGGATACAAGATCAACATGCAAAAATCAGTAGTGTTTCTATACACAAGTAATGAACCATATGAAGAGGAAATCAAGAAAAAAATAGAAGCTAAAATATACAAACATCTAGTAGTAAATTTAAGGATATAAAAAACTTTTAAATGGAAAAACACCAAACACTGCTAAAAGAAATCAAAGAAGATGTAAATAAATGGAAGGGCATTCTGTGTTCATGGATTGAAAGACTAAATTACTCATTAAGGTTCAATTCTACCCAAAGCAATGTACAGATTCAACACAATCCCAATAAAAATTCCTACACTCTTTGCAGAAATGGAAAAGCCAATTATCAAATTTATTTGGAAGGGTAAGGGGCCCTGATGAGCCAAAACCGTCTTGAAAAAGAAGAACAAATATGGGGGACTAAAACTTTCTAACAGTAAAACTTATTTCAAAGCTACAATAATCCAACCAGCATGGTACAGGCACAAGGGCTGACATTTAGACCAATGCAATTGAACTAAAATTTCAGAAATAAACCTTCACATCTTTGGCCAATTGATTTTTGACATGGGTGACTCATCCACTCAATGGGGAAATAATAGCCTCTTCAACAAATTATACTGGAAAAGCTGGATAACCATATGCAAAAGAATGAAGGTAGTTGCCTACCTCACAACATAAACACAAATTAACTCAAAATGGATAAAAAACCTAATGATAAAAACAAAAACCATAAAAATTCTGGAAGGAAAAAGAGGGAAGCATCTTCAGGACCTAGTGTTAAGCAATGGTATCTTTGACTTTACAACAAAAGAGCAAGCAACATAAGAAAAAAAAATTAGATAAATAGGACTTCATAAGAATTAAATGCTTTTGTACAAAGGACTTCATGAAAGTAAAAAGACAATCTACAGATCAGGAGAAAATATTTGTAAACCACATATCTGATAGGGATTTAATATCTAGAATATGTTAACAAATTCTACAGTTCAACAAAAAGAAAAACAACCCAATTAAAAATTGGGGAAAGAATTGAATAGACATTTTTCCAAAGAATAAATACAAATGACCAAAAAGCACATGAAAAGATGCTCAGTATCATTAGCCATTAGGCAAATGCAAATCAAAACCACAAAGAGATATCATTTCATAATCCCTTAGAATGGCTATCAAAAAATAGAAAATAAGTGTTGAACAAGATGTAGAGAAATAGCAACACACATTGTCCTTGGGAATGGAAAACAGTGCAGCTGCTGTGGAAAGCAGTTTGATGGATCCTCAGAAAGTTAATATAGAACTAACATTTGTCCCAGCAATCCTATTTCTAGATATATACTGCCAAAATTGAAAGCACAGTCTAAGATATTTTCACACTTATTCATAGTGGAATTATTCAGAATTTCCAGGTAATGGAAGCAACCCAAGTGTCCATCAATAGATGAATGGATAAACAAATATGGTATATACATAAAATAGGCTATTAGCCTTAAAAAGGAATGAAATTCTGATACATGCTACAACATGGATGAACCTTGAAGACATCATGTTGGGTGAGAAAAGTCAGACACAAAAGGGCAAATATTGTATGATCGCACTGATATGAAATAATTAAAATAAGCAAATTTATAGAGGAGAAACTAGAATATAGGCTAACAAGGGCCAGGATGGGGATAGGGAATGAGGAGTTAAGGCTTAACTGCTACAGTTTCTCTGTTTCGTTTTTGCGATGGATGATAATGATGGTATGGGAACTGTACTTTCTGCAAGATTTTTCTTTAAACTTACAAATTCTCTAATAAAAAAATACACCATGGATGCAGTCATCTTAAGAAAGCTGGAGTAGATATATTAATATCAATAAAGTATACTTTGAGACAAAGATTATTAGCAAAGATAAAGAGGGATAATTCATAATAAGAATATATTCATGTGAATGACATAAAAGCCTAAACGTGCAGGAATCTGATAATAGACCTTCAAAATAAAAAGCAGACAATGGCAAATCTAAAGGGAGAAATAAACACACATGCAATCATATCTGGAGATCTTAATATTCCTCTTTCAGTAGTTAATAGGACAAGTAAACATAAATCAGTAAAGATGGAAACAGTATGAAGCACACCATCAACTTATTTGATCTAAGTGATATTTATAGAGCACTATACTCTACAACTACAAAATACATATTCTTTTCAAAAACACATGGGACATTCACCATGAAATACTATATGGTGGGCCTGTAAAACAAAGTATGAATAAATTTTAAATGCCAAGTATGATATAGAATATGTGCTCTGAACGTAACAGAATTGAATTAGAAATCAAAAACAAAAGATAGCCTGAAATCCCAAATATACAGAAATTAAACATATTACTAAACACACTATGAATCAAAGAAGAAACCACACTGAAAATTTAAAAATGCTTTGAACTGAATTATAATGAAAACACATCATTGACATTTGTGTATGCAGCTAAGGCACTACTCAGTGAAAACTGTTCTAATGATCTAAGCTTCCACCATAAGAAGCTAGAACAAAATGAGTAAAATAAACCCATAGTATGTAGAAGGAAGTAAATCATAAAGATAAGAAAGATCTTATAAATCAATGAAATAGAAGACAGACAATAAAGAGAAACATTTGGAAAATCAAAAGTCTTTTAAAGAAATATTAGAATTGAATAGCCCCTAGTTAGATTGATATGAAGGAAGAAGAAGTGTAAAGAGAGAGAGAAGGAGAGGAGAAAGAGGAAGGGAAGAAGGGAGGCAGGGAGAGGAAACACAAAAGAGAAATACGAAGGGGGTATTAGGAAGAGCAATTAATAAGAGTAAAGAGTAATACTAAGGCGGGTTATTACTCCAGATCCTTGCAGGTATTTGAATAAAACTAAAATAATATTATGACAACTTATGCCAATAAATTCAGCAACATTGATGAAATAGATACATTACTTGAAAGAGACAAGTTAACAAAGCAAACACAAGAAAAAATGGAAAATATGAATAGCTCTATATCTGCTAAAAATGGAATTTGTAATTAAGAATGTTCCCACCCAAAATTCCACACCTAGATAGCGCCCTTGGGAATTATATCTAATATTTAGGGAAGAAATAATATCAAATCTATACAAACTTTTTAAGGAAATAGAAGAGGAAAGAACACTTCAGAATCATTATGAGGCCAGCATAATCCTGTAAGAAAACCAAACATGTGTATTACAAGAAAATAAACTTACAGAGCAAGATTCCTAATGAACATAGTTATTACAATTCTTAACAAAATTTTAGTAAATTGAATCTGGCAACTCATAAAGGGATAATATATCGTGACTAATTTGGTTTTATTCTAGAATAAAGGTTAGTGATACTTTAAAAAAAATCAATCAATTCACCACATTAACAGAATAAAACTGAAGGAACATCTGATCATCTCAGTAGATTCAGAGAAAGAACATGCCAAAATTCAATACATATTTTTTGATAGAAACCATCAGCAAACAAGGAATTGAGGGAACTTACATAACCTGATGACTGGAGTCTAATTTAAACAGCAGTTAGCATCATACTTAATGGTAAATGGATAAACACTTTCCCACTAACATTGTGAAAAAGCCAAGAATCTCTGCTTTCACCACTTGTAATTAACATTATATTAGAGGGAAGTGGATGTGGCTCAATCAGTTGGGCGCCCGCCTACCACATGGGAAGTCCCGGGTTCAGTTCCCGGTGCCTCCTGGAGAAGGCAAGCAGACAGACGAGAGAAACATCTGGAGGAGGCAGAGGATAAATAACGTAATAAAAATTAAAAAAAAACAACAAAACATTATGTTAGAGGTTTTAGTTGGTGCAATTGGGGCAAGGAAAAGAAATATGAAATAGTTTGAAAAGGAAGAGGTAAACTCTTCCACAGTCATGATTGTGTACATAGAAAATCCTAAGAGATGTATATCAAAAGTACAAGTGAGTTTAGCAAGGTTGAAAGAGACAATAAATATACAAAAATAGATTTTACTTCCAAATATTAGGAATGAAGAGTTAGAAATTAAAATAAAAATATAATATCATTTACAGATGAATTTAACAAAATATGTGTAAGATATGTACATTGAAAGCCACAAAATATTGTGAGGCAAATTTTTAAAATATCTAAATAAATGCAGAGATGTCTGACGTTCATGGACTGGAAGACTCAATATTGTTAAGATGCCCGTTCTTCCCAATTGATATGCAGATTTAACACGATGCCAATAAAAATCCCAGCAGGCTTTATTCTGGAGCTTTACAAGCTGATTCTAAAATTTATATGGAAAAGCAAAGGAACTAAAATAACCAAAGCAAACACACAAAAGAAACAAAAAGTTCTAGGACCTATACTACTTGGCTTTAAAGTTGCAAAATCAAGACAGTATGGTCACGACTAAGGACATAAAAACCCTATGTTACAAAGATGGACAAATATATCATTAATATTATAAAAATTCAGAAACAAAACCACACTTAGACGGTTGGTGGCTTTTTGACTAAAATCCAAAACAATTCAATGGGGAAAGGAAAGTCAATTCAAGAAATGATGTTGCAAAAACTAGATATCTAAATAGTTAATAGTGAAACATGATCCTGACTTTACACCATAGAACAAGTTAATTTAAGGTGAATTAAAGAACTTAATGTAAGAGATAAAACTGTGCAGCTTCTAGAAGATAACACAGGAGAATTTCTTTGTAAGTGTAGTCAGGCAGATTTCTTAGAACACAGAAAGCACTAATTCTTAAATAAAAAAGCAATAAACTTGACTTCATTAAACGTGAAAATTTATGTTCATCAAAAATAGAATTAAAAAATAAATAAGAAAGGAATAGACAAAGTATTTGATTGATAGATATACATATGGATAAAGATACATAGATATATAGATAGATATAGATACACGTAACTATATATCTGACAAATGATTTATATATAGAATATATAATGAAACTGCATCTCAATAACAAAAGTCAAACTATGTAATTAAAAATAGGCAACAGACTTGTAGAGAAGTTTCATAAAGGAAGAAATACGAATAAGCACATGAAACTATGTTCAACCTCATTAATCATCAAGGATATTCCAATTAAAAACACAACGAGATATTGCTTCATATCCAGTACATGGCTAAAGTTAAAAAAAAAAAAAATGATTGACAATATCACAGGTTGGTAAGAATGTGAAACAACAAAACTCTTGTTCACTGCTGGTAAGATTATAAAATTGTAAAACCACTTTTGTAAAACTGTTGGGAAATTTCTTATAAAGTGAATTATATATCTGCTCTATGATCTAGTGATTCCACTCCAGGATATTTACCCAAGAGAAATGAAAAGATGTATCTACAAAATTCTGTATAAAAATGTTCATAGCAGTTTTATTCATAAAATCTTAAACTGGAAATAACCAAATATCCATCTACTGAAGAAGAATAAACAAATTGAGATGTATTCATACAATGGACTACTACTCAGCAGTAAAAAGAAAACTATTGAAACACAGAAATAACATGGATAGTTCTGAAAGACATACTAAGGTAGATACAAAAGAGCAGACTCATTTATATAAAATTTCAGAAGGAGAAAATCAATATATAATTGTAAAAATCAAAACACTGGTCAACTTGGGGGTGTGTGGAGAATGTTTGGGTGCAGACATGAGGGGACTTTCCACCATGATGGAAATATATTATATCTTGAGTAAGAAACGGTTTCCATAGATGAATTCATGTGCCAAAACTCACTGAACTATATAAATAAGATCTCTGCATTTCACTGTGTGTAAAGTATACCTTGGTTAATAGAACTATGGAAAATAATGCTCCAACTCATTTGGTTTCTAAGGAAGAGTTAAGAGAACAGGAAAACACATGCTATTTGAGAAGCACATTCACTATCGATATTGGGTTTGATAAGCTGGGGAAGACCACCATATTTCCTCTTAAGCCCTAATTAGAGCTGGATCACTTTAGACAATGCAGGACACACGGCCCCAATATCAATTGTCCTTTTTACACACAAAGATCTAAAGGACTGAGAAAAGCAGAGAGATCTGAGGTCCTGAGCTACAGTGACACTCTCTATAGCTCCCATCATATCAGACCAGATTTTCCTCGGAAATCCCATCCTCAGACACTCTGCCTCAAAGGAAACACTGTGGTTTATTTAAGGTAACTCTGGAAAATTTATATCTTAAATAGCTGCAGAATTCTAGGAATAGTCACTGCAGGTATAAAGCATATATAATGCCCTCAAATTTAAAAATGAACTGCTGCTGCAGATACTACTGTGCTCAATTCATGGGCTTGTTACTTTAATTGAGAGCTTAAAACCTCGGATGAATTGACTCATCCTAATACTTTGTTGAATTTACAAAGCAATAAACTATGTCTGAATTAATTAATTTTAAAAAATGTGTTTGGATGACCAGAGGCTGCTGTGGATTTTCCAGCACCCTCTGGCAGATATCTAATGGCAGAAACAAATTTTTACAAATGCTGGTTTACAAACGGAAGTGCCGGCAGAGGCAATTCATCAATTTATTGATTGCTTTTGGTCATCAGTCAGCGGATGCACCTAAAACCATCGTTATTTTGCATACCAGCTTTTCTGCAGAAAGCGCTCAAGGTCTTATTTTCTCTTTCCTACCAAATAACACCAAAATAACATGCAGATATAATATCGTGTCAGGGAATTCTGCAACAAATGTCATAGTCATTTGCTTTTCCAATTCTCACACTGAGTGATACTCACTCCTCCATCTCTGCCTTCTATAGGGATAGTAAAGAGGGTTCGTAGCAATTAGTAGAGT
The DNA here is from genome assembly GCA_026826555.1 of Tolypeutes matacus. Lineage (NCBI taxonomy): Eukaryota > Metazoa > Chordata > Mammalia > Cingulata > Chlamyphoridae > Tolypeutes > Tolypeutes matacus. Next base: position 9,166,821 of record JAKSZT010054202.1, on the reverse strand, counting down.
TGCAGTAAAAACATTTTTTTCTTAGCTGTAATGCGGTAATGGCCAGGAGAAATTGGAGGAAATGTTTTCCCTACCTACTATAATAAGTACGCATCCAAGCAGGGACATGCGGGCATTGGCTGAGGCAGGGCCCAGGCATGCCCCAGGCTCAGCATCCATCTTTCTATGCTTTTCCACTTCCAGACTGACAGCTAAATTACTGCACAGAAAAGGCTTCTGTGGGCGGTAGCCATACTGCTGCCACGGAAACGAGTTTGCTGGCTAAAAGATAAACAGAGATTGAAGGGCAATTTTCATTAACAGAGGAAGACAGGGTATAGGCAAGTAGAGCTGGATCTGCATGGGAAAACAAGCTGAGCAAACTCGAGGACAATACACAAGTAGACACACTCTAATTGAGTTGTAATTTCCCTGTCAAGTGGCAGGCACATGTTGAATACTTGGAAGACTCTCTCATCTGCATCTTAGACCATGTTACACATTCTCTATGCCCGATGGCTAAGCACAGAGAAGTGTTGACCTGTAAGTGAAATTGAAATTAGAACGACAAACAGAGGGAGTCAACAGTTTTTCAAAATGGAATTGCAAATTGTTTTCAGAAAAACAAACCTTTTTCACGGAAGCATCATCAAATTAGAAAACTGGGAACCCACGACTGGAGAACATAGAGAAAGTCAGGTCCATGTATTACAAATTATTTTGTCAATATATGTAAGTCACTGCACTACATATACACAAGATGGCATCTTGGCCCCAGTGATCCTACCACTGAGACATCGAGTAGGGAAAAGTCCTGCTCAGATACACCCTAGGCTAACAAGTCTCAAGCCAACTGTAATCACTTCTACCTTAGTGTCTGCTCGTCTCCAATGGACAGTACTAGAATACACACCGTAGGCCCTCAATATACATTATTGAATAAATTTGTGAATTCATATCGCTTGTGTAAGGGAGAAATCCACAACATTTGCATGAAAGTTACAGCTATGGAGGGGGGGGGCGTGGATTCAAAGGGTAAAACATTTACTTCTGGTTGGAATGGCCAAGGATGATATTATAGAGGGTGTGGCATGTGATCTGGGTCTCAGAGGTTATAAATCTTTGGATGTTCAGAATGAGCACTGAGGAAGAACAAAGAAGAGCAGAAAGATGGAGAAGTGGAAAATTCCTAGGGATTACCAGGAAATAGCAAGGTCCAGGAGAAAATGAACATCATCCTGATTCACAGCATCTGATGGGACAGCAAATGCTGAGTGTAGCTACCACGTAACTGCAAAACCACCAAGTCATGTCTTATCATGACTCGGTAGGTGGTTGTGGACCAAACTATTCTTTTTCAGAACATCAAAAACTCTAATGGGAAGGGAAACAGTATTCTTTGTGTGTGTATGTGTGCTAGCAGTTTTCCACTGTGATAAATTACAGATTGGCAACACCACTTTGAATTGATCACTGGGTTTAGGTTAAAATAGGCATTAGTAAACCAATAATTTAATCCCAGACTGTACCCAGAATATCTGGCACATAGTGGGGGCTTGAGAAATATTTATTGAATGAATGAATACCAGAAGTCAAGATTTGGTCAGAATTGGGGCATAGGTTATTTTATAGGACAGGCTTAACCTTATCATCTCTAGATCATACGCAACTCTCAATTTGATACTCGAAAATCCAAACACTCTGTGAATTATGAAGTCTAATTTGCAAGTAGCTGATGGGGAAAAAAATCACCCTTGTTTCCTGCCTCTACTCTACACACTGAAATTGTGGTTTCTAACTTGTCAAGGACACTTATTAAGTATTCTTATTGTAGCCTTGCTATTTATTTTTCAACATCTACTGCTCCCCTTGGATTTTCACTTACAGGAATTACGCTCACATTATTTACTGCAACATAAATTATTGCATGGTCTTCCAAAGTACTTTGACAAAGTAACCACTAAAAGCGGGGAGTCCAAGAGTAAGATGAGTTTGTGAAATGCTTCATACCATGAGCTTCCTCTTAGAGATTCATATTGTAACATCCTAGAGGTCATGAGATGCCCTGCAATAAAGAAACCTGATTAATTCTGTCCAACCCAGTGTTTTTCAAACTGTGACGGGCATGATGAATTGGAATGGCTTTCACTACCATGCAGAACTAGTATCCGGCAGGATGACAACTAGTATTTTCTTGGGACAACATTCTAAGTTAGAGATCACAAATTGATAACTTGTCTCATATTTTCAAATTCAGTGATGACACACATTGAGAGAGGGATGGAAGAGGGAGACAAATGTCAGCAAGGTCTGCAACCCTGGGCCTGTGTCCCACCTAGCGTCAGCCCGGCTACCCCTTTTAAAATGGACAGACTGTCTTTTCTTCATTATGGATTTGACATTCGGTTCATATTACTCCCAGATCATTTCAGAAATATACATTACTAGCATGGTTCTTGCAGGCAATTGATTTGGGAATTCTTGTCCTGGGGTATTTAATCATTTCATTGTCAGTGCTACACCCTTCAGGGGAAAGGGCTCTAGGAATTCAAAAGGCAGGGAAGAGAATGGTCAGTATCAGATGAGCCACCCTCTTGATCTAATAGAAGTAATTTCTAGGCCAGCTGGACTTCAAGGACACAATATGGGGGTGCCTATATCAGCAGCTTGCCTTCCCAAATGGATTTCCCCCATTCTTCACTTCAGCAAATCCATAAAGCTCTTAAAATAGCATGGGAAGCTTGAGGGATTATGAAACACAGTTATGAAGTGGTTCACTCGTGCTCCCCAGAAATGGATCTTTACTTCCAAACGGCATCACTTCTCATTTTAGGTTTCCTATCATTTTTAAGCTCACACTCCATGGACTGGCCATTCTGCTACCCCATGTGGTTCCAGGCTGAACTCTCTTTTCTACTGACAAATGGCACTGGGCCTTCACAGTCCAATGCCTTCATAAGGAAGCTGCTGGCTCTCCAGAATAGGTTCTTATTCCCCATTGTCAAAAATGTCACACTTATTCTTCTGACTGACATGTTATGCTGGCCCTTTTTTGTGAATAAACATGTCAAAGTTACCAAAAAGAATTTAATATTGTCTCTTAATTTAAAAATTAAACATGATGAGATGAAAATGCCTGGAAAGAACTTTTTTGGAGTAATGTTTCCCTTACTTGTTAAGCTGCCTTTTGTCTGTTATTTTAAATTTTGAAATCGAAATAATGTTAATTAAAAAAAAAAAATAGATGTGTCTTAGTTTGCTAAATTTTGAAGCAATTGGGGAAGATTGGAAAAACCACAGCGTACATTTTGCTCACTCATTATGTGCTCTTTTAGCAGGAAAGACAACCACAGAAAAAGGAATTGCTCAAGACGAGAGCATCTACAAAGCAAAGGGAAGAGCTTTTCTGTCCATGCCCCACTTGTTTTCCCAAATGATATGTCACTGATAGCATTATCTGTCTTAAAAATAGATTCCAAAAGTATTCTAGACATAATGTTTGATAACTCCTAAGCATTTTGTGGATTTTTTTTTCCCTACCAGTATTCCCATCACTTTTTCTTCTTCACCTTGGGCTAAAAGGTGAATTTCAGAGATGCGTAAGATCAGAGTTTCTTCTTTCAGTTCTCCTTTCCTTTACCCCAAATGCCAAGACCTTAAGAGGACAAAGCTGAATTTTCCAATTGTGATATTTACCTTTTTAACCAAGTTGGAAGTCAGCATTCATAATTCATTATGATCACCCTGCCTAAACCAACAGATGACATTGTTATCAAAAGGGATGTAACCCTATGGTATGGATGGGAAGTGAGAGGACTGGAGTCGCAGAAAAGCAGCTTCCTGTTTATGCTTTCCTCCTTTGTCAAGAAGGGTTTAAAGCAGCACTGGGACCAACTGTTCCTGATCAGACCAGATGCTTGGATCTGAGTACTGGTTTGGGCGTGGTGGGAAAGGCAAATTGCTAGCTTCCTAGTGGGGTTTTCTTTCAGCAGTCTCAAATCAACGCATCCAAAGTATCATAGCTTATCTATATTTTATATTTCATTGCCAAATTATATTGCTTGTGACTACTCAAAGCTAACAACCACCACTGTTTCCCCTGGCGTGATTTCCCTGGCACAATTTGGTCTTTGGGTTTGAGTTGCCTACTAATTGCTATTGATCATTCATTCAACAGAAATTTTTTGAGCACCTACTGGTGGGTGAGTTACAATTTTGGACAATGCACAGTAGCAGTGAACAAACAGATTAAAAAAATCCTATCTTGCATGGAGCTTACATTCAAACGGTCTTAATCCTTGTATTTTAGTGACAATTCTGCAATTGTTTCTGTCAAAGGCACTTTGACTTGGAGCAAGCAATGTGGACTCAGTCTGGTAAATGTCAACTCCACAGCCCAGGACAAGGGAAGAGCTGAGCAAAAGGCATTCAGGCTCTGTTTTAAATGCTACCACTCACCAACGCCTGTATCCTCCTCAACTCCTGAAACAAAGCAATGGAGGCCACAGAACTAATAAATTAGAAATGTGAAAGTAGGAAATAACCATTGGGTTCATTTCATCTCATTCCACAGATGAAATGACTGAGACCCGTGAGGATTAAGAAAGCAGACTTCAAAGGGGTAAAGTCCATAAGAGAAGGGCTTTACTTGGCTTGTACTGACCACATGGGGTTATGGCGACGGTTAAATGTGTGTAAGAGCTCTCAATGCCCAGCAAATATTTGTGTGCTATATAAATGTTAGGCTATTCTTTTTATTGATTACTACTCTATCCTTTGTGCCTTGTATAATCTAAGTACTAAAAATGTTGATGTCATTTTATCTCCATCTGGAAGATCTTTAGTACCAGGGCACATGTATTCAGGGTCCTGAGAGTAGCTGGAGGGTGAGGATCTTATTCTCTTCATCTCATAGAACTCTAACAGCAAGCAGCACAGTCCTGAATAGTAATGTTTCCTAGTTGAGGACTTATTGGATTAAATTAGAAAAGTATCTTTAAGTCTGTTCAATTAGGACTGCAGACAAATCTCTCTTGTATTCGCAATTCGGCCTCGCCAAGTCCTCCTTATCAGTTGTTGGGTTGGATGAGCTTCCTCCATTGGGGCCACATCACAAAACGCAGTGCTCATTTTGTGACACAACATTTGCATCCAGAGTTTTTCCTGCTGAAGGGTTCTAACAGATTTGGTCACCCCAGCACATGACGGTTCATTCGTCTAACTCTCTCTCCCTCCCTTTTTCTAAATATTTCAGCTGTTCTTGAAATATGGCAGATAAAACATTATGACAGTATATACAGAGGGTGTCACTGGACAATACCACTGAGATTTACAATACCCTCACCTTTTATACACAGACAGGTAGACAGGGAAACATGGGGGGATTTCCGAGCCAGACAGGCAGATTCTGAAAGTGAGATCACCCTGGGAAGTTTCCAGGGTTCTCTTGGTGCCCTAAGAACTCTATTCACTACAAAATCTCTCCTTGCTTGGGTGGAAAGATGCAGCATATAAATTTGCTACATTATATGCCAGCTAATTCAGCAAAATATCAAACTGTCTGGGAAAACCCTTAGAAAAGGTTTACTTTCTGTGTCACCAGGGAACTGAGCGATAGACGGAAAGCTCATGAAGATGAGATTTTCTCTTACTTCTGCCTACAGTGAATAAATCAATGGGATTTTTCAAGTCCCTTCAATATCAATGAATTTTATTTCACAAGCATTTGCAGACTTCAAAAAAATCTCCTCTTCAATCTTTCTCCCCATCCCACTCCAGCCTGCTTGCTTTCCTTTTTCTCTTTCTTCCCTTCTTTCTCTTGTTCCTTCCATTATTCTTTGCCCTTATTCTTTTCTTTGCATAGTTAGAGGAGTAACGATCTGTCTAATAACTGCTATCTCTTGACCCTTAGCCTCTAAAAATCATGGTGATTGTGGGGGTCTTAACTTTGTGAGGGTTTTTTTACTTTTCTTTTTAAAGAAGATTTTAGTCTCCCTCCCCTGAACTGGGTTTAGGGTAATTGTGTATCTGCTTCAGGGCCGAAAGCAATATCTAGCCTTTTTCATAAAGTTTATGGCCCTGGTGCCCCTTTACGGGTCTCCTGTGGCTGATTGATAGGCTCATTTCTGATACTAACCATAAAGGATTGGCCATCCCGAAGATAAGCCACGCCTCCCCTGGGCATTGCAGGAGGTAAGGGGGCCTCCATTACAGATGGCGCCTCTTGCCTCCCTCAGATTCATCCTTCAGCGGCCAAGGCAGCGAGAGCACAGAGTGCTGAGGGGCCTGCAGCACATGACTATAAGCTCCATCACGTCCTTTCAGTTAATGGGGTGTCTAAGGATTAAAACATCATAGCGGATGGGCCAAAGAAAGCAAGAGCTAATATCCCATTTCACGACGTATTAATTTTCTTTGGTGTCATTAATTAGAAGTCAGCAGACTCACAGAGTCTTCATCATTGAACAATTTCAGCCTTTTTCTTTAGTCTAATTATGCCTCAGATTTTATCCCTTTAATCCTAACGTATCAAAAATTTGTTCTAGGTTTCCACCTCAATCTATCTTTTTCTCTTCGCGTTATTTTTCAAATATCTTTGCATGGGACAAGTATGGTGATTAGTGATTCCTCCTTCTACAATTTACATGTTTGACTAACCGAGATGTCTGTTTCAAAAAGCACTTGAATTCTTAGAAAGAAGTAAAGGGAACGGAGGGAGAGTAAAAGAAGGCAGGAGGGAGGGAGGGAGAGAGAGGGAAAGAGAGACAATCCAATGTTTTATGAATCTTAAATTTTAATGCATAACTGAAGACTTAATTTCCTGGAAGAAAGGGAGGTAGTTAATTTGCCCATAGCCAAGACCTGTGATGGAGAGAGATGTTGCAAAGAAGAATGGAAATAACCTGGTAGCCTATCAAATGCAAGAAGCAGAGGGAAGACGCAAAAGCCAGAGGTTTCAAAGCTGGAAATAGCAGTGGAAACAGGAGGAAAAGGTTTGTGAAGATTTATTCATCCAATATTTACTGGGCACTTTTTCTAGGATAGGTACAAGACGAGGGCTATCAGTGGTAAGAGTCAACATATGTAAGGAACTAACACTTCAAATAATGGAAACAGTAGAAGTATAAATCAAATAATTACATTAAAATATAATAAAAGGCCTATAGAAATGTTGCCAACAACTCTGAGTCCACTCCTGTCTGGTTTCTTTCCTACATCACATCAGAAAACAGCTTCTGTCAGTGTTACCAATAACACTTATGCCATTAAACTCAATGAGTATCTTTCATACCTTCTGTAGCTGTTTGGCATTATCTATGAATTCCAAAAATGTTTGTAAACTGGTCTGTTCCTCTGGGCATGGTTAAATTATGATTAGGGCTTTGACTGGGCCATGTCAGTAGGGCGTTGAGTTCCCGTCCCTCGGTGGGTGGGGACTCACAGATAAAAGACGTGGCAAAGGACAGAGTTGGAGTCTTGATGCTACGTTTTGAGCTGGAGCCCAGGAAGTGAACGCACACGAGAACACCACAGAGGAATAGAGATGGCTCCTTAGACACAGCAGAAGCCCCGGGAGACCGAGCCATTCACCTGATAGTCTACACCTGGCCTTGTGGAGATAGCAGAGGAGCCGAGCCCAGAAACAAGCAAGCTTGGGGAAGAGAGGAACCCAGGAAGATGAGAGTTGTACTCTCTTAATTATGAGAGGTTTAAATAAGTGGAGTACAGAGGAATATACATGGGATTTAACACACACGTTTATTTATTTATTTATTTTTTTGGTTAGGTCAGTAGTTTATTGAGAAAATGGGAGAAGAAAACAGAAATGGCAGAAAATAACAGATTACGCATCCCCAGGTGTAGGTCTGGGCCGCTCCTGGCAGAGAGAGAGATTTGGCTTGTGTAGTTATCTTTTAAGCCACTAATTATTCCTCCCCTTGCTAATGTTTGGGGGAGGGGCCCAGCTGTTTGCTGTTCTGACTGGTTATTCTACCCACAGCTCCTCAGGAGGCCCAATGATGAGGCCCCTTGAGGGTATCCAGGGATTTCCCTTGACCCCGAATGAGACCTTATTCCAAATGGGGTTCTCGTGGGATCCTTCTGGAAGCCTCCTTGGTGGTGGGCTTTCCCTCAGGGGGTTTCCAGGCAGGGTTCCATGGCCATGTGTTTCGTGGCCATGTTTTACTGCCAGGTCTTAGAGTCGTCTTCCTTTTCCCTAAACTAGCCTGCCTCAACTTCCCCCTTAGAGGGTTGACACCCTTATTCCTAAGGGGGCGCTGAAGGATGTCAGTCATTCTTCTGTAACTACTTCCTGCTGGTTAGGGGCAGTAGGCCCTACCTGACAAGGTAACACACATGATTTTTATTTATTGTATTAACAGTTTTCTATAATGTATATTCACTAATTTTATAATTTTTAGTTATTTTGAGATCTGCTTTATGTACTGAGGGGGCAATACACATGCATATCTAGTCATTTCATTTTTTACTGAAATGAAAAAAGAGAAAATTATTCACTAGCAGGAATTCCAGGAGTTAGAATTCCAGGAGTTAGAACACATTTTTGTTCAATAAACAGTATGTTGCCCAAATTGCCTTTTGTATCTAAATGACTTTTAGTGAGGAACAGAACAAAGAGAAATTATTTACTGAATGGCCTGCCACTTCTGATTTTCTAGTATTCAAAACATAAAGTATTTATGGATAATCAGTCTGATAGTAAAATATGCTCTCCTGAATTGTAACTCACTACACAGTCTTTACTGATGAATACCAGACACTGACATCTTAGTCACCCAAGTCAAGATTGCAAAATAAATAACTCCTTATGAGAATGAAAAATGAATATTACATTGAAGAAATTGAAGGCATGTTTTATCAAAGGCAATTTGTTTATTATCTGACAGCCTTGGAAAACAACAGGAAAATTACATCTCTCATGTCAAAAAAATAAAATAAAAAAAGGCAGCAGCTTCTTTAGACAGCACAGTAATAAGGGAAACTTGGGTCAGTCAGGAAAAAAAATTCTGTTGTTCTACCTGCTGGCACTGACTTCTTTTCCTTTGTGTTCATCTGGGAAAAAAGGCACATCTTTGCACTAGTTAATGGATCATGTAGGAAAGCAGTACCATTTTTTTCCCCTTAATTCTTCCTTTTCTGGTAAAAAGAGAATGGCTGTAGAGAGGAACCTCAAAGCTCAAGTGTTAAAGCCATGTCCAGTAACGGTAACTTCCTTTTCCCTTGGGGACTAGTGTCAAGGCCAAGGGCCAACATTGCCTTCCATCCATGCACCAGCCCCGTGGCATCATTCTTCATATGTTTGGCCCATGTGAGTAGCTTAGTATAGGACATTCACATCCCAGACTCTCAGATATGGCACCAAATATCACCTAACTGCACATTTATTTGAAGGAGTTAATTTCTCTCCACTGAGATAAGAAGAGTAGCCATAATATCAGGTCATGCTTTGCATGGAAGTCATATTCATGCACATGTCTCCATCATGATTATTGGATTATCATGAGTATAGTCACAGAAAACTTTACTAGAATTGGTGGCGCTTCTAGTTGAAAATATTTTTACAGTACTTGAATTAGTATAACGCTACCAGCACTATTTCTAGCTAGTGCTGCTTATACACTGGGAAAATTCATTTTTCTTACTGCAATAGTTTAATATCATTCTTTGAATTTCAAAATATATTCAGCTTTTGAAATGACCTGCCTAGGGGCAGATCACTGGTGCAGGGTGTCAGTGGTAGAGGAAGTGTGAGGAGGGGTACACATGGGGTGTGGCTCTGTGGAATATGAATGTGTTCATATGGCCATGGGGTATCATCTCGGTGAGTGTAGACCCATGAGAATAACTGATGGAATACTGAATTCCCATTCTGGGGAGTCCTGCTACATTCTCTTAGAGTGGCAAGAATCTCTAGAGTACATGGGGAGTGCTTAGTAAAGGAGGACAGACCCATACATCAGGCCCTTGATTTTGATGCTTGTACTTATGAACCTTGTTCTTGTGAAATTCAAACTTAGCCTAGTAATATATATTGCCTAAGAGTTACCTCCTGAAAGCCTCCTTGTTGCTCAGATGTGGCCTCTCTTTAAGTCAAACTCAGTATATAAACTCATTACCTTCCACCTAACATAGGACATGACTCCCAGGGATGAGCCACCCTGGCACTGAGGGATTATTATCAAGTGTCATCTAGAGATGCATTTGGAAAAAATCTAGATCAAAAGGGTAGAAATATTAAATACAAATGAATTTTTATGGCTAAGAGATTTCAAAGTGAGTTGCATTTGGAAAAAGATCTAGATCAAAAGGGAGAAAATATTAAATACAAATGAGTTTTTATGGTTAAGAGATTTCAAAGTGAGTTGGGAGGTCATTCCAGAGGTTAAGCTTATGGACATCTCAGAAGGATCTCACTGACTGCCACAGTAAGCAGTCCCTCAAGTAGGGTTGCTCCTGGGGGCTTTAGAGACATCTAGGCACTATACAGGGCAGGCAACTCTAGGAAATCAGCACCATGCCAGTGGTCCTTACATTGGAATATATGATAGTCTATCTCCCCAAAGTATCAGAGTTACTCATTTATAATTTTCCTAAACATGGTTCTTTTGCCTGATTTATTTGAACCTATAATTAGCACTATGTTCATTAAATATATGTTCCAGAGACTTAAATCTTCCAGCTGCTTATATGCCGGTTGAGTCCTGAATCTCAGCAGAGTTGCAGCCAACACCTACTTTCCAGTTCATTGGACTCGCCCAGGTCAACTAACAAAAGGATAATGATGGACAATGCCCATCACAAAAAACAGAGAGTATCTACAACTAAGCAAGACAGTTCCATCCATCTGCCCCATGGGATCTAAGCCCCTTCTGAATCAGAAGCAGAGTGGGCGTCACCATCCCCAAATCCTCAAGATTGAGGAACAAACAAACATAAGGGGGGAAAGTAACTATGGACTAAAGTAGACTTATTATTTTTCTATTAAATTGAAGAACTTGTAACATTGACATGATGACAGTGGTCACCAGAGGTTCTGAGGAGAAGGAGAGGGAAGAATAAGCATAACCTGGAGCATTTTGGGGACATTGGAATTGTTCTGCATGATATTGCAATGACGGATACAAGCCATTAAACATTTTGTCAAAACCTATAAAATTGTGCGGTGCAAAGTGTAAATCATAAGGTAAACTATAGACCATGCTTATTAGCAATGCTTCAATATGTGTTTATCAATTGTAACAAAAGTACCACATTTGTCTCCCCCATTAGTGTTAATGGGGGGAAGGGGGGGAGGGGTGGAGTATATGGGCCCCTATATATATATTTTTTTTTAATTAAAAATTGTTTTTTCTTGGGTCCCAATATTTTTGATGTAACATTTATGTAATCTAAAGCTCCTTTAAAAATAAATAAAAATTTTTAAAAAAGCTGTTATCATTGATTGGCCCTCACTGCTCCAGACCTTGGAGCTAACCAAAACAAATAAATAAAAAACACTTTTGAGGCCTTTAAAAAAAAACTAAACAATAAAATAAAGTAAAATAAAATGACCTGCCTAGAGGAAAGTCATAGTTATTAGCCTGATAGCTAGTATTTTCATGCTAATATTACAGAGAATTAGAATTTCATTAAAGCACTATTTGATGCAGAAAGAAATGATATACTAACCAAGCTAATCTCAACTTCTTTGTAAGGGTTTTTAATAACTTAAGTAACAAAAAGGCCTCACAATAAGGTAGTAGTGAATCCAGAAACTGGAAAAAAAAAAAAAAGAAGTTCTAGAAGGGTACTGAAAATCAAATGGACGTCACCAATTTATTCTTTCCTCACGATCATCAGTAAATGAGCCTCACTGACCATATTTGATTGTTACCTTTGTAACTAACAGCTTCGTGGAGGAAACATTTCCAGGCCTGGGAAGGCTGACCCACATGGAAGTGATCTGGCCTTCTGTCTCCAGAACCGTGAGACTGGTGGGCTAGAGCACTGCAGAGCTCTGCCACATTCTAACTATGTGGTCTCAGAACCTCAGTTTCCTAAATATAATGTGGGGATACAATACTTCATTTTGGTAAATGAAGTACTAATACATAAAGGGATTTGTTTCCTTCCTACCTTCTGGAACAATTAGCTACTTGAACCATAAACATTTCTTGATAATACTAGAAGGAAGTTTCTATAAGCAGTAAACAGAAATTCTCTTTTGGCTAACCTACAAATGTATGTGGAAAGAAACACTAAAAGAATGCTATTTTTGATTGCTGATGTCATGGCCATTGGCAAGAATATTGAAGCTGTACATCAAAAAGATATTTGGGGGATAAGTCAGCGTAAGAATAAAATAGAGCTCTCATGAAAATGAGAGATCTCTTTTGTATCAAAGTATATTTATGAGATAATATTTCAACAGAAATAGAGAAAAAATGGAAATCCATTGCCAATATATTACAATTTTGTGGCGATGGCAATCTTGTAATGAAATATAAAATTCCAGCTCTCATATCCTAAACGGATGCATGGTTGCTTTAATCTTGGTTATTGTTATATTGCTAAGCAATCATTGAAAGTAGCTTTGGCATTTACAAAGAGGCAGCCTTGATTCTACCACCTTTCCCCCACCCTTTACACCTGCCTTTTTAAAATCCCCTATCTCTAGTTCTATGGCTGCCTCTGGCCATAAAAGTTTAAGAAACCCAAGTATAAACAGAAATGGGTAAATGACTGTGATTTGGCATTGGGAAATCAGAGTCTTCCCTAATTGAGTCTCACTGAGTTAGAGACGAGTTAATTCTGGTTCAGTTCCCCCTAAACCACAGTCTCTGAGACCTTTTCTTAGTGATGTGGAGTAAGAAGAATTGCTGATTCTTCTTGTAGCTGAAAATGTGAAATATGAAATCTGAAAATGTGACCCAAAGTGATTCTGTACAAGGCCCTAACCTCCTGGGTCTATGTTTCCTCATCTGTGAAGGAAGCAGCTTGAACTAAATGGTCTACAGACCCCTTTGAGCTCTAAGATTTTATAACTTCTCTCATCTTTAAACTGTTCCTTAAACTGCAGTTATTCAAATTCCACTGGCATGAATTTTGTTCTGTTGATAAGCAACTTGCACTCATTTATTATTTCTATTTAGGTTTCAACTTTATTTTTTGACTCTAATAAATGTCTTTAAGAAGGACAATTTACAAAACTCACATAAATGACAAATCAGCTTCAGTTACCACAAATAGAAAGTAAATTGTGAAAATAAAAAGGATGGAAACAAAACAATGTAATTGAGTCTCGGTTAGATGGTGTAGGTTGAGGAAGGCTCTGATCCTGAGGACCAATCTTTTCATCTAAAGCTTCTTTAAAAATAAAAAAATAATTAATTTGAAAAAAGAAAGCTCTCAAAGACTGAACACCACCAAACAGGCGTTCTTGTAGAGAACCAGAAGTTTTGGAAGAGAATTTAAAGGGGAATCAAATAATTTTCTCACCATAGGATTTGATATGATTTAAACCATTGCTATATCACCATTGTCATAGAGCCTATTTGCTGGGAAAACCTCTCTGTGACTATTAAAAGGGAGTTGTATTTTCAGACTCAACTCCAGGCTACTAAAGCATGGGTAACTTCTATTATTCCCTACCTCTAAGAAAGGATCCCAGAAGTTGTACTAATTTACCCAGGTCTTGGGGTTATCTGAAAAATCCAAAGTAAAGTTTCATGGACTCCACATCATCCCTAGCTCTCATCCCTAGTTTTGAAGATGTTTTAAAACATCTTTGCTGAGATACAATTCACACACCACTGAATTCATTATATTCACAGAGTTATGCAACCATCACCATGACCTAATTTTAGAGCCTTTCCATGGCCCCACAAAGAACCCCCATACCCATACGTTCAACAGTCACACCCCATCCCTCCCTGCTCTGCCCAGGCCTAGGAATCCACTAATCCACTTTCTGTCACTATAGACTTGTGTATTCTGGACACTTCATGTGAACTGATTCTACAATAACTATTCTTTTGTGGCTGGCTTCTTTTACTTAGTATAATGTCAGCACTACATTCATTCCTTTTTATTGACAAATAATATTCCATTGTATGGATATACCATATATTATTCATCCATTCTCAAATTGATGGATATTTGGGCTGTTTCCACTTTCTGAATATTATAAATAATGCTGCTATGAACATTTGTGTATAACTTTTGTGTAGAGGTATGCTTCCATTTTTTCTTGTATATTATACACCTAGGAGTGGAATTGCTTAAAGAAGTACATTTTTATGAAAACTTATTTTTGATGCTATATATCAAACATAATTTTGCAGCCAGGTAGCTCATGAATAAAATAGACTTCTATGTCTATGATTTCTATTGTTCTACTTTCCATTTTCTGTTATTCCCATGTTTATATGTTTAATTAAAAATTTTTAACTCAAAACTATAAAAATGTAAAAACCACCTATAATCAGAACACACATTACAAATTATAAAGAATAAAATGGGTAACCCATCTATGATTACAACTCCATACCCAGAGATAAGCATTGTTAAAGCATTGTTTTTCTTATTTTTAACAAAACACAATCATGCTATGCATATATCTTGTATTTCTCACTTACCATGGACATATTTATAAGTCAGCTGACATAGAGTTACCTCATTTTAATAAAAATTACAGATTATTTCATTATACGGAGATTACATGATTTATTTAACTAGTCCTCTAGTTTTTATTTTTCTAGTACAAAGCACAATGAACTTCTTGAGCATATATCTTATCAACCTGAGTAATTTCATAGAATCTTTTGAGAAGTGAAGTAGGGAGGTCATAGGATGTTTGTAATTGAAATTTTAATTGATTTCGGTCAAATTCCACTCCGAGAAAGGCTGTTTCACTTCACACTTCTATCTACAATGAATTAAAGTGCAGATTTTCTTATAGCCTCACTATTACTCTGTTTTCAAGCTTACATTTTCTCAGTCTACAAGGTAAAATGCAGTCTAGAGCACAAAATGCACTTATTTTTATGTATATAGATATTAGTAGATTCGAATACTTTTCATTTGCTTAGTGGCCATTTACATTTCTTCTAAGAATATCCAGTTCACTTTATTTGTCTATCTTCTCACTGAATTGCTCATATTATTCTTACAGATTTGTCTGTTAAACATGGCCCATTTTTGTTTACACAAATGATTTGCCATTATTTCCCTATTAAGTTAAAATGCCACTTTATCCTATATTATACCCTTATATTTAGAGTTCTTTCTAGACTCTATTCTGTTCCACTGTGCTCTCTTTCTGCATCCCTAAGCCAATGGCAAAGTGTTTTAATGACTTAAGCTTTATTAGAATATTCTCTGATATCAAATTGGGCAATTTCTTTTTAAAAAATACCTCAACTATGTTCAGGTTTCATATTCTCGCAAATAACATTATATCAGTTAGGATAGCTTAATTTACTTTTCTCTAACCTGTATGCCATCGACATTATTAATAATATTTAACTAGTATAAAATTATTTGCTCTCCAGAATATAAAATGAAAGTGATCAGTACATTGGTGTGAAATCTGCAATAATGCATTAATAAAATTATTCCAGTTTATATTTAGACTTGGATGAAAGAAGCAAGCTCTGAATTAAAAAAAACAAACAGGAAGCCGTGTTCCAATCTTAAAGTACTCAACTGAATGTATAACTACACCAAGCAGAGAAGAAAACAAAGTTACCAAGTCATAAAAAATACATTAAATTCCAAATGAATTAGAAAAAACAGTAAAGCAATTTGGAACTGCTACAGAAATTCTGTTGTAAAATACCAATTGAACTTACCCAGTAGGTTCACTTGAAGATTAAATAAAAATGTGATTATAATGAGAAATTTATAGTTAAGCAGCATTACATTAAATTTCTTAGTTTTCCTTCTACACTTTAATGGGTTTTTCTTTGCTATTCCTTGTACACATTTTCCCAATAAAAAATGATGAATAATGAAGGAAATGAGGGGTAAATGAAATTTTATTTTCACTATAATTATATTTCCCCTCTCAAAAATCTTTTATCTTCTTAAATCACATGGATTAAACTATAGCACTTCCTTTATTGCAAAAGTTCCATGCATAAAAACAAAAAGAATAAATAATAAAAAAAAAAAAGGATAAAGAAAAGTTCCGTGCAAAGCATGTAAATCCTTGCTCAGGAAATCTCAGTACCGCTCTGGTATAGTCATGTCTACACAAGCTTTGCCAACAGCTAAAAAACATGACTTTTAAGGGGATCTATGTGATACAAGTTTTTGTGTCACCCCGATAACATTAAATTGCCTATTTCTTCCTTGCCCAAATGGTTCATTCATACGAGAACAAAAATTCTGCTTTCACTCTCATTACAAGGAGAATTGTCTTACTAAGAAATGAAACATGCAAATTATTTCATCTAACCCTCAAAATAACCCTGACTTTACTCATAAGTCTACTTACCTTATCCAAGGTCATAACAAGTGATGGAAACTCCAAACCAGTTCCCTGCCATCTATACCCAGGATACACATCATGCTTCCTTCTCGAGCCTCATGGTTTTCTAAAACAACTTTTTATCCTTTTCTATTCCAGGGGCTGGCAAACTACAACCTGTGGGACAAATGTGGCCTGTTGCCTGTTTTTTAAATAAAGGGTTACTGGAAGACAGACACACCCGTTTGTTTACATATTGCCTGTGGCTGTCAGTAATTGTGACAGAGACCATAGGTTCCACAAAACCTAAAATATTTAGTCTTTGGCCCTTTTCAGAAAAATTTTGCTGATCTCTGCTCTATTCCATCTATGTGTTAGTTCAGAGGAAATAAGGCATGCTATTCATTCAAGATATATGTAAAAGAACAATTCGCAGAAAATTTTTTACATATATTATGATTCTATTTTTGGGAAAACTAAACATCTGCTTCTCTGTATATTAAAAAATGTCTCAAAGTTCATATGCCAAACTGTAATTATATTGGGGGCATTAAATTAAAGGAGACTTTGATGTTTGTGTGTGTCCTGTTTGGATTTATTGGTTTCTTCTTTCTTTACTCACCAGAAATTGGGTCCTTGGACAAGTCACTTCATCTCTGGAGTACACTGTCTCATCTGTAAAATGAGGATCTGGGTTAGATGATCTTTTAGATCCCTTTTAATTTTAACTTTCTGTCACTGAATGTAGTGCAGCCCCTCAATTTTCTCAGAATCATTTAAATTTGATAGCAACCAGTTGTATGGAAAACTATTTCCAGGGAAGACTACAGTCTAAAATTTTCTATTTATATTAGGCTGTAGTTATTACAGACAACTCATTTGCAGATTGTTACACTATAATGTCTTTCAAGAAATTAGACATGGGGATTCTAATATGCCACCATATTTCCAAATCTTAACCTAAAAATAAATTTCCCATCTGGGATTACAACAAACTCTGATTCTCGAGAACAAAGAATTCTCTACCTTGACTTTTAGTTTGTTTGTTCTTCTTTAAACATGATTTTTTCCTGCTGCTATTCTCTTCCTTGTGTTCTGATTGGTAGTTTGTTGGCTTGCTTTTGTAAAGAGAATCAACTTGATCTTTGTCTTCAAAATGCCCATATCCTAGAAGTTACCGTTTTCTAAATTTGATTTTGATTTTGATTTTCTTTTACAAGTAACTTTATAAATCTTACAGCATTGTTAAATAAAAATTCAAATTTCACATGAAATAAAAAGCATATACATTGTTTTTCTAATCACTTTGTGACTGCTGTAAGGAAAAAAAGTTAAAAATGAAAATGAGTGACTTCCAGGAAGATGGTGGAGTAGGTCAGCAGGGCTCAACTCTCTTACAAAAACAATGGAGGAAGGGCAAAAGGCTGCCCAAGGAAGCTGCTCTGGGGATCTGCAGACCAGGAGAGTGCCATGCATTGTCCAGGAGGGAGAGGGACAGAAGACGAAGAAGCTGAAATGAAAACCATGAATTACTTGCCCTGGCAGCTGGGAATGTCAACCATCCCCCACCCTCAAGGCAAATAGCTCTGGCAAAACCCATGGTTCACTGGAGCCGGAGAGAAGAATGGAAGTCTTCCTCCCTGGGAAGAGGGAGTATGCAGTGGGGTCAGAAAGTGGTTTCTCTTCTGTGAGTTTCAATGGCAGAGCCCACTCTGAATCTCAGCTCTAGCCAGCCCAGCAAGTGGAGGTTAAAAGAGACAACTCAGTGGAAAGACGCATTTTTATAATCTGCTGGCAGGATGGGAAACTGCAAGAAGGAAAAAAGCTTTTTGGAGTCTCTCATGTCCCAGGGCCTTTGGATCTGGTCTGTGCCCAATTAGTGGGTCACTGGCCCTGTTTTGATCATTTAAGCTGAGAAATTTTAAAGATTTAGAATAAGTTGAACCAAAACTCAAAAAAATATGTGAATTTAAATTGCTAGATAGGAAAGGGAAATTCAAAGTCAGAGTAAATTCACCAGAATAATCAGATGACTAGACACCAGCAAAAAATTACAAGCCATACTAGGAAACAGGAAGATATGGCCCAGTCAAAGGAACAAAATTCCTGATGAGACAAAGGATTTAAGCACCTAATCAATGATATTCACACAAGTCTCTTAAATAAATTAAAGGAGTTGAAGGAAAATATGGCTAAAGAGATGAAGGATACTAAAGAAACTGGGTGAGCATAAAGAACAATTTGAAAGCCTGCAAAGAAAATAACTGAGTTTAAGGGAATGAAAGATACAATGGATGAGATTAAAAAAACATTAGAGGCTTATAACAGCAAATCTGAATTGGCCGAGGACAGAATTAGTGAATTAGAAGAAAGAAAATCTGAACTTGAAAAGCTAGGAGAGCAGAAAGAGAAAAGAATGGGAAAAAACCGAATGTGGTCTCAGGCAACTGAATGACAGTGCAAAACACACAAACATATCTATTATAAGTGTCCCAGAGGGAAAAGAGAATGGAAAAGGGGCAGAAGGAATCTTTGAGGAAATAATGACTGAAAATTTCCCAATCCTAATGAAAGACGTAAGTATCAATATCCAAGAAGGACAAAACACCCCAAATAGAATAAATCCAAATAGACCTACTCTGAGATACCTACTACTCAGAATGTGAAATGACAAGCATAAAGAGAGGATTCTGAAAGCAGCAAGAGAAAATGCATTATATACAAGGGAAGCTAAATAAGACTAAGTGCTGATCTCTCATCAGAAACCTGGGGGTGAGAAGGCAGTGATATGCTATATAATGAAAGAGAAAAACTTTCAGCCAAGATTTCTTTTTTTTTTTTTTTTTTTAAAGATTTTATTTATTTATTCATTTATCCCCCCCTTGCTGCTTGTGCTCACCGGGTCAGCCAACCACGCCGTGCAGACGGGCCTGCCCTCACCAGGAGGCCCCGGGAACCGAACCCGGGGCCTCCCATATGGTAAACGGGAGCCCCACTGATTGAGCCACAGCCGCTTCCCCAAGATTTCTTTATCTGACAAAACTGTCCTTCAAAAATGAGGGTAAATTTAACCTCTTCACATACAAACAAAAACTGAGAGAGTTTGCTATGAAAAGACTGGATTTACAAGAGATACAAAAGGGAATACTACAGCATGAAAGGAAAAGACAAGGGTGAGAAAGTTGGAGAAGATACAGAAATGAAGATTAATAGTAAGGGTAACTGAAAGGGTAAAAAGACAGACAATAGTAAGATATGGCAACAGAAACCAAAGGATAAAATGGACAAAGAAAGTAATGCCTTTACAGTAATGACTTTGAGCGTTAATGGATTGAAATCCCCAATCAAAAGAAATATACTGAAAAAATAGATTTAAAAAATATGAGCCATCTATATGCTATCTATGAGAGACTCAACTTAGATGCAAGGGCACAATCAGGTTGAAAATGAAAGGTTAGAAAAAGATTCCATGTAAATAGTAACCAAAAAAGAGCTGGAGAAATGATACTAATATTGGACAAAATAGATTTTAAGTGCAAAACTGTTATAAGAGATGAAGATCTCTTATTAATAATATATTAATAAAAGGGGCAATTCACCAAGAAGAAATAACAATCATAAGTATTTATGCATCTAACCTGGGTGCCCAAAATACATGAGGTACCTACTGGAAAAACTGAAGGGAAAAATAGACATCTCCACAATCATAGCTGGAGACTTCAATACACCATTCTCAGCATTGGATAGAACATTAGGACAGAGGAGAAATGAGGAAACAGAGAGCTTGACTAATATGAAAAATGAACTAATACCTAAGAGACATTTATAGAGCCTATTACCTCAAAACAGCAGGATACACATTCTTCTCAAGTGCTCATGGATCCTTTTCCTGGATAGAATATATGTTGGGTCACGAGACAGGTCTCAAATTTATAAACGTTGAAATTATACAAAGCACTTTCTCTGATCCTAATGGAATGAAGCTGGAAATCAATAACTGGCAGAAAAAGGGAAAATTCACAAATATATGGAGATTAAATAACAGTCTCCAGTGGATCAAAGAAGAAATTGCAAGAGAAATTGGTAAATATCTCAAGACAAATGAAAACAAGAATACAACATATCAAAACCTGTGGGATATAGCAAAGGCAGTGCAGAGAGGGAAATCTATAGCCCTCAATGCTTTCATTAAATAAAGAAGAAAGAGCTAAAATCAAAGACCTCACTTCACACCTGGAGGACCTAGAAAAAGAACAGCAAATTAACCCCAAAGCAAACAGAAGGAAAGAAATATCAAAGACTAGATCAAAATTAAATGAAATTGAGAACAACAACAACAACAAAACAATGGAGAGAATCAACAAAACCAAAAGTAGGTTCTTTGGAAGATCAACAAAATCAACAAAGAATAAAAGAGAGATGATACAAATAAATAAATAAGAAATGAGAAGGGGACTTTACCACTGACACCATAGAAATAAAAGATCATACGAAGTTACTATGAACTGTATGCCAACAAACTAGACAATGTAGACAAAATGAATAAATTCTTAGAAACACACAAACAACCTACACTGACCCTAGAAGGAATAGAAAGTCTCAGTAAACCAATCACAAGTAAAGAGATTTAAATAGTCATCAAAAACCTCTCAAAAATGAAAAGCCCAAGACCAGATGGCTTCAAAGGTGATTTCTACCAGTCATTCAAAGAAGATCTAATACCAATCTTGCTTAAAGTCTTCCAAAAATTTGAACAAGAGGAAATGCTACCAAACTCATTCTCTGAAGCCAGTATCACCCTAATACAAACTCCAGATAAAGATACTATGGAAAAAGAAAATTTAAGACCCATTTTTCTAATGAATATAGATGCAAAAATCCTCAACAAAATTCTTGCTAATTGAATTCAAAAGCACATTAAAAGAATTATACACTGCGATCAAGTGGGTTTTATCCCTAGTATGCAAGGGTGGTTCAACACAAGAAAATGCATAATGCACATTAATAAATTGAAGAAAAATCAAAAGATCATCTCAATTGGTGCAAAATAGTCATTTGACAAAATAGGGCGTCCTTTCTTAATAAAAACACTCCAAAAACAGGAATAGAAGGAAACTTTCCCAACATGGTAACGTGAATATATGAAAAGTCCAAATGTAGCATTATACTCAATGGTGAGAGACTGAAAGCTTTCCTGCTGAGATCAGGAACAAGACAAAGAGGCTCACTGTCACCAGTGTTACTCAATATTGTTCTAGAAGTTCTAGCTAGAGCAATTAGGAAAGAAAAAGAAATATAAGGCACCCAAACAAGAAAGGAAGAAGCAAAACTTTCACTATTTACACTTGATATGAACCTATACCTAGAAAATCCTGAAAACTCTACAACAAAACTACTAGAACAGGTGAGTTCAGCAAAGGGGTGGGATACAAAATAATATGCAAAAATCAGTAGCATTTTTATACACTACTAATGAGCATGCTGAGGAGGAAGTCAGGGGAAAAAATCCTATTTACAATAGCTATTAAATAATCAAATATTTAGGAATAAACTTAAGCAAGGACATAAAGGATTTGTATTCAGAAAAGTACAAAACACGGCTAAAAGAATGCAAAGACAACTTAAATAAACAGAAGGACATTCATGTGCATGGACTGTTAGACTAAATATTGCTGACAATTCTACCAAAACTGATTCACAGATTCAATGCAATCCCAACAAAAACTCCAACTGCCTTTTTTTTTTTGCAGAAACAGAAAAGTGAATTATAAAATTTATTTGGAAGGTAAAGGATCCAAGGAGACAAAAAAAGCTACAGTGGTAAAACAGCATGGTACTGTCATAAAGATAGACATGTTGACCAATGGAATCAAACTGAGAATTCAGAAATAGCCCATCACATCGATGTTCAAGCGATCTTTGAGAAGATTGTCAAACCCACCCAGCTGTATCAGAACAGTCTGTTCAACAAATGGTACTGGGAAAACTAGATGTCCATACCTAAAAGAAAGAAAGAGTACCCCTATCTCACACCTTATACAAACGTTAACTCAAAATGGATCAAGGACCTAAATATAAATACTAGAGTCATAAATTTCCTAGAAGAAAATATAGGGAAACATCTTCGAGATCTTGTGGTAAGCAGTGTTTTCTTAAATCTTATACCCAAACCACAAGCAATTAAAAAAAATAGATAAATGGGTCTCCTCAAAATTAGACACTTTTGTGCTTCAAATGACTTCGTTAAGAAGGTAAAAAGGCAGCCTACACATGGGAGAAATTTTTCAGAAATCACAAATTCGATAAGGGTTTGATCTCCATGTTATATGGAGGGGATATGGAGAAATAGAAACACTTCTTCACTGTGGTGGGAATGTAGAATGCTGCAGCCACTGGGGAAGACATTATAAAATTTATTTGAAAGGTAAAAGATCCAAGGAGACAAAAATGTCTCAGGAAGCTAAATATAAAGTTGCCATATGACCTGGCAATCCCACTACTAGGAATATATTCAGAAAAAATGAAAGTAAGGGCCCAGACATTTGGACACCAATGCTTATAGTGGCATTGGTGCTAAAAGATGGAAACAACTCGAGCATCCATCAACTGATGAATGGATAAACAAAATGTGGTTCATACATAAGATGGAATACTATTCAGCTGTAAGAAGAAATGAAGTCGGGATGCATATGACAACATGGATGAACCTTGAGGACATCATGTTGAGTGAAATGAGTCAGGCACAAAAGGACAATATCGTATGGTCTCACTAATATGAACTAAATACAATGAGTAAATGCTTGGAGTTAAACTATAGAGTATATGATCCTAGGAGATAGAATATAAGTCTAGAAAGGGAAGCTGTTGCTGAATGTATGTAGAATATTTAATAAGATGGGTTGTAAATTTGTGGAAATGGATAGAGTTGATGGTAACACATTATAGTGAGTATAACTAACACTGCCGATTTACATATGTGAATGTGGTAGTCTAGGTAGGTTAACGTCAATTGAAAGGAAGTTAGAGGATAACATAGGGACTGTGTATCATAGTTATTTTGGTGGTAGATGATGATTGGGGCTAATAGTACCAAATAAGAATGTTCCTCTATTACAATGTGTTAAGAATAGAGAGATTCCTGGGAAAATACAACTAATGTAACATATAGACTATAGTTAACAGCAATATTGTAATATTTTTACAATGATGGCAAGGAAGGTACTTAGCAATGCTAAGGGTTAATAATGCTGGGAGGTAAAGAGGGGTATAGGACTTTTTTCCCTTTTGGAGTAATGAAAACTTTCTGAAATGTCCTGAGTTGATGACAGCACAACTTTGTGATGAAACTGAGAGTCATTCACTTTGGTTAGATTGTACAAGGCACAGGACCACATAACCCAGTGAACTCTGTGGTGAATGATGGACTGTGGTTAACAGTACAAATATGAGAACGTTCTCTTGTGAACTATAATATACAATATTTATTTTAATTATTGCTAATAATAGGATAGTTTGTGAGGAAATACACTAAATATAAGCTTTGGACTATAGATAGCAGTAATATTTTGACGATGCTCTTTTATCATGTGTAACAAATGTGTCACAACAATGTATGGTGTCAGTGGTGGGGTGGTATATGGGGATCCTGTATGGTGTGCATGATTGTTCTTTGAAATGAAAATGGGGAAAAATCAAAATGAGTACCTAGGAATAGTGAGCTATGGCTAGAGTAGACCATGCTTCTTGCTAGTGGATATATATATTGTTGTGGGTATGGTCTTTTGTGGGGATATTTTTCATCATATATCCAAAGCCTTGAAAATGGTAGAAAATTCATGAAGCAATGCCCTTTCTAGAAGCATGCCCCAA
The DNA here is from genome assembly GCA_026826555.1 of Tolypeutes matacus. Taxonomy (NCBI): domain Eukaryota; kingdom Metazoa; phylum Chordata; class Mammalia; order Cingulata; family Chlamyphoridae; genus Tolypeutes; species Tolypeutes matacus. The sequence continues at coordinate 9,142,502 of JAKSZT010054202.1, read as the reverse complement.
GGAAGTAACTAAGGAAAAAGAGAGATCCAAGAATTAATTATAAAAGTGAAAAATTGGAAACAACTTAAATATACATAACTGAGATGCAGCAATTTAATGAAGTATTATATGGTCATTAAAATTATATTATAAAATAATGCATAACACATGGGAAAATCCTCACTCCCAAAACTGGAAATGGCTGTGAAATACTATGTACAGTAGGACTCTATTTTTGTAAGAATGCATATATATATAACTATTTATATATGCATCAGAGAGTGACTGGAAAAATATATCTCAACATGTAAATAACTGTCTACCTTTTGGTAGACAGAGTTATGGGTAAATAATTTTTTTTAATCTTGTAATTTCAAGATCTTTATATTGATCACATAAGCTCCTTATAAGGAGCTATACATTATAAGATTTAGGTGACAGTCTAGATTATATAACCATACCTATCTGTCATCAGTCATTTCAATATAGTAATTCAGGAAATATATGCATTAGCTGAATCAAAGTACATAATTTGAATCTGTTACATAATGAATGGTAGCTTTTTAATCTGTGTAGAAGACAAAATTAGTGATAATGAGCAATAAAGAAAATAAGGGAATAAAATCATCTCCCTCACACACCTTCTTATTCTCTGTCTTAGGACAGTAGATCTTTCATTTCCAATATTTTTTTTAATGACCTATAATAGTTGTTTTTCTTTGCATTTTTACTTGGTTTTGGTGTTCCCACTCACTCAGTTGTAAGCTCCAAAGGACAGGGATCGTATCTATTTGGTTCACTTCCCACAGATCTCATTATTCCCCAGCCCCACAATGGAAATAGAAGAAAAAAACTACTAAAGGTTTATAAGATTTTAGCATCAAAAGTCTTTAAATTGGTCAGCAAGTTCCTGTAATTTATAATGACCGAAATCTGGTAAAATATTCCCTGATAAACCATTTGTAACATAGGTAACCTAACCACAAGCAAGCAAAGCCCAATATATAGTCTTCCAGTATATTTATGGAAAACAAGACCATTAATCTTCAGGCAGAAGTTAATCTTCTTTACCTGTACTTGCATTCTTTAATTTTGTGCCTTTAAATGATTACATCTGATAAATCAGCCATAATCAAAACCTTGAATTCCAAATATAATTAGCCAAATGGCATGACTGAAAGTTAATGGTCAGGAAGTGTATCTTCTAAAGCCAGTCTCTACAACCAGGCAAAGTGGAAGTGCATGATTCAACAATGGTTTGGGTGGTGTCAAGGGAAAAATAGCTTAAGGCAGGAAAAAATGAAATATGACGTTAACTGCTCAGAAGTGTATCTTTGTATCATCTATAAAGACAGGTTTTCAAAGCAAACTAAGAGTCTAAGTAATCCATTTTTAAACAAATATATATAAATCATTCTTAGCTAGGCAATAATTCAATTCCTCTAAGAGTTATTTTAGAAGACTTTATTGGTCAAGCTCTGGATACATCATCCGTAGTAAAAATACCCCATTTCTTTTCAAATAATTAATAGTTTAGCTCTCTTGGTTGTTTGGACTAGGCGTTCCCCAATAAGTCTGAATGAATGAAAGTTCATCATATCCTTGAAATATGGAAGCAAACATAAATGTAATTTAAAGGCTAAGAAACTGAAACAAAAGGAGTCCCCTCAGTTTTCCTTTGTAGTCCCCAAAGTTTTCCTTTGTCCCACATGGAACAAGAGTAAGGCTTTGTTATTCCAAGTCTTCAAAGCAAAAAAGTGCAGTGGTAACTTACTCAATTATCTGGCAAATTCCATCAGTGAGGCAAGCCAACCTAGATTAATTGAGACTTTATTTTTGTACTTAATTTTGCTTATGACCTTTTTAAGGGTCTAGGAATTATAAAATTCAATCTTCTTGTTAGAAGAAAGCATTTTTGTTTTAAATTTTAAGTGTGTATGTGGGGGGGGGGGGAGCTAGGATACCAAAACCCAACTCCAATTCTCAGATAAAGTTAGAAAAGTTACAGAGATAACCTCGAGTTCTTTAATGACCGAATATTTCGTGGTAAAACAGAATGGCTGTACAAGCATGCGTATTGCAAAAAGTTATTCAAGTGTTTATTCTTTGCTAGTTTATTAACTGCCAGCAGGACCTGGTTTGCATGTTGAATGCAACAAACCCAGAACTTTCCTGCAGAAACACTTAAAATGCTTAAAGATAGCAGTGGGACGATTCAGATTCAGCTCCTAAGCTTCAAGGTTAGAAGCTAACACTTTCAATGATGTGCTGGATCATCAACAATGAATCATGGCAGACACCCCAAAGGTGTCCTCACTCATGGGATACATCTTGGAGAAGGCCACCACAAAATACAATTTCATGAAGGTCGAACGAAAGTCTCATACGTTAATGGTACGGTTCACATTCAGGCTTAGTAATTGGTACTACATTTAATCAATTTACGTGGGCTTCAGTGAGTTGTCGGTCCTTCACGATTCCGGGGAGGGGCAAAGGAAAGATGGCACCCAGACGGTATTTTATTTAGTCTTTAAGAGACAAAATTATATTCTGCTGAAAAATTAAAAGAAGTCTATCCTCCCAAAATGCCAATGGCAAAATGCTCAGCCAAAATGAAGTTTCCATTAATCTTTCCTGAGATACCTATAGATATTAAACAAATCCACAGGTGTTGGAGATATACTGAATATTTCATTACTTTGCTTCTAAGAGTGCCTATTGCTCTGAGACAGTGAGTTCCAACTTTCAAACAGGTGACGGGAATCCAGTGGACAGATTCAAGCACTCTTCTTCCCCTTTACCTGCTTTCTGCACTCTGGAAAGTTTTCTAGCAAGTTATCTAGGGAGGCCTATAGATGCACATATAGAAGTCATTTATTTTAGACATTCACAGCCCACAGATGTGCTTTGCTTTGTCTGCCAGTACTTTCAAGTGATTGGACTTCAGTGATTTCAGATGGGCATCTCTCTCCAGCTCTCTTCCCTGTTGCCTCACACCCAGCCATGTGGAAGCACTCACATTGACATTTATCTGCCTGGTCTCCAAAGGCTGCTGGGAGTTCCAACTCCCAGTCTGGTTTTCTAACTTACTAGAGTGCCTAGCACGTGCTGAACTGCTGTGACTAGCCTGTCACCAACAGGAAAATGATCTCTTGGCACCTTTGAAATCTCTCCCTGCCTATTAGGTCCTGAATCAAGAAGACTGCCAAGAGTTGGGCACATTTCCTGGGAAGTTGATAGCTCTTTACTGTTGCCATAAATTGGTAAGATTAGACTCTGCTCCTCAGGCATTTATTAATAGTCACGAAATATCTGGTATGGCTGGCATGTCAGATGCTGTCAAGGACCCCCTCCATCCCCTCAGATCCCTCTTCACACACACCGCCTTCATATACTCAGGTCCTGATACTTTAATTCCCAACAGCTAGCGCCTGTGACTCTGTAGGATTATCAGGCATGGGGGTATGGATACTCCAGTTTTCACACCCCTGGTTGGGATGACTGCAAGGTATGATCTCAGAGCTCCCTGGCAGGACTGAGCCAAAAATTACTCTCCATGGGACCTTTGGTTGATACTACCTCTCTATTGGCCTTTTCCCTTTTCAGTCCTACCCTTCTCCAACTCTTCCCCCAAATCCTCAATGCAGGCTTTACTTCTGGGGAAACCTACTTCAGGCAGCTAGTTTTCCAAAGTGGAAAGGGATAAGGATAATGGGTGACCAATTCCAGGAACCCCATAGTGTTCCCATAAAGCAAAGTGACTCAAGATGGGACTTGTGTGAGTTAGAATGTATGTGCCATCACTGTCTGCAAACTTTCAATTCTTAAGGGCCTTCAGTTCATAAATCTATTACACAAAGGTGCTTGATCTTGACCGTGGAATCATTCATCAAACACATGGCAAGCGCTTGGCAACAGATATTCCATGACAATGCCAAATTTGCAGTAATATGCAAAAATTCCCAGCGTATCAATGAACTATGGACCACCTCACAAGGTCAGCTTCCTTTTTATTTTTTTTAATTTACCAAATGACAAGCTGAAATCACAGACCTCAACATGGTTGGATACTTTAAATTGGGAACAATATTTCTGAAACTTTGCCTTCGGATTTGTTACTCCTGAGAACTGCTCTCTGGCAAAAGCAGAATGAATGAATGCTAATGAAGTGGAGGAGCCGGTTCAGAGACTGGTGTCACAATTTCCTAACACATCAAGTATTTAAAGACTGATGAGACATTACATTATATCTGCATGGTAATTTAGTTCAGAAGTTCACAATTATTTTATTTTCGATATTAATTGCTTTTGTCTCTCAATAAATGACTCTCTAGGAAGTGGAATTCAATTTCATTCATTTTCAGTAATCGAGATTGCTTTGAACTAGCTCAATAACCCTCAGTTCCTCTCGGCCTATGGAGGTGGCACATAAATAATCTGAGTTTTCTTTTCAGATTCCTAAGCAGGGCTGGTGTTTGGCAAAATAGCTAGGTAGATGCAGTTTGTTCTCCATGGCACCAGCCCTTTCACTACATTTTCTTACGCATCCAAAGTCCCCGTTTCTCAGATTTCTCCAGCTGTTCTCACGGCCCCCTCCCTCCACCTTAAAGGCAAGCAACAGGAGAAAGTTGTTCACTTGCTGTTGAGATTTCTAGCTTCCAAGATTTGACTCATCCTGTGCCCTCTGCATAAAGCAGCCTTTGCCCAAATATCCAAATACATAAATAAGTGAGCTCATGATTCATGTTAAAGACTACCATGTCCACAGTGCCTCTGCAAATCTCCCCAGCTGAGAGGACTGATGTGGAGGCAGTGGCCACCGGAGGTTCTGAGGGAAAAACAGGTGTAATACGGGGGCATTTTGGGGACATTGGAATTGTCCTGAATGATGTTGCAATGACAGGTACAGGCCATTATATGTCTCATCATAACTTACAAAATTGTGTGGGACAGAGCGTAAACTACAATGTAAACTATAATCCACGCTTAGTGGCAATGCTCCAATGTGTGCTCATCAATTGTAACAAATGTACCACACTAACGAAGGATGTTGTTAATGTGGGAAAGTGAGGGAGTGGGGCATATGGGACTCCCCTATATTTTTTATGTAACATTTATGTAATCTAAGTATCTTTGAGAGAGAGAGAGAGAGAGAGAGAGAGAGAGAGAGAGAGAGAGCGAGAGCGTGCGCGTGCGAGCGAGCACGCATGCAACTCCCCACTGGGCTCTTACCACAGGACTCTCTCCTATACTTCTACATCTACTTACACTGGTCCAGAGTTACTCACGTCTCTCTCCCCTACTAGACAGTCAGCTTCTCAAGGTTAGGAATCACCCGCCATTTGTGTATATATTTTTTCATAGCATTTTGCCATGTTTCTTGCCATAAAAATAGATGAATGAATAAATAAAACAAGGAATGAATCAATGAATGGGTGTTTGGGATATGAGTGGCTTCTCTGTGAGCCTATATTTAGTCACACAAACTACTTACAGTTCTTCCAAAACAGTTTTCACTCCTTCACCTCTGAGCCTGTTTCTCCAGGATTCTAACCCTGATCAAGGTGTACTGGAAGTGTGTCCAGGTGGCTCCTCTACCCAACCCCCAATAGACTGGGAGCTCCTCAAGGGCAAGGGTGATGACTTGTACCAGACACAGAGAAGGAGCTCAAGCCATTTCTGTGGAAATAATGGAATGATGGTGCCCTGTGATTTCATCTGTTTTCCCTTCCACAATTTGAGTGAATGGGAAATTATTGCTTAGTGGGTAGAGTTTCTATTTTGGGTGATGAAACTACTTTCTGTTTCTAGCAATAGAAAGAGGTAATGGTAGACCACATTGTAAGAGTAATTAATGCCACTGAACTATACACTTAAAAATGGTTAAAAGGACAAATTTTATGATATATATTACCATAATTTTTAAAAAGGCAGTTGTAAGCTGAGTGCTTCATAGAACACTGTATTAGAAGTCATGTTTTAAGGTCAATGAGGGAAAGAAATAGTAGCCTTACCCCCAAATCCTGATCTTGCTCCAGTGCCCTATTTGATTTAGGTGCACTGGAGAAGCTTGAAAGTTTTTACCTAATATCCAAAACAAAGTAACTTCCAAACCCACTAACTTATCAGCACTCCATCAATATCGATGGAAGACGTGGGCTGTATTTTATCGGCACCAGACTTCTTTTTATATGTTTGAAGTCATTTTCAAGAGTGTTATAATTGTTTCCCTCCGTAGATCATGTGGCTTAGAGAAAAGGACATCTGATTTCTTTTAACCCAGCTCCCAGGTGGAATGCCAACGTGATGCTCTGCATTTAGGTCTGATAGATTTCTGTGGAGAAGTCAATTAAATTCAATTCGGAAAGCATTTACTTAGGATCTGCTTGGCAAAGGAAACTTCATGGGGATCAAGAACAAGGCAAATATAAATAAAACCTGACCAGCATCCCCAGAAAGCTTACAATCTTGTGCTGGGAAAAGACATGCAAGTGTCCATGCTTGAAACAAGGCAGAGAAGGGAAGTTGTAGCAGATTTTCTTAAAAACAAGGCATTCGACATGATTGTATTAAAGGATTGAGTTTAATTTCATAACTTAGCATAGTTTCAAAGGGTGTCTGGTGTCTTTCCACATAACTGAGAGAATGTCAAGAAACAAGGCCAAAAATTGTACTATCTAGCCTGGACTTTAATTTCTTAAGTATGGAGGAGAGGGGGAGATTTCCATAATGTTCACCCATTAGGTGTATCAGCTTCATGATCCTGTATCTAAAGATGACTCAAATGCTGCCTCAAGCCACACTCCCTTGGGCTCCTGAGGTACTGCTGCTTACTGGGTTCGATGTACCTTCATTTGCTTAAAAATGATACCTCTCCTCAGCCTATTCCAGTTCTTTTGGCCTTTCCTTATTAGGGCTACTTCCCAGTTTTAATCCTTCCAATATTCTTCTCTGAACTTACATCCTCATTAGGAGGGAATGCCCCCAAACCATAAACAAGGAGCACAGTGATGAAAGTTGAGCTCAGGTATCCTAGAGGGAGGACATTTCTGTTGCCTCGACAATCATCTGGGCAGAGTCCTGCAACCTCTTCTTTAAAAAAAAATATGACTTTCACATTTTCCCTGTGGCCCAGTCTTTCCTACTCCTGGCTTCTTTCCTCCTATCATGCACAAAAGAAACTTATATATGAGTTTATATATATATCTAACTTTTTTTCTAGCTGGAAAGCATGAAATTACCTCTGGTGTGAGGAAAGGATGCTTTAGAGTGAAGGTAAGAGAGAATACAATTTTCACTTTGCAATCCACTTTATATTTCCATAGATGAACTCCCTGTAGGAGCTGACCTCTAGAAAAATACTTGCAATGATAATCTCACCAATTTCCAATTTTTCCCAAAACATAGTGGTCTCTTCATTCTGGGGTTCTACAGTTGTCCATCCAAATGGAGTTATTTCCCAAACTATTTTAGATTTGTAGGGCTCCTCTGTTGCCAGAGAACAGAACAGAACATCCAGTTAAATTAGAATTTCAAAAAATAATTTTTTTTTTAGTGTAAGTATGTCCCAAATATTGCATGGGATATATACATATATACTTGTACTAATAGAATCTGTTTATCTGAAATTCAAATTTAACTGGGTGTTCTATATTTTTATCTGCTAAATCTGTAAACTTCACTTCTTTGCATCTTGAAATTGAGTTTCAATGAGTCTACAATGTAATTTGTGAAACAGTTGACTTGTGATCGTCAAGAAAGGAAGTCCTGGAATCAGGCAGACAACAGTTTGTACACTGACTCTGTCACATATTTTGATAATTAGAGCTTTTCACAAATATTCTGGTGCTCTTCTCAGAACATATGGTACAATTCCACTTCCTCTGTCCAATTTAAGGTAAGTGTGGACATGAGACTTCCTTAGGCCAGTGATATGTGTGTGGATATCCCTTTCCTTTTTCCTCTCTCTGTGCTCGTGGAAGCATATTCTGAGATGAAACTCACATTAGCCTGGATCCTTGAGTATATCCAATAAACAAGTGTCTTATATCAGACACGTCACATGGCTGACAAAACATTCTGGGTGATCAAGTTAGTGATATTTGGAGGATAACCTCGCTTTTGTGGGAAAGGGCGTTGAATGTGAAGTTACTCAACCTACACTTAAATCTTAAGTTTCTACTTAGCTTTGTGATTTTCAGCAAGTTGCTTCACAGGTCTAAGCACCAGTAGAAAAGTGGAATTAAGGACACTCTTTCAACCCAATGCCATGGACAGTAGGTGATTATCATTAGTGAACATTTACTGAACACCTGCTGTATGCGAAATTCAATGATACACGCTGTGAGGAATACAAAGATGAGTAAGATCACAGTCACCCATCAATGACAGCAGCAGCAAAACAAAACCACAATGAGAGACACAGTACTTTCATCGGACTTACCACACGCCAGGCACTGTTCTAAGCACTTTACGATTATTAACTCAGCTTAATAATTTACTCAGAAGATGGGCACAGGGAGGGTACGTAGCTTACCTGAATTAACCGAAGTCCTCATCATAAAGATTTGGTAATGGTATCTTTGAGCTACTAAAGGGTCAGTCCATGATGAGATAAGGAGCACGAGCCAGGAGTAAATCAACATGTCACTTTTTCATTAATTTTTTTTTGGGGGTGAGGTGTTAGCTGAACTAAACAGGGGGCTTGGTGATTTACATGCTGGTGCAAGCTCCTTGTCTCTTCTCTCTCTTAGCTTTGATGTTGTTTCCGAGGTCTAGAGCCACATTTCTAATATTCTCTTGAGCATTTTCCTATGGTTAGACCTTTGATACTTCAGAAAATTCATCTTGTCCATAAACAACTCTTTCGCCCTCCAGTTTCTACTTCTAATAATTTCTCCTTTTCTGCGAATGGACTCACCCTTAATCTTGTCACCTAAATTTGAACCACTAACCTTTGAGTACTTCTGCTCACCTTTTCCACTTGTCCTAGAGTATGGTTTTCTATGCCTTCTCTCACATCTGTACCATCTGGCCATACTCACCGTCAACTGCTGCTTTAGCTTTACCTTACTCTTATTTCTACTCCTATGAGCTTAGCATACCGATTTCTCTATTTTTATCCTGTTCTAATCTATTTTCCTTATATCTAATTTTTCTTCTTAAAGGGTAGCTCTACTCCTGTATCCTACTCTAAAGCTTGTAGAGGTTCCCCTTGCATCGCTGAGCTCCATAGAACCCTTTGACCAAGCAATTAATGTTGTTCCAAGTCGAGGAGGCATTTATTCTTCATAGCACTTTTCTCTAGAAAGGTTTCCCATCCATTCCATGCTTCAGAAGAGAACTTTATTTGAGAGAAGACTCATTTTTTGCCAAGTCTGATAAAACTAGGATAAGATCCATGTGTATACCTGACAAGTTGAGAACAGGCCTGGTCTCTTGGGAAGCAGTCTGCTATGACACATCATCCTTAATCTCCTTTCCTCCACCAACTCAACCCTCTAGGATGCAGAAGCTGTAGAGCCTTGTGGTTGTCAACATGTTCTGTTGTGATCTAGTGGGTGAACATATGGAAGTCTGACTTAGCTCCTGTCCCAAACTGCATTCCACATTATCAGCAATTCTGCCTTTTATTTAATCTGTATCTAATTCCTATTTCTATATGTAAAAAAGGTTCCAAACCAATGGGTAAAGGAATATGGTTGATGCCTCAAAAACCCTAATAAAAGCCTTCTGTATTCTAGCATCAATCTCACATGAGCCTCCTAGCCAACTCCTTCAAAATATCGGCCTGAAGGTTCTCACCCCAGTTCACTGTTGGTTGCTTCTCAAGTGAACCATGCCCTTCCATGCTGTTATGTCATAGTGCATTCTGTCTCTTCACACACAATCCATTTCTCACCATCTTTCCAAGCCAGTTTTAGATGTTACCTCCTATAAGGAATAAAAGTTGCTTCTGATCGGTATAAATTCTTAGCTAGCTAGCTTTCTCTTCTACTTGCTCTCTTTTTCTCGAAGTACTTATGTTAATTTACCTTTCATTATGTCTCATCCTATTTTCTGAACTCTAACTTCTTTGACGTATCTGTTCCACAATAGCTCACAGTTCCTAATGAATTAATAACAGTATCTTAACAACATCAATTGAACTGAAAGTGTGGTCTTACTTTTAAATAGGTAAGTGACAGAACAAAGCTCTGATTAACAATAAAACCTTTTCCTTTACTTAGCAATTCAAAGATTTATTATCCTTATCCTCCTCTCATTCTTCTCATATTTTCGTGCACTTAGGAGTCAAAGAGGCTGGACTGTACTTTGGTTTTTAGGCATGAAGCATTCTTAGGTAGTTCTGCTTCTATGCTGCCTTTTTCCTTCCCTTATAACTCTGGGTCAACACTTGTCTTATTGCTGTAAACACTCCCTCTCTCCCACATTTACAGAGAGAATGTTCACAGTGGCAATTACACCTGTCCATTCCTCCTCCATACATGTATTTTATCTGTGCTTTTTAATGCCTCTGACAAGGTGTTTAAACTCTGCTCTATATTCAACACCTGCTTTTCCTTTGTGATTAGACATTTGCAATTACTCCTTTTGTGTGTGTGTGTGTGTGTGTGTGTCCCCACACAGAAACCCTATTCTACTTTTGTTAAACATGACATCTTGAAGACATGCATTTATCTCTACCTTCTCCCTAAAGGCATAAATCACAGGTTAATGGGAGATAACAGATGAAAGATATCAACAGAATTTTAGTAGCTGGAAAGCGTATGGGTAACTTAGCAAACCAAAAAGAATTAAAATATTAAACTGTGGGATGAGGAGAAGAAGAGTGGGTGGTCAATGAGAACCAAAGCAATTGATGTGACAGAAGGAAATGCAGAGTGTTACATGGTCATCTTGAGGAATGGTTGCACATCATGTGTAAATACTAAATGTTTATTATACTAAAATTATGATATAACTATACTGGAAAATGGGAGTGAGGAATTGAGCACACAAATGTGACATGAAAACTTAAATATGTTCTATAACTGAATGTCAGTAAATGATGTCTAAAATGGAATAAAAAAAAATAAGCATATGAACAAGTTGTTTAAAATATTAGAAACGGAGTAAAAAAAAGCTCCAAAAATTGTAAAAAAAAAAAAAAAAAAAAAGAAGGTTGCCTCAGGGGAACAGGAATCACTACTGGAAAATGGTAGAGCATGGAACTGATGTGTTTTGTTATAAATCTTGTAGAACTAATTAACTGCTCAAATAATACTGATTATGCTTGGGTAAAGATTAAAAGAAAATTTAAAGGTGTTAAAATTAAAAAGAAAAAATTCCAAATCTATACAAAAGCAAATGTTTTCCTCAAAGTCCAAATCACTTCAACCCAAGTGTAATAGCATTATTTCAATTTTTCTGAAATCATGAACTTTTTGAGAAGTAAAACTTATTAAAAATATATAGCAGCTCATGGGTCTCCTCTTTGGGATTAATCCCTGTGTAAAATATTGACCATTTCCTGATGACTTTGGTTGTCCGGTATGACATGTGTTTTGCATGTTCAAAGAAGGCTGACCCTGCTATATGACATGCCACATGCCAGATCCCTTGTTACAGTCATAGTGACAGGGTGGGCGGGGAATGGATGAGGAGCAGAAATTTTTAGGCTTGCTTCTTCCACAGCCACCTTAACATGCATCTCATGTTTTATCATATGAAACTCTGAATCCAGAAACTTGCCACACATGTAAAGTTGGCATATGCTTTTCCATCTCTCTAAAATGCACGTCATTCGAAAACTCTTAATAAGGCTTTAGAATCTAAAGTAAATACCCCCCTCTTCAATGAAGCTTTTCCTCCTCAATAGTTAACAGCAGCCTGCTCCTATGTACCTGATATGGTGCTCATTACATCACTTCACAAGCTACCTCTCAGGGAGCTACATCTTACTTATTTTGTATTCACAGAGCCAAGAAAATATTTATCAAAGAATAAATAGACTCAGTAAGTTAGTTAGCTCCTATCAAATATCTGAAAGGCTCATTAAAGTTATAAGAAATCATTCACAGCTCACCATCAGTACCTAAAAACTTAACCATGCATGTGAAGATGCTGAGCTAAAATCATATCCTTTAATTCTTAACAGTACATAAAAATCATATACATCTACAGGACTATAATGTTCTTATCTTTATGAGTTTCATAGCCTGACCCGAAAAGTCTTCCAACTTTTTCATAGTATCTTATGGATAAAAGAAGTATCTTATGATGAAAGAAGTATCTTATGATGAAACAAGTATCTTATGATGAAAGAAGTATCTTATGATGAAAGAAGTATCTTTTAAAATATATATAAAAAATAACATTTATGTAAGCAAAAAACAAAAAGAAGTATCTTATGATGAAAGAAGTATCTTATGGAAAAAGAAGGCTTGGAGTGGTGGAACTGAGCAAGTATAGCTTGTCAGCCCAAATTGTACATATCCCACTGGATTCATCAGTGAAATTTTTGGAACTCTAAATCAATATCTGGTGGACCTTTGATAGGTCTGAGTCAACTTGTATGCATGTTAGCGTCTGTGGTACATTAAGACACATTTGGCCCAAATTGGCAGAATGAAGCATTTCTTGATGAACCCTAGGCTACCCCTCAACCTATTTCTTTTTTCCTGGCTTCTGGGAGCTCAGTTCTTCCACAGTCTACTCTCAAGAGTCCCACAGTTTATTCTGAGCTTCTTAAAACTGGCCTGAACCACAAGACTTCTCCAGATCAGCTGAAAATGACACTTGGTTTTATTTCTGAACTAAGGGCAATTTTTTTTTTTTTTTAGATTTTGTTTTTTTTTATTGCCCCCCCTCCCTTGTTCTTTGCTCTCTGTATCAATTCGCTGTGTGTTCTTCTGTGTCTGTTTGTCTTCTCTTTAGGCAGCACCGGGAACCAATCCTGGGACCTTCCAGAGTGGGAGAGAGGGGCTCAATCTCCTGCACCACCTCAGCTCCCTAGTCTCCTGCGTCTCTTATTGTCTCTCCTATGTGTCTCTTTTTGTTGCATCATCTTGCTGCGCCAGCTCTCCGCATGGACAAGCACTCCTGTGCGGGTCAGCTCTCTGCTTGGGCCAGCTTGCCGCGCAGGCCAGCCCGCCTTCACCAGGAGGCCCCCGGAATTGAACCCTGGACCTCCTGTATGGTAGACAGGAGCCCAATTCCTTGAGCCACATCTGCTTCCCCGAACTAAGGGCAATTATATCACTTTTGAACTGAAGAAATAAGAAGTGGCCTTAATTTCTTTCTTTGCAGAAATATTTCTTTCCTCTTAAAACTCTATAAGCATGGTTGGACAAAACCATCAATCAGATGAAGGGTAAATATTTCTTAGAGTGTCTTTGGCCAGAGAATCCACTAGTTTTCTGCTATCACAAAGATTAATCAACACTTACAGAATGTCCCAGAAATGTACAAAATTATAAACATATTTAATACTGTGAGTGAATATGTATTAGGCAAAACCTTATAATGAGATGAAAGCTTTGGCATCATAATATATTTCTTCAAAATATCAACATTCTACTTATACAGACATATGTTTTAACATAGAAAAGTTGGATGCATTTTATTGGGATATTATATATTAGGATGTGGTGGGGAGGTTTGCTTTGTACAAAGCATTCTGAAACGTGCAGATATTCAGAATGACCATGCAGAAAATCCAGATCTGTAATTTAGGTGGCTTCAATTTCCAAGTTAACCATTTCAATTCAGTGATTTTCACTTTGTAAAAAGAGGAAATGAGCAAGTATACTCCTCATCTACACAAGCAGAACAATCTGCCTATTTCGTTCCAGAAATGCAGTGGTCAGCGTGGTGGAATGGGGAGAATGCAGGTGCTGAAACCAGAAGGACCAAGGACTAGATTCAGATTCTCTGTGCCTCTCAGTTTACTCACCTCTAAAAATACGGAAAACATAATAAAAACCCACCATAGTGAGTGACTGGAAGAACGCACATGGCACATTAGGCTTAGCGGCCATTATTCCAAAACATGCCACAGCCTTTCCCTGCACTTTACGATGTCCACCTGCCTCAGGTTCCTATGCAGCAACCTGTTCCTGAAGAGGGCTGGGAGGTGTGGAGGCTGTGGCAAATCTCTTAAAACTCCTTTTTCTTCTTCCACCGAGTTCATTCACATAAACATTTTTTTTTACATGATTCCCCCCAGCCTTTCCTTATGGATTGCACCCCCCACCTAATTATGTAAGTACCTGATGGGCTGGAACATTTCCAAAGGGGCCTCTTAGGAAAAACAATCTGAAGGGTTTTCTTCCCCTTCCTTTGTAATTACATAATTACTCAGCTGACTAATATGAGTCACAGTGTGCCATTCTAATCTCCCAGGCACAAAATAGTTTTATTATTTTCCTTGGAACTAACTAATTACCCAATGGATAGCAATAACTCCCGGGTTCTTTTCAGTAAATAATCTGTAAAGCTCAAGGCTTCTGAAATTCCTCCAGAAGTTTTTGTAAATGGAGGAGAACTTAGAATAACGTTATCATTTGCCACATAATGTGCTGGAGCTCTTGGTGACAAGGGTGGCCTAATAATACACCACAAATAAATGTGAAGAAAAATTGTAAGACTTGGGGCACAGAGTAAGTAAATGAGGCAGATTCTCCCTGCTGGGTTCCAAGAAATAAGTGTTTCTGGGCCAAAACAGTCATGGGTGAATAAAGAACTCATCAAGTTTAAAAAAAAAAAAAAAAGAAAAAGTCAGTAAACATTCCTGATATATTTATTTATAACTTACATGTATTTGCTATGGTTGACCCATATGTTAGATATTAGCAAAGCTTAGCTAATCTTTTGATTAAACCTAAATACAAATAGAAGTTGTAATAGTTTTCCATACCTCAGTGGAAGCCCAGAGTACCTTGGAGAACATTGCCTTCCAGATTATTGAAATTTCCAATATGTTCTAGAATTGGTCTGTGATTGGCCTGTAGATGCTCATCTTTAATTTACTTAGGGGATAATTTAGGGGACTGACTATTTTGGTTCTTTTCTACATTGTTCAAAGACACAAGCAAGAAAGTCATGCAAGCCTTTGAGCATATCAGTCTACCCCAGGAGATTTTCTAAGGGATGCTCAAGAACCAACAGGTACAACAACCTTCTCTTCTGGTCTCTTCTGCCCTTTCTCTTCCCAGAATTTCTCACCTAGCCCAAGGCATGTCTTCCCCTTATGGGACTAAAGGGTTGGGCAGACGGCATGATTTACAATGCCAACATTTTGGCCTATGCCCTGGATATGATAGATTTCTAATAAAGGGAAACACATATTTATTCAAGCTATTGAGCAGCTGAGCCTAATCGATACTAAATCTGATCAAGCCCATTTTCCAGTGTATAATAAAATACTAAGTCATATTCATAATTCAGCTGTATTTAGAGCTGTCCTCTACAGTTCATATCCATTAAAATATGTTAAAAAAGAGGCTACATTAAATTTTATTTTACAGCTAATAAAAATATTGAAAAAAAGACCTTCTGGCGCTTCGCTAGTGCAGTTGAACTCAATAATACGCTTATAATTTACTGAAGTAATTATTGAATCAAGTCCATGACAATGCATTTTGTATCCCAGAGATTCACACCTCACATTTTTTAAAAGTTTCATAGGAGTTGGAAAGAACAAATCTTAAGACACTTTCAGTCGAGTCTGATTCTTTTGGTACATAAACTGAACTACACTCTGTAGAAGAAGTAGAGCACTGAAGTAATTTTGACAGTTGAATACAAACAGAGGCTCCAAACAATAAACACACAGAAATAGTACACTCCCCTGGAGGGAGGCAGCTGTGACTTTCAATGTCCAGAAGAAAGCCAAGAGGCTTTCCGTTAATTTAAACCGCTCAGAAATCAACAAATTCCTAGCTGTCTTCTCTTAGGAGGGCCTCCTGGGTCAACACCCACCCCTATCTCACACCCCAGTCTTACCCAATTTTGTCTATTAGGGTTGAGAGAAAAGGGAGAGGGAAGCTAAGAAGCTTACTGTCCCTATGTACAAATACCCATCATGGCACTCTGTCTTCCCAGCTCAGACCTGTAAGACTTCTCCCTCAAGCCCCTTGGAAAGGTTTTGGGTGTGTGGCTTTTTGGGTTTTGTTGTTGTTTTCTTGCATGGAGGCACTGCACCTCTTATTTATTCCAGCTTTTAGACCACACTTCCTAGAAACAAATCTGGCATCTTCCTCTCCTCTCAGATCTCCTGATACCTCCAAGCTAGACTTCACAGAATTTTGGGATTTGTCTTTCCGAAGTCCCTGCTCATAGTCCATCCCTTCAGTTAGAACAAAAATGCCTGGAGAACTTTGATTGTGAGGTTGGCTCTCCTTCAAGCTGTACACAATGGAGAGATAAAGAGACAGGACTGCTATCTGGGGGTTGGAATGGCTTGAAGGATTGGCCTTACCCAGTCAGTTGACAAGCACTTCCTGCAGGTTCCACTGTTCCTAGGAAGAAGCTTTACATAGTTGTGGGATATTTCAGTATATTAGAAAGATACTTCATTCAGTCTACAAAAGTTATTGAGTACATGTATTTTCCAGACACTATTAACAGGGAACAAGAGAGACAGAATTCATTCCCTTCTTTAAATATATTTTGAAATTTTATTATAAACCTAGCTGTGTGCTGGCCACTTGGAACCCTGACATACCCATTCAGGCTCTGATCTTCTAGCAGGGGCTGATAAGGGAAAACTCGGGTATTATTTGGAATCCTAAAATATAGAGAAATAGGCTGCCTTCCTGACTTCTCTCATAACTAATAAACACTAATGAAGAGTCTACACATGGTTGGGAGAGTGGTGGGCCCTGAGGACACAACAGTGGGCAAACCCAGATACGGTTCCTGCCTGACACTTGTAAAGGTTGACACAAGGCCAATTTCTCCCACGTTTTGCCCAATTTGGGGAAAAGACATTAATCTAAGAATCACACATACATCTAAGATTACAACTGTCATTAGTCCTTGAAGCTGCAGGAGAGGGTAACTGTGGGAGCATCTAACAGAGAAGTTTCGTGAAAGAAGAGGGTAGAGTCTATTAAGGATTTTTGCTGCTTAAAATCCTTCCCTAAACTCGTTTACATTCTGTTGATTCATTTCCATCTACTTTAAAGGATTTCATTGGACTGACACTCTAATTAAAACAGAAACGGGAAAGCACGAGGTCTGCAGCGCATCAGCTCTCAGTTGAGATGACTTGTGCTCCAAATCCTTGCACACACATGGTTCCCATTAAAACCATTGAGAAGCTCTTCTGAATAGTGTCAACCACACGTTTCCTCAACGAGCCACAAAATAAAGTGCTATAAATTCTCACCAATACCGATAGAATAGGACCTTTTATTACATATGTCTCCCCTCCTGCCATTGTATTGAAGTTTCTTATATTTTCCTGACCCAGGGGCGAACCTCTTTTGTATCTTAGGGAGCATACCAAGTAGTCACAAAAAAATGCAAGCCTGCCTTCAGTTATAAAGTCTAATATGCTATTCAGATAGAAATCATCTTGATGTAATTATAAATAGTATTTTTCAAAAAAGGAAATATCTGTAACGCCTACTTTTCTTTCCCTCTCCCTGAACTCCATGGCAGGAATGAGCTTTCTCTTCTGGATAAAGACATTCTTTCTTTTTGAATCTATTAATACATCACTCCAATTCCAATTCCACCTCTCCCTTTTTTTTTTTTTATTTGCTTCCAAATCCTGTTGAAAGAGGTTTTCCCTCTTTTAGTGTTATATATATACATTTTAAAAAACACATTACATTTTACTTCTACTCTGACCATTCTCGGGTTACAAGCCTCTGAAGTGTGCTTGGGCTGCTGCTGTGTCTATTTATTACCGTTTATAAATGAGTCGCTGGTGGAAGAATGCAAATTTTATGTGGTCCATGTATAAATGAGCCTGTTAAGGATGACCAGATACACCTTTTACGAGACTGCTAAATAATTATGTCATAGAAGTACAGCTTGTGAATTCAACATTAAAGAAATGAATTCAAATAATGGTAAAACGAGTATTTGTCAAAGCATGGCTTTGTCAAGTGAAGGCCATTAAAAAAAAAAAAAGACAAAAGAAAATGATCAGGTCATAGGATGAGAACCATGGAAAACTTGCGTACCACAAGGGAGTGTCCCCTGCCTCTGATGGCCACTCCCCTACCTCCACGTTATTTTATAGGCACATCCAGTTCACAAAGCTGCTTTTTGTTTTTCACCATCTTCCTCTGTGAGGACAGGTATCAGATGGGGGACATCTGAAGCTGTGTCTACACAGAGCAACAAAACCTTGACATCAGAAAGGAGAAAATTCATCTGTTTTGGTGTCTGTCAAGTGGCACAAACCAGAGCTCTCCAAAGTGACACTTCCAAAATCAAGCTTCCAGATCCATTCGGATGATCAGATTTCAATTTAATGCCCTTTCTCTAGTTGGAGCATGAAGTGGCAGCTTCAAGTAATAAGGGAGGGCCCAGGTCAACTGGCCAAGGGGCATGAGCAAGGACTGAGGCACAGCAAAGGGGTAAGGAGCCAAAAAAAATTACTTGGTGTTAAAACACTGATAGTATTCTATCTTGTCTGAGCCAGATAGTAGTCAGTAGTTAGTCTTCATTCTTGACAGTTTCAGAATTTTTTCTGCATTCCCAATGCCTTTGACAACATCAATAAAATAACTAAATACTGTTGCTTCATATCTCTTAAATAAGTAGGACCATTGATAGACAAGGAGATTTTCACATAAGGTAGAGCCTGGGAAGGTTTGTTTGACCACACAGTGTTTTGAAAATATTAGAAATAGTTACCACTATTTAAAATTGCATTCTATATAAGCAACTATATATCCAGCTTCAAAAAAAAAAAAAAAAACAAAACTGGAAGGCCTGGCAATATTCCCATATTAGCATCAATCAGCAGGAGCACAATACATTCAGTTTCCCACTTTGAATGGGTTTGTACCATCTACTTTACCACCATCTCTTCCACTTTCCATCTTGTTACACATGCGTATAAGTCAGCCAAAGGGAGGCTGATGCAAAGTACCAGAAAACTGTTGGCTTTTATAAAGGGTATTTATTTGGGGTAGAAGCTTACAGTTACAGGGCCCTACAGAGTCCAACTCAAGGTACCGTAAGAGGTACTTTCTCACCCAGTCTGTTGCCATGTGTTGACACAAGATGGCGGGCCATGTCTGCGAGGGTTCAGCCTTCCTCTTCCCGCTTAAGGCGCCTTGGGCCCAGCTTTTCTGATCTCAGCTGTAGGCTGGCATAGGGCTCAGCTGCTCTGCTGTCTTCAGGCAAATGGCTCATCTCTCTTCCCAGGGCCACAGGATCCTCTTCCATGTCTATGGAGTTCCACCTCTTTTCTCATGGTATCTGCTTCTATGTCTTCTTGAGTCTATGTCTGTTTCTATAGCCCACCAAGGAGGCAGGGACTGTTACACCCTACTGATGTGGTCAAATCAAAGCCCTAATCTTAACGTAATTTAATCAAATGCATCTCAGCTGAATCTAAGACAATCAAAGGCTATCATGTCCAGAGGAACAGACCATTTTACAAACATAGTAATATCTTTTTTGGAATTCATAAATACTATTAAACTGCTACACCATGGCCTTACTGACTTTATGGTCACAGCTCAGGGAGGGAGGCTGATTTGTAAGTTTCAAGATTTAATGGCTTCATCATTTCAGACAGTTCCAGAATTTCACTATTTTATACTGCCTTGTTCTCTGCATGCTAAACTACCACCTTCTCTATTTCAATTAGCACCTTTATTCATTAATTCCTGGGTTTCTACAAAAGTTCCAACTCCCCCCCTCCCCCCACTCACTCATACAATTATTCATTCAACAGATATTTACTTGCATTATTTTAAACTAATTGGGGGTGGGGAAATAACAGATGTATAAGGCACAATCTCTGTCCTCAAGAACTTTATCTCTAAAAGCAGAATTTGATGCTGAGGAGAGTAGCAGGGACATAAAAGCTCCTTATCTTGACAGCCACGTGTCAGTCCGCAAAATTTGATTTTCTACATTTTGGAGGAGGTCAAGGTGCGACCTATTTTTTTGTATGTCCTCCCCTCTCAACTATGCTTTCTATTGTCTTTTTTTCCCCCTTTAAGGATGTGTGGCAAGTTATATGGACTACGGGGCAAAGGAAAAATTTAGATTTGAGAGTGAGATCCAGCAACCTGGCTCTAAAAACTTTCCAAGTGAATTTTCTTAGTGGTTGCTTCAAGGGCTTCAGGTATTTAAATGCTGAAGTGGCAACCTTAAAAAAAAACTTGAAGAAAATTTATCAGTAGAAAAACTTACCCTGCATAGAAAGAGCTGGAAGAGATTTAGAATCATCCAGTTGGACACTTCATTTTACAGGACTGGGTAAGTGATATCTCCCAGGTCTTGGAGACCACTAATTATAGTCAGAACACGCTCTCAGGTTTAAACATCTCCATATATATATATATATATATTTTTTTTTTTAACATCAGATTACAATATAGATCATCCAACAACACCAACATCCACTACCCCATCCCTTTTTAACTTTTAAGGGACAAGAGAACATAATATAGTGTTGTTGTTTTTTTTTGACAAATTAATTTTATTGATACATATTAATAAAGCATACAGTTCATCCAGAGAGTACAATTGATGGTATTTGGTATAATCACATAGTTGTACATTCATCACTTCAACCATTGTTAGAGCATTTTCATTATTTCAATAATAATACAGAGAAAAACAGACAAACAAGAAAATTCTTCCCCTCTCAATCTCTCTCTGTTTCCCCTGCTGTCCATAGCTGCTATTCCTGGCTATTCTTGCACAATTATTTATTTATTCAGCTTTATTGAGATATACAGTATATGTAATATAGGTTTTTTTAAAAAAATATTTATTTATTCCTCCTCTCCCTCTCGTTGTCTGCCCTCTGTGTCCATTCGCTGTGTGTTCTGCATCTGCTTTTCTTCTCTTTAGACGGCACTGGGAACTGATCCTGGGACCTTCCAGAGTGGGAGAGAGGTGCTCAATCTCTCGCGCCACCTCAGCTCCCTGGTCTGCTGTGTCTCTTATTGTCTCTCCTCTGTGTCTCTTTTTGTTGCGTCATCTTGCCGCGCCAGCTTTCTGCTCGGGCCTGCACCCCATGCAGGCCAGCTCTCCGCTCGGGCCAGCTCGCCTTCATGAGGAGGCTCCAGGAATCGAACCCTGGACCTCCTATATGGTAGGTGGGAGCCCAATCGCTTGAGCCACATCCGCTTCCCTGTAATATAGTCTTAATCACTCGATACAGGTGGCACGTGTCTACTGAGTGGCTGCTACATTGCAGACACCGTCCTGGGTGCTGGGGAAGCAGCATGAACCAAGCAGCCCAAAATTCTTGTCCTTAACGAATGTATGTTCTAGTGACGAACTCTCTTTGAACCTCACTCCAGCATACAGGATGCTAGATAGACTTTGGACCCAGCAACCTGCCTACCTCCTAGGAACTGTTATGACTATCTAGTGAGGCAATAGCCAGGAAACATGCTTTGTAGCCTCCAAGGTTGTTTTTTTTTTTTTTTTTTTTTTTCTTTTTAACAAAGATGGGTTGCAAATTCTACTAAGTCAAGACTGGTTCAGCTCATCTGGCAGGACATGATGTCAAAGAAACCACAGTAAAGAACTGCATCCTCCTACAAACCATGAAACATTTCCATTGGCTTCACCTTAGCCCAAACCTGATACAATTCTGCTGAAATGGCAACTCCATTGACTATATTTAAAAAAAAAAAAAAAAAAAAGACCAAGTGCTCCCCAAAGAGCTCCACTTTTCACCTTACCTTGTTTCTCCCCTGACAGAATTTTTTCCCCATTGTTTCTCTATCACCACCTCAGGCCAGAAAGTGAAAATGTACGTGCCACCCACATAAGCATAAACACAGTGCTCCTGGCCAGCTCACCTTCTGGATTTCAGAAGAATGTTGCCACTGAAGTTGACTTTCCCTTCCAGTTAAGATCTCTTCCTCTTTTGAGCCAACTAAAACTGTTCTGTGAGTAAAATTGCCTCTCCTTCACTTTCTTTCCTGATCTATGAGACCATTTTGTCTTTCACCAAACTATCCTCAGGATGACAAATAGTTAAGTTGCCCATGGGCAACATCTAATTTTCTGCAATAGCCTACAATGATCCTCCACTCTCCTCACCTCTCTCCAAATACCTCCTTGTATCCTTGACACTTCTTTTTTTTTTTTCAATAATAATTTATTTTTTAAAAGACACTCAGATTACATAAATGTTACACAAAAAATATTGACACTTCTTGAGACTGAGGAATGTCCCATAGTGCCAGGATTCAGGGAACCAAAATCATCTACAGGGCCCAAAGTTCTCCCTCCAAATTAACCATAAAGAAGAATGAAAATGGAACGGGTTTTTATTCTCTAGATCTCAGCATCTAATAATTTCCTCTAAGAAAACGTACTTGCCCAATCCTCATCACCGCATGGTTTCTTAGCTTCTATAATTCTGATGAAGTAAGGCAGGCTGAAGTCTGGCCAGCAGGCATAGCCGCGCCCAGTGGGGGATATGTGGGGGATATGCGCAGCCCACCGCTCGGGTGCAGGGCGGCTGGAACGGGCGCACCGCCCTCAGCCTCGCCCAGGCAGCCAACATCTGCTTGCTGATAGCCAGAAGAAGCCTGCCCACACGCACACTCCCCCTTCCCGCGCAGCTAGAGAGCCGCGCAGCCAAGGCCGCACCTTAGAAGGCGAAGAAACTGCCCCCGGCCTATCACGCCCAGCCCCGCTCTCCTTTCCCGCCACCATAACCCTATATAAGCATCTGTACTTCCCTTAATAAATGAGACCTGCGTGCTTACCTCGTCTCCGCGGTGGTTTTTCCGCCCCCCGCAGGAGCCTAGGCCTCTCCTGCCCCGCCGCCCACCAGACAGGACGTCCCGACCACACTCATCACCGCATGGTTTCTTAGCTTCCATAATTCTTAATAATACTGAATACAATTATAACAATATAATCCACTGTGTGATGAGATATTCAAGATTTATGTCCCCCTAGAATGTAAACCATAAGATCATATCCGTCTCCTTCACTATTGTGTCCCCATTACCTCATTTAATTCTTGGCACATTGAAGACACTTAATTAGTGCTGAATGAAAGAATGAATTAATGAACGGCTGCATCATGTGAACTGCAAACTCCCTCTGGTCAGGCCTACATGGCACAACATAATTTTTCACCATCAGAATAAAAAGGCTTTACTGATCTGCCTCCCCCCCATAATATTTAATTCACAATTTTCCATTGAAGTTTGATCTCAACTTCAGCCATTTCCTGCTACTACAACAGGGACTCAACAGTCTTAGCTTCTTGCTTCTCCCCTGCCTCACCCTTTGTCTCATATGTATCCCTCTAATCAAATGCAGAGTGCATGAAACATGAGATGCAATCACATTAGCACAGCTTTATTTTGATGTATTTTTGTCAAGCCTGTACAGACAAGTAGAAAGAGAACTGAAACAGAAGCTGGGAAAATACTGCCAGAAATTATGTCAACAAATAACTTTAGAGTTTACCTTTCCATTAGTTCTAAGCCTTTTAAGCAAAGTAGCTGTTCCTTTGTCTATAGGTCAAAGCCCAAACCTGAATTAGGGGGAAAAAAAGGCAAAGCAAATCCCTAATAGAACGTTTTTCATCCTATGGTCTCAGAGATTAGATTTCTTTCTATTTTTACTTAAAACAACAGAGGTTTATGTCTCCTTGTCTTTCCAAATCATACCCAGAGGTTGGCAATAAGGCTACAGTTGGTGGTTAATAAATCTCAAGTAATGTATCAATCACTCTTCATGCTTTTCTCTATTGTTCTTAAAACATAAGAACTGTCTCATTATGTTAAGGAAAAAAAGGACAAGTTTCCACACTTAAATGCCAACCAAGGAAAGAAATCCCTGGGAAGCTAATAATGAAACAAACGTGGTTTTCTTCAGCAGAACTGTGTGTGCTAAATTGCACTTTTATGTGATTTTTAGGGCAATTTGCCACTTTCTTGGCACCACTTCATCACTTTCCTTCAGCAACAAAAAGAAAAAGAAGGGCCACAATGACCTATAAATTACAGCTGTAACAATGTGGAGGAGTTAGTCTCTCCAAGTGCATGAGTCAGATTTAATAATGGATATTTCGTTTTCTTATATAAATTAGAGAACCCCGAGGGTACCTTCTCATCCTCCAAGGACTTTACTGTTCCTCCCAGTTTGTCCACCAGGGAATTATCATCTTTAAATGTCTTTTAAGTGTTTGCATTGCTTTAGATATTACGGTTTACACATTATACACAACTTCACTTTTACATAGATTCCTAGACTTCCTAGGTGGTTCAGCTCACAGAGCAGCTACCAAATTCCTTTACCAAAAAATGGGTAAACTGAGTCTCAGAGATGGCGTGTGACTTCCTTCAGCTACGCAGACCTTCGCAGCTAAAGTGTTAAGTAGCAATTAAGAGAGGTTGTGCCTTAAAGTGGAGGTGACAGCTAATAGGTGAGTGAAATTGGAGAGGTTTATAAGAACCTCAATTTCCCCACATTTATATGGGATAATACCTACCTTGTCGGGTTCTTCTTTACAATCTTTGAGGGATTGAAATGTCATTCCCCACTGCCTGGGATGTTATTCCTTCTCTCTCCAATTCCTTTTCCCAGGTAAGTATTACCCTTCCCCAGTCTTGGGAAACGGTAATTCCCCTAAGTCAAATTTTTGTCTTTCTGCAAGCCTTCTCTGATCCTTCCCACTAAGTCAGGTCCACGGGCCTCAGAACACCCTGTAATTCTCTGCTGGAGTTATAATCACAATAATAATTAAATAATGTGTAGGGTCATTAACTACACAATGTCTCTTCTTCACTAGCATATAAGCTCCACGAAGGCAGCAATTCTGTCTTCTCTGCTCTCATTCCCTTGTGTAGCCCACAGTAGGTGCTCAATAAATACTTGCTAAATGAACACATCATATATTCAATAAATGAAAGCCACGTTCATGCGTCTTCCTAGCCCTTCTGGTAGTTGAGCCAAGTGACACATACTTCACTCTTTTCACCTCTCTTAAGTCAACCCATTTACCTCCTTAAAAATGATTTAGTTCATGGTTTCTGTGTAGCTACAGGAGCTTCCTGGTGTCTGGGGTTTTATCTCTCCTTTCAGTGTGAACAAAACAGTCGAGGAAAAGTCACTTCTGTGTTTAGCTCTTTTGGCAAAACAAACTTCCCTCCTCCCTTCCCCCTACCCCACCCTACATTTGCCCCGAATTTGACTTCACCACAGACTACATTAAGAGCAGCAGCTAAACCACCTTTGAAACTTTATTCACCATGGCCAGCAGGGAAAAAAAAAAAGAGCTGGTGAAATTCCTTCAAAATGCGCTTTAATCTAGCTGGAATGCCATAAATTGCTTCCAGATGTGCACGATACAAAAGTCAATCAAAGCTATTTATACTGACATTCTACAGTCCAAACAATCTGAAGCCAAATGCCATGTCTCCGCTTCAACGAAGCTATAAATGTCAGTTTTGTTGAATTTGGAGAGGTGTTGAAGAGTTCATGCAAGTTTGATTTCTTGACTCTTTTAAAGCCAGCAGTAATCTTGAAAAGGGGGGAAAAAACCATGACACACACAAACTTTTGTAAATCCCGTCCTCAGCAAGCACACCTGACACCTCTCATACCTGACCTTGAGAGTGCCACAGGTTAGAAGACCAGACTCAGTTGTAGAAGACAGAAGAATGTTGCTCTTGGACAAGATGCCAAAGAAGTCCAAGGAATCTGGCCAGATCTCCATGCCTCACCCCGAACACAAACAAGTCCACTTGGGAGTTTATTGGCTGCACGGCTTTGTAGTGATGTCTTTTCAACATCCTAGCAATTCTCTTGCTCTCCAAAGTAGCCCTCCACACAGAGACAATTCATGTTTTTGGCAACACACTCAGGCACTGGCATGAGCACAGAGCCCAAGATCCAGATGGCTAGCTGTAGGGTTTCATCACCTTTGTTGTCTCTCTCTTTCCACTGGGATGTCATCTTCACAAAGGCTTATGTTTCTACTTTATTTGGCATTCCATTCCCAGTGCCTGGCACCTAGTAGGTCCGCAATAAAACGAACATTTAAAAGGAAAGGTGACCTTTAGGTCTACTTGCTTGTTTTCAGGGATATACTTAACATAGGTGCCTTCGGAATAGGCTGTCCCAAAGTTTACATGGTAGAATGGAGAGCGCTTGGGCTTTGGAGCCATGAATATGTGTCTTCGAATTCTACCTCAGCTACTGATTAGCAGTGTGACTTTGCCGTGTCTCATAAGGTCTCTGAACCTTAGTTCTCTCTACAGTAGAGGGAGATAACGATGTCTACCTCAATCAGAAGCTGCAAGGAGATTGTTCTAGTTTCATCCTCGGCAGCTAGTGTTCATACCTTTCTGTTGGGCTGTCAAGTATTTGAAAGACAAAAGGAGTCAGAAACAAGCCAAATTTGGAACCAGAAATAAGAAGGAACTCACAAGTACCAGTTTACTTTCATCCACAGGTTGGCGTAAATTTGTGTCTTGAACTATCTAAAATCGCCAGCATTCGCAAAGAGCAGTTCCATCTGCTTCAGCCTGCAATGTGAAGGGTCACGCAAAAACATCCATTGCCCTCTGAGGCAGTGCACCATCTGGTCGCTGAGCACGGTTTTTGCAGTCACTGCAGCTCAAGGGCTCTCAGTGTAGACCCGGGGTTAGCAAACTATATCCCACAGGCCAAATTCAGACACTGTCTGTTTTTGTAAATAAAGTTTTATTAAAACACAACCACACCTGGTCATTTACATATCTCTTATATGGCTGCTTCATGTTACTGCGGCTGGGTTAAGTCAGTGCCACAGAGACTATATGGTCTACAGAAATGAAAATATGGTTTATCTGGTCCTTTACCAAAAAAGCTTGCCATCGCCTGTGTATAGGAGCAGCAAATAAACATGGAGCGTGGTGTTTACCCACATGACTCTCGGCTTAGAGTCTACCGTATTCAAATGCGACTGCATCATTCTTGCAACGTAATTCAGGGATGTTCCTACCTCCCTTAGTCACAGTTTTCCACCCGTAAGATGGAAATAACGGCTACCTTGTAAGCTTGAGAAAATTAAATAGTTTAAGCACCAAGCACAGTGCCTGGCACATAATAAGGTTAAATAAATGTAGCTGCTTTATCATTGTCACCCATCAATATTTCGTTACTTAAATCATATCACAGCTGAATGATAAAGGTAAAAGGACAATCAACTTCCGTGGCAAGGGCCAATTCAAAGTGGAAGAGATTGTGATGCTTTCCTAATTTGCCGTCTCCCCTCTTCAGACTTTCACTTCCCAGATCACCCCACAACTAAGGTCTACTACCTCTAATAAATCTCGATCCCATGACTCATAGGGGCTCTGCTTCCCTGGCTGAACCCTGACCTTTTCCACGAGGTGTGTGATTGCGGATCTGCTTGCATCTACCCCTGTCTTGCTGTAAGTTCCTGGGAGGCCAGGACTTCTCTGCTCCCTCTTGAGGCTCCACAGCCTCCTGCAAAGCACAGGAGCACAGTATAAGCTCAAATACTGCTGAAGGAAGGAAGTAGATGCATTAATAAGATCTGCAGCTACAAATCACCCATTTTCAAAATGAAAGCCCCTATTTTATCAATATCAAAAAGCTAGGTGAAGGCCAAGCACCCAGAAGACATTTATTAATTATCTGAGCAAATGAGTAGAAGGAATGGTTTAAGCTGATGTGTGACGAGTGACCACTCAATCCAGCCTAACAGGTTTCTTTGGGTGTGTATCAACTGCAAAATATTATCCGTTGTAGGAGGTATTTTCCTATGGACTGACAATTGAGTTGTTTCTGTTTTTCTGATTATAAACAATGCGATCATAAATAACCTTGTGCTTACATCTTTGCAAACATCTGCGAGCGTATTTGCAGGAAAAATTCTCAAAAGTCGAGCTGTTAGAACAAACGGTGGATTTGGCTTTAATTCTTGCCCCATGTGCCCTCCATATATAGTCTACCAATTTACACTTCCACCAAGTGTGTGCCAAAGTCCCCTTTCCTCGCTCATCTTGACCAATACTATGCACCATCAAACTTTTTGACCTCTGTAAATCTGATAGGGAAATAATGCCCATATAAGAGCTGTTTAAAGCGAGTTTGCGTTTGAATGTGCAATAGTGTCTAAAGTTCTCATCTCTGCTTCACTTCAGATCCACGGAGTCAATAAGCCAGTCTCAGCCTGGGATGGGATTAACTTCATAAACCAACAAGGGCTACTTAGCATTTATGTGGCAATTCAACTAATGACTGGAACTGGCTTAGGGGGAAAAAAAGAGTGCTGCTGCTAATTTTCATTGCCCGTAGGGACATTAGCTTTTACTGTCTTTGTTTTTTACCATCCTTGTCCTAGGTAAGTGGAAGTTGGGGAAAGGCAGGCTCCTTTATGCAGACTGTGGATTAATTACGATAAGTAGGATTGTTCACTGATTGCAGATGCCTTTTACAATGCACTTTCAATGATGACTATTGCCACAACACTGGCTGGTGTCAGTAGCAGAGAAAAACAACGAGGAAACTTATAAATTATGGTTCTGGGGGCAGGGAGAGGGAAATACAGTTGTAAAACAGGGGCTTTTTTTGGGACTTGGGAATCGTCCTGAGTGACACTGCAACAACAGATGTAGGCCATTTTATATCGTCCCATAACCTGCAGAACTGTGTGGGAGAGAGTGTAGACTACAGTGTGAACTATGGTCCATGCTCGGTGGCAGTGCCCCAGGATGCTTTTATTAATTGCAATGAATGTTAACACACTGATGAAGGATGTTGTTTATGTGGGAGGGTGTGGGAGGTGTGGGGAGCGGAGCATATGGGAATCCCCATATTTTTTGTGTAACATTTATGTAATCTAAGTATCTTTCAAAAAACTAAAATAAAAATTATTTTTTAAAATTATGGCCTTAATAATTATTTTGGGAAAGAAATAATTTGTTAGCTTAATTGTTCTTCTATGTCTTGATTACAGGGTTAATAGATGGGGATGTTTAGAGGGGAAAATATATCCTAATGGTGTTAACCAAGACAAAATCTCCCAGGTATAACAAATTTTTAATAACAATAGAGTGTTAAGGAAGGTCAAATTTATTCATTTTCTTATTGTATTTTTCCTGATGCAGATTCTGTTCAGGTCAGACTCAGGTTTTTTGTTTTAGTTTTTTAGCACTGACGTTAATCCCCTAAAATTAGAATTAAGTAAAGGGAAAGTTGAAAGTAAACAGAGTAGGTGAGCAAGAACATACTCAGTTTTCACTCTTTGTCATCATATTTCTCCCTACCCTTACTATCCAAATTTCCTAACCCCAAATATCAGCAAAATGTCATATTGCAACATGGATAAGGGGATAAGTAAAAGGGAAGGAACTTGTAGCTTCTCATTAAAACAACCCACTTTCTTCCCTGGGGAATTTGTAGGAAAAGCTTATGGGCCATGATGGGAACAACTAACGTATCTTGGGGCCTGCTTCTCAACGGGGAGGGGGAGAGAGTTTGCCTGCGGGAGGACACTTGGCAATACCTGGACACATTTTGGTTGTCACAACTGGGGATGAGTGAGCTGTTCCTGCACCTAGAGACCAGGGAACATGCTAAATATGCTACAATGCAGACAGCTGCCTTCCGCAGCATTTTATCCAGCCCCAAACGTCAGCAGTACTGAATTTAAGAAAGCATTTTGCAGTCCAGCAAAACACAGGGTATATATTCCTGTGATGCAAAGTGGCTGGGAGGAAGCGTCCAGGACAGAATCCTGGGATCAGAATATTCAGAGACCATTTTTCTCTCCTGTTAAAGGGGGCGGAGTGGATTTGTTTTTCAGCCAACATAAATTTGAGGATCTAAAACACAGAGAGGACAAGCTAGGAAAATCACCCCAGGGCACTTGCTCTTGAGGAGCTTAAATTTAGAGTTAAAGGAAACAGACGCATTTTGTAAATTCAAGAAAGCTCCAGACCATTGACACAAGTAAAAGCTCTTCCGCAGGGCCTGATTTTCTTGACCGCTTTCTCCAGAAAGTTTCAGGGCTTCCTTCAAGTTAGATGGCAAAACTCTGAATGTTCCTTTGGGCATTCCCATTCTGCAGAAAGCTGAACTTTTCTAGGCCTCAATTTATTATTTCAATAGTTTCTAGGAGAAGGCAAAAGATAACCTAATGAAAAGAAAAACTTCTACTAAATTAAATTTTAAGACCATTTTCCTCATTCAAAAATATTTTTCACATCAAGGCGATTGAAGGAGATGAATAAAACGTTTTTAGCTGAAACCAAATCTAGGAAAGAAGGTTAAACATTGATATGTGCCACATTCTTGCTTTGATTATAAACTCCAGTATCACACTTGCAGCCTAGCTTAACAATCGTAAAAAAGGCAGATGGAAGAAATTACTCTAGGGTGACGATTTAAAAAGTACAAAGTAATATTCAGCTAGCATGGCTGACTTTAACACGTGTAAGGGCAGAATATAAAATACAAGCTGAACAATACAATATTTTTCCTCTCCCCCAATCTTTCTCAATCTTGCACAGGCTCCGAGCAGAAGATAATAATCATTTTCCAGTAACATAATAATAGAAAAGGTATTGACCAGTAATACAATCTACTTGATCACTCCGCATGACTTCATTCTCAGCCCTGAAAGCTCAGTTTGATGGCATGAGCTATCTTTCTCTCAGAGGAATAAAGGGCTTTCCAACTGCACTAGAGCTGAAGGATGTGATTTGTTTCACCTGACACCATATTCCACGTGTCCCCAAATTCACTGATCCCTGCCCCATACATCTTCAAGCCGATATTTCCACGCTGGCATGGTTTCTTGGACCCAGTATTCTGTGGCCGCTAAATGCTACTAAAGGATTTGTGACTTCCACTCTGTCCCCACGTTAATTTCCTTTTCCCATTTGGATGAAATAGTAACCTGACCCTCATTGCCCATTCCTGAGATGAAAAGCAGCACTGCCGTGCCACACGTGACTTATTCACTGGTTTATGGACCCAGCTGTCTCAAAGGGTTATCTTTAATACACAAGGTGTCCTGGAGTGCTAAATGGTGCTTTAGGGTGTCTCTGAAGTGGTTGAGAAATGGGTCACAATCATATGGAGAAAAGGAAACTCCCCACTGGCCAAACATTTTAAAAAGCTAAGGCGGCTCATCAATGAAGACCAAAGTTAAAGATGCCCTTGGGCCATTTATTCATAGACTGAACTTGGCAATACCTTCCACTTGGAATTTATTCCCAGGTCACTAGTTTTGAGCAGTTCCGCAAGTGAGAGTTGGGCCAAACTTTGCAAGACCAGTGCACTTGGTTTATTTCTCATCCTTGGAGTTTGTTTTTCGCTAGGGGCTTCTGCTTTGAAAGAAGAGGAAGTAGACATTTGACTCTTGGATCCCTCCATATTGACCTATGGTTTTAAGAGAGATGGGAGGATATTAGTGGGAAAATCCCCGGGGCCAGAAAGGTTAGAGTCTAGTCTCAGCTTTGAGAGGAGGGGCAGGACTTCTCCAAGACAATTTCCTCTTCTGTAAAATGCTCTCTTTATTGTGTGGAAATTATCAGTGCCCAAACCAACTCAAGGTCTGATGAAAGAGGGTCCTAATGTGAAGTTAGACTACACAGCAGCCAGGATTTTGCTAGGAGATCTCTGCTAGGATGTGCCCTTCCGGTGCTTTACTTTGGAGAACGTGGACTAACCCCAACCTCACATTCATGAGCGCATGCCTGGGCTCTCCTGTATTATTGATGGGGAAATAACGTCGACCCCCTCCCTTGGCCCCAACGTCCAGGCCTATATGTGTACATGGCTGAGGCTGGGAGACAAAAGTAGAGTGGGCAAGGTAGAATAAGAGGGATGGTAAGGTTGGGGAGAGGAACAGCCCCCACTTCTTACTTCCACATACCTGGCTTTCCTCTTTAACCAGCTTTCCTCTACCCCAACTGCCCTTTATCCTACTGCTATTGAAACTACTCATTCTATCTCACTGCCTCTAAGTCTACTCTGTCTGCAAAACTAACGTGTTTTTTTGTTTGTTTGTTTTTTTTTGCCATCCTAAGACTCTCCTGTTCTCCACACCATTGGAGCCATCCAAGTCCATTGGTTTACATTATATTTTGGTAATAACTTTCCTTTCCACTGGACCCCCACCTCTAGAATTTTTGATACACTATGTCTAGACTCAGGCTTGGGAATTGATTTTCTAGCAAGTTCCCAAGTGCTGCTGATACTGCTGACACAGGGGAGTCCGCTTTAAGAACCAGTGACCTAAAAGAGATGAAAAAAATGAGAGAAAGCTTGGCTACTTCCAGTTTTCTATAGCAGAGCTTCCTATCATTTAGCCTGCATCAGGATCAACACGGAGGGTTTGTTAAAATACAGCAAGCCAGACACAAAAGGACAAATACTGTATGATTGCGTTAGTATCAGCCAAATCTATTGTGTAACATATTGTATGATTTAAAAAAAATTTATATGTATCCAGTACATTTAATGGAGAAATGTATGTTTTTATTTAACTGTGTTTTCTTTTTAGTTTTTATTTATATTTTCAATTATTAAATGTACAAAATAAAGTTAAAAAAGAAATTGCTGGGCCCCGTCCTCAAAGAGTCTCATTGGGTAGGTCCATGGGGGGGCCCTAGAACTTGCATTTCTAACAAGTTTCCAGGTGATACTGACATTGCTGGCCCAGGGATCACATTTTGAGACGTACCGGAGGGAGAATCAAATGACCAAATGAAATTGGTGGAGGTGAGCAGCACATTATAAGCTGATTATTTTGGCTTGTAGTTCACATGCACTTATTTACAAAACAGTTTTTTAAATAGTTACAAGGGCACATTTGTAGACCGTTTGAAAAACCCACGAGCCAATGAAGACCTCTGTTTTTTTAGAGAGGATCTTAAGTGTATGAAACCTCCATCCTTCTTTTAAATGACCTTTATAAGAGTACAGCAACGAGGTCCCCTGCCACGGTGTAGTCAAATCATAAAGTATAAAGTGAGGCTTAACTACTGAACTGAAAGTACAGTCCCTCTGGCTTGCCTGCATTTCTGATATATTTCATATACCTGTTCTATGCAAGATGCACACAGAAATAGCCTACTTATAACTGTCTCCATGGGTCATAAGGAAAAGAAATGTTTTGGTAAAAGTCTCTTATGATCTTGCTATTAGAGAGAACAGAACCGAGGATCTTTTCTTTCCATAAAGTGTATCTTCTGGGGTGACTATTGTATATAAGAAACAGACACATGCCTCAATTAAGAATTTATTTTTTAAACTGGCTCGTAGAAACAAAGAAACGAAAAGTAAAAAGATTCCAGAATTTGAGACTTGGAAAGCTCCTGAGAAATCATATGGAGGGGAGGATATTTTAAAGGTTCAGAGAGAGGCTGTTTTTCCCAAATCACCAGCTTGTTTGGGTGGAACTAGGATAGGAATCCAGGTCACTTCAATCCAGGAGTCACTCTTCCCATCATGTCCCTCTAATTCACTGCCCCATCATCACTAGCTCCCCCTTCCCAAGTTCCCCATTTCCCCATTTCTCCCCTCCTTCCTTCATTTGGATTCTTCCTGCCTATTCTTCTCCCATTGCCTGCCAGTCATCCCACCCAGTGGATTCCCCCTTTACAATTTCAGAATAAGCTCTTTTCTCCCTCCCTAATGGCAGAATTCTACTTAAGGGCTATGTGACTCAGTGTTGTGCTGACATTGGCTTGTACTAGCTCTTGAGAGCCTATGGTTAAATTTTCAGGAATATTGCTAGCTGGCTGTTAAACACAACTATTATTAAACATTAAAATGTGTAATGTTACAATAAAATTATATGAAAACAAAGATAATAAAAAATAAAAGTATCTCCTAATCATTTCACTACATTTCATTATTATCTATGTCCTTGAGGTTATTTACATCTCTTGCCTCTGATATGGTGGAAATATTATATAATGGTGTGCCACCGCCGATCTCTTCCAAAGCTCACATTCAGGGTTCACCCTGTTGATCCCCTGATATCTGCCATGAGGGGAGTATTGACACCAAAGGAATTGGCAAATGCTACAAAGCAGGGCTTCTCTCTTCTGAGAGCTGCTTACCACTGCCCTGGGCCTGGTAGCATATAGGTCTTTAACTTGAAATTCTTGGCTTCTAGGTTTTGTAACTGCCTTTCATCCCTATACCGCAACTTGATGCAAAATTGCAAGTATCTAAGAGGTTAAAACACTTTTTAATAAGTTTCTGAGTGGGGATACTCATAAGAACTTAAACTTCACTTTGTGCTTTTCTTCGCTTTCATCTAACTTGCACATGGTTTCTAACAATGCAAGCTATCAGTCTCAGTATTTTGGAATGGCAAACTATTAGGTTGCAGAATCACAGGAAATTGCTGGTATTTGACCATTTTTTGGCCTATAAAAATGGTCATTTCCTATGGCTCAATCTAATAGAATTTGACCATGTAGCCTCTACTTAGGCTTCTCCTTCAGATTTCTTATTCTCAGAAGATAATAGCTTCATAATTGCAAAGCTTTGGGGTGCATATTAGCTACCAACATTTAAAAATTAAGAAATTGCCTTAAAAACATTGAGAATCTGGGTTTCCTTGGGGGGGGGGGGAGATCTGGCAACACTGTGCCCATGTTCCCAGCTGCACCCTAGAGACAAAGCACCCCCCCTGGCCCCCCCACCTCCGCCTCAGGCACACTGGTATGGCTAACCCCTGAAACACTGGGCTCCAGCACTTACTCTCGAAGCTGACTCCACATCTCATCAACCAGTTAGATTTGTGCAAAGAAAGAGAATGGACCTTCTAGGGCCACGAGAGCGAGCCTAGAAAGGTAGGTGCCCCAGGGATCACCACAGCCCTATAGGGCTAAACCTCACGTGGTACAGACATTACTTCGTATTTGCAGACGGCGCAAAAGGAGAAAGGCTCAGAGCCAAAATCAATTGTTAGCAAAGTTATTAATGAAATAATTTGCTGGCAACTACCACGAACATTTGCTATCATCTGAATATAATTAAATTGCACTTTAAGCCCATCTTGGGAGTGCTATGTGGATAAAATGCCCTAATTACTGTATTTCAGAAGGACAACAATAAAGTCTTTATTCATATGAATGCTTAGAACTTCTCTTGGCAAACAGGGTTTTCCCTAACCAATATATGCGGGTTTTTTACATTTCTAGATTTAAATTCTTACCTTGCTGCAGCTGAAATCACTCTCTAGTAAGTTTCTGACCTGTAAGTTAGGTTACTTCTAGTATTTAGGGAAAATTTTAGGTTGGTTTATTGATAAGAACCTTATTCCAGGCTACTTTTCTTATCTGCAAAGAAGATAAACGGAAATTGATCTCAAAGGCACAATTTGTTGCTTAATTAATGGTCATGATGATTTCTATAATTACCCTCCAATGTAATTTTAATCATGTAGTTTATATGGATTTAAAAGTGCAACACAATTGCATCTCCATAGTCTCAAAGTTAGGGTATTTCACACACAGAAATATTTTCAAAGTATTCTCTGATGGTTTTATTGACTGGAAGTCAATAAGTAATATCAACCGAATCACTGCACTTTGGCTCTCTCCACCAAATTACACAATCATTTCAGACAATGACTAGGAAAGTAGAACTGTCCAGGGTTTCCCAGAGCTGCAAAGAAAAACCTAGTAGATATCTTTCTATGTATTTTCTACATTTTTAAAAAAATTTTATTTCTATATCTTAAAATCACCCCAAGTTTCCCAATTGAGAGTGAGGGATTAGGCTGTTGTGGAGAGCTCATTGGAAAGCATGTTGTTATGGCATATTAATAATGGGAAATTCAGTCATTAGAGCTTGACAGTCCTTAAGATTATCTAAAGTCAATGCCTTTATTTCACAGATGTAGAAACCAGTGTCTGGAGAGAGCAGTGAACTGTCCCAATAACACACAGTAAACTTCAGTCCGTGACAACCCACACTCATATATCCTCTCCCCGCTCCCCAATACACCCTCATCATGGGAGATTTCTGCATAAATTACTTTGTAATTTACTCTAAATTAATTTCTCTAGATCATTATATTGTCATTTTAATGACTGCTTGGATAGCTGTTCTAATCTTTTGAGGCTTCACTAGATAACCTCCCATAAAGAACTTCCACTCTTTCCTTTTATAGCTCTCTTATATAGACATCAATATGCCACATTTATTTATTTCATACTCTCATGACTAATCACAGTGGCACAGGCTCTTCCTGAGTCCCTAAATTAGTGACGCAGAGCCTACAGACTGACAGACTGCAACTGTAGTTTGGACTGATACCCAGGAAGGATAGGTTTCCTCTGTGAGGAAGCCATATCACCTTGATTTCCTTTATGTTGAAGCAAACCTTGGCTATAGCAGTACATACCACGAGTGTTCACAGAGACCTACTGGCTATCGGTCCCAGGCCCTCCTTTAATCAATAGAAAGGCAAGGCCAGCTTTCACCTTAGTCTCAGTAAATGAAAAGACAAGGCAGCTCATCATTTTTAAACTTCTTTAGTCAATTAATCAATCTCCTACTCAAGTGCTTGGAAATGATAAAAATTGGTTTCTTGATGGAGACCAATGTTAAGAATGCAGCCATACTTCCTGACCCCTCTCCCCCCAGATGGCTTCCTCATCTGTTTGTTCATTGTTTTTGCTTGTTGCTTGTGCTTGTCTTCCTGATGTCTGCTCATTGCTTTCTGCTCATTGTCTGCTCGTTCTTGGCTGGCTTGTTGTCTTGTTTTTCTTTGTTTGCTCATTGTCTGCGTATTGCTTTTTGTTCGATGTCTACTTGTCTGCTCATTGTTTGTCTTCTTTAGGAGGCACGAGGAAAGGAACCTGGGACCTCCCATGTGGGAGGCAGGCGCTCAACTGCTCGAGCCACATCTGCTCCCCTGCAGCCATATTTACTTTTCTCCTATTACTTTGGAGTGTAGTCCAGCCCCCAAAGTTATGAGGAATAGGTTACATATCCTAAAAGGTCCTAAGGTTGTGGTTTTACCAGGCTCTTAAGTCAGTTCTACTATGGACTCCTAGACCCAGGTAGGCTATGCAACAAGAGAAAGAAGCCTCTTTACTCAAGGACTGGAGCTGTCTTCCTGGGCTGCCACGGTGGTCCCCATCCGTCTCCTACCAACTTACTACCTATGCCGCAGCTAAAGTGATCACATCAAAGACACACATGAGCACCTCATCTCCTCTGCTTAGAAACTTATGATGGCTTCCCATCATCCTGAATGTGAAGACGAAACTCTAATTCAGCTTTAAGGTTCTGCCCGGTCAGACTGCTATTGACATACCCATCCTTATCTCCCATCGTGCTGACTGCCTGCTCCTGCTCCCGCCATACCAGCTTCCTTTACCAGATCCTTCCCACCATGCTGCCTTCGGCGACCAGATTTTTCCACCGTGCTGTGTGGTCTTCCTGGACTGCTCTTTGATCCCTTACTCTCCTAGTTAACCACTACCCATCATTTCAAGCCTCAGCTCAAATGTCAGATCTTCAGAGGAACCTTCTCTGCCCTCGCTCTTTAGAGATGCATTCCCAACTACCATGTGAGGCCACTATCTATTCAACAGAATGACTAAACAAAAAAGACCGAAAATACCAAGAGCTGGTGAGGACATAGAGCTACTAGAACCTTCACACATTGCTAGTGGAAATATAAATGGTATAGTCCCTTAGAAAAAGAGTTTGTCAATATCCACTAAGGAGAATATAAATGTACTATAATCTAAAAATTCTACTAATTATATTCCCACCATAAAAAGTGTACATATTTTCACTGAAAGACACGGACCACAATGCTCATTAGCCAAGACTTAGAAATTACTCCCGTTACCCATTAACAGAAGGGGTAATTTCAAGTGTACACATACAATGGAATACTACACAACTAGACACAAAATGGATGAATCTCTCAAAGGTAATGTTGAGCAAAGGAAGGTGATACCAAAAAACCAAGCAATGTGATTCCCTTTATACGAAGTTCACAAATAGAAAAAATAGTCTACGGCTTTAGAAGGCTATATTTTGGTTACCTTTGGGGCGAGTAGCTACTGGAAAGTGGTATGAGCAGGGCACCTGAGGCATTGCATGCTCTGTTTCTTTGTGAAAATTCACTGATTTGTTCACTTTTCTACATGTATATACGTAAGTTAAATTTTTCAAAGATTCCCTATTTAGGTCCTGGCAGCGACAAACCCCTATTCTTTGTATCACTTGTCATGGTTAGGATTTACAGTTGATTTGTGTTATTGCTTGATCAAGCTTCTGTCATCCTCTAGAGGAGAGATTCTTAACTTTTGTTTGTTCTCAGAATGTAGCGGCAGATCGTTTTATGATGCACAACAGAGGTCAGAGAAAATAAACATAATAAATTGATTTTTTAAAATTCAAGCTC
This sequence comes from Tolypeutes matacus, assembly GCA_026826555.1. Classification (NCBI taxonomy): domain Eukaryota; kingdom Metazoa; phylum Chordata; class Mammalia; order Cingulata; family Chlamyphoridae; genus Tolypeutes; species Tolypeutes matacus. The sequence goes on along the minus strand of JAKSZT010054202.1, from coordinate 9,103,942 downwards.
ACGGACCCCCTGAAATCCTTCTGTGGACCCCTGGTTAACAACCCCTGCTCTAGAGTCTAGGCTGAAAGCTTCATGAGACCAGGAATGTCAGTTTAAGAATCATTATTGCCCCAGTGTCTAAACCAATATTTATGAAAAATCTGATACATGAAAAGTGCATAAATGTAGAAATGTACTTTTTTACACCTTCCAGAGTAAAAAGTCTGGTTATTTAGTTCTATAACCCTGCTTCAGAAATTCCACGCATGAAATTGGGAAGCTAGGTCCTACTGTGAGCCCAGCACATACTCGAGGGAGGAGGGCCGGGCTTGTGAGGGAATGGATGACTTAAGGCTCTGTTTCTCTACACTGAGCACAGCATTTGGGACATTATAGGTCGATGTTTCTGTGGTTCTTCTGGTTGAACAAATGTAAGATTGAATGCATATTAAATTAAGTATCTTGCCAGTGTACTATATCCTCAAGTGAACAAAAACACTGAGGCCGAATTATTACTTACTATCCCTCCCATACTGGTATAATAATCTAAGTATATGAGACCAGTCCTAAAATCTTCAGACTATAACCCTACAGAACCATATTTCTGCTCCTCTTTATTCATCGCCTCTCGGGCCCAGACTTATTAACATCTGGTTGTTCTGGTGAGTTTACAGGTGGAGGGAAGCTCATTTATATGCAGAGATCTTAGGGCCATTTTGATCTAAGTGGAGAAGAGGCATAAACTATGAGTTCTAAAAGACAAGGTCATGGATGACCAAATTTAAATAAGACAATCTTTGACTTTCCCAATTAGGTTATACCAGAAAAAATCCTTGACTGACTTTAACATTGAGACTTTTAGGGATAAAATTAAATGAATAAATACAGATTTAGGATATTTGGTTTCTTATTTTAGGATGTAAAGCACAGTAATATACTACATTCAGAAATACTCTATTTCAAACAATATCATTGAAATTCTACACATGCATCTTTTACAATATTTTCAGCCAAGAGAACCACAGATTCCCCTAAGAATTTTCCAGAGTATGTTATTTTATTTCCATTTGATTACTGCACTTTTGAATCCTTGTAAAATGATGCCGCTGGAAAATTTAAGTCAAGTTTCAAGCACTCATTTGCAAAACTTTAGGCTATGTGACTGGTTTATTCATCCCCATACCTGTTTGTGATCTCCACAGCAGAAGCACTTGGGCTATTACTTTTGAAAGAGATCTTCAAAAGCTTCCAGACAATGACAGCCAGCACCATGTTAAATTGCTTTGCTTCTTTTTTAAAAAAGCAATTCTTTTCATGTGACCTCCATAGGTATTCAAAACTGATAATAATGCAGGACGTTTTGACTAATCTGTCTTCTCTAAACAGAATTCTTAGTTGTTCAAAGAAAAGTGATTGGGACTATCCATACACGAGCTGCTTTATAAAGTCTCAAGCATACGTCTATGCCTCTTAGTCTGCGGGCCTTTTGGGTAACATCCCAAACTTCTATTCAGTCATACATGAAAGGTTCCACACTCTGAGGAGGTTGGCTCGAGACCCCCAGTGAGAGAGAGACGCAAAGAACAACGTTCCCCTAGGCTCAGGACTGTGGCAGGCTAACTGGGTGGACAGCTCGTGTGGGATGGTTTTCTCCAAGTCTGCAGGGACCTGAGACTCTATAACCTCCAAGCCCTAACTCTGAGTCCTGCCCTGCTGCCTATGGAGCAAAAGGTCCCCCATGGAGGACCTCACAACACTCGGCACCTACTGAAACTCTGACCCTTCAGCATGGGACAGCCTGAGTGGGGTAAGACCCATTTTCAAAGTATCCTGCCGATCTCCTCGGGTACCTTGCTGGGTGTCTTCCTAAGAAGCAAGAGAGTAATCACGCTGTGCCTCCGCCTCCGCCTTCCTCCCCCTACAGCATACAGCAAAGGCGAATGGAAACGAATGCCCTCCCTGTCTGTCTTTTAGGGAGTTACAAGGGTTGGTTATTGTCTATGCTTCCCTCTCAGAAAGTGAAGGTAAAAAGCTCTAATGTTCACATTCACAGCTCATCGTGTATTAATGCAAATTAGAGCTTTCTGAACTTTGAGCTACAAAGAATTATTTTTCGAAGGTTATAAATCTATGAAGCAAAAACGAAGGGAATTTGGCATCACTGCACCTTCATATATGCAGATGAGATTTCACATGCCACTCCCCTCCCCAGGCCAGCCACAATTGCACGGCTTATTTCCCTCTCTGATGCCCTTTATAGACCAGATCACGCTTCTTTCTGTAACATGTTTGTCTCCAACAAACATACCGGCTTTGCCTTATTTTGACTACACACCAATGTAGTTCTAAATTTGAGTCCACATTAAGGGAATTTTAAGAAATAATCATATTCGACAATACTAGGCATAAAACTCACTCTGCCTGGTAAAGCTCAGCAGACCCTTAGTGAAATGATCAAATGGAGTATGATCTGGGAACTCCATGGCTACAATGAAAGGGAGTTTCCCAAGAGTTACCCTTCTGTTTAACCATTTATCTTTAAAACTAGCTAAATATTTGAACAAGTTCTGTTTTTCCTTCTATTGATGGTTTAACCAGGCCATACTTGTAAGCCAATCATAAATGTAAGCATGGTTAATTTGGAGTCTCTAGATCTTTAAATAGGTTTGTTATGTAAACTCTTGAACTAGGATGGCAAGGAGAAAGAACATTTTCTGAAATGAAAAGGTTTAAATTATGCGTTCCCAATGCTAGTGCTTGCAAAAGGCTCTTGTCCCATCAATCACCTAGAAAACTTATTTTAAGGCAATATAAGGGGCATAGGGCTCAAGAGCTGGAAACAATCATAGAGTTTTACATATTAGCAAACTTCAGCCTGAGCAGGAAAGACTCTTACTCAAGGACACTGCATCTTAGATTGAAAGCTAAATTTCCCAGATGTTCTGACTTCATGTACATGGCTCTTCCAACTCCTTGGTATATCATCACTTCAGCATTTTAAATGAATGTGTTTTGCTCAAGCATCCTACATTTCAAGCTACAGAAGTCTTTCAGCAATTGCCTATTATTAGTGACAGCATTCAAAGAGATGTCATCCAATCCTTAAAACTTTAAGACAAGGTATTAAAATTATTTGTAATTTTCTAAAATGACCCTACTAAACTGACTTGGCTTCCATATTTGATTACAGCCTATAACTTATGATGCCAACTGGAATTCCAGTTTGAGAAAGACCAGAGGGGGAAGAAAAATTATATTTCCTATTTTTTATAACTGTGCACTTTACCGAAGATGGCTCATAGTTTCAAGAAATATGATCTGGCTAGTTCTATATTTGCTATGCTCTGTGCACAGTGTTTGTTCCACCGGAACACATCTTGTACTTGTAGTAGTTATGCCATCCATCCAGTTAAACACGGAAAAACAGGCCTTCTAAAATTTCCAGTCTACCTACACATTAAGAGTTGACAGTATTCTTTGTGATCTTCCATTTTAAAAGGAAGTGATTGGCCCTGATTCACAGGCACTAAATTTAGTAATACTTATTAAAAGTGCCTTTTATTTTACCTTAAAAGAAATGGATTATATGTGACACAGTATTAACAAGCTGTCTTACTGCTTTTTCCCTTATCTCCTGTCATATAGATATTCATCTTTGAATACAAAGGTATTTGATCAAACAGCTAAAACCAAGATAGCTATTAGGTGTACTGCTTTCTTAGAACATTATATAAAAAAGGTTGCAGATAAGCCAATGCTCCAGGGGAAGCCTGACCTTCAGAAGCCTTTTAAATTTTATATCTGAATTAATATTGGTGGCAGGTACATTAAAATGGCAGCATTTCTCTTTCACTAAATCTTTTTTTTTTTTTTTTTACATGATGAACAACTTGTTTAAACTTTGGATAGACATGGCTTGGGTTATGTTGGGCCTATGTGGAAACAAGGAGAACTTTTGATTGAGGGCCAGAAGAGAAATTAGTCATAATGGGTTCAACTCTCACTTTAGAGATTTGGTGTTTTGGCTCTGAAAGGGAAAGAAGAGCCAACTGGTAAATGACAGGGACATCATCCAAATATGGGTATGACAAATTCTATTTTCCAACGAAGACAGTAACAATTATCCCCCATCCCATGTGCTTTTTTTTTTTTAACAAATCAATTTTACTGATACATATTAATAAAGCATAAATCCATCCAAAGTGTACAATCAATGGTATTTGGTTTAATAACATAGTTGTGCATTCATCACTTCAATCATTTTTAGAGCATTTTCATTATTCCAGTAATAACAAAAAAAAAAAAACAAAAAACAACCAACCAACCAAAACTCATCACCTCTCCATCTCTCAATGCTTCCCCTGCCATACAAAGCTGCTATTGTGTTTCCTCCTTTCTAGTTTATTTATATTTTGTAAAAAAAAGTCTTATGTGCAATATCACCCATATTCGTATTTCCCATGAACTTTCACTATGCTATACAGTGCCATGTTACAGTTTTTATTTATTTTATTTTATTTTTATTTTTTTTAAAATTTTATTTATTTATTCATTTATCCCCCCCCCCTTGCTGCTTGTGCTCACTGGGTCAGCTAACCACGCCGCGTGGGCAGGCTTGCCTTCACCAGGAGGCCCCAGGAACTGAACCCGGGGCCTCCCATACGGTAAACGGGAGCCCTACTGATTGAGCCACAGCCGCTTCCCAATGTTACAGTTTTTAGCTTTTCTTCTAGTAGTATACGTGTCCTTAGACTTTCCCTTTCAACCACTGTCATATCCATGTAATAGCTCTGCTAGTCACAAACACCATGGTGTGCTCTCACCATTTCCATTAATTTCCAAAGACTTACAAATAACCTTTTAACCAATTCTGCACAGATTGACCATCAGTTTTCCATTCTCTACCCTCACTCTATTTCTGGTGAACTATAGTCTAAATATGAGTCCCATGAGTTTATATATTTAGTTCACAATAGCACAATCATACAGTATCTGTCCTTTTGTGTCTGGCTTGTTTCACGCAACATAATGTCTTCCAGGTTCATCCATGTTGTCATATGCTTCATGACTTCATTTCTTCTTACAGCTGCATAATATTCCATCATGTGCATGCAGCATAATTGTTTATCCATTCTTCAGTTGATGGGCACCTGGGTTGTTTCAAACTTTTGGCAATCGTGAATAACACCACTATGAACATCAGAGTGCAGATGTCTATTCGTGTCACTGCTCCAAGTTCTTCTGGGTGTATACTTAGTAATCGTATTGCTGGGTCTCATGGCAAGTCTACATCCAACCACCTTAGGAACTGTCAAACAGTTCTCCACAGTGGCTGTACCATTCTACCCCACCAACAGGGAATAAGCATTCCTATCTCTCCACATCCTGTCCAACATCTAGTTTTCTGACTTTTTAATAGTCAGTCCAAGAGATCTGAAATGATATCTCATTGTAATTTTGATTTGCATTTCCTTAATTGCTAGTGATGTTGAACATTTTTTCATGTGTTTCTTCACCATTTGTATTTCTTCAAGTCTTTTGCCCATTTTTCATTTGGGTAGTTTGCCTTTTCATTGTTGAGTTTTATGATCTCTTTATTTATCATGGATATTAAACCCTTATCAGATATGCAATTGCAAAATCTTTTCTCCCATTGAGTCAGGTGCCTTTTCATCCTTTGGACAAAGTCCTTTGAGGAGCAAAGTTGTTCATGCTTTGGGTGTAAGGTTTAAGAAACCACTGCCTATCACAAGATCTTGAGGATGTTTTCCTACATTTTTTTTCTAGGAGTTTTATAGTTGTCACTTTTATATTTAGGTCCTTGGTCCATTTTAAGTTAATTTTTGTATAAGGTGTGAGATAGGGGTCCTCTTTTTTTTGGAAAGAAAACTGGCTGTCCAGTTCTCTGAGCACCCTTTTTTGAAGAGACTGGACCAGGTGAATCACTTGATTCTAGATGTGAGGATCTATATCTGAGTTCTCAATTCGGTTCCACTAGTCAATCTGTCTGTCTTTATGCCAGTACCATGCTGTTTTTACCACTGTAGCTAAGTAATATGCTTTAACGCCAGGAACTGAGAGTCTTCCAACTTCGTTCAGTTTTAAGACGTTTTTGGCTATTCAGGACCTATTTCTCCTTCCAAATAAATTTGATTATTGGCTTTTCGATTTCTGCCAAAAAGGCTGTTGGGATTTTTATTGGGATTGCATTGAATCTGTAAATCAGTTTCGGTAGAATTGACATCTTAATGATATTTAGTCTTCCAATCCTTGAATATGGAATGTCCTTCCATTTATTTAAGTCTTCTTTGGTTTCTTTTAGCAATGTTTTGTAGTTTTCTCAAAACCAAGGACATAAAGGACTTGTAAAATTTATTCCTAAATATATTTTTAGTCGCTATTATAAATGGATTTTTTTTCTGATTTCCTCCTCAGATTGCACATCAGTAGTGTATCAAAACGCTATTGATTTTTGCATATTAATCTTGTACCCCACCATTTTGTTGAATTTGGCTATTAATTCTAGTGGCTTTGTTGTGGATTTTTCAGGATTTTCTAGATATAGGGTTATATCATCAGCGAATAAGGGAAGTTTTACTTCTTCCTTTCCTATTCTGATGCCTTTTATTTCTTTACCTAGCCTAAATGCTCTAGCTAGAACTTCTAGTACAGTATTGAATAACAATGGTGGTAGAGGGCATTCTTGTCTTGTTCCTCATTTCAGTGGAAAAGCTTTCAGTCTTTCACCATTGAGTATAATGCTAGCTGTAGGTTTTTCATATACGCACTTTACCATATTGAGAAAACTTCCTTCTATTCCTATCTTTTGGAATGTTTTTTTATTAAGAAAGGATGCTGTATTTTGTCAAATGCCTTTTTGTATCAATAGAGACAGTCATATGATTTTTCTTCTTCAATTTATCAATGTGGTTTAGTACACTAATTGATATTCTTGTATTGAACTGCCTTGCATACCTGGGATAAAACCCAATAGATCATGGTGTATAATCCTTCTAATGTGCCTTTGGATTCAGTTTGCAAGTTATTTTGTTGAGGACTTTTGCATCTATGTTCATTAGAAATATTGGTCTGTAATTTTCTATTTTCATAGTATCTTTATCTTATTTTGGTATTAGGGTGATGTTAGCTTCATGGAACAAGTTTGGTATCATTCTTTCCTGTTCAATTTTTTGGAAGAGCTTGAACAAGGTTGGTATTTAGATAGTCTTTGAATTATTGGTAGAATTCACCTGTGAAGCCATCTGGTCCTGGGCTTTTCATCTTTGGGAGGTGTTTGATGACTGTTTCAATCTCTTCCCTGTGACTGGTTTGTTGAGGTCTTCTATTTCTTCTAGGATCAGTGTAGGTAGTTTGTGTGTTTCTAGGAGTTTGTCCATCTCATCTACATTGTCTAGATTTTTGGCATTCAGTTATTGATAATATCTTCTTATGATCTCTCTTATTTCTAATGGGTCAGTGGTAATGTCCCCCCTCTCATTTCTGATTTTATTTGGATCTTCTCTCTTTTTTGTCAGTCTATCTAAGGGTTTGACAATTTTGTTGCTTTTCTCAAAGAACCAACTTTTGTTGATTCTCACTATTGTTTTTTGTTCTCGATTTCATTTATTTCTGCTCTTACCTTTATTATTTCTTTCCTTCAGCTTGGTTTGGGATTAGTTTGCTGTACTTTTTCTAGTTCCTCCAGATATGCAGTTAGATCTTCAACTTTAGTTCTTCTTTTTTAATATAAGCATTGAGGGCTATAAATTACCATCTCGGCACTGCCTTTGTGGTGTCCAATAGGTTTTGATATGTTGTATGCTCATTTTCATTCATCTCAACATATTTGCTGAATTCTCTTGCAATTTCTTCTTTGATCTACTGATTATTTAAGAGTGTGTTGTTTAATCTCCATATATTTATGAATTTTCCCTTTTCTGTCCATTATTGAATTCCAGCTTCATTCTGTTATGATCAGAGAAAGTGCTTTGTATCATTTCAAACTTTTTAAATTTATTGGGATTTGTCTTGTGACCTAACATATGGTCTATCTTGGAGAAGGATCCATGAGCACTTGAAAAGAATGTATATCCTGTTGTTTTGGGGTGCAATGCTCTAAGATGTCTGTTAGGTCTAGTTCATTTATCATATTACTCAAGTTCCCTGTTTCTTTCTTTATCCTCTGTCCAGATGTTCTATACAATCTGAGAGTGGTGTATTGAAGTCTCCAACTATTATTGTACAGACACCTATTTCTGCCTTCATCTTGCCAGTGTGCACCTCATGTATTTTGGGGCACTCAGTTTAGGTGCATAAATATTTAGTATAGTTATTTCTTCTTGGTGAATTGCCCCTTTTATTACTATATAATGACGTGCTTCATCCCTTATAACAGTTTTGAATTTGAAATCTATTTTTTTTAAGATTTTTATTTATTTATCACCGCCCCCCCCACCTCACTGTCTGAGCTTGCTGTGTGCTCTCTGCATCTGCTCATTGTGTACTCTCTGTGTCTGCTCATCTTTTTTTAGGAGGCACTGGGAACCGAACCTGGGACCTCCCATGTGGGAGGGAGGTGCCCATTCACTGTACCACATGTGCTTCCTGCTTGTTGTGTCTCTCGTTGTGTTTCCTCATTGTGTCATCTTGTTGCGTCAGTTCGCCACACAAGCCCATTGCGTCAGCTGTCTTGCTCGTCTTAAGATGCACTGAGAACCGAACCCGGGACCTCATGTGGTAGGCTGACACCCAACTGCTTGAAACCACATCCGCTTCCCTGAAATCTGTTTTGTCCAATATTAGTATTGCTATTCCAACTCATTTTTGGTTACTATTTGCATGGATTATCTTTTTCCAACCTTTCATTTTTAACCTGGTTGTGTCCTTACATCTAAGGTGAGTCTCTTGTAGACAACATATAGATGGTTCATATTTTTTTAATCCATTCTATCAGTTTATGTGTTTTGTTTGGGGAGTTCAAGCCATTAGCATTCAATGTTATTATTACTATAAAAGTATTATACTTACTTCATCCACTTTGTCCTTTGGCTTTCCATTGTCATATCATACTATTGTCTTTTTACCCTTTAATTTACCTTTCCTAATAATCTTAATTTCTAGACTCTTCTCCAAGTCTTTCACACTTGTTTCTTTCCTTTCAGGTTGTAGCACTCCCATTACTATATCTTGTAATTCTGGTCTTTTTGTAACATATTCTATCAGTTTTTGTTTGTCTGTGAAGACTTTTAACTCACCCTCATTTTTGAAGGACAGTTTTGCTGAATAGAGAATTTTTGGCTGGCAGTTTTTCTTTTTCAGTCCCTTAAATACATCATATCACCTTCTTCTCCCTTCCATGGTTTCTGATGAGAGATCGGAACCTAATCTTATCAAGGTTCCCTTGTACGTGGTGCTTTGCTTTTCTCTTGCTGCTTTCAGAATCCTCTCTTTATCTCTGATATTTGTCATTCTCAATAGTAGGTGTCTCAGGGTAGGTCTATTCAGATTTATTCTGTTTTGGGTGCGTTGTCCTTCTTGGATATTGATAGTTATGTCCTTCATAAGGGTTGGGAAGTTTTCAGTCATTATTTCCTCAAATACTCTTTCTGCCTCTTCTCCATTCTCTTCTCCTTCTGGGATACTGATAGTGCATATATATTTGTGTGTTTTGCATTGAAATTCAAGTCCCTGAGATCCTGTTTCATATTTTTCACCCTCTTTTCTTTCTGTTCTCCTGTTTTTTTTCCAGTTCGATATTCTGTCTTCAAAATCACTAATTCTGTCTTCAAGCAACTCAAATCTTCTCTTATGTGCCTCTACTGTATTTTTTAATCTCATCCATGATTTCTTTCATTCCCATAAGGTCTGCTACTTTTCTTTGTAGGCTTTCAAGTTGTTCTTTATGCTCAGTGTTTTCTTAATATCCGGTTGAGTTTTGTGTTTATCATTTATTAATTGTCTTAAATCCTATATCTCTTCAGGATATTTGGTTTGTTCCTTTGGCTGGGCCATCTCTTTCTGTTTCCTAGTATGGCTTGTATATTTTTTTTGCTGATGTCTAGGTATCTGAGTATGTTGGCGAATTTACTCTGTTGGCCAGTTTCTCTCTCTTGCCAATGTTTTTTTCCCACAGCTCTTCTTTGATTTTTGGCACAACTTAGTCTAAGTCTTTAAAATTTCCCAGTTTAAATTATCAAAATTGGGCCACGGACTCACTAATGGGGCATAGATTTCCTCACAGAAGTTAAGGTATAAAGAATCAAGAGCAGTTTTTGCCTGTGCAATTTCCATACCAGCCAGCAGATGGCACTCATCAGTGCACCTTTTCATGGGGTGTTTCAATCTGTTTTCCTATGTTTTGGTCTGGCCAGAGCCAAGATTCAAAGGGGGATCTGCTGGTTGAATTCACAAAGGAAAGCCACCCCACCACACAGGGAAGAAGATGTCTGTTCCTTTCTTGGTCAGCATGGGTTTTACCCCAGCTTAATATCTAGGGTGTGTGGGAGGGGAGCCCTTTCTGGCCACCATGGGGGGTTGGTATGTCATGTTTGTCTTTTTAGGTTCTTCTTCTTTCTGTCCCTCACCTTCCTGGGAGTTGTGAAGGACTGTCATAGTCTGCTGACCCCAAAAACATGTCTCTTGGACAGCTTTTGGCCCTTTCTCCATTGTTTTTGTGAGAGAGTTGAGACCTGACTGCCTATTATGATGCCATCTTCCCACAATTCTACCCCACGTGCTCTTTTGTGATGTGACCCCTCCCATACCCCCCATCAGAAGAGTTTGATTCTCTTGCCCTTGAACCTGGGCTGGCTTTAGTGACTCACTCATAACCAATACAAAGCAGTGGAAGTGATCCTGTGTGACTTCTAAGGTAAGTCAGAAGAAGCCTTGTTCTCAGGATGCTCCTTCTTGGAACACATAAATGTTAGGGGAGTTAATGAGATAATGTAACTAAAAAGCAAGTATCTGGCTAGCTATTATCAATATTTAATTACTTGTACATATCATCAAGAGGAGTGGGAGGTAGCAGAGAATAGGATTCTAACAGAGGTAATTTAGCACATAAATCTTTGAGAGGGAGGGAGGGCAAGTAAGGTGGAGCACAAGAATGCATATGGATCAGATTTAGGGATAACTAAACTTGGCACCATTGAACAGAATAGATATAGCAACTTACTGAAAACACTTACTATGGAAACTGATTGAATACAAAGTGAAAACAATCCACAACCAATATTGGCAAAACTCACATACGGTATGATGCCAGTCCATCTTCAAATAGAAGTTTCCAGCAAGGTAAAGATGACTCCAAACTCTGGCCATCTTCAATAACACTCACTCTTATTCCCACCTTCTCAATTCTTTAAACAACTTCATGGAAGTTCCCACCTCCCAAGATGGAGAAGGAGCAGCAGAATGACTTCCTTGTGTCCAAGAGTAGCACTGAGTTATCAGAGAAGCAGCCAGATCTCAAGGAGACTTGAGGACAGGGGAGAGGAATGAGTTAGCAGTGACCTACATGGACCAATGACTGAAGTCCAGGTAGAAGGATGGACAACTCAGAGGACACCAGAAAGGGCAGATGCTATTGCACCCCCACCCCTGATTCTTGGGCCCTATGAAGGCTTGAAATACCCTGGAGAAAAGAAATACTACATTGACCATGATTAAATTTCTACCACCCTAGCAAAATGAGGTTGAAGGGTATCACAATAAAAATTAAGCTGATTTACCAAGAAATAAACACACATGTTTACAGGGAGACAATTGTGCTCACTGCACTAACTGGCTTTCTTCTGAATTCCCTCTGGTATAAGAAATGATGATTTTTATTGATATTCCAACAAGAGTGTATTTCATGGCATTGAATTAAAAAACCACAAATGTGATATCTGTGAATGTTCCAACCTGGCAGTTCTCAACATGATCCCTCTCTCCCCCTGTTCTGGAAGACATTTGTCACTATTTGAAGACATTTTTGGTTGTTACAATTAAGGGGAAGGAGGCTGAGAGTGCTGCTAAACACCCTGCAACCCACAGGGCAGCCTCCCATCACAAAGAATTATACAGGCCAAAATATCAATAGTGCTGAGGTTGAGAGCCCCTGCTCCAACCCAAATCATTCAATGGGTTTCCTATGAGAGGCTGATGTACACAAATACAAATATCTGTGAAATACCTAAATCCCAGATATCTCGCCTCATTTCTTTCATGTTCAAATTTAGAGGTACATCTGTGCTCTACATGTTACCCAACAAACTGTTACAATCTAGTTAGGTAACTCCTGTCTCACTAGACTGAAGTTCCCCTGGCCCAACTCCAACTCCATTTATTCATTCAACCAACAAACAGTAGGCACTCATTTTTTTTAAACCAAAGATCTGAAGACTATGGAAAGAGATCCCAGAAGAAATTAATATATTCCAAAATCAGAGAAAATAATCCATTGGGAGCAGTTGAGGTATGGTGGAAGGAGGCAACATGATACGGCTTGCGGAGTCAAAGTGCTTTGACCTGGTCAGCAGTTTGAAGCAAAAGTCACCAAATCTGCTAGCTGTTACAATTACCTATTTGTTGTCAACTCTATGTGTTGATCCATTGATTTTTTAAAAATGCCTAACAGATCATATTCATGTGCATATAGTCTAAAAGCACTAAATCTATTTCATCTATGACCAGAAACAGAGAAAATAGCCTCTCTTCAGAATAACTAACAGCATGTAGAGCAATAAACAGCTTCTAGAAATTTTAGAATGCATCAAGAGGGAGGCTATGGGAAAGAGGCTCAATTTGTTAGGAATGTCTAAATATTACAGTAGATGAATTCTGATATCAGTTTGGAATTATTGACAATTTCTGTTAAGGAATTTCCCTTTATGCCTGGTTCAAGGGAAAAAATCTCTTATACCCAAATAAGGGAGGTTGTCAACCAGTCCTTCTACTCTGAAAACAAAAAGTTTCAGTTCATTTCTCAGTAGTTTAACAAGTTATAAGGATAATATTCTTTCGTGAAAGATTCAGTTTCTGCAAAGTACAAAGTATTTCTCACGTCTTCCATGAAACACCGGAAAGAAATCTAGAATGAACTAAAAAAAATGTATGCTAAATTATTTGTATTTAACGGATCCCAAGCTATAAGTATTTTTCATTTCTTCCTGTGCTTTATTATTTTATGTATGTTATGGTCAGCATTAATGGGTATTTTTGAGGTGAAATCACATTGCTATAAATTTGCTGCAGAACTTCAATTTTTCAGGATATTGTAGATATGAAACCATCTTCTTATATATACACTCTCTCAAAGCCACATTTTTTTCAGAACAGAACACAAAATGAGGAAAGGTCCTGCAATAAGAATTTCAAATCTTTGTATAGATAAGCCTTTTCTTGAATGTGGCACACTCATAAAGAAATGCAAAATGGAAGTAGGAATGGTCTTATACTCTGGGGGCCCTTTGAAAGGCAAATAGAAACAGGAATACAGATAAAGTTAGGGAAATATAACCAAAGTAGACAGGTGAGAGACATCTGTGGATTTTGTTTGCATCACCATTGCTATGATAATGTCCTAATTTCTGTTAGGGGCCACCAGACCCTTTTCTCAGTCCATGTCCTCCAGGAATGGGTCCAAGATTGTTCCAGTTCTCTATTTCTGGGTAACAAACTATCTTAGAATTTAGTAGTTTAAAATAACCATTTTATTGCTCATGATTCCATGGCTCAGGAATTCAGGGAGGATAGGCCATCTCTGCTCCAAGTGGCATAACTAGACTCACTCATTCAGCTGCACGCTGGTGAGGTATGGGGGGCTCGCCTGGAGGGTTAAAAAAATAGCCTTCCTCACATGCCTGGGGCCTGGTGCTTTCATATCAGCTGGGGAACTCAATTCTCTTCCATGAGACCCCTCTCTTCACATGGTCTCTCTTTCCACATGGCTAGCCTGCTTTTCTTCAAATGGAGATTCAGGGTAGAAAAAGAATGAAAGCAAAAGTTGCTAAGCTTAAGACCAGGTAGACAGAAGTACTCTGGCCACATTCTCTTGGTCAAGGCAAACCAAAAGACCAGCCCAGGTTTGAGGGGAGGGGAAAGAGATGCCACCTCTTGATGGGAGAAGAGACACAAAGTTTTATTGCAAAAGAGCAATGGAATTGGAGGCCATTTTGGGGAGGGACAAAATTCTACCACACTAAGACCAAGATTAGACAACAACCAGGAAAGACATGTTCTGTTTCTGTCTGAGTTGATAAAAGGGGATAGAATATAAGTCTAGAGTTGATAACTGGCACTTGTCTGAGAATGGAGCCAACCCAGAGCCGAGTAAGGGAGAAAGCTGGACAAAGTCCTGCCAATATTATTTCAGCACTTGACTCCAACTATACCTGAAGCTAGTACTACCATGGACTTTTTGATTATATGAGTCAAATCATCCTTTTTCTTGTTTAAGCCCATTTTGCTTGTGTTCCTGTGATTTGTAGTTGAAACAATAGTGAGGGATAGAGAATCCTGAGCATTAGAATGAAAAGGAAGAACCAGACCACTTTTCCCACTCCAGCCTGAAAGCACTGAAGGGAGAAAGCTGAACAGCATTTGGTCCTCCTCCAACCCAGTCCTTACTTCTCTGCCATTCAGCAAAGCTATTTTCAGGCTATAAGTTCTCTTATCCTATATTATCCCAGCCTAGAACTGTATGAGTATTTGTTTACTTAGACCAGCTGCCTCTGAAGGTGTCAATAGGATGAGAACAAGTCAGAGTCAGGGCCATGAAGCAGTACCAAGCATGAGGGTCTTCATGACAGGACAATCATAAGAACACAAAAACGAATCACAAGGTCAGAAGCTGAGATAGTCAAGAATAGGCAGGGAAATGCAATGATAGACAGGTCAGGTTAGCAAGAGACCTGTAAGAGGACAGCAGACATAGCCTAGGGTAGGTGCCAGAAGGTCAAAGGAGTCAGACAGGACTGAAGGCATCTCTCATCGAGGCCATTTCTAGGAGATGAGAATGGTTCAGTTGACCTAACCATCAGAAATTGTTCTGAGATTCTTAAATTAAACTAAACTTTAGTCTTTATCCCAGAGTTGTTCTTAAACCCTGAAGGGAGGGACTCCAGACCTAATATAACCACTTGGTCATTTCCTCAAGGCAATACTATCTGCAGGTGCTGGCTGGGTCTGTGATGAGTCAGGCACAGTCCTTAGGACTAGAGCAGTACTAATGAAGTTTGCAGTAGCAGGATGGGTCTGTGCTAGATTAAACAATTCACTAAGACATGCCACCCCTCTACCCTTCTTCCATATACACCGATTATCTTGTGTGTCTGGTCTTGACCTGAGGAACACATCAAGGAGATTCTTTAATAGCAGTTATTTTTATTTAAGAGCTTGTCAGAAGCTGTACTGAGCACTCTTACAATCACTTATTTGATCTATGTAACTGGCATTATCATTCCCATTTTTTTTTATGTGCCCACCATATTGTTTATTTTCAATAAGAGCACATGCTAATCAAATTATTCTGTTTTCTGAATATGGACTTTGTATCACTTTGTGTAGATTACATTTTCCTATAAATAAAGTGAAGTGTCTCATTTTTCCCAATACCTAAAGGCCAAGACCTCTAAATCACCTCAAATAACCTAACATTTGGAAACTCACTAATTATGAAGTAAAAAATATACCAACCTACAGAAGCATTGATACAGCCCATTTTCCTTTTCAGTCCTTGTGTGTGTGTATTAAGACAGGTAAAATTGAAATCATATCATTCAAGAGTCCAACATCTAGAAGTGAGCAGCAAACAGTCCTATGAAACACTGAGCCCTCTAAAACAGGGGTTTCTAAACCCGTCTGATAATCTGAATTCATGTGAGCTTGTTAAAATTGCTGAGTCTG
Organism: Tolypeutes matacus; assembly: GCA_026826555.1. Lineage (NCBI taxonomy): Eukaryota > Metazoa > Chordata > Mammalia > Cingulata > Chlamyphoridae > Tolypeutes > Tolypeutes matacus. The sequence goes on along the minus strand of JAKSZT010054202.1, from coordinate 9,088,072 downwards.
TTGCCCCACTCAAGACCACTCAAAACATCTGGGTGTGGAACCAAGAAATAACTTTTTTTTTTTTTAAGATTTTATTTATTTATTCATCCCCTCCCCCCCCTAGAAATAACTTTTTTTAAACAATGCCTAGAGTAGACCATTTTGCTTACCAGATAGATTTCACAACCACTCTCTTATCTTATCAATAGGAAACAAAATGCTTTAAAAATAAGTGATTTTGTAGGATGTTAATGTCAGCTGGGAGAATTCAACATATTCATCAAGATGCTATTGAAGCACCTTTGATTTTCTGTTCATTGTTTAACTGGGCCAATTTCATCCTTTTCCTTTTCTTTCATTGCAGAGACATGGAAACATTTACTCTGTCCAAGTCTGAAACGAAATGAAGCTTAATTACTATTGTCCTACTGACATTACATTTATATGTTGAGGTGGAAGTATTTGTCACTATTTCTCAGTTTGGGATTTCCAGTCCTGCGTGGCTGCTGTCCATCCAGCCTCCCCTCCTCTATGACTGTTGTAGCCTCCGGGTGCCTCTGCTAGAATAACCTCCTCTCTCCCCACACAAAACTGTGCCTCTCTCCTCAAGGGCATATGCATCAAGACTCAGCACTCAGACCAACTCCATGTCTTAGTGACTATGCTCTTAATCTGAATTCAGACAGTTGCTTTTATTTTGCCTTAGACACCCTTGATTCTACATGAATTATAAATTCTACCAAGGACACCCCAATTTTGCTGTTTGCAGTGACTTAAGCAGTAACTGCCAGAGTAGGCATGAGATAAGAGCTTGCTAAGCAAGTGGATGGATGGATGCGTGACCTGGATCTTAATGCTCAATCAGATTATTAGGAGGCTCCTAAATTCTCCTTAGGCAACCTGAGGCCAAATCAAAAATGTTATTCACTTGGCTTCTTCGAGCCTCAGTTTTCTCACCTATAAAATGGAGAAAGAAGAGTCAGGACAAGATAATTCCTAAGATCCTATATAGTCTGATATTAACTAAATATAGTTACAACTGGATGGAGAAGTCCCCTAACCATCTTTTTTTTTTTTATTTTTTTTTTATACTTGAAATAAAAAATTCTCAAGTACATGTATATTTATATTTACATATACACAGACACACATATACATACAAACATGATCTACTCCCTCACCTGCTTCAGACTTTTGTTCAAATGTCACCTACTTGGATACTTCCTTGACCATTTTATTTAAAACTGCAACCTCTCCCCAACTTTCCGCTTACCTGCTTACTTTTTACCCAAAGTACTAGCACTATCTGATGCCATATAACTTACTTATTCTGTTTACTGCTTATCTTCCTCTACTACGAAGTCAGAGATTGCTGTCTGTTTTATTCACTTCTACATCCCAGCACCTAGAACAGTGCTAAGCATTTAATAGGTATTTGTTCAATGAAGGAATCAAACAGTAATGGAACAGAACAGGTTAACTTGATGGAATTTGAGGAAAATGAATGGAGCCACGATTATCAACAGGCAGCATGCATGATAGGCATTGGGGGAAGTAGTAAAGATACAAATCTTTGCTCTTCGTAGTCATATTGAGAAAGGAAGAAGTATGGACAGACAGCTAGGGTTAGAAAGACAATAATACAAGGCAGAAGGATTTAAATATCAACAAGAGCCATAAACAATATTTTGTATGAGTGTAAAGAAAAGAGTAGTTAATTCTGACCAAAGAAAAATCAGGAGAGTGATCATGGAGGGGTGTCATAGTAATTGGGACTTGAAACACTGATAGGTGGACACTGGAGAAAGGATTTTCTGAGCAAAGGACATGGCAATAGTAAAGGCCTATAGGCATGACCGTACAAACATCTTTGGGAAGGAGTGATTGGTCCAACCGATTTAGCAGCAACATGTGGTTTTGGCCATATTAGCAAAGACGCAGACTTGATTCTAATATGGGGCATCACTTTATTTTAGGAGGAGGGAGAAGTGGCTTGGCGGGGTGTTGGGGATGTAACTCAAGAAGTGAAGTCTAGAGTAGAGGTAAGGGATGGTGACAGGTAGGGGCCTACTGCCCCTTGATTCCGAGGAAGAAGTTGGAAGCCTGTGCCCAGTGGAATGAATGACAGGAACAGATGCAAGCCAGAGGCGGAGGTTCACCCTAAGCTAGGCTGGCCCTTGTCATCACCAGTCAGGAAAAGTGCCAATCTTCTGAAGTTTAAGATTTGGACAAAGCAAGTATAATCTCTTCAGAGTTATTTGGGTATAATGCTACCTGGAGTAAAAAAAAAAAAAATGGATGGAATAACCTCTCTATGTCCTTAATGTACATATACATAAAAGCAGGATGAATTTTTCCATCAATAAATGTAACCATATTCCTTGGGTTTTCAGTTGAATCAGTTCATTTAGCATCTATATTTTCCCATACCACTTTTTAAAGCTCAACTTATACCAAACCATGCCACCTTACCCCCTTATCAGTGCCACTTGACTATCTTCTTTCAGCAATTAGCCAATCTTTGTGGCTCATATCCACTTTTCTGGTCTTACTTTAATTTATTTGGCAGGCTACTATCTGCCATACTTGCTGATGTTGCACACAAATTTAACATGCAAGCACTCTGTTTTGTCATGTAAGTCACTTTAAAAAAAAAAAAAAAAAGCAAAGTGCTCTAGTGAATCATTAGTCTTTTTTATTCTCTAGATGATAGTGTGATTTGAAACAGTGGTGTTTGGTTTTCAAAATATGATCCATAAGCCACCACAAGAGAAAAAGCTATAGTTTGTCATTTTCATTGTCTATGACTTGGATGAAATATTGTCCCTGCTTCATTCAATTTCTGGCAAGAGTTAAGAATTTTCTTGTTTCTCCTAATAAATGTAAAAACATCACTTATTTCTTTTCTATTCAATGCAAGATGAAACCCTTCTACTCCAATGAGTTTTTTTTTTAGTCAAGATCTGGGGAAAGCCAGGTAGGAAGGCTTTCAAGCCCTAAAAATGGAAGTGGAAGAGAGAAATTTAAAACCCAGTGATACAAAAGCTGATTTTAGAGTTTCCAAACTGTTTTTGGTAAGGTAAAAATCAACACCCTCATCAATGGGATGCAAGGTAAATGTGCATTGTATACTGTTTCCCTCTGCTCTCAAAAATTTCTCATTCTTTGCAGAAGGCCATTAGATTGATCTGATAAGATTTATGCCTTCCAAAGTCCACTTGATTTTTGCTCAGTTTGCTTGTTTAATGAAATATGCCAGATTTTTTTTCAGATATGGAAGCTAAACTAAGAATTCCATAGTTTCCAACATAGTACTTTTCTTTTTAATGGATTGGCATAGGGATGATTATCACTGCCCCAAAGATAAATACTGGCTTCTAGAATGACTTCAACTAATTTCTTAAGTATTCTTTCTTAAGTATTCTAAGTTGCAAGTCACTTCCAAGGCCTTCAGAGCTGGCCACCCCTAATGCTACTCAAACTTTTCCATAGATCAGTCCTGGATCACATTGCTGGCCTAAACCGCTAGAATATAAACTTCTTGAGGGCGACAACTTTGATAAGTTTGCTGCTATGGCTCCAGAACTGAGAAGAAACTGGTACACATGCCCAATGAATATTTGTTAAATAAAAGGCCAATTACACATTCCATATTCGCAGCATCCTCTCTAGCATCCTGCCTCTTTTATAAAGAAGGAGCATTCTCAGTATGATAGGCAAGGAATAAAGCTGGGTGTCTCTGGGCAAATCACCAAATCTCCCCAAGCAATCACTTTGTTCCTCTAGAAGAAAAGACTATAATAAATCCCTCCTTGCATGGATGCTGGGGAGATTAAATAAGAAAAACTGTTATCTACAGCAGTGAGAACCAGATAAAAGATTCTAAAATAAATGTTTGCTGAACCTGAATCTCCACGACAATTTGCTGCTTCCAAACAAAGTTATCAAATATAGTGGTCGACATAGATTTAAATTGGTGGAAATAGTATATAATTTGATTAAAGTCTGCATGCAGTGTAAAAGATCATACTTTTCAAGACTGATATACTTACATACAGGGTACAATTGTACATTATAATTATACAGATATTTTTCATGTTGTGCATGCATACTTTAATGATTGTCATGGCAATTATTTTTTTATTCTCTTATTTTAGTTTCAACTGGGCAGGGAGAGGAATTTTTAATTTAAGTTTGGAGAAGGAATGGGATCACGGGGAAAGACTCTTATTTAAGACATGGAATCTGATGAAGTAAAGATGTAAAATTACTCTTTAGCTCCTCTGTGCTTTGGTGCTTAGTATATAAAAAAAAAACACTGAGACCCTGTCTTACAAGAGAAAGAGAAATTAGTTACATTAGGAAAACCTTTACCTGAATTAAGGTTATAAAGAACAATCAGCCAAAGGGTCATGGCCCAGCATTTGGACTGGCAGAAGGTAAGAGGGGCTACTTGCATGAGACAGTCTGGCTCTTATAAAATAAGAAACAGCTTTGACGTCAGCGCTGTCCTTGAACTGAACTGCTTAAAGGTTCAAATTGGGTTCAGTTAAATTATCCCTTCCTTCCTGCTTGTCTCCCTTCCACTGCTTCCCCTAACCCTGACACCACAGCCATTCCACTCTGACCTCTTCCAGACAGAACAAGGGAAACTAGCAGATTTCCCATCCCCCTTCTAACCCTTCTGGAACAAGGTTTATCCCAATCACAATCCCAGAGGCTAGCAAGAGAGCGTGGTGAAGAAAGGTCAGCTGTGGTGGAGTTGGGGCAGGAATTCCTAGGAGACTCAAGCTGTGGAATGCCAGACAGTTCTAGGGTGTTGCCAGCAAGGAACCTAGGGAGAGTGTGAATGGGACTCCCTCCTGCCAATTAAGAGACTCCCATTCCTAAGGGGATGACCTGAAATCAAGGATTTTACAACTACTCTAGAGTTGCTTTGTAGCCTCAGAATTTGAATTTTTTATGTTGATAACAACTACCCATTTAATTTTCCATGAAATTATGGACTAAGCAGATCATTATCTTCTATCAGTCTCTCTATTCTCCTTTCTCACCCCACACCCATGGTCTCTCTTTTCTTAGAGTCCTAGAATTTTAGAGATATTTTGTAGTCAGCCAAATACCAGAGAGTTAAGAGATGTGCTCAAAGACCCAAACTAGTGGTGTCATAGCCAAAATCTGGTCTCCTGACCAAGGATTTAGGCCAAATTGCTTCTTCGGCAAATAGATTTCATTTCATTGCTTTTAATTCTTGGGAAACTTAATCAAGAGTCTTTGAAATAGGAAATTAAAAACAATGAAGAAGACACTACTTGATACATTTTGGATTCTATCGTAATATCATTTCTTAGTATATGTTCTACATAATGAAAACCTGGAATTGACAAGTAAGAATGTGTGGAACATATCAATGAGGAAGGCCACTATTCATATGCCCAAAATATTGACCTTTGGCGACATTAAATCTGGGGTTCTGGTAATAAATGTATGAATCAGACAGGGCTAAAATGGGAGGGAAGGTCTTCTTCTGGAAATGGAGGACTTACAGAGCAAACTTAGAACAGAAGTTTTTGCTGACAAGGTCTAGAAAAGCTGGATTAGATGATGATGATGATGATACTATTACTAGACCCCTGTTACTAGGCACTGGAGAAGTACCAGGGCAGCCAGGACTTGTGGAACCAAGAAGGGACCTCAGCAAGGTGAGCTCAATATTCTGCATGAATTCTACCTTGAAGGCATTCAAAGACTCATAAGCAGTGCCTTTGGGAGGCTGAAAAGATGAGAAAGAGACTTCACAGAGGCCGAATATGAGCAGAGATTTCATCGTTCTCACAGGATTGAACTGGAGTTCTAAGCTATTAGATCTTGAGAGAAGCTCCTGCAGCGAAGCAGGCACATGCATCTGCGGTGATACAAGTCAGAGTAGTATCTACACAAGACCTTCAAGATTCAATTAACATTAGAATTGAGAGAACTTCTTATGCCCCAAAAGGTATGCTAAATAAGGCCTTACACATAGATTTCCTTATTTTAACACATCCATGACAACCTTGTGAGTTAGGTATGGAATGGTCATCAGGGGATGAACACACAAAAAGATTATGAAGTTTGCCCAAGGTCACATTTTGGTGTGGCAGGGCATGGAATCAAAACTATCATCATCTAATCCCAAACCCAGAGTGTCTTCCATCACAAAGACACAAACTGTATTGCAGAACACCATAGAGTTTAAGTGATAGAATCAGAAATAAAAATAAAGCATTTCTTGCCTTTGCCAAATGACATGACATGAATATATATATATATATATATATATTTAAATGTTTCATGGGCTCTGGGGAATGTTACATTTAGACTCTCCATCATTCTTCAGTCTCTGATGATCTCCATTCTCTAAAAACTATGGTCAGTGATACTGTATCATTCCTGTTTTAACGGAGTTTGATTATCTGTAAAATGGTTTGAATTCTTTGAGAAAAGGTGGCTGTGGTAGTTTGAGACTGTATGTTCCCCAGAAAATCATGTTCTTAAAGCTGATCCAATCCTGTGGGTGTGAACCTTTTGTGGGTGGGAACTTTTGATTTGGTTACTTCAGTAAGTTGTGACCCAGTGGGGGTCTTAATCCTCCTACTAAAGTCTTTTATAAGCAGGATGAATCCAGAGAAAGAGAGACAGACATAAACCTACAGAAGCTGAGGAGAAGGTCACAAAGCCATGAAGCCTGAGGCTGTAAGAAATGAAACCAGGAAGAGAAAGCAGAGACCAGGAGACGCTGCCATGTGCCTGGCCATGTGAGGGAGGAGTCCAGGATCACAGGCTACTAGTCTTTGAGTGGAAAGCATTGCCTGCTGATGCCTTGATTTGGACACTTTTCTCAGCCTCAGAACTGTAAGCCTGCAAGCCAATAAATCCCCATTGCAAAAGCCAAAATAATAATAATTAATAATAGTAATAATAATAATACAGCATCTCTGAGCTTTCAACAAAAGAGAAAATGTGACTTTTCTTCTTTATTAGAGAAATTGTGGGTGTACAGAACAATGATACATAAAGTACAGGATTCCCATATACCATCCCATCACCAATACTCTGCATTAGAGTGGAGCATTTGTTACTATTAGAGTCCATGGTTCACCTTAGGGTTCCCTCCTTGTATAGTATAATAGTATGGAATTAAAAAAAAAAAAAGATTCTGTTACCATATATACAATCTAGCATTTCCCCCTTTTAATCATATTGAAATATAAATTTCCGCACTGTTCATTGCCTTCACAATGTTGTGCTACCATCACCACCACCCATTTCCAAAACATTTCCATCATTCCAAACAGGAACCCTGCATATTTTAAGCCTTAACTTCCCATTCCCTATCTACACCCATCCCTGGTAACCTATATTCTAGATTCTGACTCTGAGTTTGCTTATTCTAATTGTTTCAAAACAGTGAGATCATCCAATATTTGTTCTTCTGTGTCTGGCTTATTTCACTCCACATGATGTCTTTAAGGTACATCCATGTTGTCACATGTATCAGGACTTCATTCCTTTTTACAGCTGAATAATATTCCATTGTATGTATAGACCACATTTTATTTATCCATTCATCAGTTGATGGACACTTGGGTTGTTTCCATCTTTGGACAATTGTGAATAATGCCACTGTGAAAACCGTTGTGCAAATATCTGTTAGAGTCCCTGATTTCAGTTCTTTGGGGTAGATCCCTAGTAGTGGGGTTGCCGGGCCATATGATAGTTCTGTACTTAGCTTAACCATCAAACTGTCTTCCACAGCAGCTGTACATTTCACATCGCCGCCATCAATGAATGAGTCTTCCCATTTCCCCACATCCTCTCCGACACAGAAAATGTGCCTTTTGAGAATCATTCATTGTGCGGTGGGCACTTGAAGCTTCTAAGCTTCATGGTGCTTTAAAATTTCTTTTTTCCTATTTAAAAAATTTTTTTTCTAACAAATGCACACACTGCTTTCAGGAAAATACCAGTGTTTTTGGTACCCAGCAGAAGCTCCACATTTAGTATAACGTTTTTTTCTCAGCGACTTCCACTAACTTGGGCAAGATCAAAGGGAAAATGTTGCAATTTCCTTTGCCTTCCTATTTGTAGTAACCAGAAGATTCAGGCCCCTTGCCCTTTTGTTTTATTGAAGGCTTTTATTTTTTTTAAGTATCATTGCATTCATTTCACATCTTTTGGATTTGACAGATGCTAAAAGCTTGAAGCATAAATCAAACTCAGGGGTGAAAGTCATAGCTGCTTTCAGGAGTCTTTGCAATACTAATACCCATTTTTATTGAGAAGATACCAAAAATCAGAAGGACTATATAAATACTGTGGATTATTACTAAATATTACATTGGAGAACAATTTAATCATTTGAGTCTTCCCTTTCTACATAAAACCAGTTCTGGGATATAAAAAATGGATTTTGTTGAAAAACTTTATTTAGTGAATTTATATATCAAATAAGTACATGAGAAAGCAAAACTCAAAACAGGACTCCAAGGTGTAATATCTGCCTTTCAGGTAACAGAGATCACAGCTGGAGGAACATAGAGTGGGGGGAAAAACCCAAGTTCCAAATCTTATTTTTTTTTACCTCATTGCTCAGGATGAATTTCTAAGAAGTTTTGCAATAGGCTTTGATTAAACCAGAAATAACCCAATACTGAATAATTTTATATGATTACTTGTTTCTGCATCATTTTTTAAAAATTAGAACGAGGCATAAAGTTTACTGCCAAAAATGTAATTTCCAAAGTCTCATCCAAACTGCAGCCCTGTCTTCCCAAACTAGACACCAGAAGGGAATGCCAAATAGGGGCTGGTGATGGTTTTGGGGGTTGTTTTGTTTTAACAACAACAAAAACAGCAGCAGCATTAAAGAATTTGGAGTTTTACAGTTATTTAATATCAAATAAGTTTTCCTTATTTGAGAGCTGGAAGTCAAGACTTTCCATTATGCATCTACTTATTTTCTACTATAAGGTGAATCGTGGTAATTTTATTTGGGTTTGAATTACAGTATATCAGGTGTAGCCATTGGCCAATTTGATTTAATTATGAATTCCAAAAATATAATTGGATCATGCTTGTAAACTGATCTGTTAATCTGGGCATGATTAAGTTATGATTAGGGCATTGACTGGGCCACATCAGTATGGTGTTGAGCCCCACCCTTTGGTGGGTGGGGGAATAAAATATAAAATAAAATATAAAAGGCAAGGCAAAGGACAGAGGAAGCAGTTTTTGAGAAGCAGTTTTGATGTTGGAGAGAAGGCCCTAGGAGGAGAGAAGCTAGCTGTTTGCCTGATCATCTACAGCTGACCTTGTGGAAGAAACAGGAGCTAAGCCCAGAGAGAAATGCAGCCCCGGGAAGAGAGGAACCCAAGAAGCCTGAACCCTGGCAAACGCCGGCAGCTGCCTTGCTCCAACACGTGGCAATGGACTTTGGTGAGAGAAGAAACTTACACTTTCTGGCCTTGTAACTGTGGACTTCTACCCCAAATAAATACCCTTTATAAAGACCAACCCAGTTTTGGTGTTTCACATTAGCACCCCTTTGGCTGACTAATCCACCAGGTGTACTTTTAAGTACTGAGAGAGAATAGGAACAAAACAGTCAAAATCTCTGCTTTCATAAAGCTTGGTTGAGTTTAAGGAGATAAACAAATGAAAATACAAAATATCACTGCTTATAAGTGGTATGAATATAAATGAAGTAGGGCAAAGGGAGAGAGTATGCTGGAAGGAGACAATTTCATAAGGTTTACAGAAAAGGCCTTTCTGATAATATGATGTTTGAGTAGAGATGAGACGAAATGAGGAAGTAAACCTTTCAAGTGTCTGCTGGGAGACCATTTCAGGCAAAGTAGACAGCAAGTACAAAGGCCCTGGCGTGGGGCTGTCTTTGTTCCTAGGAACAGGGAAGCCAGTGTGGCTGGAGAATATGAGAAAAGTGGAAGGAGTGGAAGATGAGGTCGGGGATTGGGGGGTTCCTGAGCTATATAACATAGGTAGATATCCTAATTATCCACATACTACAGATGATAAAACAGGCCATCTGTGTAAGGCCTGCAAAACAAAAATGCAATAGCAGACTATGTATATATTTTTTCTCTGTATATGTGAGTTATGTGTGTGTATACATATATATACATAGATACATATACGTATAGTATATATGTATAAATGTATCATATGTATATGGGTATAGATACATATGTTCATGTACATACTTACTTTATATTCATATACACATCCTAGAAAAAACAGGTAGGAAATAAGCCAGAGTATTAACTGACTTTCTGCTTCTTTATACTAAAAAAACAAAAAAAACAAAAACAAAAAACAAAACAAAAAAACTTAGCCTGTTTTCTATGTACAGCTTTATAATCTGAACAAAGCTAATTTTTAATATAAAATTAAAATTAAATGGAAACATTCTAGACCTAGGGAATTAAACTCTACAAAGTGTTTTGGTCTAGATGATGTCCAGTGTATGGCTGAATGATTGCCAACAGTTGATTCATTTATTCTTACATGAATGCTCCCTTTATGCCAGGCACTGCTCTAAGTACTGGGGAAACAGTGTGTGAACATTTCCAAAATAAGAATAATTGTCTGCAAGGTTCTATGTTTCATGGTGAGATATAAACTATCATGCTTGTCTGCCAAAGCAGACAAAGGGCCTACTCGTAGGAACTGTGCTTTCTTCTCAGCGTCTTCAGACCCTGGCACAATGACTGTCACAGAGAGGGTGCCCAATAAACTCTGGGTGAGTACTGTGTTAGGAGAAGCAGATTTTACATTTCAACTTGAGAAGCCCCAGGTTCCCAAACCAAAGTTGCCCCCTGTGATCATCTACAACCAGTTGACTTTAAGTAAAGTCAATACTATGGATGGGCCTCATCCAAGCAGTTGAAGGCTTTAAGAGCAAAAATTTGAGGTTTCCCAAAGAAGAGGAAATGCTGTCTCAAGACTGTAACATGAACTCTTCTCGCAGTTTCCAGCATGTCAGCCTCGCCTAGAAATTTCAGACTCAAGACTGTATCATCTCATACCGGAATTTCCAATCTGTCAGCTTGCCCTATGGATTTTGAACTTGCCAGACTCCACAATCATGTGAGCCAATCACTTAAAATAAATATTTTGATACACACACACACACATACTGCCTGTGGTTCTGTTTCTCTGGAGAACCTTTACTGATACATGCCCCCTTATTACACCGCATTATGAATCCCATCTACAGTAGTGAGTGGCAGGATCCAGTGAACACACTTTGTGATCAAAATATCTGTAGAGGGAATTTGAGATAAATAATTGTCCAAATTAGTTGTATTCAGCAGAGATGAGATGAGGCAGTATTTATCAATGTTTCTCAAGTCAGACACGCCATTTTGAGTTGATTTCTTTTCTTATCAGAACTGTGAAGGAACAACAAGCCTGGGAGGATATAAGTGGAGCCATGAGGCTATTAGTTGATTTGTTTATCTTCAAGGAGGTCAGGGTCCACAGTCATCACCAAAGCATTTGCCTACTTGAATGTGTAAAATAGATCTCTCCCACTTACCCCCACCTTTTTTATTTCCTGAGGGAGATGGGACAGGTGAGGAGAATAAAGGTGAAAAATAACCACATTACTATTCTGCTGAGTGGTCTTTGGACATATCAAAACCTCTTAGGAACGTCATTTATTCCTTTGAATAAATTAGAATTCTAGATGGAACGCCTGGAAATTCTCGACCAGGGCCACTACTAAACATTTCTAATGCTTGGAAACTGTTTTTCTTTAGAACTAAAAAGCAGAGCTAGTTTTGTGTTATATAATTTGGTTAAAAACATTTTAAGACTTGCCTTTATTTATTTTCAGCAGTGTTAGTAGAAAAACTGTTTCAACTACTTAAGATGATTAATCTGCCCCTTATTCACCCTTCCAATTCTGGCAAATTTCTCAATATTAGTCAAACCATCAACCACAGAGAAAGTAGGAGCTGTTTGCAAATATCTACTTGTTAATGACTTAAAGTCAATAGCTTGGATGGGACCTCTCTTCCAAAGCCTGCTCATTTCAAAGTCAAGTCTTGTCCAAAGTATCCAACTATTTATGCATCTTCATATAACAGAACAATCTCTCATTGCTGAAAGAAATCACAAATTAGTCTTTCTAAATAGCTTCCATGAACAAATGCATATATAATCTATAGCATTTCTAATACTTTTTTTAAGCTATTGTAAACTCTGTAGCATTTGTAAGAGTAGAATTATTCTGCTGTATTTTTAAAGAAAAATTATGTACCCAACTTTTCCTAGAGGTTACATTCTTCTTAGAGTTAGGCTTTTGGAGACAGATGAAAAAAAAAAGCATTTCTGCACATATATGATGATGTTCTATGTGCACATTTGAAGTACACATACGCAATTACCAGATCTTTTTTAACAAACCGTGTCTGTAAAATAAATTACACTTACCAGTTAAAAAACAGAAGATCAAAAGGAAGCAGATGTGGCCTAAGCGATTGGGCTCCCGTCTACCATAGGGGAGGTCCGGGGTTTGTTTCCCGTGGCCTCCTGGTAAAGGTGAGCTGGCCCATGTGGCGAGCTGGCCTGTGCAGAGAGCTGGCGCAACAAAGAGAGACAAAGAGGAGAGACAAGGAGAGACACAACAAACCAGGAAGCTGAGGTGGCTCAGGTGACTGAGAGCCTCTCTCCCACATGGGAGGTCCCAGGATTGGTTCCCAGTACCTCCTAAAGAGAAGACGAGAAGAGAAGACAAGCAGACGTAGACAGCACACGGCAAATGGACACAGAGAGCAGACAGTGAGCACAAAACGACGAGAGGGGGGATAAGTAAATAAAATAAATCTTTCAAAAAATTTTCTTTAAAAAAAAGATTTGTTATTCTTGTTGTTTAAATCAACCTTGGAGGCCAAGGCAGTACTTAAGACTTGTATGGGAAAAAAGTGAAAGCATTTTTTTTTTAAGGGAAAAAAAATTCTTTCTCTCTGCAAATAAATGAGCCAAATGACTGTGGCATATAATTAATTGGGTAGAAAAAGAGATCTTGGTAGTGGCCAAGGTATTGTTCTTGCAACTTTTTCTGTATTTACAAGGTCTATGAAATACTTATATTATTTATTTTGAGATCGCCGGGGACAGAAAATGTGGGAAGGGGAGGCAGTGGGGCTTATGGGTGTCCCTTATATATATTTTTAATGTAACATTTATGTAACCTAAAGCTTCTTTAAAAATAAAAAAAATTAATCATATAAAAAAAGAAGTAAAGCACCGACATTTTAAATTTATGAAATTACCAGAATTCCTAAATCATTGCAACCATGTGTAAGCAGAAATTTTGTAGTGTTCACCTGGTGTTTTGACTGCTCAGTATCCTGTCTCTCTTTTGGAAACATAACACCTTTTTTACTTTAAAAAATTACATGTCTCTCATTCCAGTGATTGCAGCCTGACTGGGTGTGTGACCCTGACTAGCCAATGTGTCCCCTACCTCCTAATTACAGATCTCAGGGGTGAGCTCATGATCTAAGCAAAGCTATTCAAAATATTTTCTTGGATTAATGTGGCAGTTGGGGGAGGAGGAAAAGAGGTCTCTCTCTTTTACCCACCCCCTTGATCAAAAGCTGTAAAGAAGTAGTAATCCTGAGCTACCTAGGACCACCTTTGCTACATGTGGAAATTAAAATTGACACAACAGAGCCAAGAGATGGAGACAGACAGTGGGATACTGCCGTGACTGAAGCCCAGACTATTCCCTTAGAGATCTTAGCAATAGAAGCTAACAAAGTCCTTTGTGGCTAAGCAAGTCTAAGCTATATTTAATGCATACCACCAAAGGAGTCCTGAGTGATGGCAGCCTCATTTTGCCATTTTCATGGTGGACCTTAATTTCAACACTACAGTCCGAGAGACAACCATACTTCTTTCCACTCTGCCTGTGTCATCAACTACTGAGTTTAAACAAGTCTAAGAAAACATGTGCAAAAGTACATATCTATAGGGTTTGATTCCTTAATTGGATCTGCCTCATCACACAATGCCCATAGGATGTGGACTATAATGGGAAGCTATGTTCTCTGATATCCCAAAAGTATCTAGGGGCATTCTCCTGAAACTTAGCATGCACACTCTTAACAGTCTGGTGTCTCATGGGAATAGAGTACTTTCAACAAATTAGTGGGCAGAAAAGAGTTTTGGAGACATTTATGCACGCTCTGTAAAGTAAGTTTTCATAACATGGCTAGCAGTACATGTTACACAATATTGCAAGACAACTAATTTTACATCAAGAGATGATCACTTGACAAATATGAGAGTACTTAAATCTCTCAACAAATGTCATTGTAAATGAAAGTGGGATCTGTTTATTTATCAATATAAAGGCAAAAAACCTGCCCCTTCCATCCCAGCAGGGCTACTTAGGGCTCTTGGTATCTGGCTCAAGTTGTTTAATCTCTTTGAATCTCAGTTCTCTTCCTTGGAGGGTATGACTAATACTTCCCAGGTGACCTTTACAACATGCGAAAGTCAGACACATTGAAGTTCCTTTCAGGATATCCAACACAGAGTAGGGGTGTATAAATGTTACTTTCCAAGGATATGACATGAAATTGATACCAATAAAGTTTTAGAGGCATTATAAAAATATCTGCAGGAATCTGGGCTTTTTGAAACAGTTTTAAGAAATGCCACAAAAATTCTAGCATTGTGATGCACTGGGCTAATAATTACTATTAAAGCATGTATATTTTCTGATCAAAATATAACAGAAAAATTTCGTACCTAATTGAACTTTTAAGAAGGATTAAAGGGGAAATACCTAGAAGACAGAAAGGAAGGAGGAATGGAGAGCTAAATTGGCCATCTCTAGCAGACTATAGGAACCAGATGTAAACCCTTAGAATTAAAGGGGAGGCAGAGCATGCTGCCAAGGCCCATTAACATGGAGCCTTCTTGAAGCTTGGGTCTTAAAATGCCTGCCCTGCATACAAAAAGAACAGAATAAAACTCCAGCTTATAGAAGTGCAAAAACAGCTTACTGTCAATTAGAGGATCTCAGTGGTAACAAAATGTCTTCCTTGAAAAATACAAACACTGTATCTTTGCCACATACATACGTGGGGCTTGGACTTTGTGGAGTACATTTTACATTAAACTAAAATCCCTAAAGCCCCTGAGAAGAATAAAACAAAACCCAGGATGCACAGGACTCCAAAGAAATGATGAAATTTTGCAAATAAAAGGAAATTAATCACCATGAAAGACAATCAGCTGATGGCAACCAAGGAGAATTAGCACACAATGAGTGAAAATAATCTATGAAAGTCTATAATGAAATAAAGAGAAAACTAGAAATTAATAATAGCAAAACAGATTTAAAAAATTGAAAAGTGAGGATCAAGACCAAAAAATTATTTTTAAAAATGCAGTAAATAGAATTGAAATTTATGAAGCAAAATAAAAGACACCAATAAGTCATATTGGGGATTGGAAAAAAAAGGAGATATAACATAGCTACGAGAGAATTTTTAAAATATAGGTAGATAATACATATATATATATAATTTGTATATATTAAATATAACTATTACAATATTAGAAAAATATTTGAAAACACTCAATATCAGGGGTGTTTCTATAAACTAGTAATGAACAATATGAAAAGGAAATCAAGAAAACAATTCCATTTGCAGTAGCAACTAAAAGAATCAAATATCTAGGAATAAATTTAACCAAGGATATAAAGGACTTGCATACAGAAAACTATAAAATATGGTGGAAAGAAATTAAGGAAGACCTAAATAAATGAAAGGTTTTTCCATGTACATTCTACCCTAAGCAATTTACAGGTTCAATGTCATCACAATCAAAATTTCAACAGTCCTCTTTTCTGAAGTGGAAAAGTCAATCATCAAATTCATATGGAGGGGCAAGTGGCCCTGAAATCTTGAAAAGGAAGAATGAAGTTGAAGGACTCTCACTTTCTGATTTTAAAACTTATTACAAAGCTATAATAATCCAAACAATGTGGTACTGGCACAAGGAGCTTTCTTCTATCTGCATGATTTTTCTGTAAACCTATAAGTACTCTAATAAAAATAGAAAATTCAGATAAATCTAGATACATAAAACAGATCAGTAGTTTTTTTTAAAAAATCTATTACAAAAGAAATTCTACCAGACTTTATTTGGTTGTAGAGCCAAGAGTGCCAGCCTATTACATAATAGATATCTATTACTTGGTAGATAACTTCAATATTGTATAACTGTTTTAGAGTACAGAGGGAGTGGATGTGGCTCAAGCGGTTGAGTGCCCGCCTCCCACATGGGAGGTCCCATATTAGGATCCCAGTGCCGCCTCTAAAAACAAAAACAAACAACAAGCAAGGCAAAGGAAAAAAACTCAGGGAAGCCCATGTGGCTCAGTGGTTGAATGCAGGTTTCCCACATACAAGGTCCCAGGCTCAATCCCTGGCCCCCAGTACCTTAAAAAAAAAAAAAAAAAAAAAAAAGAGTACAGAAAGGAGATTCTACAATAACCTTCATACCAAAAAACGTGAGGAATGGTAATACAGGAAAACTACATGCCAACCTTTCTTATATACATAGATGCACATACTCTAAATATTAAAAGATACCAAGGCCCCGCATGTGGGTATGCCCCCAGGCCCCACGAGCGGGTGAACCCCCAGGCCCCCACATGGGTGTGCTGTCAGGCCCCGCCGAGCCACACAGCAAGATGATGACGTAACAAGAAGGTGACACATAGGAGAGCCAAGACGAGATGCGCTGAAAAACCAGGAACTAAGGTGGTGCAGGTGGTAGGACGCCTCTCTCCCACATCGGAGCTTCCTAGATCAAATCCAGGTGAAGACAGGAGGAGAGGAGAGGGAAGGAAGCAGACACAGAGAATTGCCCAGGGAATGGACACAAAAACAGCAAAAACGGGGGCGGGGGGGGAGTAAAAATGGATAAAAGTAAATAAAAAAAAACAATAGGGTGGATTGGGGGAAAAATACTGCAAATGTAAGGTATGGACTATAGTTAGTACTGTAGTAATATTTTGAAGATATTCTTTCATAATTTCTAACAAATGTCTCGCAACAATGCAAGGTATTGGTGGTGGGGTGATGTATTGGAGCCCTGTATGATGTTCTGCATCTTCGTTTTGTAAGTTCACAACTTTTCACTATACACTTATTGCTAATGTATGTTCATGTATGAATGATATACTTCAATAAAATTTAAAAAAAAATAAAAAATAAAAAGATACCAAGTACAATGTTTATCCACAGATATCAGGACAGTTTACTCTTTAAAAAATCTATTAGTGAATCTTCCCCTTCCAAACAAAAACTAATCCTTAGGTGGACCAGCCCAAGGGGGGCCTCGGCGCTGGTGCTGGGTGGTGGTGGTGGAGGAGGAAGGCAAGGCCACCTAGGTCAGGCTGTCGTCTCTAGTGGGGTGCCCGGGGTGCCCACACAGGGAATAGCTTGGGGTAAGGAGAGCCCAACGGGGCCCCCAGGCAGGGGGGGCAGGCACAGAGCGGTGGAGCTGAGCAGGGTACCGAGGGCCACTCGTGGAAGGACAGTTTGCCATGAGATTCTGGAGCACATCCTGGGCGGTGGGGAGACCATGTGGCAGGGGCAGGTCGGCGCAGCATCAGAGTCTGGCCTGGGGAAGGAGGGATGGTTGAGTGTGGAGATTGAGGGCCGCCTTTAAAGAGATTAAAGGGAAAAAAAATAAGGAAGGAAGGAAACTGAGCTCGACTCTGCAGATGCAGAAAAGGCATTTGACAAAATGTATTACCTACAGCTGTTTAACACTCATCCCAAAGAGTAAGATTCCTATACCTGCAATTTAGGCTGTACTTAATGATGAGGCATCAGTAAAACTCTCTTTAAGTCATAAAAATTTACAAAGATGCTGGAGATTAACATTCTCTTCAACACTGTACTTTTCGACAGTACAATAGTACAAGAAAAATAAAAGGAGCAAAGATTGGGAAGAAATGCTATTACTTGCAGATGGCATAACTGTACCATGCCATCTGCTATTACACAGATTATAATCTGTATTATAACTGTTATCATTGCAGCTCAGAATTAGTAAAATAATTCAGCAAGGCTGCTGGATACAAGACCAACATACAAACAATAACATTCCCATACAGTAGAAACTGCCGATTAGAAAATGTACTTTTTAAAACAACTCTGTTCACAAAGCAACAAAAGCCATAAAGTATTTAGGAATCTTTCTAGCAAAACTGCCCAAGACCTTTACAGAGCAAATTATAAAACTTTGCAGAATATTAAAAAATCCTAAATGAGGAGACATACTATGTTTATGGATTGAAGACCTCAATATTTAAAGATGACAATTTATCTGAAATTCCTGTACAGTTCAGTGCAATTCTAAACCAAAATTCCATCAAGGATTGTTTGGAAACTTATTAAGTTGAAATTCATAGAGAAGAGTAAAGAGTCAAGGAGAAGTAATAATGACATGAGACTAAACTAATCAAAGAGTAAGATGTAATAGAAAAGCATCAATAAATAAGAGCTGATGATACTAGGACCGAGTTAGACAAATAGACCAAATGGAACAGAATTTAGGGGCCATAAAAGAGCTATGTATGTATTTACTAAAAGGTGACAGAAATTTGAAAGATAATAATAAGATCCTTCACTAAAATATTTAAATAGTCTGGATGGGTTAAAATAATGGCACAGAAAAACAAAGTATAACTAGACGTATTTAAGATATTAGATTAAGATTTTTAACCAAGACACCAAAATGATAAACTGTAATTTTAAAAACTGATAAATTCAACTATATTAAAATGCAAAACTTATATGACAATAGGCAACATAAAAGTTGAAAATTAAACAGTGGACTAAGTAATATTTTCTTTGCATATAATTCATAAAGGACTAGCATTCAACACAATAATAAAAAGAAAAAGAGCAAAGAATATGAATAAATCATTTGCAAGTGGGGCTATGTGAATAGCTAATAAGCATATGAAAATCAGGAAAATATATATTCAGAATTAAGAAGAGAGATTTTAAACCCATCAGCTAAGCAAACAAAATATCTTGTAATCACAAGTGTTGGTAAAGATGTAGAGAAATGGGAACTCTCCACCATCACTGGTGAGAGTGAAATTGAAAGAATATTGGAGAGCAAATTCTAATAAAGAAGTTGAGTATTTCTCTGTGATGCAAACAATTTCTATTTGTAAGTATTTTCCTGAGAAGAACTCTAAAACACAGGGCTATTATTCAGCCGGCACACACAGATATAGCTGAACTAATTGTCCATGGTTGGCACTGACACTTATACTGTACAGATTGCTAACTATTTTTACTTAGACCAGTAGCAATTATATAAATAAGTACAACAAAATTTGCTGCAGAATTATATTTCAAAAGAATAGAAATGTAGATGGTCATCAATAGGGAAAGGAGACACTGTAGTATAATTACAGAATAGATTATTATTTAAGGGTTAAGAATTACACCTATAGCTAACAATAATTTGATATTATTAAGCACATAATTCCAAATTTTTAAAAATCAAGTCGTAAAAACACAGCGTAGGGTGATAGTATTTAAGTAAAATGTTAAATCTGAAGAGCTAAAACTATGTATTGTTTATGGAAACAAGCATTAAATTGCAAAGGTATAGCACATGAGGAGAAAGCATACTTGCCAACATCAGAGCTGTGATTACCTTCCTGGCGAGGAGGAGGAGGAGGAGGAAATGGAATTGGATATATAGTCAACTATACATGGAATTAGTGTTAGCTGATTTCATTTTCAATTAACATTTATTAAGTCTGGTAGATAGGAACATGATGTTACATTTTCCTTGATATATTTTAGCATATTCGAAATATTCTATAATTTTAAAAATCAGGAGCAAGAAAATAAAATGAACCCAACCTAACAAATTTGCATTTTCCACCTTGTTTGAAAGAGAGTAAACCAGGTGAGGGCTCTACAACCCTACCTATGCTCCCCTCCTTAGCTCAGAGAACAGTTTTGGAGCTGAGTGCAAACATCCCAAAGAGTAAACAAGTAGGTTTTGAGGAATCGTATTTTTTTAAATATAGCATCATACGGATAATACATGGTAACCGAGGAAAATATATCACGAGTGAGACAGGGTCATGCTCAAAATGTCTTCAGTAAGAGTTTCATACAGGACAGTTACATCTAGCATTTCAACCATGTGCTCCTTCCAAAGTGAAGACAATCTTAAACATTCTCTAAAAATTACTATAGAATGTTTCAGCTACGAATAAGGGCAATAATTAGGGTCAAATGGAGCAAACGCTCTTTAAATAAATGTAGGAGAGAAGCCAAGGGATTTATTTTCTTGTTAGTTATCTATAGTACGTTTTATTGTTGTGTGAGTCACTGTGTCTGTATCTATTTGGGGGGGATGAGGGCTCATGCAGGGGACTGGAAGGGCAGTGCAGCCCAAACTCAAAGCCATGACCTTAGTTTTCAACGTACCCACTTAAAAGTCTATGGCTCCCACTAAGCAGTTACTCCCGTTTCCCAGTCCCCGGCAACCACCAACCTACTTTCTGTGTTGCCTTTCGAAGCTGGGTTGATGATGCTGTTTTCTCTAGTTTTGTATATGCTGGAGTTATCGTAGGAAACATGTTCAAAGCCACGCAGAGGAAGTCTCCCGTGGGGTCTTTGCTGTCGTGGTACCTGCCACACGTAACCACAAACTCCAACGTCAGGTGGCTTCACCAGTCTTGGGATAGAACAGCTGGTATAGCTGCAAGGTCAGAGGGAGGGCACCATCTTGGGAAGTCAGCAGGCTCTAGTTCCCTGCCAGGTGATACTTTCAGCATTGTCTGGAGGGTTTTTCTCCTAGTCTGGCAGGTGGATCACAAAATGGCTGCGTACCTCCCTCATCTGCTGGTCACAGTGCTCTCCCCCTCCACTGTACCCCAACTGCCCTCCTCACAAGCACATCCCACTATTCCTCCAAGACTTTCATCCTTGACTTCAAGGACAGGGGCCCTGTCAGAGTCTCCTGTGCCCAGAGCCAGCAAAGTTACTCAAGTTTTCCAATTTTTTTTCCAGAAGCAGAAGCTGAGGCATCGGTGAAAGGGCCCCAGAGGTGCACATGTAAATACTCACCGAGCCCCCTTTACTGGGCCAGGAGCCTGGCCTTTCTCTGACCAGCATTCAAGGATGGGGGAGTGTTTCTGAGACTCAAGAAGCCCCCGCTCAGACTCGGCCAGCCTGGGCTTGGGCGCCATGGACTCATGGTGGGGTAAGTAGGGGGAAGCCTAAGGAGTCAAATTTGGAATTTCTTTTCCTTTCTTTTTTAAAAAACCAGTATGCAGACCTAAATAACCACTCCATATATTTTTATCTCAAACCCTACCCGTCAGCTGTGTAATATATTCCCTCAGGAGGAATATGTCTCTTGGTTAAAAATGGAATTTATTTCTTACTTTGCAAGCGAATAGTATAAGATCTTCACATCAGAGGGTCACTCTCCTTTCTCTGTCAACCCCCTCTCCCTTGCAAGACTTATTTAGGATAAAAGTTTTGTCTGTCCCGTTAGGGTCATTTTTCATGCTGCATCATGTCTCCTTCTTTCCCTCTTGGCTGCTCTCCTTTTCCCCAACAATAAACGACTTTCCTGTTACAGGTCCATGCTGTTGACCCTTCTGGAAGCTTTAGTTGGTATGAGTCTTTAATACAAAAATGTTAATTAAAAAATGTTTTAATACAAACAAAAATGAGGGAGGGGGACAAAATAACAGGTGTTGGTTTTGAGACACAAGCTGCAGCACAACAGAAAGAGCAGATTGCTAAAGGCTTATCTTCCTTAATGAATGAGTTCTTCCCAACTTTGTGCTGGGAATATATACTTCACTCCCTGCCCAGGGATTCGGACAAGTAACACCTTGAGAGTTAATAAGAGTTACAGCACTGAAAAAAGTTTGGTTGCTAAATTAGAGCTTTTGAAAGAGACGGTGTGTTTTCAAAACCGCCTTTTGCTGAACGAATTTCAGATTTCTGAAAATGGAAAGATGACCCCGGTTGAATTCTGAATGATCTTAGGTTGAAGTTTTGGTAAGGGACTCTTGATTTCGACAGCTGAGCTGAAGGATCGAGCCCCATGGCGAGGGAGAACGGTTGAGATTTGCTTTTCCTGTGTTCTGGCCAAGGAGCAGGAGTTGATGACGAAGCAACGCAGAGATGGGGGCAGGGGGAAGGCTGCAACGTGAATCACCATGCTAATTTCCAGTGAAATTACAGCACTGCTTAGCTTTTCCGAAATAACATCTGTTATTTGAACCATAAAACACACACTGCAATCTCCAGAAATTAACTACAAATTGTTTTTATTCTCTTGTTTAATGATCTTTATGAATCAATTAGAACAAAAAATAGCATCATGCAAGCAGAATCCAGAGAAGACAAATTAAATTTCAGCAACACAACATTAACTACTATTAATATTTCTTTAACTAAACCCACAAAATCCATTTGGACATTAATCCCAAAGTAATCAACAAACAGCCAAGACTAATTTTGGTAAAAAAAAAAAGAAAACTCTGGCAAGAATTTACTGCAGAGCTGAGACTTTTATATGTTCCTAAAATAATTTTCATAGTCTTGATCACTGACACATATCTGCATTATGCAGATTTTCTCTTGAAGTGGGTAGAAGAGATCGAAGTTGGGAAATTGGTTAGTAATATTGAATAGTTATACGTGCACACATATTTTGCATTTTTATTACAATGGAGCTATTTATTGGAATTGAACAGGTTCTGTATAATTTTAATTCCAGCCCCTAATGCAGGGCAGGAACATACAGACATTCAATAAATATTTCCTGAGTCAATGAACTGTAGTACCTCGTGTTCAGAATCCGACAATTTATAGTCTAGCACTTAAAAACAGCTTGTCTCCACTCTAGGTGATCTTACCCATGGTTCTTAGAATTATATTCAAATATTCCAGGACCACGGAGAAAACTGTGTTCATATTTAATCCCATAAATATTTTATGGTATTTTTAATATGGACACAAACACAGAAGAGCGCTAAGTCTCTGCTCTCGGCATATTATTTCTCTCTCTGCAGTTTTGCCCCATGCTTTCTGTCAGTCTGTGGCGATGACTGCGGCAGGATGCTGCCACCCTGCAGCAGGCGCTGGCCTCAGCGCTGTGACGTATCTGTTTCATTAACAAAACTGTTGTAGCTGCTGTGTGAAGTACAAAAGAGTAGAACTGTCCGGAAAAGGCAGGGCTCATAAAATGGGAAAAATTTAATTTCTGGAAACAGAAGGTTCACATTTCCCCTTGTCAAATAGGCAAACATCTATTTCTTTCTATTTTGCCAATCTAGAGGCTCATGGCAAAGGGCTCTTGGCATGTACCTGGGATTTTTTGAATAAATAATGTTCCTTGTTTTTTTCCTAAAAAAAAAAAAAAAAAAGGAAAACTTACAAGGTAAAATTGCTTTTTGTAAAATGATCCATCCAGTAACCTATTATACCAAAGATATGCGTGTGTGTATGTGTGTGTGTAGTGTTTGTTTTTTTTCCTTTCAGGTTTAACAGAAAAGCCACATAAATTGTCTCCTTAGCTAAACCAAATATATCATTGTTCAGTTGGAAAATATGCTTGTCAAAAATAACCACAAGGAAAATATCAGAGCAGCGATGGAAACACAGACCGAGCCCAGTTGTTAGGCTTAAAGTTTCAAGATGCTCCTTGGCAATCTGTATCCCCAGTTTACAGCTCATGGTGAGGAAGGGGAACTCTTCTGATCGATTACAGCATGCAATAGAAGGTAACTAGCAAATTAGAAAATGAACAAGCAAAAGGGCGTGAAGTGAAAGGCAAATGACCTGCCGGTATTTCACAAACAATCCCTCACTGTTTCCATGCTAGCAAAATTGGTGATTAATTGGCCATGACAGTTTAAGATAGGAAGAAGAAAGAATAATAAATAAATATATATATATGGCATTTGCAGAATCATTGAACAAGTGGATCTCTCTGAATTCTGAAAGCCAAACTCCCCACTTTACAGATAAGAAAACTAAGCCTCAGAAGAGAAGTGACTTGCCTAGCAACACTGAGGTTGTTGCAGAAGTGTTTGAGGTAGGCTGTGGTTTTTTGTATTTTTTTTTTAAAGAAGCTTTAGATTACATAAATGTTACGTCAGAAATATAGGGGATTCTCATATACCCCATCCCCTCCTCTCCCACACTTTCCCCCATTAACAGTGTCTTTCATTAGTGTGGTACATTTGTTACAATTGATGAACCCCTATTGAAGCATTGCTACTAACTATAGTTTACATTATGGTTTACACTTTGCACCTCAAATTTTATAGGTTTTAACAAAATGTATAATGGCCTGTAACTGTCATTGCAATGGCATGCAGGACAATTCTAACACCCCCCAAATGCCCCGTGTTCCACCTAGTCTTCCCTCCCGCTCCCCTCAGAACCTCTGGTGGCCTCTGCCTATGTGTCAATGCTACAAGTTCTTCCATTACTAGAATAATAAAAAGTCTAATTTTTGAATTTACATTTTCACTGATTCAAAAACGAATTTAGGAAACTCCACGCCCCCAAACATATTTTCCTTTTTCCTATCCAGTCCTTTTAATATCCCCAGTACCTAATACATTGTTTGTCACTAGTATGTGCTAAATATTAGTTGAATGAATAAATGAGTGGACAGTTACCTATTTTATAGTGTATGTATAATTTTTTTTGTGTTTGTTTCCACATTGAAATTGCTTTATATTTATTAACAATCCCATCTGTTCTTTGCCATTAAAGTTACTTTTTACATTGCAACGAACACTTTCATTTGTTTGGTTTATTTCTTCCCTTTTTGCTTGGCTTAGCTTAAATTTTCAGAAAAGAATTACCAGATCAATAGGAATGCACATTGTAATGACTCTGGGTCTTATAGCTAAATTGCTTTCCCAAATAATTTTTTTAATCTGTAATGTTACAAATGGGGTAGTGGAAGAACAGTCATCACCGCCTAAATTATAACTAGTGAGAACCATTAAAAAATGAAAAGTAAATCGGAATAATTCAGAAACTGCTTGCTCTTTTAAGAATTTGGCTTAATTTATTGCATTGTCTGTTTGCACATGTTTTTTGTAATTATATTTATCCTATTTGGAATTATCTACCATGTTCTTTAATATCTCATTTTAAGACTTAGGTAGTATTGGAATTGAGCTATTTTAACGTAGAGACTTCATGCCCTCCCTGTCCTTGATAACCTAATCACCTTCTATCACACATTATGGTTTAGCCACGGGGCTGAGGTCACGGAGGAGAAATAGGATAGACCACAGGTCTGCTTTTTCATATTTGTAAAATATCCTGAAATGAAATTCATGGAACATATAAGCATATTTTTTTTTACAAAATCAATAACAACAGTAGGGTAAAGGAGAAATAATAGGAAAGTAAATAACAAAGATGAATGTGTATTTCTGAAAGTGAGCATGCAGGTATAACTCCACTAGAACACATGAGGTTGGCAGAAGCTTATACCTATATGCAATATCATCCGGAATGTGATTCCTAAAAATGCTAGCTAGCGCACACGTCTTTTATTAGCAACTCAAATACCAGGAGTGGCATTGCTATCAGTGATGTGTATAAATTTACAAATAATACAAGATCCTTTCTCTTTGGATGTTACATTCTTAGAAAATTCAATATCTATTAAAACTACACAGAAATGCTGTGTTTATTATACAAAAAAGGAGTTACAATATAGGATAGGTTGATTTCAAACAGACTGCTTACCTGTGTCGACTTCTGAAAGGGCATTTGAAAGTCATTCAGATTCAGGATTATTTGTTGCTGGATGAAACTCCTTCATGCATTGTAGAATGTTCCGCATCCTGGACATGCAGTCCTGCTCAGTTTGCCAATCATTATGACTCTCTAAATACCCGAATACCCTAAAACGTTTCTAAAATCCCCTAGGGATGGTGTAATTATTAGCAAGAGTCACTAACAGAGGAGAAGTTAGGACTAGGCAGAAAAAGAGTTTTTTTAAAAAAAGATATTCCAAGGAATTAAGGGCAGAGGAGAAAAGGGAGGGGGTTCAGATATGTGTGTTCTGATCTTTTTTTTTTTTTTTTTCCCTGCCCAGAGGAGAAAGTGTTACCTAAGCATAAAGGAAAGCCAAGACTGGAGAAACCCAGTTTCCCATGGAGGACTCGGGAGGAAATGGCCTCCTAGGCCACCCCATCCCACCACCACCCCTTAGAGAATGACCACATCAATGTAAAAGGGGCAGCATAATGTGGTCAGGCATGGGGACAGCCCGAGGCTGAGTTTAGTTTTCCTAAAGCAGCCTTGGTTCCCCTGTGGTTTGGATGGGAGCCTAAAAGTCCCATAGACTCATAGAGGGGATACAGGATTTAACAGAGACTCTGGCTAAGGATTAGGCTGGAAGGAGTGACTCTGAGGAGGACAAAGTCTACCTATGGCAGGGAGGTGCAGGGGGGCCACCTGGGCCACAGTCACGGCTGGAACTCAAGAAGGTTGTGGAACCAGGGATAGCTGTGGTAGACTAGTTGACCAAAAGAGCGACTGGGTCCTAATTCAGCTGAGAGGACACCTGTGCCACAAGCTCTACCAGCTGCAGGTGTCATCTGACCACACATGCCAGGAGGGCACGCAGTGACCAGGCAACTGCAGAATCAGCTGGCCAGGACCCAGGGAACAGCACCGGAATGCTGAAGGCAGAGTCAAGATTCCCTACCTCCCCCTGCTGTCTCAAGGCCACATTAGCCACAATTGTTCTCCAGATCCCCAACGCCATCCAAGAAAAGTTTGTAGCAAGAAGGCAAAAATATACAAGAGACTCAGCATTTTTACCTAAAGAATTTGAGGTTAAGTTAATCCCCCCTGCTCCCCTCCCAAAAAAGTCTGTTTAAATTATTGCATTAGATTTGGACAAAATTATTGGATTTACCAAATTAGGTGGGTGGGTTTGTTTTATTTTTATTTTTTACAAATCAATTTTATTGATACATATTAATAAAAGATAAATCCATCCAAAGTATACAATCGATGGTTTTTGGTATAATCACAAACTTGTGTATTCATCACTTTAATCATTTTTAGAGCATTTTCATTATTCCAGTAATAATAATAAACAAAAAAGAATCAAACAAAACCCATCACCACTCAATCTCTCTATGTTTCCCCTGCCATACATAGCTGCTATTCCATTTCTCTCTAATTTATTTGTATTTGTATTTTGTAAAAACAGTCATAGATGCAGTATCACCCATATTTGTATGAGGTTTCACTATGTTATACAGTCCCATGTTACACTTTTTGGCTTTCCTTCTAGTAATATATATGTCATTAGAATTTTCCTTTCAACCACTGTCATACCCATATAATAGCTCTGCTAGTCACAAACACCATGATGTGCTCTCACCATTTCCATTAATTTCCAAAGATCTGCAAACAACTTTTTAACCAACTATGCACAGATTAACCATCAGTTTTCCATTCTCTGTCCTCATTCTATTTTCTGGTGACCTATATTCTAAATGTGAGTCCCTTGAGTTTACATGACATATTTAGTTCAAAACAGCACAATCCTACAGAATTTGTCCTTTTGTGACTGGCTTGTTTCACCCAACATAATATCCTCCAAGTTCATCCATGTTGTCATATGATTCATAACTTTATTTCTTCTTATCACTGCATAATATTCCATTGTGTGTATATACCACAATTTGTTTATTCATTCATCAATTGATGGACACCTGGGTTGTTTCCAACTTTTGGCAATCATGAATAATGCTGTTATGAACATCACTGTGTAGGTGTCTATTCGTGTCACTGCTCTCAGTTCTTTTTGGTATATACCTAGTAATGGTATTGCTGGATCACATGACAAGTTCAAATTTAACTTCCTCAGGAACTGCCAAACAGTCCTTCACAGTGGCTCTACTATTCTACATTCCCACAAACAGTGAATAAGCATTCCTTTCTCACCACATCCTCTCCAACATTTACAGTTTTCCAACTTTTTAATAGTGGCCGGTCTAATGGGTGTGAAATGATATCTCACTGTAGTTTTGATTTGCATTTCCCTAATCACTGGTGATGATGAACATTTTTTCATGTGTTTCGTCACCGTTTGTATTTCTTCTTTGGACAAATGTCTTTCCAAGTCTTTTGCCCATTTTTTAATCAGCTAGTTTGTCTTTTATTGTTGAGTTGTATGATCTCTTTATATATCATGGATATTAAACCCATTGTGGATGTGTGATTACCAAATATTTTCTCCCATTGAGTTGGCTGCCTTTTCACCCTTTTGGCAAAGTCCTTTGAGGTTAAAAAGTGTTGAATTTTGAGGAGGTTCCATTTATCTATTTTTTCTTTTGCTGCTCGTGCTTTGGGTGTAAGGTATAAGAAACCACTGCCTACCACAAGATCTTGAAGATGTTTTCCTACATTTTTTTTCTAGGAGTTTTATGGTTGTCACTTTTATATTTAGGTTCTGGATCCATTTTGAGTTAATTTTGTATGAGATATGAGATAGCCATATCCAAAAGAAAGAAAGAGGACCCCTATCAGTTCTCCCAGCACCATTTGTTGAAAGACTGGTCTGGCCCACTTGGGTGGGTTTAACAGACTTGTCAAAAATCACTTGACTATAGAAATGAAGGTCTATTTCTGAGTTCTCAATTCGGTTCCATTAGTCAATCTGTCTTCATGCCAGTATCATGCTGTTTTTGCCACTGTAGCTAAATAATATGCTTTAAAGTCAGGAAGTGAGAGTCTTCCAATTTTGTTCAGTTTTAAGACATTCTTGGCTATTCAGGACCCATTACATTTCCAAATAAATTTGATTATTGGCTTTTCAATTTCTGCCAAAAAGGCTGTTGGGATTTTTATTGGGATTGCGTTGACTCTCTAAATCAGTTTGGATAGACTTGACCTCTTAATGATATTTAGTCTTCCAATCCATGAACATGGAATGTCCCTCCATTTATTTAAGTATTCTTCGGTTTCTTTCAGCAATGTTTTGTAGTTTTTTGAAAACCAAGGACATAAAGTACCTGTAAAATTTATTCCTAAATATTTGATTTTTTAGTCATTATTACAGATTTTTTTTCTGATTTCCTCCTGAGATTGCACATCAGTAGCGTATAAAAAATGCTGTTGATTTTTGCATATCTATCTTGTATCTCGCTACTTTGCTGAACTAGACTATTAGTTCTAGTAGCTTTGTTGTGGATTTTTTCAGGAGATTGTAGATATGGGATCACATCCTCCACAAATAGTGAAAGTTTTACATCTTCTTTTCCTGTTTAGATGCCTTTTATTTCTTTATCCACCCTAATTGCTTCAGCTAGAACTTCTAGCACAATATTGAATAACAATGATGACAGTGGGCAACCTTGCCTTGTTTCAGACGTCAGCGGGAAAGCTTTCAGTCTTTCACCATTGAGTACAATGCTAGTGGTAGGTTTTTCATATATGCACTTTATCATACTGAGAAAGCTTCCTTCTAGTTTTATCTTTTGGAGTGTTGTTATCAAGAAAGGGTGCTGTATTTTGTCAAATGCCTTTTCTGCATCAGTCGAGAGGATCATGTGATTTTTCTTCTTTATCAATGTGGTTTATTACATTAATTGACTTTCTTGTGTTGAACCACCTTTGCATAATTGGGATAAAACCCACTTGATCGTGGTGTACAATTCTCTTAATGTGTTTTTGGATTCAGTGTGCAAGTATTTTGTTGAGAATTTTTGCATCTATATTCATTAGAGATAGTGGTCTGTAGTATTTTTTTTTTGTAGTATCCTTATCTGGTTTTGGTATTAGGGTGATGTTGGCTTCATAGAATGAGTTTAAGTACCAGTCTTTCCTGTTCAATTTTTTGGAAGAGCTTAAGCATGATTGCTATTAGAGCATTTTTGAATTATTGGTAGAATTCACCTCGGAAGCCATCTGGTCCTAGGCTTTTCATCTTTGGGAGGTTTTTGATGAATGTTTCAATCTCTTCACTTGTGATTGGTTTGCTAAGGTCTTCTATTTCTTCTAGGGTTAGTGTAGGTTGTTCATGTGTATCTAGGACTTTGCCCATCTCGTCTCCATTGTCTTGTTTTTTGGCATACAGTTCTTCATAGTATCCTCTTATGTTCTCTCTTATTTCTGTGGGGTTAGTGGTAATGTTCCCCCCTCTCATTTCTGGTTTTAATTATTTTCATCTTCCCTCTTTTTTTGTCAGTCTAGCTAGGAGTTTGTCAATTTTGTTGATCTTCTCAAAGAATCAACTTATGGTTTTGTTGATTCTCTATTGTTTTTTTTTGTTCTCGATTTCAATTATTTCTACTCTGATCTTTACTATTTCTTCCCTTCAGCTTGTTTTGGGTTTCGTTTGCTGTTCTTTTTCTATTTCCTCCAGGTGTGCAGTTAGATCTTCATTTTAGCTCTTTATTCTTTTTTAATATAATCATTGTGGGCTATAAATTTTCCTCTCAGCACTGCCTTTGCAGTGACCCATAGGTTTTGATATAGTGTGTTCTCATTTTCATTTGTCAAGGAATTTGGTGAATTCTCTTGCAATTTCTTCTTTGACCCACTGATTAAGAGTGTGTTGTTTAATCTCTATGAATTTTCCCTTTTTTCCCGTGCATTGTTGATTTCCAGCTTTATTACATTATGATCAGAGAAAGTGTTTTGTATAATTTAAATCTTCGTAAATTTATTGAGACTTGTTTTGTCACCCAACCTATTGTCTATCTTGGAGAAGCATCCATGAACCATTGAAA
Organism: Tolypeutes matacus; assembly: GCA_026826555.1. NCBI lineage: Eukaryota > Metazoa > Chordata > Mammalia > Cingulata > Chlamyphoridae > Tolypeutes > Tolypeutes matacus. The sequence continues at coordinate 9,057,204 of JAKSZT010054202.1, read as the reverse complement.
AGGATGTATATCCTGCTGTTTTGGGGTGCAATGCTCTATAGATGTCTGTTAGATTTAGTTAATTTATTGTATTATTCAAGCTCTCTATTCTCTGTCCAGATGGTCTATCCAATACTGAGAGTGGTGTACTGAAGTCTCCAACTATTATTGTAGAGACATCTCTTTCTCCTTTCAGCTTTGCCTGTGTATGCCTCATGTATCTTGGGGCACTCAGGTTAGGTGCATAAATTTTAGTATGGTTATTTTTTCTTGGTGCATTGCCCCTTTTATTACTATATAATGACCTTCTTTATCCCTCATAACAGCTTTGCATTTAAAATCTATTTGTTCCAATATTAGTGTCACTACTCCAGCTCTTTTTTGGTTACTATGTACATGGAATATCTTATTCCAGCCTTTCCTTTTTAACCTGGTTGTGTCCTTACATCTGAGGTAAGTCTCTTGTAGACAACATATAGATTGCTTATATTTTTTATTCATTCTATCAGTCTATGTCTTTTGATTGGGAAATTCAAGTCATTAGCATTCAATGTTATTATTGTAAAGGTATTACTTACTTTGTCCATTTTGTATTTTGGCTTTCTGTTGTTATGTTGTACTATTGTCTTTTTACTCTTTAACTTACCCATCCTAATAATCTTCATTTCTACACTCTCCTCCATGTCTCTTGTCCTATTTTTTTCCTTTCAGAGTTCAGCACTCCCTTTAGTATCTCTTGAAAATTCTGGTCTCTTGGTAACATGTTCAATCAGATTTGTTTGTTTGTTTGTATGTGAAGACTTTGAACTCACCCTTATTTTGAAGGGCAATTTTGCTGGATACAGAATTTGTGGCTGGCAGTTTTTCTCTTTCAGTACCTTAAATACATCATACCACTTTCTTCTCTCCTCTATGGTTTCTGATGAGAGGACAACACTTAATCTTATCGAGGTTCCCTTGCATGTGATGCTTTTTTCTTTTCTTTTGCTGCTTTCAGAATCCTCTCTTTCTCTCTGATATTTGTCATACTGAATAGGTGTCTCAGCATAGGTCTATTTGGATTTATTCTGTTTGGGATATGCTGTCCTTCTTGGATAGTGATATTTATATCTTTTATAAGGGTTGGAAGTTTTCAGTCATTATTTCCTCAAATATTCTTTCTGCCTCTTTTCCATTCTTTTCTTCTTCTGGGACATCAATAATGTGTATGTTTGTGCATTTTATATTATCATTCAATTCCCTGAGACCCTGTTCCATTTTTTCCATTTTCTTCTTTCAGTTCTGTCTTTTTCAATTCAAATGTTCTGTCTTCAAAATAACTCATTCTGTCTTTGAGCAGTTTAAATCTGCTCATATGTACCTCCAATGCAGAGGTTCTTAATCAGGGGTCCACAAACCCCCAAGGGGTCCATGGAAAGATTTCAGTGGGTCCATGAGCTTGAATTGAAAAAAAATCAACTTGTCTTTATTTTCTTTGACCTCTAACTGAAATCTAGCATTTCCTTCACTTATGAATGCATGCAATAAATTACAGTAGTATTCATTTCACCTTACTGGCAAAGGGGTCCATGGAACAAAAAAGGTTAAGAATCCCTGCATCTAATGTTTTTTTTTTTTTGTTTTTTTTTTATCTTCTCCATCGTGTCTTTCATTCCCATAAGGTCGGCTACTTTTCTTTGCAGGCTTTCAAATTGTTCTTTATGTTCACCCAGTGTCTTCTAAATATCCTTTATCTTTTTAGTCATATTTTCTTTCAATTCTTTGAATTAAGAAAGTTGTATGATTATCATTGATTAATTGTCTTAAATCCTGTATCTCTTCAGGATATTTGGTTTGTTCCTTTGGCTGGGCTCTCTCTTCCTGTTTCCTAGCATGGCTTGTAATTTTTTGCTGATGTCTAGGCATCTGAATTTGTTAGTGAATTTACTCTGATGGCCAATTTCTCTCTCTTGCCTATTTTTTTTTTTCACAGTTCTTCTTTCATATTTGGTTCAACTTATTCTATGTCTTTAAAATTCCCCAGCTTAAGTTATCAAACTCAGGCCTGGAACTCACTAATGGAGCAACAGATTTTTCTCCCAGGGGTTAGGAAACCGAGAAGGAAAAGCAGTTTTTGTCCATGCAATTTCCAGACTGGCCAGCAGATGTGCTCATTGGCATACCTTTCCAGGGAGAGGAAATCTCCATTTATCTGTGTTTCCGTATGGCCAGAGCTGAGATTCAAAGCAGGCTCTGCTGGCCAAATTCACTGAAGAACCCTCCCTACCGACACCCCTTCCCTATTTCTTTGTAACAGCTGACAGGGAGGTAGATGCCTGTTCCCCTCTTAATCAGCTGCAGTGAGCCAGGGGTTTTACCTCAGCTTAATACCTTGGGGGTGGGGGAGGGGAGCCCTTCCCAGCCACTGCGGTGGTTTGGTAACTCATGTTTGTTGTTTCAGATTCTTCGTCTCTCTGTCCTTCACCCTCCTGGGAGTTTTGTAGCACTGTCCTCGTCTGCTGACCCTCAAAGCAGGTCCTTTAGAGAGCTTTCAGCTCTTTCTCCATTGTTTTTATGAGAGTTGAGCCCTGCCTGTCTAATCTGCTGCCACCTTACCACAATTGCCACCCAAATTAGGTTTTTAAGTCTTTCTTGTCCCCATCCTGTAAGAATTATAAAAAATTTAAACATAGACATTCTCTTTGCACATATCAGTGGAGCATGAGTAAATTTCCAACTCTGATAAATGATTTAATAAAAATGTAATCCTATAATAATTCACTAGAATGTAAGCTTCATAAAGATAGGAATTCTGTCAGATTTCTTCACTGTTGCGCACTCAACACCAAAAACAGTATATGTTTGTAGTAGGTGATTAAAGTTTTTTCTTGAACAAATAATATTCATTGCACTAATACTACTAATAATTATGAAAGCAGCAACTATCATTCATTGAGCAATTACGTGCATGGAATTGAAATGTCCGTCCACTTACCTCTTACAATGAGAGGTAGGTTGTAAGTCCAGTAGTTCAGCTGATAGTTATGATATGGATCCTAACTCAAAATCCCTACACTATTCATTATGAATGGGGCACGAGTGCATCCTTGATTCAGTTCATCTCAGGAATTCATTTCAATTCAACACATTAAAATTAAATAAAATTTAAATTCAGGTTTTCAGTCATACTAGCCATTATTCCAAGTAGCTATTCAAAGCCATATGTGGCTAATGGCTGCCATATTGGACAGTACAGCTCTAGATGCTGAACAAACATTATAGAACAATTTCATCATTGGAGAAATTCTATTGGGCAATGCTGATGAGAGGACAAAGAAAGCTTTAGCCACTTCTAAAGACTCCTCAAAGTTCTCTTCCTCTAAAACTTTTGATGTTGAGAAAGTGTTCCTTTTACCTCTTTCCGTGGCTGAGATAAGCTTCATTTTAAGTTTTATACTTGTAATTTCTTATATTTCATCCTTGATTATATCACATACTTATTTAATCATATGTTTATTAATTTGCCTAAAAGCTGAGCCTAATGACTCCATAGGCGACTTTACTGGGAAGCAACACTGTTATTTAACAGAAATGATGGGCGAATAATAAGGAGATTTTCTTCAGCCTTCCTTCAGAGGCCTATGTTGAATCAGGTCAATTCATTCCAAATATGTTGTGGCATTCCTAAGGCTGTGACCAAGAAGGTGATATGTTTAAAATATAAATGAATAGGATAGCTACTCTACAAAAAAATTACCTTCTAATGGGGCTTCTTTTCAAAAGCAGGATTGTGAAAATTAATATTTACTCATAATATTAAGAATACTTCTTTGCTTGACATGGAATCACCAAATTTCTTTTGATCCACTGAATATATAAAAAGTATAGGGTAAAGATATGTATTTCATACACCAAATAACCAGCCCTTCCCAACACAAATCATGCTGATTAAAAAATGATTAAAAATTACAAGATTGGTATTATTACTTTCATAGGAAGTTGAAGGCACTGCCTTAATTGGGTGGTCACTTCCTTCATAAGTATCTGCCTAGAAAGCCAACCTTCTAATGTGGCACTGAAAAAGAGTGTGGTTAAGTTTTAGCACTTAAAGAGTAAGCCTTGATTTTCTAGATATATCACTTGCAAGAAATATTCCACAATATCAGATGTATGAGGAATTACTGGAACTGGTATATTTCTACTTTATACCACTAATATTACCCAAAACCCACTGCTCGAGTTATATTGTGTTCAAGACTTCTAAGGCTGATTGCCACCGCAAATGTCAATTCTATGCAAGATTTAGCTTTTCTCTCATTGTTTTGCAAATAACTTCAGGCTAGAAGACAAACAATATGCCCAAGAAAGCAAGAAAATAGCTCAGAGTCCAATGAGAATAATAAGCATATCTACCTTTTAGACAGGTTGTGAAAAATAAATAACATAATGCCTGAAGATAAAGACAACTGACATGGTGCTAAGCCCTTGATAAAAGTCCATAGTGATATCGTTTTATATTATTTTATCAGTTAGGTTCTGCTTATTGTTGCTGTCTTTGAAATAGATATCCAGGTGTCCTGGATTGCCATGAGCAGATAACAGAGGACAAAAGAGTACTAGGACAATGACACCGAGTGCGCCAACAGTGTCAGCAGCAGAAAGCTTCTCTCTCTGAGCTGAGTCACATTGTTAAGAGTCATGTCGCAGCTGTGGGCTGCTGGGGAACAGGAACGATGGTAGCAAAAGGAGGACACATGGCATCAGAAGAGTAGGTTCAAACCCCACCTGGACTGTGATTAGTTACATGAAGTTAGGGCAACTTCTCAGATGCTCCCAGCCTCAACTTCCTCATATACCAATATAATTTATTAAATACATAGCTCATAGGATTTTTAATAAGATTCCATCATAATCCTTAAATAAACAGTTAGCAGTTGAGAAGAACAAATCTCACTCATGTGTGTAAGCAATGAGCTGACTTGTTAGAGAAAACAGTTTGGACATCCAGTAGAAAGTCCTTCAGTCGGCATTAAAGCCACAAAGCTCCCAAGAAGTCCTATTTTCAAGACTTGGACACAGGCTAAAACAGTAGTCTTTTATTTAGACAGTTCAGAAATACAAATGTATGAAGTTTAGAATGGATCCATGACAAAGGATTCATGAGCAATAAAGAAAATGCAGATAACATTTTATACAATGCTCTATGTATCCAAATCAACAGGCTATCCAAGTTTCCTCTACACTGTGTACTAAAATGAAATGGCTTTCATGTGCTAGAGTAGTGGTGGCAGGGAATGTGCATGTGTATGTGTTTAATGAGAATTTATTTTAAATGGAATTCCAGTGTTAGTCCAACCTTTCAAAAAAGTTTACCTGTATGTGAATTCAAAAGTCCAATTAAATACACCATTATCAATATCCATCTCTGAATGTAAAGTACATATAGAGACCACATCAAAAACGAAATCATTATAAAGAAAACAGAATCATTATCTTGTTTGGTTATCTTCGATGTATAGAGATAGCATCACACTACAGAAGGAAGTTGGAACATTGATGGTAGTTTTAATTCACACCTCCATAAAGAACTTTACTTACATCTGAAACTGTCTTAGAAAATAGATGCTCTTTCTCTCTGCTTATTGCTTTGAAGATTTAGAATTCCTTCTGGGTCGCAGGTAAGCCAAACTGTGACCCACAAGTCAAATCTGGCTCATGTTGTTTCGGTAAATAAAGTTTTATTGGAACACAGCTACACCCATTCGTTTATTTTTGTCTACGGCTGCTTTTGCTACAAAAGTAAAGTTGAGTAGCTACACAATAGAGATCTTATGGACAGCAAAGCCTAAAATATTTATCTGGTCCTTTACAGAAAAGGTTTTGCTGATTCCTGTTCTAGGTGATAGTTTTGTTTTGTTTTTTTTCCTTTCAAATTAGGTCATACTATACAATATATACTGACAGCTTTGAGCTCTGTGTGGTGGACAGAGAGCTTCAGCTACATACAGGGTTTGGCTGGAAAGAAAATCATAGCTAAAACTATAGTTAACAATAAAAACGTAGCGCTCTAAATGGACACACCACTCTCTGAGGAAACATCTTCTCCACATCTATTATCCAAAGCTCTGAAGCAGAACTTTGTGCCTCATCACAGTCATTGGGAATTATACAGAAGGCTCAGTGAGGAAACGGTAATTGAAATTCAACCTACTTTCACTCTCTCTCCTTCTTCTTAAGACAAAATTAGTCAGCAATTTGATGTATGAGACAGACATAATGAGTATCTAAGCTCTGGTATGGTGGAAAATTAAATGGCACGTAAATAAAAGAGAGTCATTTATTTATTTATGCAAAACTATGAAGAAATTGATTCTAACATCTGAAAAGTGGGCAAGTTACAGGAAAACAATGGCTAGCCAGATAGATGGATTGGTGGCCCTTATACAACCAAAATCTCACTTTGAGAAAAGATGCTGTTACTGACATTAATACTATTTAACAATAACAACTGCAGCTGCAGCCAGCATCCCCACTGTGCCATATTACCCGTCCTAAGTAATATTTAGAGAGAGCTTACTATGTGTTGGGCAAAGTCTTCATAACAGCTCTTAAGGGAAGATACTTCTATTGTATTGTCTCTACAGATGAGAAAACTGAGGGTGAGAGGAACATAATCATATATAGTGTGATAAACACAAATTCTTTGATGTTTGTGTCATATGTATAGACATAATTATACCACTTCAAACATTCACACATTATTTTACAAATTTGAAGAAATATTGTATCAGAACTGCAAATCACAATTTTCCCTCTCCATGCTTAAGCAAGTAATACATTGATTATAAGAAGTCTTAATTTTTTTAAAAGATGACCAAATATATACATTAAGTACTCAGAAAAGTACCTAGAACATAGGAAGTATTCAATAAATGTGATTATTAATAAATATGGTAGCTTATCAGAAAAATGGCCTCTCATGTGTTCACGGCTCCTTGTATCCAGGTCCTTGGGGAGTCCACTCCCATCCTGACTCTGGGCTTAGCCAGGTGACTTGCTTTGGCCAATGGTTTGATAGCAATTGTGAGGCAGAAACTTCAAATATGCTTGCATTTTGGGGCTTTCCCTCTCGCTGCTCTTAAAGCTACTTGGTCATCCTGTGAACAGGCTCAAGCTAGCCTGTTGGAGGATGAGATGACACATAGTCCATTTGTCCCTGCTGTCCAGGTAACAGCCAGCCAACCACCAGACTCATGAGTAATGTCATCAGGACCAGCCAGCCCCCAGCTGACTTGTCAATTATCCAGAGAAGCATGAAGGAGCCCAGGCAACATCATCCAAACTCAACCCAGTCCAGAAGAACTGTCAGGAAGAATTATGAGCTAAATAGGTGGTTGTTACTTTAAGCCACTAAGTTCTAAGATGGTTTATTATATGGCAAAATTAATGGACTCTCTCCCCACAGAAGAAAAGTGTGTTATTTTTCTCATGGGTAACATGAGACCTATAGTCTTAAAATGAGAAGAAGCTCTCTCACCCAGTCATTCCAGGGAACACTGATTCAAGGAACCCTTATAAACTGAATTATGTGGTAGGCAAATAAAGACACTAGTCAAATTGGGCAACGTGGTACGTGATATTGTATTTATGCATATTTATGTAGCACATATTTGTCTACTTTGCTGCCCATCTTTTGTCCCCTAAGTAGGTAGTTGTTTATAATAATTGTGTTGCTTTAACTGGCTGACACTCTACATACAACTTATTCCTTTGGATACACTAGCTAAAAAGCCAAGCCAAACGAAAAAAAGCCACCAAAGCTCCAAAGAGCTATTATAATTGTTTTACAGTTTCATTAGAAAACATCCTGCCTATTATACTTGCTTCCGGAAACTCTAATGATAATAGTGTTTGTTGCTACTGCTTAATCCCTCCTCAGGGTGTCTGCTTTTTACAGTTACGATTACAATTGGAAAGTCGTTCAACCACATGTTCACATCAATTTATCCATTAATTTATTTGACCCGTTAATCCATTACTTACTCACCCGGTAATCCATTAAACTGCTTAAAATAATATTTGCAGTCAGTAGTGTGGGATGATGCCTTTGGGTCAAAGATGATGAATCCAAATAATTAATGATGAAGCTATTTTATTCATTTCAGAATCTTTGATAGTGCTATAAAGCAAATTGTGAATACCTTCTTAATTACATGACTGCAGATGAGCCCATAAAGCCTGTGATAGGGTAGTAACTCATTCCTAGGCTCTTACTATCTCTCGGCAAGTGATTCGCTACCCAGGCAAAAATACTGAGACACACACATATATGTGGGAGAAACCCTACACTTGGTGTATCAGAGATGAAGTGGGAAGGGACAAGGATTCTGCCCCTAAAAGCTGACCACCTGAGTTGAGAAGGAAAATTTACAAAACAACTACTTTCAAATCACAGAAGAAAGAAATTGCTACCGTAACAACTTGCCAAGGGAAACAGAGAGGCTTGGACAAACCCAGGAAGCCTTGAGGGATGAGCAGTACCCTACTCCACGGTTGTAAATTCAAGTTTTACAGGAGAGAGACAGATACTTAAGGAAATAAACCTAACCAAGGGAAAGAAAAGCAAATGGGATTGTGGCAACTGTGACCAACTAGAGAGCTTATGTCCTGTCAGAGGAGGGAGCCGGCATACAGCTTTGGTCACTGCTATGGATAAACATGGGCCCAGAATTGCCAGGTTTAAGTTTAAGATAATCTAGAAATCCATAATTCTAAATGAAATCATTTACTTGTGAAGTATACACAACTAACTCAAATTAAAATAAAATTAAATTTAAAAAAAACTACAAAAGCAAATGAAACATCAACAGATTTAATTTTTTATATATGCACCTGGTTTGTCACATCCATGATAGAAAGCTTTCTAGAATGAGAAAAGTCTGGAATCTTAAAAGCGTACAATGTGGGGGTCAAGGTAATTGAGGATGCAGGGCGTATTCGTGTACATAAACCAACATCTGAGTTATATTAAATCATTAGGATTATCTCTAGAATCTTTTAAGAAGTTACACCCATAATCAAAGAGGTAAAAAAAATTTAAAAAGCCTGAATTTTGCTGTTATTCTATAAAGTATTAGGCCATTACTTTAGACTCTTCTGGTTCTGTCAAACATCTGCTCAATATCTTTACTGCTCTGCTTCTTGTTAGGGACTTCAGAGAAAGAGAGAGTGGAGTGTAACCAAGGTCAGACTCAGATGAGGGCAGGAGTGACCTTTGACAGTCCTATACTTAATCAGACCAAGGAGTACATTAAGAAAAACACACACGGAGGTGTGGAAACCATAAAATATCACCAGGGAAATAAGATAGAGGGGTTAGAAATGCAAGCCACCTGTTGGAATTGTGAGGTGGAAAGGGACAATATGAACAGAAGTCCCCAATCTTAGTCCAACACCCACCCCCTTCTTTCATTCTCCAAAACTGTCGCTCCCACGCACTTCAGTACTGCACTCCTCCAAATAGCCACCCCAGTCTTCAACCTTACTCCTGGCTGATCTACAACCACCTCTCTCTCCTTCTGACTCCCCTAAATTCGAATACTAGAACGTGTCCACTCTCCACTTTGGAATGCTTCTGCAATTAAGTATTAAAAAATGCTAAAGGTCAGTGCCAATAAATAAATAAATAAATAACATGAGTCTACAATAACAGAGAAAGTACTCAGAGATAGAGGTGTTCCATTGGCTGCGTGCGTTCTTTAACCTTTCTAAAATAAGTTTCCCAACTCGTATACTTTAATGAAGCTGAACCAAGCCAGAAATATTTTTTATTAATGTCATTTCGAAAAAAGAGTCTACTCCAGGATTTATGATTTCTATATATTTACATGCTCATGAATACTCAGAGAAAAAAAAAATACCTGACAAAAATGCATTTAATAAAAGGAAATAAGTATAAAAAACGAGAAGAGCAGGCAGGTTAATACCATGAGATCCTGTACGATTGTGGCGGTGAGCCCAGTAGAGGAGACTCTGGAATTTCTAACAACCAGCATAAGAAGGATGAGCCATCACCGGAGTCAGAGTTTCTGTAAAGCCAGAGTTCGGTACCAGTTCTGTCCCTAGACTCGAAGAAACTCACTTTCACATTATCTTTAGTTGTCAGTATTTCCAATAACTACAAACAGCTCATAGGGGAGACCAGTACAAATTAGCAGCCACCTACATGGCATAACCAAAGTCGCCTGCCCACAAATAGCTGCCCCCCAGGCTAAGGGCGTCCAAAGCACCTGCTGTTAGAGAACTCCCTGGTAGGAGACCATAAGGGGACAGCACTGTCTTTAAAGGACTTCAATGAAGGTAGACAGGTACGGCACAGAGGGGATTGCTAGAGTCTCCTCCAGCCATCTCCAACTTGTACATTTGCTTTGAGGAATTCAACAGCTTAACCAATGGTCACCTCCAGCTTCACCAGCATGGATGACTCTAAAGAAACAAAACACAGGGAAGAAAACTCGTGAGCAGGGCATGCCTGATCACCCACACACTGTCTCAACGTGCTCGCCACGTCAGAATGATTCACCATGTCAGAATGATCATGTGCGAGCTCTTACCAGTCTTGAGTGTGCTCACAGAATCTAAACTTTTCTGATATATTACTAAGGGCTGGAGAATAAAAGAAGGAGTATGGTGCTCTGATAAAAGAATTTCTCTTAGACTGTCAGGTACTGAACAGAAGATTCAAGAACAGTTGCTGTGAGCAAATACTAATAGCATTCTGAAGCTAATGCTTCATGACATTCATGTTTATACAGAAAAAGAAGATACTTATCTTTTAAAGGAGGTTAGTGAAGAACAAATTGCCTTGAATGTGATTTGTAAATTCCTATAGAAAATATCAATTGCCCTAAGCATAGCCTTTATCCAATCAAATAGACTGAAAACATCCCCACAACTCTAACCTCACTTTTTACAAACTAAAAAGAACTGATTATACCCTGTGGAGCATACGCAGAGGGAAGAAAATCAATATTTTGTCATTCAGTTAAAAACTCAACTTGAAAGACTTGGGTAATCAAAAATGGAGGAAAAGAAAAGCAATGGCAAAATATTGGGAAATTTCTCTGTCCCTTTTGTTCTGTTTGGGTATCATTTGTCAGGTATGGAAGCCCTCTGCTGGTCAAGATTTTATAGAAGGCAATCCACTAGAACTCCAGAAAATACTTTTTAAAAGGAAGGTTAAGAATTTTTTTTCAAAACTGCAGTTGAGCATACCCCTTAAGTCTCTTTTAAAGATTAATTAAATATTGATCGAGTTTAATTTGATTTTCAAAGAGAAGACAGTCGCTTATTCTACGTTCCTAATTTTGTTAAACATTTTCTCTGAGTTGCATTTATATGGCTCCTCCGAGGGAGATACTCTGCCCACACTTTCTAGTTCTTCTCCACCTAGTGTTTAGGAAATGTTCCTTATCCGTGTGACTGATGAGTGAGCTTTAGCCAGGTTTCTTGAATTCTCTGAGGTTGATACATTTTTCAAGAGTTGGAGGGTTTAGTCCTAAAAGGTATTCTGTTTCCTGAATTTGGTTCATTAGGCAAATAATAATCATAACGTAATGGAAAATAATTTCTTCCTCAAGGGAGGCTAAAGTAAGGCCAAAGCAAGCACAGGAAGGCAAACTAGATCAAGAAGCCATGAGCGTGACAACAAAGAGGGGAAGCCATTAGGCCCTAATGGTTTGGCTACAGCATCGCTGACCAAGGACGACAATAGATGGGTCCCCAGCCCTTGCCCCTGTGAAAGCCTCTTTAATTAGTTCTCTGGCATTTGTATTAAAGTCTCCCTTTGCTTGATCATGCAAAAGAACTTGACCAGACCTTATGTTTCAGACACCAAGAGGAGAGCAACCATTCCCTGAGGAATAAGACACAACTTCCCTTTATTTAAAAAAAAAAATACATATATATATATATATTTTTTAGAGTCTAGAAGAGAAGCTTGTAGTATATTAAAACACATAGTTCATCAGTAGGCACAAATCACTTGTGTAGAATAAAAAAGCATAAGCGGTAAATGATAAGGCTCTGTAGCCAGACTGAAAGGAATCAAATTATAGTTAGGTGGCCTTACTGAATTACTTAACCTCTCTGAATCAGGTTCCTCATCTATAAAATGAGAACAACAGAGTCCACCTTATAGGAGAGGATGAGGATTAAGTGAATTTCCACATATAAAGGATTTAGAAGAGTGCCTGACACGTGATAGCAATCTTTTACGTCGTTGAGCTCACTATCTAAGGCATTGGTCTCAACCAGGGGTATTTTTGCCCTCAGGAGACACCAAGCAATGTCTGGAGACCTTTGATTGCCATGACTAGGGGGTGCTAGTGGCAGCTAGTGGGTAGAGACCAGGAACGCTGCTAACCATCCCACAATCCACAGCACAGCCTCCCACGAAGAATTATTGGGCCCGAAATATCAAAAGTGCCGACACTGAGACATCCTGATTAAGGATATACTTTAAGACACTCCAAAGGGAACACAAACAAAGTCTGTTAACTACTTTTCACAAGTACACACACACACACAAATTCTCTTCTTAGTCGTACTCTTCACTAGTGTCCAAATGGCCTCTGGGGGCCCCAGGGTCTTGGCCTGCCCGGGAATCCTGTTTTGAGCTCGGCCTTCATTTCCACCTCTCCAGGACACCATGGTCAGCAGAACTCCACGTCAACCTTCTCCCACACACAGGGCAGAGAGGGTCACGGAATTCATCTCTCTGAATGGCCTCAAGAGTGTCACATGATTCATCCCACAGAAATCAAGAGTTATCACCATTACCAGTAGAGGATCACTTGATGTAAAAAATTAATTCTGCTTTTACAAATCCATTCAGACACTGAAAATGGCCAGTTGTAAAGTGATTTATTAATTTCATCATCAGTTAGAGCCCACAAAGCCAGTGATGAAGTCATTAATCTGTAAAGAAGTTCAGGGAGAATGTGAATGCCATTTCCAGTTATTTATTGCACAATATTTGCACATTTGTTGTTCTAGAAATGGAAAAATTAGAGTTATTGTATAACTGCCCTAGAGGGTGCCTGGCATAATAGATGTGCAATAAATATTTATGACTGAGTTGAAATGAACAGAAATTATTTGATGCCTCAAATGAAATTTGCAATTGAATTCTATTTTTAGAATAGAATTCTAGAATTCTAAAAATAGGTTCCTATTTATTAACAGTATAATAGTAAAGTAGCTTAGAGTGACAGAACAGTGCTTTACAGTTTTCAAAAAATGTTTTCTCAAGCCTTCTCCCATTTCACAGTTTTTACAAGACATTCGTTAACCAAATTTGACAAAGAAGGATGCTGAGACTTAAGAGAGGTCAAATCTACCCCCTGCCCACCCCACTCCTGGGCCCCACCACTGTTAGGATTTCAGCTAAGCTCCCTAATTCCATAACCAGCCCTTTATTCCTATTCTCTCCTAGTCATTTTCCCAAACCCAAATATTCTCCACATGTATGCCAATACTCTGCTAAAAATATTATATAATATTTTATTCCAAGTTTTATTAAAAAGGGGAATGTCGGGTGAAGCAGATGTGGCTCAGATGATTGGGCGCCCGTCTACACACGGAGGGTCCTGGGTTCGGTTCCCAGGGCCTCCTGGTGAAAGCGAGTCAGCCCGCGTGGAGAGCTGATGCGACAAGATGACATAACAAAAAAGAGACACAGAGGAGAGACAGTGAGAGACACAGCAAACCAGGGAGCCGAGGCGGTGCAAGCGATTGAGCGCCTCTCTCCCACATCGGAAGTTCCTGGGATTGGTCCCTGGTGCCTCCTAAAGAGAAGACAAGAAGACAAAACAAGCAGACACAGAAGAATGCACAATGAATGGACACAGAGAGCAGACAGCGAGTGGGGAGTGGGGGTGGGGGCAGGAGGATAAATAAAAATATTATGCTTTAAAAAAATCTACATTAAAAAAGGGGGGAGTATGGATTCTGACTGATACAAGTTTTACACTAATAACATAAAAATATGTAGAAATGAGGAGCACTAAGTGACACACCAAAGTCAAAAGAAAATTCAAAGGCTTAATTCTATTTTACACAATCCATAGTTGAAGCTAGATTGTCAGGCACTAAGTAATTTATTTTAGTTATTTTAGTTTTGTTTTAATCAGGAGCAATAGGCAGAAAGTTTTATTTTAGAAAATCCAGAAGGCTTCCCAAAATTTCCATTTCCCACAATGTCCCCTGCCAACACCCCCTCTGCCTTGCTCCACCCCTTCAATCCGAACTTGCTATAAAGTGGGAGGGCACCTAGTTAACTGATAGAGAATAGAGTCAATCATAGGGGAAAAAAAGCTTTCAGTGAGTTTTTTTTTCTGAAAATAAAAATATTTGTCCCAAGAATACATTGCAATATATATAAGTCATCAGGACCCATAGCTTACTTTAGCCTATTGTGCTATATAGATATATTCCTGGAATATGTCAAGTTCATTGGGTGTACCTAAATAACATTTGGAGAGCAATCTTCTGATATTCAAAGACACAAGCTCTAAAACCTCAAATTTAGGTAGTAAATGAATTTTTCCTCAAAATAGGAAAACGTAATCCTACTATAATTATGAGATTCAGGGGAAAGGAAAATAAGTCTGATAAATAAGCTGACAAGAAGTTCTCCACATGCTCAGTTCCATCCTTTCTCTTACTGTGATCTACTGATAGTTTGGTGTGGGTACCATTTATTTTGAAGATTAGCCATTGTCTTGGGGTCGGATAGACCTGAATCCAAATCCTAAATCCAATTACCGGTTTTGAGATCATGAATAAGTATCCTAACTTCTCTGAAACCCATATCCTCAACTGTAAAAAATAATGTTGATTTTATAGAGTTCTTGTGGGGATTAAATAAGATGAATATAAATAAAGAGCTTGGAACATAGTAGGTCCATTCCCCCCACCCCACGCACACCCCCAACTCATGCCCCCCGCCCCTGCTTTTTTTTCGGAGAGCATAAAGGAAATATCTGTCAATTATCCCCCATGTTGTTTGTTTGCTTTCATTCCAGCCACATGTTTGACTTAAACACTAAGGCCGGAAAACTCTCAAACAAAAATTCCAGTGCAAGTCCACAACCGAAGGGACCAAAGACCTCATCCCAGCAGGCACCAAGAAACATCTTATTAGCAAATCCCAAAATTTTATGAACTCCAGGACACTACAAGTTCTATTCAGTGAAACACATGGTCAGAGTTTCCAGAAAACTTCCAGAGTTTCCAGCAACCTTGAGGACGTTTACCCCTCATTGAGTAATGCGAACCAGCACTGTCTATGGTAAGTTTAGAAGAAACCACAGAAAAACTCCCAGACAATGGAAAAAGGGGGGGGGGGGACCCTAAAGATAGAAGCCTGTATTTCTAAAAACCAGGGTGTAAGAGAATTTTAATGACTGTGTTTTTTCTTTGATTAAATTGCCTTTATGGTTGCTCTGGCAGACGTCTGGAAACCAAATGACTAATTAAGAACAGAAAGAGCAGTTTTACGCTTGCCTTTATTAGAGGGCATATAAGGAGAATGAGTTCTGAGGAAACCATTAACTCTAAAGTTCAGTGAGTGCTCCACAATGGCTGACGAAACCTTCTGACTCGCTGTAGAAAGTGCAGGGACTCGAATTCTGTTGTGTTTTTAAATAAGTCCCACACTCGAAAGCTTACCTGAAACTCTACTGTGAGCACTAGAGTTCCAAAATCTGATTATTGAAAGCTGAGTTGGGGCTGGGGAGGCCTGTCAGTGGTATCTTAGAGTGGCTGGTCCAAGGCCCACAAGAGTGGGTTGTTAAATTTTCAGGAATGTTTGGTAGCCCAATTGTTAAAGACAGACTTTAATGAATATTACATAAATTTATAATCAACTTACCTTAAAAACAGAAACAAATACTCAAAACTCAGCACTTGCTAGTTATTTTATTACGTTTCATTATTATCTTGGGATAATTCGCATCTATTTTATCTGTGTAGTGTAAATATTATATAATGGGAATAAAGAGTACTGTGCTTATCCTGTAGAAGGGAATCATTTTTTAGACCTACCTACTGTTTCCTAAGAGGGTATTCTCTGTCCCATTCCAGCCACATTCTGTACTGGGACCGGACCTTCCCAGCACTAGCTGATTGGACTTTGGATGAGCACCTCACAAAGGGCAGCCAATCCATTGGCCGGCTGGCCACTGACTAGTGCCACGTTAATGGCACAGCTTGGAAGGTTCCCAGAGCTGCCTTGGGTCCAGACCATCCTCTGCTTCATACTTCCTGGGGGCTGCAATTCTCAGTGGCTCTTATTCTTGGTACCTTATGTCCCATATTTAGACCCCGTATGCACCCCTACAATAAACACTCCTTATCTGAGCTAACTTGACTGGCATTACCATACAACCAGATACAACCTGAAATAGCAACTCTAAAGGTTGGGGGTAAAATAGATCTAACCAAATCATCCAGAGATTCAATTAGTAAATTATATTAAATTCTAAAATCAACCAAATATGGAGTTCTTTTGATAGGTTATTCTTTCTACAGAGCATATAAGGGAAAAATGACTATTCCATAGCTATGAGAACTCCAAGCACTTACAATTAACCTGATCAGAAAATAATACTTTTCATCTCCTTTCATTTGACTTGGGAATTAATATTGTCAAACTGAAAAGTCAAATTTCCCTGTCTTAAAGGAGCTAAACCATTCTGAAAAAGCATTCTCTTCCACTCAAAAGCAAAACTGGTGATACGTTCTCAATATCTATTAAGTGCAAACCCTGTTCTAGGCATTGTGAACACAGAGAAAAGGAATTTCTGCCCTGTAGATTGTTCCCTTTCTACATGGGCATAAAGACGTGTGGTCTTATGTGTTTTGGTAAGAGACAACCGGGAACAAAGTAAGACAGTAGAAGCAGAAATTATGAGGAAGACACAGTTGCGATATTTCGAGGAGATATTTAGAAGCTAGAATGGTTGGTGACATTACACATACAAAGTCAGAGAGGGAAATAAATTAATGACAACTCTCAGACTTCTGTCTTTGGCAACTTCGTGAAAGTGGTGCTATTTTGTGAGAAAGGGAATTTACTATTGGCTTCAGCAAGTATTTTCTGCTAGGCAGAGTGAAGGAGCAGGTGAACAGATGGGGAGAAGCTGGAGGAGCTTAGCTCTGTTTCAGCCATTTTAGTATAGTTTTCTAAAAGAGTGGCTATTAAACAAAGCAATCACTCATGGAAAAATGATTATTATTTATGTATTATTTATACATTTATGGTTAAAAAAAAATAGGGGGGCACATGTGGCTCAGATGGTTGGGCGTCCGTCTCCCATATGGAGGGACCTGGGTTCGAACCCTGGGACCTCCCGGTTTAAAAAAAAAAAAAAAAAAAAAAAGTTGGTCTCAAGAGCAGGATTAAGGCTGAATTCTCCAAATTGGCTTTAGTGCTTGACATGTAAGTTTATACATACTTTAACTCATTCATACCAAAGCTTTACCTTAACTTCACTTTACTCACGCAATGGATGAATGAGTTGGGCTAAATCCATCAAATTGATGCAGAAACTGGGAACACACATCTATGGAAACTAGACTTGAACCGTTAAGAGAACATAATCTCTCAATGAATACGAGAAAACTATGGCTTGATATAGAGATGGTACACTACAGCAAATGGCCCTGAATCTAAGCACACAACATGAGGCCAGAAGTTAAGTACACTATGTAGGAAATTCTAACCATCAGTGAACAGCTTTACCTGAGACTGTAATTAAGAGATTAGTTTTAACGCTCGCATTATCTGGATAACAACCTTGTTTTCACACATTCCGTGAATAGACATAAGTTTTACTCACAACCAGTCTTATCTTCTTTACAATTCTAGTTGTGTATGTCACACCTTTCCTTGCCATTTGGTCACTCTGCCAATAGAAAGCTAGAGCAAATAGTGTTTGGCATCTTCTCTCCAGTTCCATAGACAGCTCTGTGGAGTCATTAGCTGGAAGTTCCAGTTAGTCCCCTGAGGGAGCTTTATGAAATGACAATTTTTTAAAACTTAAAGAAGAGGTCTGGTTTTAGGTTTCTCAGGAAATTGACAAATATTTTCCTTTGGCTTCTAGGGCCCTTAGGCCTCCTCCTAGGATTCCTGTTACCTTAGAATACCACACCAATATTCTCTAATCTGCTCTATTTCGAGGATAGCTTCAGCTTTTGCAGTAGATTCTCTAGTGGTCTGACTAGAGCCCTCTTCAGAAGTGAGGCACTCCTGCGGCCTGGCCCGCTTGCTGCTGCTGGCTCTTGTTGCAGACCCTCTCTGGCCACTGCCCTCCTGTAAAATTATGGGATTGAATTAGTGCTATGATTTTCTACAACTGCCCCCAGGAAGTAAATTCTGACTTCTGATTTCTTCATGATTTCCCCCGGCCTTTTTTTTTTTTTTTTTTTTTTTTATTAGAGAAGTTGTGGGTTCGTGCATAAAATAATAAACTACAGGATTCCCGTATACCACCCTATTAGTAACACCTTGCCTTGGTGTGGAACATTTGTTACAACTGATGAAAGCACAGTTTTCGAATTGTACTATTAATTATAGCCCATGGTTTAACTTAGGGTTCATTGTGTGGTGCAGTTTCATGGATTTTTTTATTCTTTATTTTTATTCTGCTACCATATATACAACCTAATATTTCCCTTTTTAACCACTTTCAGGTATATATTTCAGTCCTGTTAATTACATTCACAGTGTTATGCTACTATCACCACAACATTTCCATCATTCCAAATAGGAACCACGTACATTTTAAGCCTTGACTTCCCATTCCTCTAGCTTTTAATGCAAAGCAGGACTCCATTGTTCAATGGCACATAAAACGGGCATCTGATCTTTCAGGCTGTCAGGGGTATCCTGCAGAGAAAATAATAGGGCTGAGCCCTCATTCTTATACACTTAGTCTACAAAGTCCATTCTATGATCCAGGCCAGTGGGTACATGCCAAATTTTACAGTTGATTTTTCAAGGTCCTATCTTATTATTTTATGTGTATGCTGAAATTTGTAACTTTAAGAATTAAGTGTATTCTTAATTAGAATACATGAGTATTAGAATTTCCGGAAGTAGAAAAATTCACAGAAGTATCCATCAAAAGAGCAGGGACAGAAAACAGTGAGGCAAGAAAATCAGAGGGCAAAAGGATGGGGGTGGGTGGGTGGATAGAAAATAGAAGAAAGAAAGAGAAAGGGAGAAACATAAGTAAAATGAAAGGAAGAAGGAAGAAAAAAGCTGATCTCTGAGGTAAAAAAAAAAAAAAAAGAAAGAAAACATTAAACTTTTATTCATTATTATATAAAGGAACTTAATGGTCATCTGGTCTACCCTCTTCCCATACCCCCCAGCATTAGGAGTACATTCACCCCTTTAAAGAAAGTTAATCTTCTCGCCAAGGAGTCAAATAGCAATTGACTGGGCGTAACACATCATAACTGTGATAAGAAAAAAAGCTTTGGAAGAGTAGGGGAATGCATATAGAGTGGGTGTAAAGCAAAGAGAGTTCTATTTTTGATTTTGACAGAAGAATTGTTTTTGAAAAAAAAAAAAAATCTGTAATTTCCTAGGCACAAAGGCCTTTTCTGACAAATGAGATCATTTATCTACTATCTATTCAGCATCTATCTATCATCTAGCTATCTATCATCCAGTTATCTCTATGGCAACGATCACCAAGCACGTGGGTGTTTTGACACTCCAGAACCAAGCTTCGAGTTCATGGGATCTGCCGCCCAAGGTGAATACAATGCAAAGAAAGTGTTCTTGGGTCCCATCTTAAATGCACTGGTGCTTCAAAGGTAGTGTTTCCAAAAGGCTGCACTGCTTAGGGTGCAAAGCAAGGCCCTTGCCCTTTAAAGCAATTGTAGCCAAGATGTTTAAATTTATTTTAGAAAATAAATCAGGTATAGATTGCTTTTTCAGGTTTTTGCTTCCTAATTTTCTTTTTTTTTTTTTTCCTCATCTCCTTTTGAATATGCATTTCTTCCTCCCACCGTGCCTGCTGGCAAACTTCCAAGGATTTTTATCAAATGTTCTAGGGAATGAATTACTCATTTTAAGTTATTTAAATGAAAGAGATGCATAATACCACTTCACATTCAAATTTCATGAAATCCTGCCCATGAACCCTTTTATCTACATGCATCTAAATGCCCTCAAACCCCAGCTCCAGCTTTCTATTAGCTTCTCCCTGGAAGGTGTTACGGCTAAATGGAGTCCATTTGATACTACATACCAAAAAGATATTTTGCCACAATGAGTAATTTCAGTAGGATATACTCTATAACTCGTCTTTCATAATTAATCTGTATTGTGAGCTATGTCCCTAAATTATGCAGCTTCTAACGCAAAACAAAATTGGTTTTACTATGGGGCTTTGTTACCTTTTAACATAATTCAATGAGTTGCGGAGACAATTTAGAGATATTGAGGACAGGGTGTAATGTCTTTGTAATGAACTCATCTGGGAGAGGGGGAGGAAACAGGGAAAGTGGAGAAAATCAGAGAGAAAATCTTCCAAGTGCAGGTACACAGAGCTGTCTTCAGCAGCCATTAATTGGTTTTATGCATGTTTATTGAGCATCTTCTGTGCCAGGTACTGTGCTAGAGTCCAGGAGACTGAGGGTGAGTCAAGAGGATACAGTCCTGCCCTCAGGGAACTTCAGGAGAAGCCATTTGAACTCCACAAAGCACTAAGTGGTACTAGATGGTTAGGAGGGGGGAGGGGTGGTAAAGAAGATAATGTTTTAGGAAAGGAAAATCTAGGGAAGTCTAAAGAGGAACAAAGACAAGCTTAAAATCCCAGGGAATGTATATGCATTTAATTCTGTAAAGTTGGAGAATATCCATTCAATTAATAAAAACGGAAATATTTTTTAGGATACATCTGCCTAATCATTTGTTCACATTTAAACCACTGAGGGAAGCAAATGTTACCTTAAAAAAGTACTTTTTTGTGCCTGGCTGAACTGATAATAAAATATTCTGATAATCACCAAGTACTGGGTTATCTACAGTGCATTGCATACAGCAAGAGAAAATCACCTTGTTTTCTATCATCTAAACTTGCATAAACGATTCTCCACAAGAAAGCAAAGGTGAGGCAAACCCCTCTTTGCTTTACCTAGAAAGTTAGCTAATAAATTATCTTGAATATTTTCAAATGCTTATGAAAAGGGGAGTGAGCCACCTAAGGAATTCCATCTCTCCCTTTCCATCTTCTGATTCTTTGGGGGAGCAGGGGGAGGCAGTGAGCATCAGTTTCTTATTGAAGAGATGATTTTAATTCTTTCAAATATCTGTAGACAAGACCTTTTGTACCAGATCAAAGTTGGGTGTTCCAGAGTGAGTGTATCAGAGACCCACCCACAGCTCTACAAGAGTTACCTAATAGAGGACTGTAGGAAATTATTGATCCCATTTACCGAGTGTCTCAAACCTGGCCATTGAGAGTCCGCGATGCTAATCTCTCCACATTTCTTCTGCAAGCATTTTTATTTTGCTCATTTAATTCTCACAAGACCCCGGTCACATCACTCTCGGGATTGAAAAGCTCTCCCCTGTGTGGCCAGTGTTCTAGGATAGAGCCTGGCTCAGCACTGCACATGGAGCCTCAGCTCAGGCCATGGCTTCCTCACCATTCTGTGCTCTAGATGCACCAATTCACACCCAGTTTCCTAAAGCACCATTCTCTTCTCCCTCTGCACGGGGCTGTGTCTTCCGCCTGGAACCTCCTTTTGCACCTTAGAGGTGTAGCCAAATTCTAACACTGTGGACTTGAGCTTGAGCAACAGCTCCCCAGGCAGGGCTAAGGGCGTCCCATCACTGAGCAGTAGACCTGAGCCCCACTGCTGGGCACGCTTCTCCCCACACTCCTTTCACACAATTCCTCTAATGACTGTTTTAACTCAGTCATGTCAAATGTTACCTTAAAAAAAAAAAAATCACTGAAAAGGCATTGCTTTGCTATCAAAACATTTACTCCAAAGAGAACAGCCCTTCTCATCTTTCTCTCCTAGCTGCGTTTCATCTGCTTGTCCTTCAGGACTCATTCTCCCCAACCCCATAAGCAGGCTTGGTGTTCCTCCAGGGTAAACCCATGGCATCTTCGAAACACTCAATGCACTGTATTGAAAGTCACTCCTCCAGTAGATTTGTAGTTCTCAAACTTGAGCGTGCTTCAGAATCATCTGGAGTGTCGTTAAGACAGATTCCCCGGCCCCATGCCAGAGTTTCTAATTCAGTAGATCTGGGGCGGGGCCTGAGACCTTGCATTTCTAGCAAGTTCCCAAGCTGCTTTGACTCTGTTTGAGTGACTTTGAGAACCACTGTTCTACCCTATGCTTCCTTCTACTCATCGTCTATTGTGTGCTCAGGTGCTCATAAACATAATGACTTTGCAGTTCCCTTCCTCTTGCCTAATCACCTACATTCTTTTCCAATTTTTTATTTCTTTTCCTGCTTCCTCCTCTCCTGCCTGTGCCTTCGGTCTTCCAGTAACCCTGCTGGGCTTTGTTTAGCTCTGTTCCTAGCAAACAGGCTGACAATGGTTCCCGTCTCTGGCTCCATTACGCTCAACTCTATAACATCAGATGTAGCTACACATTCTGCCAGGCAAACTAATCTGCCATACTTCAAATGCATTTCATGGACGAGAATAAACTAGCGTATTTGAGCAAAGCTACGTTCTGGATATATTAAAGTGTAAAAACTGGCATGAAAATCAGGTCTCATGTAAACAGGAGATTATTATTACTTAGAATCCTATAATGTGCTCATCATATGGATCTCTAGGGCATGTGCAAACCCATTTTTACATAATTATGTGAAGAACATGTATTTTATATGAGATGGTGAAATTAAATACAAAATAGGGCATTTTGAAATGGCTGTAATGTCTTCAATGAAGAAATGAAACTGTTTCGAGACATATGTAGGAGAGAAAATTTATAGAGAGCAGTTTTTAAGAGGCTCTATTAATTCCAAAGAAAACACAAAATGAAAATGAAATATCTAAAGAATAAAATAAGAGGTCTCCCATAAAAATCAGTCTATGTGATTCAAGCGGTTAGGCTTGCCTTCTAACAATGTGCATTTTCCAGCGTGGTGCTCCCCCACATTAGCATTTCAATGGCACAATATTTTTTTTTACACACTGTTGCAACTGCTGCAATCTGCCCATTCACTCTTCCATCTGATTTTGGGTGCACTCCAAAGGTCTGAAAATATGGATGGCTGGCCAATCTTGTATCTGTTTCTTACACCTGGTGCCAACCTAGGCTAGCATTTCCTGCACAGTTGTGGGATATTAAAAGAAAAATTAAAGGAACAAATCAAATTCATCTTGTGTCCCTTCAGAAAGCATGCAATTTATAAACTAGCTTTGGAACTGAAGAGTTAGTTATGCCCTCTCAGACACTCCAGTGAAAAGTTCTGCAAAGGGAAATCCCAGGAATGCTTATAACCAAAGATTTAAATAAATTTTAAATTGAATCAAATAACTCAAGAAGTCTATATTATCACTTCACAATAGTTACATTTTGGCTTTAATTTTCTAATATCTCTTGTATCCTCATGGAGATCATAAAAATATAAACGTGAAGTTACTTTACAAACTTTGAATTGCCATGTTATTTTAACAATTTGCCTTTCATCCAGTTTGTTCCCGATTTCACTGTGTATAATCTTCCAAGTTGCTGAATCAGGGGTCCATCTTTTCATGCCATCTGCTCTGTGTGAGAAGGAAAGTCACAATTTTCCCCAAATCCCAGAGGAGGTTCTTGGAGTGACCATATCAGCTATGACCAGGAGAAGCGTATTTGTACGACTTTGCCCTTGGTGGCTCCAACTGCAACACAGCTGGGGAAGAATCATGGCTGTACCCTCTCAGCAAACCAGCCCTCCACTGTCTGAGGTCACTGGCAGGTAACAGCCTCGCTACCCTTCCACAGTGGGAATCAGAACTGTTGTTTTGATGTTGGAAAGCTATGGCGCTAAGACACAGGGAGGAAGTGAGGCGAGTTTTCCCAATGGGTAGATGACATGGGCTAAATGGCAACCTGGGCTCAGAAGGCCCCATCCTTCCTCCAGCATCAAGGCATATCCACTGACCTTGCCCTGCAAAAGAGGTGACAACTCAGGCAGAGATTTCCCACGGGGAATAGTAGGAGAGGCGATTACATCTTATACAGATAGGACAGTAAATAACATTGAATCACAGCATGAGAATCTTTTTTATTCTTAAATCGCTTTCTGTCTTAATAGAAAAGAAACCCCAGAAGGTTTTCTAGCCTAAGAGAAAGGGACCCAATGGAAAGGATGGGAATGAACAAACATCTTTTCAGCTTCTTTCATCCATACCCTGTGGTCTTACTTTCTATATTTTGCAGATGAAGAAACCAGTGTCACCCAGCTAGTAAAGGGAGGAGCCAAGATTTGAATGCAGAATGTTTGTCCTATCTGTGCCTCTTTCTTTCTGCCCCGCTTACTGCCTTCTGCAGGGACTTCTATCACCACAGGCAGAGGGATCTGCTTCCTACACCTGGGTCCTAGTGAGCACATCCAGATTTTAAGCCCTAGGAGTGCTGGTCTTTCCTACTTAGAGACCCTTTTGACTGCCTTCAGTAATCTGAGCATAACTTTGCACATGAGCTGGCCTGAGATACGAGCCTTGGGTGTTGATCAGGAGGAGGCTCGTGGATGTTCACGTTATGGCAAACACATCATCAAGTGGATACCTGCTGTTCTTTTGGAGCAAAGAGTAGCTTCAAGGGGCCTCACCTGCATGTTCTTTACATAGCCACGTTTTGAAAAGAAATAGGTAGTGCTTTGAGCACACCTTACCCCCTCGTCTCAAACCCAACCACCACCTTACTTAGGTATGCATGTTATAGACTTGAAAAGGAGGATAAGAGTTTACATAATTGAGCCAGAGTCACACAGAGCCACTAAATGATGGTGCTGGGACTTGATACCAGGTCTGACTTCAGTACCTGGTATCAAGATCAGCCTTAACCGATTTCCATCCTCTAGGGCTAAGTACATGCTTTATTTTAGTAATGAAACCAATTGTGCTACTCTAACCCTGATGGACTGGGTGGAGAAGCTTTGCCACAAACCAGCACCCCTGAAGGTCATCTGTGTATGCATGCTTTCCTTGTAGCCATAAAAATGTATTCTCTACTGCACTATAAATAAGAATGAATGTGTTTCCAGGG
This sequence comes from Tolypeutes matacus, assembly GCA_026826555.1. Lineage (NCBI taxonomy): Eukaryota > Metazoa > Chordata > Mammalia > Cingulata > Chlamyphoridae > Tolypeutes > Tolypeutes matacus. The sequence goes on along the minus strand of JAKSZT010054202.1, from coordinate 9,031,938 downwards.
AGGAGAGAAGCTGTTGGCTCATAGCCTGAGGCTCTTTTAGACTGACTCTATGATTTACACGTGTCCTATTTCTCAAAATGAAACAACACTCCTCTTCACACATAAAATGCCCAAGATTCAATCAGGTGAATTATCTTTCCAATAGCCTGAAAAATAGTCTGTTTTGCTACAAAATGTACATCTGTAACACAAATTAGCACTATGGGATTGGTAAATAGAGGCATGATGTCAGCTTAAGGAACAAGTTATGTAAGTTCAAGCATGGCTTCTCCCAGTATGTTAGTATTTCACAGTAAATAATGGCAGTTAAACACAAAATGCCCTCATACACAAAGCTGAGGAGGAATGTCGTACTTGACACGATTCATATACCTCCTGGCGCTCAGGTTGGTCACAGGCCTTGTCTTGGAAAGACTTACCATGAGGTTCTTCTCCCCATTTATTCTTATCTCCATAATTCAGCAGCCTCAACTCTGCCATCAAGATACTTTTACATTTTTTAAAATGGTGAAGTGCCATATATACATATAAAACACTTCTTTGAGGGACCGAGCATGTCTTTTTGATTCTCCTAGTTATTTCTAATTAGTCTTATTCATTCTGAGGTTACAAAGTTGCATATATTTTGAGTGGCCTATTTTTCCCAGGAGCTTTGTCATTATTAATGCATCATCTTTCACAACTCTTGGTTTTTTCCAAGAATGCATTAGAGTGGAAATGCGTGTTTTCTTTTTAGCAATAACAAAGTAAACATATTTGTGAAACACTCTGGAAAGAATAGCATTCTTCATTATGTGATGAATTTCTCCAACTCACTTCCCACCCCTCTTAGTTTCTAAAGACAATTGATTTGATTATGTAATTACCACTCCAAACTGGCTAAGTTTTAGTAAAACATTCAACTCTGGAGAATACATTCTACTGGGTGTCTACTGACTACACAACCACTTGAATTTCTTTCATTCCTGTTTATGGAGTACATTATGGGGTTCTCAGGATGCCTTGAGAGCTTTGGAATCTGTGAGTTCTAAAGAGAACAAGTGGGAGATAAAGCGTCCAAGGAAGAATTAGCATCCGATGAATATAGAACATTAACATGCACAAAATGGCCTTGTTGCTTGCCGTCCCCAAGCTCCATGGATGCCTCGCTGACTTCAAACAGCAGTAATGCCACAGGGAGCTGTAGAAGGCGTCAAGGAGAGCAAGAAATGCATCTACGTGCAGGTCTTCTGCCTGGTTAGCTGGGTGCCAGCGTGCTAAGATAGTGCAGTTACCAAGTATGCCAAGAGCACTCCCTTTCAATTCCTAGCAAGAGAGCATCACCAAGAGTGTACCTCGATACGACAGTAATTGGAAAGATAATACACTCAGAGAAAGGATCATATGGGAGAGGAAAACTGCATCACGAATTGTTACTGGAACCAAGATCAGAATACATGGTAGCAGCCATCCCAGCACCCTCCCACTGCCACCACTTGTGTTTCACCGACAGCAGGCATGCATGTGCTCATACAAATGCACACGCGCGCACACACACACACACACCCTGGTATCACCCCGATCTAGTTTCAGTTCAGTCTCTGGGGATCATACGATGGCTGAGACTTATATGAGTGGTCTCACTTCAAAGAGTGACCCTTTGAAGCAGGGGCAAAATTTTTTTTTAAAAAAACCAACAAACCTTATGACTCCGTCTCCAATCTTGACAGTTTATTATTATACAAATATGCACAAACTTGAAGCGTAAACTCCTTGTGTCTGAAGTGCTCTACAGCCCCAGTACCAAGTTTACAAAGAAAAGCAAACAAGCCCATATGGGTAGAAAACAAAATTAACCACAGATCTTTGAGATAGTGGATAATACTCGGTTATCAACACTCCGTCATTGTTCTCCACTTGAACACGGCCTGGCTGGGGTGGCAGTTTCTGTGGGGTTGTCACATAGCCAATGCTGTGTGCCCTACAGAAATGAGTTTTTCCACTCCAGGTCTCTAAGCCATTCCCAAACCCTTACTGGTACAGAATCTTCACTGGCACGAGCACATTATTACCTCTATTTTAGTCTGCTTCCATTTCTCCCTGAATAAAGTTCTACAATTAAAGTAACTGGCACTAGCAAGCACGAACGTGATAGGAAACATCACCACAATACGGTCATCCAGATATCCAGAGGACGCTCATACTCACTCTACTTAGATTACGAATGAAATTTTTAAAATGCAAATAACTCACCAGAGGAAACTCCTCAACCCTCAAGCACATATGCAACTTTGATGGCGACCATCGTAACATGGAAGTGTCAAAAGCCAATCCATAACTACGTGACTGAGTAAAGGGCACAGGCCAGGCAGGCCTACCTTCAAATCCCAGCTCTTTGGTTCATTTAGGCAAATTGCTTCATCTCCCTTACCCTTAGTTTCCCCATACGCACAAGAAGAGGTAAAGATTAACCGAGATACTGCTAGTCAAGGATTTAGTACACAGTAAGTCCTCAGTAAATGTGGGTTACTTCTATGATGTGAGCAAACATTTGTGTGCCAAGTGCTGGACTCTTTACTGTGTACCTGGAAATAAAAGGCAGAGTTTTTGTCCTTAAGAGAATCAAAGTCCATGAAGAACACAGAAGAAGACAGGACAGAAGGATTTTTAAGTGATGTGCTAAAGGAAACGCTCAAAATATGCATGCTAATTGGAGGTTGGTTGCCAATCAACTGACTTCTCGCCATTTTTTAACAACATGCCAATTCAAGTACAAGAGGTCTGTGAGTGAGAGAAACCAGGATGGAAGTTTGGTCTGCCATAGGCTCTGAAATATACAATCCTTGACAGGTCAAGGATTCATAATATCCAGGAAAAGGGGGTGAGGTAGAATTCCATCTTGACACAATTTAAGGTCCCGAATTCCCTTGGTCACTTCAATCAATATATATCTAGGTGATATTTTCTTTAATTATCATGCACATAAAGAAAACATCAGATATTCACAATATTGCTAATTCACTTTTGCTTTGAATGGGAACTGTCCCCTTCACCTCTCACTTTCATTTTGAAAATTAAAATGTAGGGATGTTTGATACTGAAATGAAATTTTCCCTCCAGGAGTCTCCAGCTTCCACGTCATAATGACCATGATAACTGACCCCACTAAATCCTGTGCTTCCAAAAGCACAGCAAGACTGCAGATTCTAACCTTGGATTTTCCATCATTCCTCTCTGCTTATTCAGAAAATGGATCCATCTGTAGGTGCAAAATGCAGTGTTCAGGAAAATAGCACCTTAAAATATCCTGACACAATGTTCCATCAGCAGTCCTTATAGCTAGACAAATAAAGACAATGAAAAGCCATGCAGACCTGTTAACATCTGCTCAAAACCTGCACTTGCGTTTCGTTGCCTGTGCTAGCACTAACTCAAGCTAGAATTCATTTAGATAATTCCTTAAGCTCGGAATGCTTAGCATGTCACATTTCCACCAAGTCTCATTTATATAATTAGTGCTAACATATGGCCCACAATCAACATTGGAGATTTGGAATCATTTTTAGCATGCCGTTAGACCTAAAGGGGTATGGATTCAATATGGAGGGAAGAGAATTAGGCATGCAAATTCCATTTACGATAACAAGAGCAGAGCAATGGAAATTTACCCCCAAAAGGTTTGGCTGCTAATCACATAGCAAGCAGAAAGAATTACATTCTTAATAACCTTCACCAAGTGCAATAAAAGGAAATAGAAGTTTGTTTTATGTGATGCTTTTGGTTACTATTTCTCTCCCCCCAAACTCAGAAGTATATTACCAACTAGTGCTAACTGCTAAGATTACCCCAACAGATTTCTTCCTTGAGTGGTCCAAGTGAAGTACCTAAATTAAGAACACCCTCTGGCATGTCTCACTAAGAATTCACATTCTATACCATGGATTACACTAGATGGTCACCTCCCTTATCTTTCATTAAATTCTTGTTCCAGTTTTGGCCTTTCTAAAACTCTTAATAGCTCAAATCGAAAAACATTTTTTAATAATAATTAAAAGCTTCAAGATAGCCTAGGGATACCAGATGAAGAATGGTCTTGCAATGGATCCATATTCTAGAGACTTAACAGATCAAAACCTGAATCTGTAAGTTAATGGAGAAATAAACCAGTACACCTCATTTTTTCTCATTAAATCAATGTTGCTAACACGCTTAATAGTAACACCTATTGGGTGCTTCCTGTGTACCAGGTAATGTGCTACAAATTCAAATATATATCTTGATCCTTACAAAATTCCTAAAATTGTCATTTTGATTTCACAGAAGAGTATACTGAGGTCACACAATGTGACTAAGCTTAAGCAGGTAGCAATGGCAGAGCTAAGAGTAAACACCAAAGTCCAGGCTTTTAATCATAATTCTATTCTACTCCTCAATTTTCAATCCTCTGTAAGTCTTTGACTTCTATATTTTCAGCCATCATGCTTAGTTAGCCCTCGAGTTTTGTTGATTCTTGTTTGTCCATCCCAAGCCACCTCTTTAGATTAGGGCCTCATTATCTCAATTATGAATTACAAGTGAATAAGCTTCAAGGACCATTTTAAATTTAAGGTTTGATTGCTCTATAATACTTGCTTTCTGGATGGTATCTTTCCAGTCCCAACAATTATGAATACTGCTGCATAACTGTGTGGTTTATTATGTCTGCAGTGCCTAATATAACAACTAGCTCGGAGGTGTTCAAATATTGCTTGGCTGAATGTCTAGCTGAACAGGGAATCATGAAACCTGGGTTCAATCCAAGTTTTACCACGAAATATCTGTATGACTTTGAGCAAATCATTTAACTCTTTCGGTACAAAATGAAAACATCTAGAAAATGAGGAGATGGGATTAAACATTCTAAGAAAGCTTCTACATCACTATGGCTAAATCATTCCTGTGCTATGTAACCTAGTTCATCCCTTTAGGGAAAAAAAGAATATGAATTCTTCAGCCTGTGATCCTGATTAGCCGTATTTTGTTCAAGAAATGGTTTGGTAAGGCGGAAAGACCTAAATTCAAACCTTGGAACTTAACTCCAAGTTTTTGGTCTCCCAATCATGTAAATTGGGCAAGTTACATCATATAGATATGCATCTCCTTAGCTTTAAAAGAAGGAGTTGAAATCTGGATTCAGGATTCTCTAATGCTGGTCTGTGAATGAAGTACTCAAGGCAAGGATAAGGACAATATGATGAGTTTCTCATAAAGCCATATTTATTCTGTTTAAAAGACTGTGCTTTATGATTATTTCTTACTTTTTTGCATTAAAATGCCCTTTCTTTTAGAAAAGATTGGTGCTTTTAAAAAATATCCTTGATGTAATAAAAAGCTGGCAATCCAAAGTTAGTCCAGGATCTCCAAGAGGCTCCATTTCCCCTAACAACTGCTCATTTTAGTTTTCAGTTCTGCTGACTTTCCCTGTCTTTTGCTTATGGCTGTTTTTGTCTGTGTTTGCTATAGTTCAAAAGTGGAACCCATTTCTTGTAACCCATTCCCATTCCAATGTATCATTGATAAAACTATTTTCCAGACAAAGTTGGTAGTAATGGAAGGGCTAAAGGCTAGGCAATTTAAAATTTAAGTCAGCTGGCCTTGCTCCTAAAAGTCCCTTGGCCAAGTTCATCACTGATAATTCCTCACTGATCTTCTATGCGTCTGGGTCCCAGTGTCTCAAGTCCTCTATCCTTCCCCTCATATCTCCCCAAATTCCTGTATTTCTCAAAAAGAACATATCAGGTGAGGAAACTTGATGCTCCAAGAAGTTAACTGACTTGTCCAAGTTCACGCAGTCAGTAAGGATATGAATCAGACCCCAAACACAGAACTGTGTAACTCCAGGGCACTTGATTCACCAAATCCCACAGCTGTTGAGTAGCACAGTAAAATCCTACGACCCTTGCCTTACTCCTTTCACAAAGGTTAAATTGGCTGGATATTCTGAGAACATTCATAGATAGGAACTCAATTTGGTCTAACAAAAAGAAAGTATCTGTGGGTTACTGCCACTGAGGAGAGAGAGAAGGGGAAAACATAGAAGGGGAATCGAATGAAGAGGAAATCTCAGTTTTTTGCTTAGCCAGGCAGTTCACTTGAACGATTAATTTCAAAACTAAAATGGTCTGAAATCATTCCTATCCCCTTCTCCTATTATTATAAGCAAAAGGAGATGGGAGTAATTTAGATCTTTAAGCAAAACATACAGCTCCTCCTCCACATCAAATCTCTTCTCCACAATTATCAGCATCACAGACCTGAATCTCAGTCCTGAGACTTCTGAGCCAAGGAAGAAACGTCCACCCACTGAGCTGCTCCCATTATTTCCGTGGCTGAACAGAAGGAACTATTAGGTATGAAACTGTCAAATGAAACTCTCGTCGGTACTATGAAAAGATGACGTTTGTACCACCTTTGCTTGCAGACACCGACCACCAAAGCCATTTAAAGGAGATGCGTTCAGATTACTGCTAACAAGCTTTCTTTTCTACAGAAGTGAACGGTGAAGGGACTCAGAGCTCACTTTGAATTCTACATGCTCATCCCCAAAGCTCGAAAGGCATTTGCTTATGATGAAACAGAATAAAATGTCACGTCATTTGCGTGTTAAGACTATTGGGTAAGTCTTTCCTCTGTGTGTATTAGTATTCATAACCAAAACCCATGTGTTCAGGTATGACTGCCTAACGGTATTTGTCTGGTTTGTGTTAGACTACATGTTAAGTTAACGTACAGTATTAAAACAAGGGGAGCCCAGAGGAGTGTAGTTTGTTCACTTTGCTGAGAACAGGCTTATCAGCTGTGAATTTCCATAAAGGAATTAAAATACAAGTATCATGACCAGAACAGTTAAACTGAAACCCAAAATTCCCCACATGGGCTTGAAAAATACAAATAGCCATGATCAATGTTTGACCCCAAAGAAACTGTTTTTTATTAGAATATCTAGGAAGAGTTTGCCTTATCTCTGACACAATAAATGTTTCCATGGCAAAAGAAAAGAAGAGCTGGGTGTTTATCGTATTATAAAAGGGAATAAAGTCACTGAATTTAAAAGGACCATTTAATGAGCTTTGCCTTTGTCACCTCTATTAAATGTATATATTTATTTATATATTAGTCTTGCTGGGTTTGAGTTATTGAAGCTCAGCATCATAAGTCTGTCTGTAAATTATTCTTCTTCCTTTAAATTGAGGAGAAAGAGAATATCTCCTGGGCTGGAAATTGAAAATATATCTGAGGTAATGAAAGGGACAGCAGTCCCTGAAGGGGGACCATGCAGCACTGAAAGCCTAAAGGTCTACACATAAAAACGCAGTTCTCTAACAAACACCAAGAAGAAATGAAAACTCCATTGAGGTAGCGGAAATTTTTACAAGGGGGAGGGAAGACTGTAGAGGTAAAATTGCTATTTGACTGCTTTTGACCTAGAAAAACGTTGATTTCACATGCCTTGACTTATTTTCTGGAAGGCTGCCTTGCCACTCTCCGCACCCTCATTTTCTCTTGACCCACTCTACCTCTACGTGTCTTCCTCCAAACACTCACCAACACAAAAGCCATCAACTGTGCGTGTATATGGGTGTCTCGGGAAGTCACACTAATGACACAGGGACCAAACAGTAACGTAATACACCAAGTGGTTCATCTATAAACGTGGCTGCCCGTCTCATATCCAGTCTCCTCAGGACTACTTTGAAAAACATACACTCAGTGCTGCCAGTTTTCTGACTTTGCAAAACCAGCTAGGAATCCGGATTGGGGATGAAATCTCAATTTTAAAAATGCTGGTTCCTTTTTTAAAAAAACATTCTGCATGCCAAATTAAACATCTGTGTGCCCACCTCCCCCCACCCAGCTGCCAGCGTGCGTCCTCTGCTGTATGCCGATTGTTTTCGTTTCCTTGGCTGCTCAAGCAAATACCAGGCAGTGGGATGGCTGACACGATGGAATTTAATGGGTCGCAGTGGGGGGGGAAAGTCCAAATTAAGGCGTCAAGACAATGCTCTCTCCCTGAAGACTGTTGCCTTCTGGGACTGGCTGCCAGCCATCCTTAGCTTGTCTCATGGCAAGGCACATGGCGGCCTCTTCTGGCCTCTGCCTTCTTTTCCAGGTTCCCTTGATTTCAACTTCTGGCTGCTCTCTCTGGGGCTCGCTCACTCTCTCTCTCTCTCTCTGAATTTCATTCTGCTTATAAAGGACTTCAGTAATAAGATTGAGATCTATCCTGATCGAGTTGGGCCACACCTTAACTGATGAAACCTCATCAGAAGGTCCCTACTTACAGTGGGTTCTCACCTACGGGGATGGATTACGTTTAAGAACATGTTTTTCTGGGGTATGTGCAGATCTAAACCCCTACACCAATGAGCCAATTGCAATGAGCACTGGCCTGCATAAATGGTTTGATGCACCATCTAAACAGTTCTAGAGTTTCCTTTGCTAAGGCAAACTACAGAGAAACGAAGTCCACTCTACCGCTGCTTGCTTCCTTCCTCTTTAGTTTGTACTGGCCCTAGGATTTGCCTTAGGCTCTTGAAATGGAAAAATGCTCTGTGTCATCTAGCACATATATGTATTTGGGAGAAGTGGCATTGCTGGGAGACTGCAATAGCATGGAAAGTGGGATCAAGGAGGATACAGCCTCAACTTAGCCGTTAGTGAGGGCAGGTTCTGGCACCTAGCATGGGTCTTTGGTAAGAGTTGGTTGTGCGGAAGCTCCTTCAGCTTACTATACCACACACAGAAGTGTGTGAATTGAAGCAAATTGAGGGAACTGACTGTTTCTGGCCCAGAACGGAGATTTGTTATGAGGACAGATGAAAGGGCAAAAATAAAGAGGAAGGAACTTGGTTAAGAGTTTAATTTTTGTTTCCATATAATAATATACCTGTTTAAACAATTGTTAAAAACTGGGGCATGCATCAAATGAAACACTTTTTTGAAGTTTTATTCTTAAATGGTAGACAATGATCAACGAAGATTTATTTTTACTTCTCATGATGGGATTCCATAGTCCTATATGGCCAGCACTGAAGACTTATCCAGGCTCCTCATAGATATTTAACCCAGGAATGGCCTGTTCCTTTGGAATTTTGGCAAAGCACACCCTACACACGCCACAGCATTTAATTAACCAGAGACCGTTCTCAAGTACACTTAATTATAGGTCAGTTTCTGACTATATAAATCATGGGAAAGGAAAGGAAATGACACAAAAGCCCTAGACTAATATAATTTATAGCTATCTGAACTAACCCACAGAAAGAATGGTACTGTGCTATAATTAAAGATTAGGTTAGTGCCAAAAATAATAATTTTCTGCCTGGCTTTAAAAGCAAATATCATGTTAATGACAGTTAACTTTTGATTAATCGGGGATGATTATATATAGTTGTGGATTATCTATGCCCTCATTTTCTTTCCTTCTTCCTCATGGCATTTTATTGCTAATTAATTCCTCCATCAGAATTTTGATTAAGGAAAGGAAGAAAAGTAGAAAGTCAAATTAGTCATTTAGGCTGATTGTTAGCTGCCTCTTTTAAGACTCTTGGTAGAGCTAATGTGAGAAATTCTTTTCTGAATTTCAGTCCTCTATACTATTTTGTGACTTTTTGACTAAGATTATCTAAAGTTGGATATTCTGAGAAGGCATGACATTGCATTACAGACTATAGTAGTGGGGCATTTTCATTTTGTGACCTCAGGCCCCAAAACATAAAATTCAGAAACCCTCCTAACCCAACGTATTACTTTGTAAAAGAAAGAGAACCTCAGGAATAACTCAGTATCCCCATCATGCCTCTCAAAATTATGGTGCTACCTATGAAGCATTTGCACTCATGCCATACCCCATAAAAACACAGACAGGGTCATACACTTTACAATATGAAAACAAATTCAGAAGAGCTCTAGAATATAATTCTGAGAATTGAAGAGGCTTTTCTAAGAAGATGCATTTGGCTCTTCAACCACCGCACAGTCTCCCAAAATGCATAAGCCCCAGCATATATTCAGATCCCTCAAATTATTTTTTCAACTCATACATTCTCCTAACATATCATGAAACAAAATTTCCCTATTCTCTGCCAATTCTTCAGTAGTTAAGAAAAGATCAAAATTGACGGGAGAGGGAGCGGATGTGGCTCAAGCAGTTGGGCACCCGCCTCCCACATGGGAGGTCCCAGGTTCAGTTTCTGGTGCCTCCTAAAGAAGACGAGCAGACGCAATGAGCAGGGAGTGGATGTGGCTCAAGCGGTTGGGCACCCACCTCCCACATGGGAGGTCCCAGGTTCGGTTCCCCCTGCCTCCTAAAGACGACACGCAGACAATGAGCGGAAACAGCGGACAGAGACAGCGGGCGGACACAGTGGGTAGACAGACGAGGGAGCCATCTCAGGCGGGGAATAAATTGACTGCAAACAATGAACAATGGTACACAGTCCTCTGCCAAGAGGGCTGCAATAAAAATAAGCCAACAGACTGCCATGTTATTACAATTTGGATAGGATTATGCTGTATTAGAGTAATCAAGTAAGAAAGTGAAAACAAACAATGCAATTCTTGAATCTTAACAAGATTCCCTCATCCTGCCAGGCCTCCTTGAAAACACTCCAACAAATTCCCATCATAAGTCGTCTTGCTCTAACATATGGCAGCACATTCCCCATCCTAAGGACTGTGAAAAGTCAGCACAAACCTAGATTGCCAATATCTGCCTATAGCATTAAGAGTGTGAATGTTCCAGAACATTAACAGATTTTTAAAAGCAAACTCACTACTGCTATGAAACCATACAGACTACTGTATAAGTAAGGGTTGAAGTGATTCGAAAGAAAGTAGAGGGATGAAGTAACAGAGCTTAAATAGGAAAGGTTATCAGGCTTTCATATACCGCCATTAGTTTTGTTTGGTTTTGAGGCATGAACGTTTGTTTGTTTGCTTTGGAGGTCATATGCTTATGGCATATAGGAATTAAGTGCTTTTTTTTTTTTTTTTTAACTACTGGAGCTCAGTGTTATGTATACATATAGAATGACATAAGTAAGGTCTTTGTTCTTCACCTAAATTTAACAAAGCAATTCAATTTCTGTTTAAAACCTGCAACAGAGTATTAAAGTGCCTTATGGATTAAATTAGCCAGCTACAGCCCATTACCGAGCTTTATGAAGAAAATGACAAAACATTAATAAGCAGCTGCCTTTCAAAAATACCCACCTCTAAAAAGCATACGTTAATGCAATCATAGTCCAAAAGGAATGTAAACCAATATTATAATACCACATGATATGGTTCGTTAAACACTTCAAGTCTTTAGGGTGCTTTTTGGAATTGCAAAATATTTCTGTCATATCCCCATTGTAATTCAGTACTCCAAAATACCATTAACTTTTAAATGTACCAATTTGCTTTTTGCTGCTTGATAAATCTTATTCGTCATTCATAGGCTCTAAATTCTTTTTATGCTTTATGACAGCTCACTCAAACTTTTTTCAATGCAGCAAATTCCTCAATAAAAAACTTGGAAATGAATTGGCATTTGGTCATAACAATATAGGAAAACAACCAGACATTTTCTTCTTTTACATTAAAATTGCTATAACTATTTATGGCAGGAAAAATGTTCATATTTTGATTATGAAGGCAATGAAAACTCTATTTGAAACTAAATATAGCTGTAGCGTAAGTAGTGTGAAATTATTAGTTTCACGTGTAAGACAACGAAAGGACAGAAGTTTCTATCAACTAAGACTCAGGGCTTATTCAGTTACAATTTATAGATTAAGACCAAATCCAATTTAATAAAAGAAATTCATCGTGAATGGTATAAAGCCCTCAGCAGGTACGTAACTAAGAGAGATGAAAGCAATTTAAGTCTTCAAAGTCATACAAACAACACACAAAAAGAGCTATTCTTACCAGAAGGACCTGCAAAATTATCTCTGGGCTTTTTGGAGCTGGGCCGGTAACTTCTCCACCCCTCAGCTGAATGGTAGGCAAGAAGTTAGCAGAGTAAGAACTATTAAAGTTGCCATCTGAGTTTTCACCCTAGAAAGAGCTACAACAGAATGGCTTTGCCTCTTCCCTCTTTGGCTAGCCAGTCCCAAAGACACAGCTGAATTTCCCAAGTCACGATGAACACAAAAACTCAGACAATACCTTTTGGCAAAATAACAATTGAAAAAAGCTCCATTATTTATCATCATGCTCTTCAAAGGGAACTTCATGGGGAAGCTGTGGGAAGTCTGCTTAACAAAACAAAACGTTTTCTCAAGTTCCAAAGATGTTAAGAAAGTTTCTATTCTCTGATTAGTGAATACATGTAGTTTATTGCCTTATTGACAATTGCAAAGAAGTAGAAATGCATATATATTTTTACAAGTACTTGAGTTTATAACATCAATACGAAGTTTTTTTGTGTGTTTTTAATACATTGTCAAGGATGTCCTGTTTCTTACTCACTGCATTAGATATATCATACACGATAACACAAAGATAAAGGGATTGTGAGATAGGTGATCATGAAAAATACATTAATTGATTTTTTTTTGTTGTTTATTTCTTGAGTAAATTAGTTAAAAGTTGGTCGAGGGGCCATTTTATAAAGACTGAGGTTTCTGGATTTTTAGAGCATTTGTTTCTCTGAACTGCTCTTGAAGAGCTCAGCTGTCAAGTGTCCCGATTAGCTCTAACCATCAGTCTACTGGAAGAGGTCATGACTAGAAAAGGCAAACTCTGCTTTGACTAAACTAACAACTTCACTAGTCTGTAACCAGACTAGATTTTAAAAGACGTGCATCAAAAAACAGCAAGTTAAATTTTACTTGATTTTGTTTCTTGAAGAATTTCTCATCGGTGCTGAAAAAACATCATTCAGGAAAATAAATTAAATAGCTTAGACAAACAATGTAGAAGGTGTACAATATTTTCCCTAATAGTTTTGTTTCAAGCAACTTTTTTTTTTTTTTTCATGAAGATCTGTCAAGAAAATGTATTATGGAATATGATTTCCATTGATCTTTTTCCTCAAATCAAGTCTGAGCTTCTCATTAAAAAGCTGAAAAGATGCAGAGTTATTTGAAAGAACATTTTGCAGGATTTGCATGTTTTACATTTTCTTTTTATTTTAATAGATTCCTCTAGAGGAAAATAACCTCAAGTTGTTTCCCTATTTGGTTATGCTTCTTCCTGATTTTTTTTTTCCCCTTATTTATGACATTAGACTCACAAATCGAAGCATCACAAAATCTGAGTCACATTTTATTTAAATTTCCTGAAAGATCATAGGTTCCTTTGGCCAATCTAAATGAATCAGCTAGCTCTCATTTAAGGATATTCACTTACATTTTATTGGTAAATAAATTATATGGGCTTCCTTTCTTTCATAATTGTTAATTATTTTCTCTGTGCAGGGAGAAAATAAAAATGGAAGAAAGATTAGCAGCTCCATGAATTCTGACAGTGGTAGTTTTTTTTTTTTTAACCAAAGTAACAATTATGATTCACTCCCAATAGATATTTCTTGTTTAATTAATAGAATTTTCCTAGGCATTTATCAGAATCTCTCTCTACACAGCTCTTTCTGAATAACTTATTGACTACAATGCTATTTTGTTTCACTTTTAAAAAATTAATACCATCAAATTAGACAAATCTGAACGCTAACCTATGATAAACAGAAGATGTTGAGGTAACTGAAAAATTACAACAAAAGTATTCAATATGTAGATATGTAATATGCCTAGAAATACATACTTGTGTATGTACTGGGTGGGGGAGGGGAGGGAGACAGAGCGCACATGTCAGAAATATCCATTTAAGTCCCTGAGCTCTTTTGAGTTGCTAAGGAATCTGAATTTTATATCAACTAAAAGGATACAAGTAACGTATCTTTCCATGCCCCTGGTCCTGGGACTTTAAGATGAGAAAGAAACCAGTTTTACGGACTGTGCCTTCGAGTTGCTACTAAGAGTCCCTGCCTTCTTTCCCCCATTTTCTTCCCTCCACTTTCCATGCAGATCCAGGAAATGACCTGAGACCTTGTTAGACAAAGGGGCCAAACTCTGAGGTCCTTTACTTCTTTCTCATCAGAGAATATGGTGATTGGAATAGGTAAAAAGATCAAGAAAATATTCTTTCAAGCAGACTCCAAACGTTGGGAAGTTCTGTTTAACATGGAAATCAAAGGGATGGCTTGGCATTCCGTGGGAATTGTCTCAGGTTTTCTAGCAAATAATGTTTTCAGGAAGAAGATGTAAGTTCAGAAACTCAAGTTTGGAAGCTCTCTGGAAGTGCTAGGGAGCAGATCCTAGAGATGGGATCTAGCAATCTAGCTTGCTCAAAGGAGCCATAAATTACTGTGTGTGCATATGAGTTTAATCCAACATCTTCAGAATCTAGTATGATGCTTATAACTACATAAGGGACGCAATAAGTATTTATGGGACAAATGAATGATTCATGCTTTGTTGGGTTTTTTAAAATTTTTTGCTTAGAATCATTTTCAAGTAGAAGGATAAACCTACTCTTCTTTGTTCATTCGTAAACAATAGCTCCAAAACCACCTTATTATAAACAGCAGCTCAGGACAGTTTTCCCCCTAAAATGCAGTTTTATTGAAGATCATCAGTCACTTTTCTGCTTACTCTCAGAGCATGGTGAGATCTTCCTATAATTTATCTATAAGAATAACTAGTGTAATGTGCAAACGCAGAGATTTCACTTTGTACTCTAGCTTCCAAATCATTTGTTAAAATGTTAAGGAAGGAGTGGACTCAGGTTCATCTCCTAAGGGATCCCATTAGTAACCTGTTGTTCTTAACTGCTTTCTGCTGAAATATTTGAATTTACTTTCTATAAATTTGTTAATTAAATTAAATATCTTATTTTCAAAGTACATTGTACATTTGGGGGATAAATAATAGGGGAAATTACATCACATCTTTTCTAAAGCACCTTTTCAAAACAAAAAAAAATGGGGGTATTTGGAAACAATGTAGATTAGGAGAAAACACCATCAAAATATGAAAAGTAAAAAAAAAAAATTAACAGTAATTGTTTCTGGGTGGTAAGATTCCAATTCCACTAAATTTGTTGTCATGACTTTATTGTATAAATTTTGGAAAACACAGAAATATTTTAAATTTTTAAAAAATACATGAAAAAGCTAAGCTTTTAAAATACATATTTCATCATTTGCAACAAATAAAGAATAGCTTTCAGAAGTGTCCACATCTTTTGCAATGTTTTAGAGTAAAGCTATTATGAAAGTGAAACTAGAGGTAACTCAGAAAAATTCCTATAATGTATCACATAAATCAATTTGTTTCACTTTTACTCTCCTTTTGGTTTTAAGGTTTGCCGTATCAGAATACCTAGCTTGTTTCTTTAAGCCAACCCAATTTATAGAAATTACTAATGCAAAATAAAGATGACTTGCTATATTTAGGATATTTTTAAGATTCAGATACTTACAATCACTATATCTGGTCAAGACGACAGAAACTCTAAAAAGGAAGGAAACAGTTCCTATAACTGAAGGGAATCCAAGTGAGGCTTTGGGGGCTGCACATGTGAATTAGCCACAGGTATCTATCTGTGGAGGCACATGTATACCTTGAGAAAGCATAACCAGACAGTGAGGTGGCATTTCTTGCTAAGACTTAGAGCTGAAAAACTGTAACCACAAAACAAGAACTTTCAGAGACTACATCTAAATTATAAACGGTTAAGTTTACACTCAGTTGTGGTTTCCCTACACACGGCTCTGCTGCCCCTTCTACTTGAACCTATAGTTAGCACTATACTTGACAGGTGTACGTCCAAGAGACTTAAGTCTTTGGGCTGTCCATGTGCCAGTCAGGCCCTGAATCTCAAGAGTTGCAGCACCTACTCTCCAGTTCATTGGACTCACCCAGGACAACTAACAAGGAGATGATGACGGACATCAACCATCACAAGGAACAGAGAGAGTCTGCAACTGCCAGCAAGATAGTCCCATCCATCTGCCCCATGGGATCTAAGCCGCAATTAGAGGCAGAGTGGGCATCACCATCATTGGGGAATGAACGATGGACTAGAGTAAACTTACTATTATTCTACTATAGACTTATTGTTATTCTAGCAATGGAAGAACTTTTATCACTATGTGGAGGCAGTGGCCACCAGAGGTTCTAAAGGGAAGGGAGAGGGGAAAAATAGGTGTAATATGGGGGCATTTTCGGGACAATGGAATTGTCCTGAATGACATTACAATGACAGATACAGGCCATTATATATCTTGTCATAACTTACAAAATTGTGCAGGAGAGAGTTTAAACTATAATGTAAACTATAATCCACACGTAGTGGCAATGCTGCAATATGTGGTCATCAATTGTAACAAATGTACCACATTAAGGAAGGATGTTGTTAATGTGGGAAAGTATAGGAGGGGTCGGGAGTGGGGCCTATGGGAATCCCCTACATTTTTTATGTAACATTTATGTAATCTAAGTATCTTTAAAAAAATAAAAAATAAAAAATAAAAAGTGTAATGGATTAAAAAACAAAAGTTTACGTGAAGAGAAGGAACAATCTTTAGTTCAAAGCAAAGTTGTCTAAAGTTGAGAAAGAGTCTTAAGTACAAAAACATTTCAAGAATTAAAGATGATGTGTTGCACTCAGGTCTTTGCAACTTTATATTTGCTGGTGCACTAAAAATTGTTAAGGTGCAGATATTTAACAGACAGATCATATTTTGGTACAGACTACAAAAGCTCAAAGCATTTGATATTTCAAAACCAGTCCACCGAGATCAGGGATTCTTTAATAAGGGGTTAATTCATTGCTTTGATGACACTGTATAAGCATTGGAAATATTCAAAATTGACATAGATTCTTCATTACCCACTCACTTTCAATAGCATAAACCCACCTAAACCTTCAGTTTCTATTATGAGGGGAGTTTTGCTTTTGCAAAGGGATTTTCTATTCTCAATTAAGACGAACTTTGGCCGTGCTTCTGTTTAAAAACTTTTTTTAACTCCTTAGGTCTCTGATTTCCTTGTTAGATCTAGAAAGAAAACACTTTGCAGAAAGAAGATGAGGATCAGTTTTGAAAATAACCCTACATTATAGAAAACAAAGTGTGTTGATATGTGTTTTTGTCACTTTTGCTGCAGGACACAGTAAATTTTATCTTACTTACTGTCACCTGGAATTAGTGTGTCCGGGTCATGGGCAGAATTTCTAGCTTCCACTCATACCCACTCATTTCAATGCATACCAAGATCAGCTTCATGGACACACTCTTTAAAAATACACTGGAACAGGATTAGTATGCTGAGAAAATAATAGTATAGGTTGGTGAGTCTATATCATAACACACAGATCAATTGTGGTTAACAGTATTTCTTCGTATGTGTTCAGAGTGTGAATGGTTCTTGGCTACAGAAACTTTGAAAGCTGCTGGTTCCTTTGCATGTTCCTGGGCTCTGGCTATTTATCTTCAACGCTTATCAGAACTACTGCAGACAACCAGTGTTTGAGACCTGATAAATAAGTGGACGTCACATAGAGCTTTCAACCCCAACCCATCCCTAATCCAAGACAGAAATCATGGTAACTGTGTTCCATTGCAGTGTAGAAACCACATAGAATGCAAGATTGCCTCCTATGAAGACAGGTCTACTACATGCATCTAATTTCCTAAATTATCTGTTTGGGAACAATGGAATACACACTCAGAGTCCCAGAACTGAGGATCTCAGAAAATGGTAAGCCATGAAAAATTTATTAAGTTCCTTCATGGAAATTTCCAGAGTTAGTTTTTTTTTTTTTCCTGTGTAAACCCAAGAGTTTAAGCATCACAGTCAGTGGATGGTGTATGAGATCTGGTACCATAAAGACAAAAATGGTTCTGCAGAAGTAGTATAATTTGAGGATGGGGGAGATAAGACGGTCAACATTACTAGACTGAGCTACTCTGCTGCATTAGTCACAAGGGGAGGATGGCAGAAGTCCACTCTTCTCCATCTTTAAGAGTGCTGTGTGTACTTAGGAAATTAATGGACCCAACCCTCAATGGCTATTGTTTGGAAGTTCAGCTGAGTTATGACAGGAAAACATTCAGATTGGCCTTTCCACTTAACTTCTTAAGCCAAGCAAACAAAGCCTCGTGAATTTGGGTTGAAAACAAGGTAGTGATGGAAGTATCATATTAGGCTCATTTGGGTAATTTATCATGATGTAACAAAACAAATATTTGAAGAGTATAATTTGTTCTTACAGCAGCCTAGTCTATAGCACCCAAGGGCTTTGGTTTCTAAGAGCTTCCTATATATTTATAAATGTCACCCCAATTCTGATATATCCAAAACCAACTCCTCATTCTTACTACAAAATTAGCTCTAAATCCCCCTGCCTCTCCCTGGCGCCCTCATTTTCTCACTTGGTTGCAAATACCACAAAGACATAAATAAAGAATAATTTATTCTTTTCATTTAATAGCTGTATTTAATAAGTCACCAAGTCTTGGAGACTTGCCTATGTTTCCAGTGATATTTTAGAACCATCCGTAGACAATTGTTCTATCTCTTAAGTCAGACGTGGGTGGGTCAGGGAGATCTCCCAGTTGAACCTGCATTTGAAAGCAAGGTCTTTGCCATTGGTATTCAAACACCACAGAATATAGCAAATTGTTGAGAATAAATTCGTTGCTGTGAAACACTACTTTGATTCCTGCCCACTTAGCATACCCTGTACCCCAAAAGTAAGCTTCAATTTCATTTGCTCTCTACTGCAATCTGGCTCAACCTTACTGTTATCCTCCTCAACCCCTAATTTTTTTAACATACTAATGTCCCACTACTTTTGCCTCAGGCTCTTTTCTCAAACTAGACCCATTATTAGCCTCCCATTATATCTACAAATCAAAGCAGATTTAAAATATGAGGTGTGAAAATATGCTAAAGACTATATATTTTCTATAATTGTCAAAGGCTCATGAGTTATCCAACAGTAAATTCACTTTAGAAGGAAGCATTCTCAGGTCATCTTTCTCCGTGCTTCATGAGAGAGTTAGCACCATTTGTGCTTCTAGTTTGAAGTAGGAAGAGATGGTAGGCATTAACTCTGACCGATAAATCATCATCAAGTCAAAACAACACACAGTATAAATGCAAGCCTTTAAGATACAAGTCCTTTGAATACATCTGTGCTTGATGGAAAAGAAAGTTGAGAAAGGAAAATTGGAATGACACTGTAGAGGAATGCAAATGCTTTTAGAACAAAATTTATTTTGTAAGCAATGGTTAGCTATTGAAAGATTTGAACTTGAAAATGCCAAGATGGAGATCTTTCTACTGATAACCTGCTGCATTCCAGAAAGAGTAAAGGAGGCTTTCAAATCTATATATACCATCATGAGACTTCTTTTAAAGGAAACATCTGAGACCAATATGACAAAATATGAACATTGCATAAATCTAGTTGTGGATAAATGAAGTCTGTCATTTTTGTATTTTATATGGTTACTAGTATTGCACAATTAAACTGAAATAAACTAAAAGTAAATGAAATTTATACATTTCTTTCAGTAAATGTTTGAGTGCTCAGGTTTGCCAAGATAACGTAAGATTCCAGGGATATTTTTACTTTGTTTCACTAATTAACGTATATCAGAGAGCTGGGAAAAGACAAGTGAGAATGACAAGATTAGATCTTTCTTACTATATATTCATCTGTGTCAAAAGCATATGAGGGGAGAGGTAGGGGCAGAGGTAGTAGCATTTATCCAGGAACAGGTGATAAGGTTTTGCATTTTCTGTAGAGAATTTAAAAGCTATAAAAAATACTGACTAAAAATCCGCCTGCCTTTTTATCACCTCTGTGCTCCAGCAATTCTAAACAACTTCAGTGATAGAATATTCCTCGCCCTTGGGGCAGACTGCTCTCACTCCCGCCCCCGCCCCAGTAGTATATCACTACTCTGAGCAGTTACGTGCTGCTCGTCTTTTTCTTTTTTTTATATACAGTTGGATGCTGCATGTGAGTCACTGAAATCAAGAAGTAGGGGTCCACCCCCCCAGCAGTCATCATTCTGTGTGTGCCAGGCAGTTGACATCTGCTAATGCTTTAGTCTTCACCCATTCCTATAGGGTAAGCATTTTCACTCTGCAAGGAGGTAGGACACTGCTTGAGTTCACACCAGCTGGGAGAGCTGTTTTGAGTCCAGACCCTACAAATCATGCCCTGTAACCCACAATGCTGTATGCCTTGCAAAATACAGGATTGGGACTAAAAAAGTTCAGACACATTCAAATGCAATAGCATAACATCACTGGCAGCGAACGAATTTTTTTTTTTTTTTTTTTTTAAGATGTATTTATTTCTGCCCACCTCCCCTCGATGTCTTGCACTCGCTGTCTCCTCTCTGTGTGTTCTTCTGTGTCTGCTTGTTTTCTCTCCAGGCCTTCTGGAACCTTCTAGAGTAGAGAGAGGCTGCTCAATCCTCTGCGCCACCTCAGCTCCCTGGTCTGCTGTATCTCTTATTGTCTCTCTTCTGTGTCTCTCTTTGTTGAGTCATCTTTCTGTGCCAGCTCTCCGTGTGGGCCAGCACTCCTGCACGGGCCAGCACTCCATGTGGGCCAGCACTTCCACACAGGCCAGCACTCCTCACGGGCCAGCTCGCCTTTCACCAGGCGGCCCCGGGAATCAAACCCTGGACCTCCCATATGGTATATGGGAGCCCAACTGCTTGAGCCACATCTGCTTCCCAGACGATTATGTGGCTTTATATATTGACTGGGTAAAACTATTTAGAGCCGCACTGTCCAATACGCTATCCACTATCCACCCATGTCTCTTTAAAATTAAAACAAATTGAAAGGAAATAAAATTCAATGAAAGTAAAAAACAAAAATAATTTCCTCAATGGCACTAGCCACATTTTGAGTGCTCAGAAGTCATGCAGGGGGAGTTTATATCATATGGGACAAAGATATAAAACACTTCATTAGTCCAGAAAGTTCCATCGAACTGTTCTCGAGGACAATCCATCCTCAACCATGGTTCCTCTT
This sequence comes from Tolypeutes matacus, assembly GCA_026826555.1. Classification (NCBI taxonomy): domain Eukaryota; kingdom Metazoa; phylum Chordata; class Mammalia; order Cingulata; family Chlamyphoridae; genus Tolypeutes; species Tolypeutes matacus. The sequence continues at coordinate 9,010,864 of JAKSZT010054202.1, read as the reverse complement.
CTGAGCCACAGAAAGCAGAAAATAATTTGAGTGACTCTTTTCTTAAGAAGGTATATAGTTAGTTCCACTGTAAATGCAAAGGATGCCTTAGGACATTGGGGCCTATTCTCCCTAGGAATCCCAGGGAGGAGCTGATTCTAAACTGCTACACAAAAGGATAGTGGATGACTGAAGTGCATACACAGCTGGGTCTTAGATTTTGCACTTGGACAAGCCATCTAATCTCAAGGAGCTTCAGTTACATAAAATCATACAACTTGACCCACTGACTTCTAAAATTTCATTCTGTCAAAATTTCTAAAAATCCACAACTGCAGAAATTACCTGCCTCTCACCTCTTCCCATTCCAAATAGGGTTATTACTTTTAAGAGAGATTAAGCATCACCGAAATCTAGGAATAGGAACTTCTAGGCATTGCCTCCTATTTTACCACTCTTTAAGCTTCCGAAGCTATTAAACTCTAGTTCTGCACAGTTCTGCTTAGTTTTTCAAGGTTTCCCCATATTGCCACAGGATTGAACCAGCTGTCTTCAGGATTAAATCTACTCTTTAAGGCAATCGTTATACCTCGCCCTAAACAAAAGTCCTCTAAAGTTAATGCTAAGTCTAATGGAGTTTATTCTTGATGCCTTTGCCCAAAATCTCAAAAAGAAAATTGACAGAACTGAAACTTTGCCTTTACATGCTGCAGATTCAAAATGGAGGGGGAAAAAAAAGAAAAAATGAATGCCTATATAAGGTTTTAAAATAACGATTCTATAATTATCAGTAGATCTCAATGGATTTAGTACATCACTAATTATACTGCATTACTGTCAAATGAATTCTTTTAGCATGATTAATGTTATTATGCCTAATCTCAAATTAATTCACAATGAGTATCTCAGCAATGCTTTAAAAGGAGGGGAAAAAAAGATGACAAATTAAGCTGGGCCATTATAGTGAAATACGAAGAGGTTTGCTAATCGCTTCAGATATATTGCTAGAATTAACTTATATATTAGGAAGCACCCTTCTGATCTTAGTTCAGTTTTGCAGTAGATTTCCAAGCTTGAAAACAGCATGCTAAGTGAACAGCTCAAATACCCGGGCTCTTGACCTTTTACCCTTGTCTGCACATTTCTATTGTTTGCGTGTCTTTTGTTGTAACCTGCTGCAAGTCATCATTTTAGAAGCCCGTGGCATATAAACAAAGAATCCAAGAACAAAGAAGGAATATAGTCTCTTTGCAAGTTACATTATCTAATTTATAATTATTCAATTATTTTTATGGGAAATTTAGTCGTCTCCAGTTGTCCCAGGGTTTGAGATTTTTTTCTTCCTGGCCAAGGATCTACAACCCTGAGCTACGTCCCCGCACATGTACTTCGGGGAGAGATTCCCAGCAGAGCTGAGAGCAGCCAGCTGTGGCAATCAGCATTTGGTCTTGCCATTCTGAAATGCAGTGCTGTTTCACGCTCAAATGTCTAGACGGCCTGCCACAGCTCTTCCTTCCCTTGACCCATCTCTGAGCTGACCTACCTTCTGCACATCTCTTCTTTCCATCACCCAGGAGGCTGCAGAATTTATTGGTTAAGAGAGATTAGAAGTCAGACTCCTTGGTCACATGCCCTGGCTTTCTCAAGTTATGTGTGACCTTGGACAAGATATGTCTATCAGACTCAGCTTCCCCATCTGCAAAATGGGAAGAGTAAAAAAAAAAAAAAACAACTACCTAAAAATAACCATGACATAGAATTGTTCTGAGGATCAAATGATATGTACTCATCACAGTACCTACAAAAGCATAAGTTAGCTTTCATTATTATTTGTTTCCTGCAGGTGGAGGGTACGATCAGCTTCATCAACTTCATCAGCACCAGCTTCTCTCACACAGTGGTACTGGGCTAAGCATGTTCCAAACATTATCTCCTTCCACAGGCTTACCCCAGTTTGCACAAGTGGCAGTGGCAGAAGCAGGATTTGAACTGAGGTTCTTAAACTCTAGGGACTACATTCTTCACCTTTTTACACTAGAAGTGTTTTACAAAACACTTTCCTATATGAGGAAAGTGGTGGGTCCTCATTTTACAGATGAGGAAATGGCACCTTAGAGGAATTTATGTGCCTTAGGTCAGGCGTTTTTAGCGCAGAGCCAGAGATTCAACTGCCATCTCTTGAGCCTAGGGATAAATACTATAAGGCAAGACTGCCTGTTGACATCTTAGAGAAAAAAAAATGTTGCTCAGGTAACAATAGGCTGCATCAAATCTGAGACCCTCCAAGTCAGCAAATCCGTGAATGTTTAAATCACTGATTCCCAGAATCAGGGCATCTGAAATGGATAATTCCCTTAGAATTGCTGCATCATCTAAGAATTGCTTCATTGGGTTGCTCATTGAAGAGATTAGTCTACACAATTTAATTGTATTCCTGCTATTTTTACTTCCTGGTCTAGGTCCAGAAACTTTTCAATAAATCCCAACATCAGGAAAAGACAAAGTTTGTTTACACAAGAGCCAAATCCTAACAGCTCCCTCGTGGATTCCTTTTTAAAATATCTGTGTCTGTATGTTAGAGAGATCAGGGTGGTAATAGAATGAGGATGAATCAGGGAGGGGTGGCCAAGGGGCATCACTGAAGCCAAGGGGATAAGGTAGTTGTCTGGGCAAAGCTTATGAGGTCTGGACTAGACCATTTGGAAGAAGGTAGAGAGGAGATGAGGGGTCCAGAGACCTAGAAAGGGGAGCTGAGGAGACCTCATGGATGGGTGTAGGGGCAAGGCAGAGGGAGGAGCCAAAGCTGAGCGGACGAGCAGGTAGGCAGTTCACTGCTGAAATCAGGGCACACGATCCACAGGACCAGAGGTGGGTTGTGTTGATGCAAGTTCACCCATAAAGGATTGCTTCATTTTTACCTAATCAAAGACAAGATGGGCCCCAGAAGTCTGGGGCAGAGCAAACTTATGTGAGGTTGGAAGAAAAAGGGAAGAGTGCAGAGTTTTCTAGTAACTTCAGCTCTGGGGAGCAGAAGAGTACAGAGATATAACACAATGGAGGAAATGAGCATTTTTCCCTTTGGCTTTCCATTGACTATAGAATAAATGTATGTCACAGTGCTAGACACACAACAGGGTCTCAATATATATCTTTAGAGTGAAGTAATCAATGAACCTAAATTAGAAGTCAAACTGATAGCTCATGGGCTATATTCACAAATGCTTGGACTACCCAGCGTTTTAAAACATCTAGAATCATCTTTCGGCATTCACTGATAGGGAAATTCTACATAGAAACTCAGACTTCCCATTTCTTTTCAAAAATAGGAAGATCTGACAATGCCAGGAGTAATTAGTTGGGGCTGAGTAGTGACTGCCCCCATAGACCAGAGGGTACCCTCTTGACATGCTCATTGGCTCAGGTCTTATATGCATCTACGTTAGCAAGCCTTGGACTAAAGGCATGGTGCTAATATTAGATTACCTGCCAGTAAGAGGGAAGGTAATGCCAAAGAAGGCTTAGAGCATTAGCAGGGAAGCAGATGTGGCTCAAATGATTGGGCTCTCATCTACCACATGGGAGGTCCCAGGTTCGATACCCGGGACACCCTGGCGAAGGCAAGTGGGCCTGTGTGGAGAGCTGGTGCGACGAGATTAAAAAAAAAGACACACAGAGGAAAAAGACAGAGACAAAACAAACCAGGGAGCTGAGGTGGCTCAAGCAATTGAGTGCCTCTCTCCCATGTCAGAAGGTCCCAGGATCGATTCCTGGTGCCTCCTAAAGAGAAGACGAGACAAGAAGACAAGCAGACACAGAGGAATGCTCAGCAAATGGACACAAGAGCAGACAAAGCACAAGCAGCCAAGAAGGGAAGGGAATAAAAGAAAAGTTTAAAAAAAAAAAAAAAAAAAAAAAAGCATTAGCAAAAGGACTTCGATTTGCCACTCAACCATATTCACAAGCAGGACTATCTCACTCTGCTTCCTGTTGGGGATGCTATAAAGAAAGGCAGCACCTAGTTAAAAGATGACTGACAAAGGTGAGTACTAATGCTTCCTTTGACAAAAGCTAAAGCACAGGTGCAAAGTTGGCTCTTTGGAGAAGTTTATGGCCCAGGGTGCTGAAGCCAGAATGAAAGTGGATCTTGGCATAACCAGAAATCGAATGTGACTCAATGTATTGGGCAGAAACTGGAATTGGGAGCCAGGGAAGGGGAGTTCCAGTGGAGGGCAGCTGACAATAAGCTGCGAGACCTGGGGCAAGGTCATGCCATCATTGGCTTCGTTCTTTATCCGGAAATTGAGGAACTCGGAGATCGTTTTAGCCTCCAATTTTAACCTAGTTTTCAGGGCCTTATGAAATTAACAGCTGAAACTGGAATGTGTAGGCAGGACCTGGAAAATTAGAGGTGAAAATAGTTACAGGAACAACTACTTGAGACTGTACTTAAATTCAGTTATCCTATTTTAAACCTGTGTTTACTCTTTTGGGTTGGTTGTAATGTTATCTTTCCATTGTGGATTAAGGAAATACTTGTTTCACAAATTAATAGGATTAACAAGATTTCTTATGAATGTTGACCCTAATGGGGGGAGGGGAGGGGAGAGCTGCTTTTAAGGGCTTCAGAACAGTCTTTACTTCTATCTAAATGACACTGCTAATTGCCAAATTAAAAGTCCCAGCAGGACCTCTTCATAAAAGCACTTGGTTAACAACTAGTTCACATTGTTAGTGTTATTGAAAAGTAATAAAATTGCTTTTTATTTTCAAATAGTCTTAAATTCAGTCTCTTCAGTGTATATGACTGGAATTCTCCCAACTTCTGAAGACGTAAATTGGACTTTCGCCATTCTTAAAAAACAAACAAACAAACAGAAAAAAAACAGATCAACAAATTTTTCTGAGCTGGCGATTACCTCTCAATTTAAGTCAACCATATATTACATTACCAAAAGCCAGAAAAATAAGTATTGGGGTCACAAAATGAGCATATTAAAACCAACGCGTTTTACTTTGTAGGTAAAGACTTCTGACCCTCCTTCCGCCATTTTGGACTCCTCTGCTCTACATGATCGTATTAAAACTGTTCAAGGAGTTCAGCTGCACCACGGAAAGCTGCAAGTGAGCACAAGGACTAAGAAGCCGCTCGAGTCAGGCCTCTGAAAAAGTCTGATGAGAAGAGATTAAAGGCACCATGTACAAGAGGGAGTAGTCAGATAAGGAAGTAGAAAAGCACGCCATTCTAAGTTCTTTCAGCAAGGAAATCTATACAACCCAATACCAAATCATGGAAACAAACATGTCTTGAGGTTAAGAGCTTAAGTCAAAAAGGAAACAATGAAATTATGGCCAATCCCCCCACATCATCATGAGCGTAGTAATAAGAGTTGACATTTATTAAGCTCTCAATGTGCTAAATGTTGTGCTAAGTACTCTTGATGACATTTTCTTAACATTATGGTGTAGATAATACTATTATTTCTATTTTGCGAGGCATAAAATCACAGAGTGGTTAAGTAACTTCCAGAAGTCACATAGTAAGAATTGTATACCAGAGCTCATTCTCTTAACCACAAAATTCTATTATTTTAGAGAGAATCTAATTTGTTGAATTCTGTCAGTATTTAAGTGTCATAGACCATTTTTAGCAGATTTATCGAAAATTAACATTCACCTATTTTAAGTGCACAACTCAATGGATTTTAGTAGACTTATAGAATTGTGCAACTGTCACCAGAACCTACTTTTCCATGACCCCAAGAAGTTTCTTCTTGCCCATTTGCAGTCAGCCCCTGTTCCTTCCACCAGTACTAGGCAACCGTTCACCTACATTCCGTCTCTATAGCTTTGCCTTTTCCAGACATTTCACATAAATTAAAGCTTACAAGACTCAGTCTTTCACTTAGCAAAATATTTGAAGTTCAACCAGGTCATGGCCTGTATTAGCAGTCCCTTTTTTATTGCTGAATAATATTCTGATGTATGGATGTGCCACAGTTTGCCATTCACTAGCTGATGGACATTTGGGTTGCTTCCAGTTTCTTACTATGAATAATGCCACTCTAACATTCATTTAAGTGTTTTGTGGACATGTGTTTTTATTTCTCTTCCATTGCATGCTAGGAGCAGATTTACTGGATTGCAAAGTAAGTTTACATTTAACTTTTCAGAAATTAGTCAGTCTGTTTTCCAAAGTGACTATATCGCTTTACATCCCCCCAAGCAACGTAGGAGAGTTCCAGATTCTGCACATCCTTACCAACACTGGCTTTGTCTTTTTATCATAACCATTCTAGTGGACGTGAAGTGGATTGTAATTTTAAATTTACATTTCCTTAACAACTAACAAACTGAGCATTTTCTTTGACAAAGTGTCTAGTCAAATCTTTTGCCCATTTTTTAATTGGGTTGTCTTGAGTTGTACGTTTCATTTACTCTGGATATAAGTCCTTTATCAGAGAGGTGATCTGCAAATATTTTCTCCCAGTCTGTGATTTGCCATCTCTTTCTTAATATTGTTTATTGAAGTACAAAAGTTTAATTTTGATGTGTTAATTTTTCCTTCTATGAATCAGGCTTTTTGTGTCATATCTAAAACCTTTTTGCCTAACCCAAGGCATGAAGATTTTTTTTTTTTAAGTTTTATAGTTTTAACTCTTATATTTAGGACTATAATCTATTTCAAGTTAATTTTTTGAGTGTTGTATGGTAAAGAGTCTGAAATAATTTGCCCCCACTGAAGTACCGGAGTTCACAAAATTTTGTTCCCTCCCCCCAAGACCTTATTATGAAAAATTTCAAACATACAGAGAACACTAGAATATCACACATCACGAGCTTCACAGTTGTAAAAAAATAATCTACAATATGTCTAGAGGGGATGGGTAATTTAACCAATACAGGCTACCATTTTGCAAACAGGACCTTCTCATCAGCATCTCTAAGGAACACAAAGGTGTAGGAGAAAGCGCTAGAATAAAATAACACTAGTCAAGAGACCTGAGGTTATATTAGTCTTGATCTATCACCTTTCTATGGGGTCTTAGGACAAATGGAGGTAGAAGAGAAGCAAGGTTTGTCACGTGGCAGGAGTCCGTGAGACAGCATCTCTGATGATACCTTGATTTGGACATTTTCACGGCCTCAGAACTCTAAGGTTTTACCCTAATACATTCCCATTATAAAAGCCAACCCCATTGCTGGTATTGCATTGGCCATCCTTAGCAAACCAGAACAGTGACTACTAGAAAAACATTCACATATTTGGTTTGCATCACTTTTCTACTAGAGAGTATCTAGAGCAGGGGTTCTTAAACTTTTTTGTACCACAGGTCCCTTTGCCAGAAAACCACAGACCCCTTCCTAAGTCCACATGATACTGTGTATTATTTTAATAAATATATCACACCCTCCCACAGGAATGTTATTTTGAATTTCGATTCAAGCTCACACACCCCTTATGTTAAGAACCCCTGGTCTAGAGCATTTTAGAAGAGTGTCTTCCAAAACAGTTTGTTTACTTCAATTTTAATAGCCCCCCTCCCATCTAAAACCACCATAATCAGCAGTTCAGAAATGATCCCCACTAAGTACACAGCCATTTCTACCTTTCAAATCAGTTTTCTAAAGCCATATGCATCTCCATAGGGCTATACAGGATAACTGAGCTCACCATGCAAAGCAGTCATGTCCACTTTAGTAAGCAGGACAGGAAATCTAAAATGTCATAGAAAACGAACACAGAAGTATATTTGTAACTATGTATATGGTTAAGACAGGTGAGTGGAATATATGTTAGCACTGGGATCATCACATCACTCTACACATATTTGACTGGAGAGGTTATATGTCAATCCAGAGATTTTACTTGCCTCTTCCCATGAGCAGCTTGAGGCCTAAGAAAACAGACCTGTCCTGTCTCCAGTAGTCACGTAGCATCTTCTATCTTCAAAAGTTTTGAAGCTTTGTGACTAGGGCAGCATCCCAGGGACTGAGGACCTTTCCATCATCAAGATACCACAGAAAAATCTGGAAAAGTATTGCTGGTCAAGAGACTCCAGCATGGATTGGACCTTTCTGTGCAACTAAAGATGTTGGGGAAATTATTTAAGGATAGCAGGCTCCAGATTCCTGAGCTATATCATGTTGGGGCATAAAGGGGCTAGAGGGGTACAGGATTTGGGATGATCTCAGATCCTCTAATACTGCATAACTAGGGTCATGGAGCTCACGATTCCATGTCTTGACCATGCCTGTTTCCCTATGGCTGCATCTGGCTGACTTGGCAGATTTGTATATTTCCAATGCACAACAGAGGCACAGATGCTGGCTTTAGAATTCTCGGAGCTTAGTTTTTAAAATAAATTCTTCTAAGTCAGTGAGTAAACCAGAATGTGAGGGGGTAATGATAAAAGTACTATTTCAGATTTGAAATCCACTATTCTCTTATGTTACTTTTAGGCTATGTATAAAAATATAATTGACCCAATCGTTAAAATTAATTTCAATACTTCTTTTCCCAAATAAGTTGTAAATATTGGATTATAAAAGCAATATCCATGACATATTTAGCTTTTTGTTGACTGTTGAATAGACTCCGATGTTGTGATGGTTAGGCTAATGTGCCAACTCAGCCGGGTAATTGTGTCTGATTGTTTGGTCAAGCAAGCACTGTGCTAACTGTAATACAAAGACATTTATGGACTTTAGTCATCTGTGAGTTCATTGCATAGATGGCTGATTTACATCTACAGTCAACCAAGGAGATTGCCATCTGCAATGAGTGGTTTTATCCAATCAGTTGAATGCCTCAAAAGGGAAGTGATTTCAGCATTCAGAGAGAATTTCCCAGCTTGATTTTGGACAAAGTCTCCTGGGAACTCATGAAGAACTTTCATTAGAGCCCCTGGTTTGCAGCCTGCCTGTGGAATTTAGACTTGTGCATCCCCAGAGTCACATGAGAGAATTTTATAAAATCTTTAATACTATTTACAGATATCTCCTGATTCTGTTTCCCTAGAGAACCCAGACTAATATAACTTGGTACCAGGAATGATTCTTGAGGAACAGAATCTTAAATGTGGAATTTCTGAAGCAGTCCTGGGATTTTTGCAATTGGCTCTGTACTCTAATTGGGCTCAGGAGTACTAATGACTCCCTTTCCAATAATCAAGAGGCTACTAACAGTCCATGCATGGAGTGAGTTGGTGATTGAGATATGCAAAATATCATCACTGGATTCCTGTACTTCCATGCTTATAAAGAGGCAAGGATCTGGGTGAGAGTGTTAACAGTTTTGTGAAATCAAAATGTACAATGATGTTGGCTGGCTCCTCCTACTGATACTATGGCTACAGTTACAAAAGAAAGGGATGGGCTACAGGCTTCAAATCTGCAACTTAAATGCCACATGAATGATGTGAAAGTTTCTGTGTGTGCTCTGAAAGAAATTCTTGTTTCCTGCAGCCACAAACTTGAGATCTCTGAAAGTCAGACTGAGAGTCTCATTGTATGAGTAGCAGAGTTACAAAGGAAACTAAAATCTCAACCTTACAAGGTGTCTGCTATTAAAGTGAAGGCATTGATTAGAAAGGAGTAGAACCCTGAGGATTGGGATGGAGACATATGGGAAGATGATGATAATATCGGTGGGGACATTGGAACCCTAAATTCTGCTGAGACTTTGCCAGATAAGCCTGTGATGGCCTGCCCTGTGGAGACCACACAATGTTAACCTTGTATCACCCAGCCTGCAGCTTGCCCCAGGGAGTCTGGGCCTCCTTTCAGCTCTGAAGTGGATACCAGCCAAACAAAAGCCTATACTGCACAGCCTCTGGTTGCCCCAGGTAGTCTGGACCTCCTCCCAGCCTAAGGTGTTACCAGCCAAATTTCAGCATGCACTGCCCAACCTCCAGGCTGCCTTGAGGAATCTGCCTTCCAACCCCTTCTTGAAGAGATTAATCCTGTCTCACCAGATGAAAATGCAAAGGAATGTCCTAAGGTCAGTAGCTTGCAAGGCATTTCTAATCCTCCTTACCCACTCCCCCACCCCTCTTCTTTCCAGACCTATTATTAGACTAAAATTACAACAAGCCCCCAAAGGTGAAATACAAAGTGTGACCCATGAGGAAGAACACTATACTTTAAAAGAACTGCATGAGTTTTCCAACTTATAGAGACAGAAATTAGGGGAATGTGTGTGGGAACAGATACTAAGGGTATGGGATAATGGTGGAAGGAATACAAAGTTAGATCAGGATGAATTTATTTATATGGGCCCACTAAGCAGAAATTCTGGATTAAACATTCTAGCTCAAGGGGTTAGAAAGTGCTCTGTTTGTTTGGCTGGCTGACTGAAACATGGACCAAAAGATGGCCTAGCATGCCTGATGTGGAGATGCCTGATTTAACCAGGTCTATAGTAGAAGATGGAATTCAAAGCCTTAGAGAGATTGGAATGCTAGAATGGATTTACCATTTAAGACCTGCCCACCCACCCCAGGAATGTCCAGAGGACACACCTTTAACCAGGACTGTGAAGAATAAATTTGTAAGATTAACTCCCATCTTCCCTGAAGAGCTCCGTGATTGCTCTTTGTAGTCCAGATATTACTGTAGGAACTGCTGTAATGGAACTAGAATCTTTAAACATTATGGGTATGATCGGATCTCAGGCTGGGAAAAGTCAAGTATCAGCAGTTAATCACCAAAGACAAGGTGGGTGTGGCTACCGCCAATGAAAGGCAGACTCAAAGCAGCACACAGAATAGTCTGAGTCGCATGGAGTTATGGCATTGGCTAATAGATCATGGGATACCTAGAAGTGAAATATATGGGCAGTCTACTAAATTTCTTCTGGATCTATCTAAGCAGAAGTGTTCTAGATGGAGAGATCACAACCCTAACTTGAATTACAGACGTAGAGAATTACAGCCTCTTAATTCCCAGACTTGAGAGAGTTTACAGACCCAGAGCTCCTTGAATGAGGAGAAGGCCAGGTCCCCTTAGGGAAGGATTTTGTTACACTACCAAAAATATATACTATTAATCTTCCTCCCAGCTTTCCCCAAGGAGACTTACAGTCTTTTACTGGAGTAACTGTGCATTGGGGAAAAGAAATGATCAGATATTTTGGGGATTATTAGACACTGGCTCAGAAGTGACATTAATTCCAGGAGACCAAAAATGTCACTGTAGTCCACCAGTCAGAGCAGGGGCTTATGGAGGTCAGGTGATTGGGGGAGTGTATTAGTCAGCCAAAAGGGGCACTGACGCAAAGTACCAGAAATCTGTTGGCTTTTATAAAAGGTATTTATTTGAGGTAAAAGCTTACATTTACAAAGCCCTAAAGAGTCCAACTCAAGGTTAGCTCCTCACCAAACTCTGTTGTCACATGTTGAAGCAAGATGGCGAGCAATGTCTGTGAGGGTTCAGCCTTCCTCTTCCCTCTCAAGGCTCTGTGGTCCCAACTTCTTCCAGTCTCAGCTGCAGGCTGACATAAGGCTCATCTATCTTCCTGGGGCTCATTTCTTTCCAGGCTCAGCTGCTCTGGTCTCTTCACAAGGTCAGCTGTAAACTACCAGGCGAATGGCTCATTTCTCTTCCTGGGGCCTCTGCCGTGTCTATGGAACAATCCTCTGTGTATCTTCTCTGTGTATCTACTTCTGTGTTCTTGATTGAGTGTCCATTCATATAGCTCATCAAGGCGGTGGGGACTTAAACTGAGTCACCCTAATGAAGTAGTCAAATCAAAGCCCTAATCGTAACATAATTTAATCAAAGGCATCTCAGCTGAATCTAATATAATCAAAAGTGTCACTCCCAGAGGAACAGACCAGTTTACAATCAATTAATATCTCTTTTTAGAATTCATAAATAATATCAAACTGCCACATGGAGTTTTAGCTCAGGTCCATCTCACAGTGGGTCCAGTGGGTTCCTTGACCTACTCTGTGGTTATTTTCCCAGTTCCAGAATACATAACTGGGACATACATACTCAGTAACTGGCAGAATCCCCACATTGACTTGTAGAGTAAGGGCTATCATGGTAGGAAAGGTCAAGTGGAAGCCACTAGAACTGCCCCTACCTAGCAAAATAGTAAAATAGTAAATCAAAAGCAATACCGGATTCCTGGAGGGATTATAGAGATTTAGTGCCACCATCAAGGATCTGAAGGATGCAGGGGGAATGAGTCCCACCACATCCCCATTTAACTCTATTTGGCCTGTGCAGAAAACAGATGCATCTTGGAGGATGATAGTAGATTACTGTAAACTTAACAAGGTGGTGACTCCAATTGCAGCTGCTGTCCCAGATGTGGTAACATTGCTTGAGCAAATCAGCACATCCTCTGGTACCTGGTATACAGCTATTGATCTGGCAAATGCTTTTTTCTCAATTGCCATTAGTAAGGACCACCAGAAACAGTTTGCTTTCAGCTGGCAAGGCCAGCAATATACCTTCACTGTTCTGCCTCAGGGGTATATCAACTCTCCAGCTCTATGTCATAATATTGTCTGCAGGGACCTTGTCTCTCCCTCCCACAAGACATCACACTGGTCCATTTTATTGATGATATCATGTTGATAGGACCTAGTGAGCAAGAAGCAGCAATGACTCTAGACTTATTGGTAAGGCATTTGCGTGAGAGAGGATGGGAGATAAACCAAAAAGAATACAGGGGCCTTCCACTTCAGCGAAATTTCTAGGTGTCCAGTGGTGCAGGGCATGTAGAGATATCCCTTCTAAAGCGAAGGATAAGCTGCTTCATCTGGTCCCCCATGGCCAAAAAAGAGGCACAGCGCTTAATTGGTCTCTCTGGATTTTGGAGACAACATATTCCTAATTTGGGTGTGCTACTCAGGCCCATCTACGAGTGACCAGAAAAGCGGTTAGTTTGATTGGGGACCGGAACAAGAGGAAGTTCTGCAACAGGTCTAGGCTGCTGTGCAAGCTGCACTGCCACTTGGGCCATATGATCCAGCAGATTCAATGGTGCTGGAAGTGTCAGTGGCAAATAGAGATGCCATCTGGAGCCTTTGCAGGCCCCTATAGGAGAATCACAACACAGAGCCTTAGGATTTTGGAGCAAAGCCCTGCCATCCTCTGCAGATAACTACTCTTTTGAGAAACAGATTTTGGCCTGATATTGGGATTCAGTAGAGACTGAACGCTATACCATGAGACCTGAGTTGCCTATCATGAACTGGGTATTATCTGACCCATGAAACCATAAAGTTGGGCATGTACAGCAGCACTCCACAATAAAGTGGAAGTGGTATATATGATATAGGGTTCAAGTGGGTACTGAAGACACAAGTAAGTTACATGAGGAAATAGCCCCAATATCCATGGTCACTACCCCAGCCCTGTTACCTTCTCTTTCCCAGTCAAACATCTTTGGCCTCTTGGGGAGTCCCTTACAAGTAGTTGACTGAGGAAGAGAAAACTCAGGCCTGATTTACAGATGGTTCTGCACGATAAGCAGGTACCATCCAAAAGTAAACAACTGCAGCCCCTTTCTGGGATGTCCTTGAAGGACAGTGGTGAAGGCAAATCCTCCCAGTGGGCAGAACTTCAAGCAGTGCACCTGGTTGTTCATTTTGCTTGGAAGAAGAAACGGTCGGAGGTATGTTTGTACACTGATTCATGCACTATTGCCAATGGTTTGGCCAGATGGTCAGGGATTTGGAAGAACAAGATTGGAAATTTGATGACAAAGAGGTCTGGGGAAAAGGTGTATGGCTAGACATTTCTGAATGGGCAAAAAACATGAAAATATTTGTGTCCCACATGAATGCTCACCAGAGGGGGACTCCGGCAGAGGAAGATTTTAATAATTAAGTGGATAAGATGATCTGCTCTGTGGCTAACATTCAGCCTCTTTCCCCAGTCACTCCTGTCATTTCCCAATGGGCTCATGAACAAAGTGGCTATGGAGGTAGGGATGGAGGTTATGCCTGAGCACAGCAATATGGACTTCCCCTCACCAAGGCTGACTTGGCTATAGCCACTGCTTAGTGCCCAATCTGCCAGCAGCAGAGACCCACAGTCAGCCCCCAATATTGCACCATTCCCTGAGGTCATCAGCCTGCTACCTGGTGGCAGGTTGACTACATTGGACCATTTCTACCATGGAAGGGGCAGCGATTTGTTTTAACTAAAATAGACACATACTCCGGATATGGGTTTGCATTCCCTGCACTCAATGTTTCTTCCAAAACTACCATCCGTGGGCTTAGCTAATGTCTTATCCACTGCCATGGCAGTCCACACAGCATTGCTTCTGATCAAGGAACCCATTCCATTTCACAGCAAATGATGTGCAGGAATGGGCACATGCCCATGGAATTCACTGGTCTTATGTTCCCCCATCATCTTGAAACAGCTGGATTGATAGGGTGGAATGGCCTTTTGAAGACACAATTACAGCACCAACTAGGTGGCAATACCTTGCAGGGATGGTTCAATGTTCTCCAGGAGGCTGTGTCTGCTCTAAATCAGCGTCCACTCTATGGTGCTGTTTCTCCCATAGCCAGGATTCATGAGTCCAGGAATCAAAGGGTAGAAATGGGAGTGGCACCACTATTACCCCTAGTGATCCACTAGGAAAATGATTGCTTCCTGTGCCTACAACCTTAAGCTCTGCTGGTCTACAGGTCTTACTTCCAAAAGGAATACTGCTCCCACAAGGGAACCCCCAATGATTTCCACTGAACTAGAAGTTAAGATTGCCACCTGGCCTCTTACCTCTTACCTTTGAAACAACAGGCAAAGAAGGGAGTTACTGTACTGGCTGGGGTGATTGAACCCAACTATCAAGGGGAAATAGGACTGCATCCACATAATGGGGGTAAAAAAGAGTTTGCCTGGAATACAAGAGATCTCCAAGGGCATCTCCTAGTACTGCCACGCCCTGTGATTAAAGTCAATTGAAAATTGCAACAACCCAGTCCAAGGGCCCAGAATCTTCAGGAATGAAAGTTTGGGACACCCCACCAGGCAAAGTACCACAGCCAGCTGAGGTGCTTGCTGAGGGTAACAGGAACAAGGAACAGGTAGTGGAAGAAGGTAGTGATAAATATGAACTTCAACCATGTGGCCAGTTACCGAAATGAGGACTGTAATGGTCATGAATCTTTCTTCCTTGTTTTGTCATAAGTATGTTTGCATATGGACATAAAACAAATATCTTTGTTTTCTTCCCTAACCTTTTCCCTTATCATATGACAAGTTGTATTAGTTTCATGTAATAATATTTAAGGATGTCAAGTTTAAGTGAATATTACCCAAAGACTTGCACCCTATTCTTTAGGGAATTAATGCGTTTCTGGTTGTACACAGGACAGTTGAATATTGTTAGGTGGAAATATATACATGCATGTCTTATTGTTTTTATTTAGAGACTAAGTACAGTTTAAGGTGATGTGTATGGTTGACAAGGGGTGGACAGTGATGGTTAGGCTAATGTGTCAACGTGGCCAGGTAACTGTGCCCAGTTGTTTGGTCAAGCAAGCACCAGGCTAATTATAATACAAGGACATTTATGGACTTGTCACCAGTGAGTTTACTGCATAGATGGCTGATTACATCTACAATCAACCAAGGAGATTGCTGTCAGTAATGAGTGATGTTTTATCCAATCATTTGAATGCCTTAAAAGTGGAAGTGATTTCAGCATTCAGAGAATTTTCCAGTTTGACTTTGGACAGCCCACATCTCCTGGGAGCGCATCAAGGATCTTCATTGGAGCCCCTGGTTTGCAGCCTGCCTGCAGAATTTGGACTTGTGCATCCCCACGGTCATGTGAGAGAATTTTATAAAATCTTATACTGCTTACAGATATCCCCCATTGATTCTGTTTCCCTAGAGACTCTTAACACAGATGCATACCTCATTTTACCTGAAAACCTGTGACTTCATTTTGATGGAAGAAATTCCTGGTATATTGTTGTCCATTAATTGTGACAGACAAGAAGGAAGCCACTTTTTGTAAGCAGTATTTTCTGATACATTATTTAATTTCCAATCCTTGTTCTAAAAAGAAATTATTGTACAAATCCTTTCTGAAAGTATATTTTCTTCAATGTGCCCTTGAGTTAGGAGACATGTGCTAGCTGTATTTCTGGATTCATGATACTATGATCTGATAAAAGTAATAATAAAATAACCACTCCATTCCCTTGTGCCCCTAACATAGTTGTCTATTGATTAAAGTAAACCCACTGGAAGAATCCTCTGTTAAGCAAAGAATCACTACTTTATATGTGTATTATTAGTTCAGATATTTGTGGATTTTCTTAAAAGAAGGCACCCATGCACATAATTTTCGTAATTATCTTCCAATAACTTGCCGGAGTTGAGGAATTTAATAACTATTCTTTGAAAAACATGTTTTTCTTAGAGACACCCACTACACACACACACACACACACACACACACACACCCCAAAGCCATCATCAAGTTCAAGTTTTTTCTAACTACCTTAACTACAGTAGGGTAGTTTTTGCAGACAATAACGGAAAAGTAACTTCAGAAGGAATGTCAGAGGTAACTAAATTCAACCATGTAGAAAGATACTCTCTTTCCCATGTTCCCACGGGAGGTGGTAGATTTCTCTCTCTTTAAATATCCCAGGTGATGGGAGTTCGTTGTCCTTTGTCTTGGTTCTATTTTTATCCATTTCTGTAATTAAAAAATTCTGTTATGCTAAACTGTACCTCCATATTTCACACCCACTGATTTCTATCCACAGGACCATCATAATTAAGTTTACTTCATCTTGTACTTGACAAAACCTCAAATATTTAAAGGCACCAAATAATAACTCATTGAGATTTTACTGTATAGCAGGACAGTAAGTATTTAATGTGTATTATTTTCATAATGACACTGAGAAATAGGTAGGTTAATCCCACTTTAATAGAACAAATGGAGACAGGGAGATAGGGATGTTCCATAATATACCCAATATTACTTTAAATGGAAGAAATGGGATTTGAGCTCTCACGCGCCACATGCTAACACTTGAGCAATTAGACACTGTTTTAGAGCCCTGTTTCCTCCCTGTCTCATCTCCCACATTCTCAAATTTCTAGCAACTCTCCTGCCATCCATAGACATTTAAGCACAGCATGAGACACGGAGAAAGCACTCAACTCTTTTTTTTTTTTTCAGTAAATATGTGCATGTGTAAGTGTTGGTAAAAATGGTTTTGAGGTCCCATGTATGTGTTTTGCTTTTTTAAAAAGCATTTTGGGATGTCATCTGCTAGGCCTCGAGGCCTGAACTTCTCTAAAGCAGCCATATCCTGTTGACTTTCTCTGGAGAACACTAAAACACTACTTAATAGAAAAAGCAGAGAAAAATAAAAACTGGGTAACCCTGCTGTGATTGACATAAGGCAATACTTATGCTTGATTCCAAACAATAAGAGTATGATTCCTTCATCTTCAAATATATATCAGAAATTGACTGTCAAGAGTTTTCTGTCAAAAATGCCAGTTCATTTTGAGATTTAGCATTCCCGAAGTGATTAAGTTTGTACCACTCATATTTATGCTACCTTAGTAAGAAGTTCCTGTTTTATACAAGTTTTTTTCTTAAATCAGAACTAAACAATCCTGTCAATGCCATTTGAAAAGTCTGTTTACGCATTTATTAAGGATCCTAATTCTCTCATACTTAGTGTTGCAGCTCTGAACAAAGACTAATAGATTTCCTCTACAAGAAAAGGATTTTACCCTAGAAATACTTTTAATTATTAAGTAATCTAACTTAATTCACCATTAGTGCCCATAATGAAATGCAATAAGGCAATTTAGAAGGAATGGAACAAAGGTGCTATAAAATAAAATAAAGAGTCATAACATTTATCACAGCTTGCTAGAGAAGAATCTATTCTGCTGGAAGCAATAATTTTAGACGTGAAGCTTGAGCTGTTAGAGAACTCAGGTCTGCCCTTGTGTCATAAGCTGGCTAGCTATTCACAAAGCCCACCTCCTTTTCCTTCGGGCATATCCACTGCATTTCCCAGGCACTCTCGTGGCTGGGAAAAGTCCCGTGACCGAGTTCTAGCCAGTTCAATGGAGCAGAAGTGGTGTATACCGTTTTTGGGTCTCCATACACAAGTCCCCCCCCTCAACATTCCATGGTCTTTTCTGTTTCTTGTTGGCTGCGATGTTGATGACACACCCCCGGGCAGTCTGAGACCCATTCGTGAAAACTGTAGTGTCACAAAATGGAAGGAAATGGAGTATCTGAGCTAAAGCCTGGAAGAGAACAGCCAGCTCAGGGGCACCCACATTGGATTGTTAGGTGAGTGACAAATTTTAATTACATTTAACCTCTGAGATCTGAGGATGGGCTAAGGTTTATCTAATACAGTAGCTACCATTATTTTTTTAAAAACCCTTATTTATAAGCATAGATATCATAGGTCCTGAACAACTGCAAAACTTATATTTACTTTAACTACATCATTGCATAGCATCCAGCTATTCTTGTGTTTACTTAACTTTGTATGAGTTTCTGTGAACAAGTTTCAGTAGGGAGTTTGGGGAGAGGGGTGGGAAGAGTGATATTAGGGGAATTGGACCTGAGGATAAAACCCAAAAAGCTTATGGATAGAATGATTTTAAAAATATGAAATTCAATATTTAGCTCATAATAAAAGGACACAACAAGGGAAAGTGAAAAAAGCTACTGAGTCATATTCCCCTAGGTAGGGAGACAAAGAAAGACCCAAACTCATGTAGTTGCATTGGGAATTAAAGAAATTTGTAAAGTACTTGGCACATAGTAGCTTTTCCATAATCCCTAGCTGTAACAACTAAAAGCAGGCTTCATTTTACCTTTGTTACACACATATTTCAGGGAAAGATATGAAGTTTAGATTCTTTACTGTGGAGAATAAATACTCACACAAACATATATATACAATTCATTTGTTACTCAAATACAGGTACTCCTGCTATATGTAATGTATATATTATGAAATACCATGTACCCTGTAAAATTGCACATTAAAATAAGAGGGAATAGGATAACAATAAGTCAGGGCAGACTATCATAACATAGGTACCTTATAACCAAACATAAATAAAAATAACAATCTTAATAAAATTTATATAAAAGGATCTTAACTTACCAAAAATAAAGTTGGCTCTGCCACTGCACCTGCCACCAGAACCAGAGGGGTACAGGGTCAACATTGGCATTTTCCAGGAGATGAACCTTGTCAAGGTTAAAAGTCCCATCTGGTTGATTCTTAAGTGATGAAAGAGGGCACTACTTCCCAGGAATACAACACGCATGAAGACCTCTTAAATTCTCCTTGGGGACTGAGTGACAGAGACAGGCAAAACATAGGGGCCAAATTCCATCTGTTGGGAACATGGAGGAATAAGGAGCTACAGGACTCAGTCCTTCCATCAAAATAGCTATTGAACAGGCAGGAATTGTCTGAAACAACTGGTCTGGGGCCAGAACACTGTACAGCATCCAGGGAGGAGTGGGAAGAAAAGGTTGACAAACTACGGAAAGAACAGTGAGTTACTCTCTCCACAGTGGCTGCTGGTGCCCATCCCCCACTCTCTTGGGGTCCAGTCCCTGGCTAGCTCACTAGTGACAATAAGGGACACAAAAATCCTCTTCCCCAAGAACAGGAGAGTGCATGGCAGAGCACCAATTACAGCTCTTTTGATTAGTGACTTTGGATCACTGGAACTATTGTCTTAGCCAGCCCCAAACAAAGGCAGTCACAGCCATTGTTTCAACCCCACCCCATATAGGCACAGAGATGCTGGAGATGTAAAGACACAGTGCTTCCTCGGGGATGTGAGGGACAGTTATCTGAAGGGTTCCATTTGCTGAGCAGACCAGGAAAGCACAACTTTAGGGAGCTGTCAAAGATGCTTTCGGCAACCTTTCTGATCCACTCCCAAGGGTACCTTGGAGCTGGTCTGTGACCCCTTTGTGGGTCCCTGGCCCTGTTTTGGTTGGGAAATAGTGACTTGGGGAAGTTCTTTCTGGGATGACCCTCCTCTCAGAATTTGCCCCCCAGGGAAAAGCAGCTAGAGTCAATGAAAGGGATGTTAAAAACTATAGAGGCAAAACAAAAACAAGTAGAATAGATCAAGATTCTCAGAGAAGGAAGAGGGGAATGGAAGCTTTCTCCTGGAGGTGAAAAAAGGGCACAAAAAGTGCAAAAAGGTTCATAAGAGGATACTATGAACTGCATGCCAACAAATTAGACAGCCTAGATAAAATGGAAAAAATTCATAGAAACACATGGATAACTACACTGAAATTTGAAGAAAGAAAAAACCTCCACAGGCCAATTACAAGTGAAGAGATTGAATCAGTCATCAAAAACCTCCCAACAAAGCAAGCCCAGGACCAGATGGCTTCACAGGTGAATTCTACCAATCATTGCAAGAAGAAATAATACCAATCCTGCTTAAACTTCTCCAAAAAATGAAGAGGAGGGAACGCTACTTAACTCATTCTATGAGGTCAATATCACCCTCAAACTAAAGCCAGATAAAGATACAAGAAAATTATAGACCAATTTCTCTTATGAATATAGATGCAAAGATCTTCAACAAAATACTTGCAAATAGCACATTAAAAGAATTATATATCATAATCAAGTGGGTTTTATCTCAAGGATGCAAGGGTGGTTCAACATAAAATCAATTAATGTAATAAACCACATTAACAAATTGAAGGAAAAAAAGCACATGATCATTTCAGTCAATGCAGAAAAGGCTTTTGACAAAATCCAGCATCACCCCGTCTTGATTAAAAAAACAAACAAACAAAACCACTTTGAAATATAGGAATAGAAGGAAACTTCCTCAACATGACAAAAGGCCTATATGAAAAACTCACAGCTAACATACTCAGTGGTGAAAGACTGAAAGCTTTCCCCCTAAGATCAGGATCATGACAAGGATGCCCACTGTTATTCAACATTGTGCTAGAAATTCTAGCCAGAGCAGTTAGGATAAAAAATAAATTAAAGGCATCTAAATTGGAAAGCAAGTATAACCTTCACTCTTTGCAAATGACATGAACCTATATATAGAAAGTCCTAAGAAAATCTACACCAAAACTACCAGAGCTAATAAACAAGTTCAGCAAAGTGGCGAGATACAAAATCCACAAAAATCTGGGTTTCTATACTATAGTAATGAGCAATCTGCAGAGGAAATCAAGAAAATTCCATTTACAATAGCAAGTAAAATAATCAAATTTCCAGGAATAAATTTAATCAAGGAAGTAAAGGACTTATACATAGAAAACCACAAAACATTGCTAAAAGAAATCAAAGACCTAAGTAATTGGAAGGGAATTCCATGTTCATGAATTGGAAGACTAAATATCATTAAGATTTCAGTTCTACCCAATTTGATTTATAGATTCAATGGAATTCCAATCAGAATTCCAACAGCCCACTTTGCAGAAACAGAAAGGCAATTATCAAATTTATTTGGAAAGGAAAGAGACCCCAAAGTAGCCGAAACCATTTTGAAAAAATGAATTTGGAGGACTCACAACTCTTGACTTTTAAGCATATTTCAAAGCTACAGCAGTTGAAACAGCATGATCTTGTCATAAGGATAGATATATTGACCAATGGATTCAAAGAGTTCAGAAATAAACCCTCACATCTATGGCCAGTTGATATTTTGATAAGGCTGCCAAGTCCACTCAACTTGGAAAGAATAGTCTCTTCAACAAATGGTGCTGGGAGAACTGGATATCCATATGCAAGTAAATGAAAAAGGACCCCTATTCTCACACCATGTATAAAAATTAACTCAAAATGGATCAAAGACCTAAATATAAGAACCAGGACTATAAATCTCCTAGAAGAAAATGCAGGAAGTATCTTTGAGATCTTGTGGTAGGCAATGGTTTCCTAGACTTTACATCCAAAGCACAAACAGTGAAAGAGAAAAAGAATAGATAAATGGGACTGCCTAAAAATTAAACTTGTGTATAAAGGACTTTGTCAAAGAAGCAAAAAGACAACCTACTCAGTTGGAGAAACTATTGGAAACCACCTATTTAATAAGGTTTTGATATCTAGAGTATATAAAGAAATCCTACAACTCAATAAAGAGACAAACTAATTAAAAATGGACAAAAACTTGAATAGACATCTCTCAAAGAGGAAATAAAAATGGCTAAAAAGCACATGAAAAGAAGCTCAACATCTCTAGCTATTAGGGAAATGCAAATAAAAAGCACAATGAGATATCATCTCAAACCTATTACAATGCCACCATTGAAAGAAAACAAAACTATGAGTGATGAAGAGGATGTGGAGAAACAGGTACACATTCATTGCTGACAGGAATGTTAAAATGGTACAGCCATTGTGATAAAGTTTGGTAGCTCCCTCAGGAAGCCAAGTATAGAATTACCATATGATCTAGCAATCCCACTGCTAGGTAGATACCCAAAAGAACTGAAAGCATGGATTTGAACAGATATTTGCACTCCAGTGTTCACAGTGGCATTATTTACAATTGCCAAAAGACAGAAGCAATCCAAGTGTCCAAACGATGAAAGGATATGGTATCTACATGCAATGAAATATTATTCAGCCATTAAAATCAGTGAAGTCCTGATGCCTACACCAACATGGATGAAGCTTTGAGGACATTATGTTGAATGGAATAAGCCAGACACAAAAAGACAAATATTGTACGACCTGTCATGAGTTATAATAAGCTCAGAGTTAGAAACTAGAATATAGGCTGCCAGGAGCTAGATTGGGATTAGATAATGGGGAGTTGAATACTTGAAGAGAAGTTCTATTTAGGCTAATGGTAAAGATTTGGAAATGGGTGGTGGTGATGGTAGCACTTTACTGAGAGTGTAACTAGCAGCACTGAACTATATAGATGAATGTAGTTATAAGAGGAAACTTTAGGATGTATATATTATTAGAATAAACAATGAAAGATAAGACACAGGACTATACAACTTGGTGAATACTATTGTAGATGATGGGCTATAGCCAATAGTACAAGAATGTTCTTTCAGGAAATATTACAAATGTATGATACTTATATAAGGTGGTAATAATAGGGTGGGATATGGAAAAAATACACCTAATATAAAGAATGGACAACATAACCATTTTAATAACCTTTCATCAATGGTAACAAAGGTAACTGCTGTTCAATAGTGCATTTATTAAAAAGTGCATAATCAGTTTTAACAAATGTTCCACACTAATGCAAGGTGTTGGCGGTGGAGTGATGTATGGGAGGGAATCTTGTATTTTATGCTTGATTGTTTTGTAGACTCACGGTTTTTCTAATAAGTCGCCAAGTCTTGGAGACAGTGTAAAAATGCAAAAAGTCCAGGGAGAATTATGTAGTAAATGCTTACTAGACACATAGCCAAACAGAGTCACGAGGAAGAACATGGGAACACGGGCATCGTGTACATGACTATTCCCTCACAGCTGGCTGCATTCAGCAATGCCAGTGAACCTTCATACATTAAAATAATGTGCTGGGAGCAAAAAACAAGATGACCTCCAAATTTTACTGATATCACATCCCTATTTACCAGTTATATATGTGCTTATTTGCATCACAGATTCTGCATTACAGAGGCACACAGTAGATGCTCCATAAATATTTGTTGAATGAATAAATGTCCCAGGAGTTCAATGAGGAAAGAAGACAGACAAGTATTAGAGCATAGAGTGTAAAATTTGTAGCATAAAATCCTAGGATGGATCCTGATCTACAGCTTGACATTTAACCTCTAGGATTCTTGGTTTCCTCCCCAACTGGCCAACATGATAATAATTGCCTCTAGGGCTATCATGACAAATAAAAAGGATAATTTTTGTAAAAATGTGCTGACATTGGTGACGCAGCATACAAATAATAGTATTCTTTTCAGCAAATGAACACTCCATGAAAAAATTAGATTCAAGCAAGACCATGATGGGTAGATACAACTCAGTGAGTTGAAGGATGGAGAACAGTAGAGAGTCAAGGCACAGAAATTTTAAGTTGTACTCAAATAATAGTGAGTAGACTAGCTACATGAATGCTGAGGTCCATAGGACTAGAAGATAAGATGGGGTTACTTTATGAAGGGCTGGTACAAGCCAGTATATTTCCTGTGTTTACATAGATCTTCTGTACAATTTGGATTAACTTTAATATTAGACCTGAGACACAGAGCTGTTCACTTCTCAAGAATTATAGAATTTTAGAGATAGAAATGGTTTAATGTTTATCCAACAAGTTTATCCTCCTTCTGCTAAGGTCCTCGACTTGACCTCACTTCTGCTCTTCAAGAAAACATTTTCCAACCCAAGCAGCTAAATTTTGTCCATTTTGTTGAACTAAGCTGCATGTAAGCATCAGTCTCATCAATGAACAGATCCAAATTGTTAAGGTTCTTGCTTCATTGATTTTTCTTGACTGAAGCCGTGAGTGTATTGGCTTTCAATGTACACAGCATATGGTGACTGCAGGTTTTTTTCTTCTAGTATAGATTCTACTGCTACATAGTTTAAAGAAAATAGGTGTTTGCAAAAAAGTAACACTAAAATATATAGCTACTGTATGTCGCACAGAGGTTATCCTTAACTTTAGACATTAGAGAAAAAGAAAGAATTAAAGGAGCAAGTGCCTTAAATCAATCACTCTGCCAATAAAATTCCAAGTATACCTCCAGGAAACCAAAAAGAATCAGTTCTTTCTCTCTCACCATCCATTGTCCAGAGGCTTGGGATATGCTATAATGCTGCACCCTGAGCTAGCTTAGCACCTTTGACCCATAGATAGTCCTAGATAATGGGCACAGGATCCCACTCAAATCCATAGCTAGGCTTGGAGTCTATAAAAGCTATGAGATGACCTTCGTGATCCCCCAAACCCTGGCCAAGTTTAGGATTGCAGAAGGACCATTTCCAGTGTGTGCTCATTGAACCATATGTCCCTAAGAAAGCCATTCAGAAGAGTGTTTCATTGTCAGGTAAAGTTGGGAAACATTGCTTCTGGATTCCTGTTTTAGTTTGCTAAGCTGCCAAAATGCAACATACCAGAAATGGGCTGGCCCTTATAATGGGGCTTTATTTGCTTGCACACTTAAAGTTATGAGGCCATGAAAGTATACAAATCAAGACATCCTCAGGCAATGCTTTCTCTCTGAAGACTGACTGTTGCTGATCCTGGCAAGGCACATGGTGGCATCTGCTTGTCTCTCCCTTCTCTTCCAGGTTTCTCTGCTTCAGCCTCTGATTTCCTCTCTCAGCTTTTGTGGCTTTTTCCCCCCTCTCTCTCTTTTCATCCTGCTTATAAAGGACTCCAGTATAAGGATTAAGACCCACCCTGGGCCATGCCCTACTAAAGTAACCTAATCAAAAGGTCCCACCCAGATAGATTTACACCCACAGGAATGGATTTGCTTTAAGAACAGGGTCTTCTGAGGTAGAGTCTCAAACGACCACAGTTCCTCTATTTGCAATGCGCAAAGTTCATCTGCACGTTAAAAGCACAGAGAAGACTTGCCAGAAACAAACCTGTGTTTACCAATCATCTACCTATGGAACCCTTTTTTGAATACAACTCATATACCCTTAAAATCCTTCGGGGAAAGTGTTCAAAAGCTCTTTACATTCAGGACAGAAGCAAGTTTCTTGTCACCCATGCCAGCCCATATCCTCCCCGCTCACATTCCTGTAGCCCTAATCATGTTTCCGCTCACTTTGTCGTGACTGTTTTACTAACTACAAGAGAGGTTTGATTGGTTTAGCTTGACCTCTCAGCAGCATTTAAGAGTTAGTGCTTCCTTTTCAAAACTGCCCTTTTCCTTGGCTTCTCATACCCTTTTAGCTCTCCGATCTCAGTCTTCTTATGGCCACGTCTGTCTAGTCCAGTGCTATGAAAACTGTCTCTGTACCTGTAGCATCACCATCACCTAGAGAACTGTTAGAAATGCAGAATCTCAGACTTTATCTCTGACCCACTGCAGCAGAATCTCTGGGGTGGGGCCCAGGAAACTTTTTTTTTTTTTTTAATTATTTTTTAAACAAGTCCTCCAAGAGATTCTGATGATAAACTCTGAGAACTAACGCCTTAGCTCTGAAATACTCAGGTTCTTCCAGGCTTGTTTTTATCTGGCCCAATTCTTTGGGCTGCAACTACTGTTAACATACTAGATCCAAGCACAGAACCTGTCACAGGGTGGGTGCTTCTTAAATTAATAGAGTAATTGATTAATGAATGAATGATTCCAAGCCTCTCTCTCCAGGGAAGCCTTAAAATACTCCTATTGGATATTGTTATTTGACTGTCTTTTAGCCTCTTAAATCCACTCTACCCAAAACTGACCTTGTTCTTTCATTTAACCTGATAAAACAATAACTAAAATTGAATGTTCTTTCTATGCACCCAGGTCATTTAGTCCTCAACACAACCCTGTGAGGTACACATGATCAGTATGACTTTAGAGATAAGGAATCTTGAGGCTTAGAGAGATGATCTATCTTCCCAAGATCAGGACACTAATGAAGGCCAGAATTCCATTCACACTTGGGTGTATGTGACCAAAGAATCTCAACCATAATCTCTTTAATCATGCACCCTTTCTTGGTCATCTGATCTCCAGTTTTTGCCTATGCCCCAAATCTATAAATCATCCTGGATTCCCCTTCTGCCTGCATTTTCTACACCCATCCTTCTAATCCAGGACCTCGTATTTCTCCTTGGAATTTGACAATGCCCTTACTGCTAAAATCTCAACTCACCTATTGCCCACCTACCAGCCATAGAACCTTTCTAAAATGCAAATATGATCTCTACAGCCTCTCCATCCTATCCCTACTTAAGATACATCAACACTTACCAACGCCCGTAAGAAAGAGCCAAGTTCTCACTCATGTCCTTCAAGGCCCTCTTTTTCCTGTCCTGCTTCTTTACTCACTATTGTGTTCTTCCTCCTCTACTCGTTGGCTATAATATACTTTTCAATTTTTTGAACACACTATACTGTTTCCAGCTCCCGCAACAAAGCATGCACTTACCACCACTGTTCACACCCTCCACCTGGCTATTTTCACACTCAGAGGAAGAGCCGCCATGTCCATGTGAGACCTTCCCTGCCTCGGTTGGATCCTTGTGCTACAAAGGCTTGCCCAACATTATTTCCATTGGTGTAAGTTTTTGCTGAGTTTTGTGCATTTCCCGAGAGGGAGAGAGGCCTCACTTCTGGATTCTCGGGGCATAGCTCAATGCCTTGAGCATAACAAATGGGGAAAAAAAAAAAAATCACTATCAAAGAGCTCATTTTGTTGTCCAATTTAGTCCAGATAGGAAAACCAACAATTAAAATCCCAATCCTTAAGTGCTTTAATTGGTAAAATATGACTCTGGTGAAATAGTCGGGAATGATGTGGCTGTAAGTAACAGAAAACCTGGCTAAACAATATAAACACAAGTTAATTTAAATCACTTAAGAAGTCTGAGGAGAGGCATCCATGGCGGATGCAGCTGCTCAGTGATGCTTTGGGGACCCAGGCTCTGGCTACAGGCATGATTTACCATCCTTACTGGATGGCATCGGTCCTCATCCTCGTTGCCTCACTGAAAATAGCTGCTTCGTGTCCAGACTCCAAGCCTGTGTTGCAGGTGCAAAGAAAAGAAGAAGGGGAAGGGACAAGATGCTTGCAGCTTAGACTGGTGTTTTTATTTATTTTTTTAATCAGGAAAGATAAAGCTTGCCCAAAAGCCCCATCCTGTAATCACCCCCAATGTCTCACTGGTCAGAATCACGTCACTTAGCCATGTCCAGTGGGGAGGTGGCTGTGGAGGGAGAGAGTCAATCCACCAGTACTGAGTACCATTGCCAGTATCTCTAGAGCAGGGAGATGAGCAGAGTGGGCACAGATGTGGTCAGATGCTGAAAATAAGCAGGGGCATGGTCACATCTTACTGAAAAAGGTTATACTTAGCCTTAAGATAATGAGAAACAAAATGAGATATAATTGGCTTTCTATTTTAGAATACTCTATTTTACTTTGATTCTAAAAGCTCTGAAACCACCAAATCAGGAACCCCTAAAGGCCCATTGTAAGCAAGAAATGGCTTTTCACTCTAGCATCTGTGGGATGAATAAATTACAGCTTCACCATTCTCTTAGGTAACCCTGTTATAAGGGCTTTGGTTAATTTTTTTTTTTTTTAAAGCAAAGGGAAAATACGATTTAAGAAAATAATTGGGCTAAACTAAAGTCATGGAAAAACAAGCCTTGGCTCTCAAAGCATAAAAGGCAAAGAAAACGGGAGCACAGTACCTGCGCCATGCCAGACACGGCCGTGTGCTGTGGCAGCCACAAGAATGCACCCCACAGGCCTTCTACTACAGGGAGAGAAATTGTCCGAGGGCCCAGCTCTCAAGCTCGGAAGTCTCCCCTTGCGTTGGCACCAAGGTCAGGCTTCCCACAGGCTGCTTGGGGACCAAGAGCTACAGGGATGCTAAGGCCAGTCTACTCCTGGAAGGCACAGGACTCCTGACTGGGGAATTTGGCTTCAGGATTCCAATAGTGTTGCCAAACTGTCCTTAAACTGCACAGAGGTCGAGGACGCTTACCCCAACCTTCTGTCCCACTCTTCTTCACCTGGGCTTTGTCATGCATTGGCATAGTCGGTTGGATCTCCTGGATTTTCCTGGCTCCTTCCCCATTTTCTTTCATAGATATTTCCCCCAATAACATCCTTGCATGTTTAACCTCAGCTTCTGCTTCTCAGAGGACTCAGACTAACATACAAACATCTTATCATTTAATCGTTAGAAGGGATTTATGAGGTCAATATTATCTTCCCCATTTTAGAGATGAGGAAAGACAGCTGGAAGTCAAAGAACTTGCTCAGCCATAATCCTACATTTGGTTGGTAAGGGCCAGAGCAGAGTTCAACTATGTTTTTTGGAATCAACATCAGATTTTCCTTCTCCTTAAGGAGAAAGTTTAATTCTACAAGACACAGGTGGAAACCAAGGCGAGAACTTTATAATTATGCATGGCCTAGAAAGACAAATTACATAGTGGTGGCATTCCTTTAGAAAGTTTTTTAAGACTTGTTTTTGGTAACTAGAATAAGAAAACATGAGTTCTCATTAAAACTATTTTACATGCTAGTGGGAAAAAAAAAAAAACCAACTCTCATTGGGGAGTGGATATGGCTCAGTGGTTGAGCGCCTCCTTCCCACGTACAAAGTCCTGGGTTCAATCCCCAGTACCTCCTAAAAGAAAAATGGGGGGGTGGGGTGGGAGTGTGTGGTGAAAATGCTTAAGTTCCCCTGTATTAGTAGACCCAAAATATTGATGTTTCATGAAATATTCTACCATTACTGACCCTGATCTCAAAATTTACTAGCAACACGATGCATTCCACTTGAGTATCAAGACCCTTAAAATATAGAATTATAGGATACTCTCAAAATAGTCACATTTTCAATGGTTTACTAATTTTCTGCACTGTTATCAAGTGCTTATCCCTATGGGTAATTTTTGTGGTTACCTAATCTATGTCTTTTTAAAAAATTACTTTAGATCAGCTTTTCCCCTTTATTCTTTATTTTAAAACCAAGTTAATTT
This sequence comes from Tolypeutes matacus, assembly GCA_026826555.1. NCBI lineage: Eukaryota > Metazoa > Chordata > Mammalia > Cingulata > Chlamyphoridae > Tolypeutes > Tolypeutes matacus. The sequence continues at coordinate 8,981,241 of JAKSZT010054202.1, read as the reverse complement.
TGCCTTGGGGACTGAACTGAAGAGTTTGAGAATTGCTTTTAGGCCTGAGCTCAGTCACAGGATAACTCATTCTGGTCAATCAGGACTTTTCCAGGCCTCAGTTCCTCCTCCTACAAAACATTGTAATACCACCTGCCCAAACTTTCTAGGGACTTTTGATGGAAGAGGACATACATACATCAAACCACTTGAACGCTCTCAGACATACATATTATTTATGTGAAAAGTGAGTATTTTAGACAAGCTCTCGGTCACTGGACCAGCAGTTACCGTGCGATGACAGGTGGCCTGCAGACACCTGTGTTGGGGCTGGAAGAGATCAAGCGCCTTTCAAACGCTTTTCTCATGTAAGCCTTAAACATTCTGAAGAACCATATTATGGTTGACATTTAAAAATTTTTAGCATACATTTCAAAGGCTGAGAATATAAAATTTGTGATGGTAAATATCAACACAGTAAATACAAATATATTGTGATTGTAAATATTATAAATAAAATAACACACGTTACTTTTAAAGGTTTCATTAGACTCTAAATACTAGAGGGACTTCATATCCATACTTGTCATTTTAAAATACATGCCAGCTCTTACCAAAAAGTTAAGTTTTGCATTGTCACTTGTTCTCTTTATACTAGTATGTCCCTTCCTCTACTCAATATAGGATTTAGTCTTAGTATAATTTTATGCTTGTGATCTCATCCAACTTCTCTACTACCATAAAGTCATAGTTTTTCAATTTTATTTTCTGTGATTAAAAAGCTCTCCTAGTGTAAAAACAAACTTTTGGACTGAAGTATCCTATTTATTACTAATTATCCTATGTTACAGCTTCTAGCCAATTTTAAAAATAAGTATTAAAATAACTATTAAACATAAGGAGAAATTGCATTAGAAGTTTATTTCAGCGATATAGGTGGAGCTTTCTCTTACATTTTGCAATAAACGTTGGGAACCAAAAAGGCTTTTCAAAGACTTATCAAAGACTATTAATTATGCCTACTATTCTACCCCACATGCATAAAATTCTGATGTGTACAAGGAAGTGTGTTTTGGAAGCAGGATTATGACGATCTTGTCTCCAGGGACAAGACAAATCTATGGCCAACTCCCAGGTCTGCTACTTCCAAGCTTGCAGGAACTTGGACAAGCCATTAAAAGCTCCTAAACCTCAGTTATCTGTAAAAGAGATAATAGCATCAATCTCATGAGGGTCAGAGGATTAGATGAAGATACATTAGCACCTGGTGTAGCGAATGCTTAATAAAATATCAGCTAAACACAAAAGCCTAGTTTAAAAGTACTGTTCAGAGAAGTGAGTCGAGAGAGCAATTTCTCCCTTCCCCTATCGGTGAAAAAACCCTCCCTGAACGAAGGTGAACTGGGCATCACAAGAAGGGAAACTTTAGATGGAGAGAGGGGAACTAAAGGGCATGCCAGGTAATGAGCCTCATTTACCACCAGACAATCTGAGTGCAGCTCACGTATGTTCAGAATTGGTTGCCTTAGTGAAAATATGCTTACATTTTTATTGTTATAATCCCCATAGATTTGGTTTTGTCCCATCGGTTTCCTTCTCTCAGGTGGGGATCCATACGTTATTTCTCTCCTATTTTCATTTTCTTTTTAGAAAATCCTTACTTTGAATGGTTTGCATCCAACCATAATGCCACTAAGCTCAATTTAAATGTCCACGAAAGAACATAGCTAGTCTTGGAAAGTACAATCATGTTAGATCCTGCTCTTCTTTGATGCCGTCAGCTGTCAATTCACACCAAGAATTTTGCCCATTTCACAGCAACAGTAGTATACCCAACTAACGTATTTACCAGAGCATGGTTAACTTTCTATTGGTCAGGCAGCTAGCGGAGGGAAGAAAGCAAAAGACAGGTCTTGAACATGTTTTATTTTAAATTTGGTTGGGCTACATAACAATTACCACATTGTTTTCTAATATCTGATCAATGAATCTTGTTTATATGCACTCTAAAATATCTGAGTTATTATTCAAAAACCCAAGGACTATATTATCGGTTTCATATTCCTTTGTTACAACCTTAAATTTCCTCTTTCATGGTATCGCTGCTTAAACCGAACGTGCTGCTTGGCTCACATTAGACAGGCTTAGCAACATTTTCAAGAACTAAAATTTCGCTTTAATGCATTCACATCAACCCTGTCATCCTATCTTCAGAGAAACAGGCAAACAACTCTATTGTGCCAGTTTTCAAAAAACAGTTTTTAAAACAAGCTTTGGCAAATTAGATAATTATTAAGCAAAACAATACACTGCCCAACATGACGCATTAACAGTTTCTTATGTTATTGAGCTGAACTTTGAAGAGAAGCACTTTGTTCCTACTTACTTGGCAGACAATTATTCTTTGCTCCAGCAATACTTCATGTGCATACTTCCAAGGAAGACTCATGAATGCAAAGGTTCATTAAGGGAATGAGAGAATCGATTGTAAAATGGAAAAGGCCGGGTGAGGTCATATTTCAAAGAGATGAATATGGTACACTCCATTATGTTGTAATCAGCCTCTCTCTTTCAGTCCACAAACTGTAATAGTTTATCCTGATTTTTTTTTTTGAAAAGGATAAAACAATTCCTGCAGCTCCTGACCATCTTTGTCCCGAAGCCTGGGAACAACTCCCACGTGCAGCAGGGCATTTCCCACTTACCACAGTTCTTGAAGGCCACCAAAATAACGTTACTGGCCATTTTTCTCCTTAATAAGAAAAACATTCAAATGCTACTATTATGCTGCCCTGGCCAACCACACTTAATAGATGGGACTTGCCCTAGATGTGACACTTACAGCATCAATCAAGACTGAATTTTATTTCAATTTATTATGGTTGCTGTCCGAATGAAAAAATGCTTATATTGTAAAAATGTCTTACGATATAAATGTGCCAATGATGTAATCACAGATTTCTGGAGAAAAATCCTGATTTGGGTTAAACATTTAGCCATCCTTCCTCCTAAATTTTTCAGTGAAGTTAAACATAACAAAATAATGGGACCATTTAGAGGTGATATTGGTGCAAAGCAGAAGTCACATGTTAAATATTTTATATCTTTATGAGGGAGCTTTATTATATTTTCCTTCTTTAAGAAGAGGGTTGATATTTCCAAATGATCTGGGATAAATGGCTTTAATTTCAGTTTCATTGAAGGCTCATCTGCAATTCCTCCCCGTCTCCCCTCCTAAACGGCGATTCATCAGGGGACCAACTCTACCCAGCTTATTAGTCTGGAATTTATCCTTGGCCACAGCTGTTGGCGGGCAGAAGCTCCTCGGGTGCTGTTACTGTTAATGATGTCAAGAGAAGCTTTTCACTAATGGCCAAGAAAACCAACTAATGTTCTGACATTCACACCACTGCCCAGTGCCTCTGAACCTGGCTACAAGCAGCCCAGCAGGTTCTGAAGAAGCTGGAGGGCCTGGGAAATAAGTACCTAACTCTAGGCTGCCGAGTCTTCTACTTCAGAGGTTCTCGATCCTGAACATGCCTCAGAGCTCCTGGATGGCTCCTTACTCCTTCTGGTACCTAAGGGAGGACCAGCTTCATGGGTGTGTAACATTTGGAGACGCACAGGGCCTGTGCTGCATTTAATGTTCTGCTTTTGTTGTCTTGAAACTTAATTTTTATATAGGGGCTCCACATTTTCCCTCTGCACTGAACTCCAAAAATTAAGGAGCTGGTCCTGCAGAAGGTCAGGGCCTGAGAATGTGCATTTCTAAAAGGCACAGGTGGTGCCGATGCTGCTGATGTAGGGATCACACTCTGAGAACCCCCCTGGGCTGTGGTAGACGATGGAATGCTAAATACCTGATTTCCCAAACCACCTTCAAGAAGAGGTTGCCATCACACCTAGTTCTGGCCAATGAGTTAGAGGTAGAATTTTCCTGGAAAGGGGCCCTTTTCTGAGTAAAAGCACAACCTTTCCAAAGAGTAGGTTTGCCACACTTCCCCTTGTCCTCCCTGCCTGGAATGCAGTTGTGGGGCCTGGCGTGCAGCAGCCATCTTACAACAATGAGGACAAAAGCTGACTGCTGAAGATGTTGGAGCAGAAAGCTAAGAACAGCCACCATAACAGGGGTTTACAGGACTAGTACCTCCACTATAGGGAAAGAATTTCTAGAAAATACGATTGATCAGAAAAAGAGGCTTGTGCACTAGAGTTGTTATAGAAAATAAAAAAAGAAGAAAAGATCTTATCTCAAACTGTTACCAAAACAAAATATTGCTAACATTAGGGCAGAATGTATAGAACAACTGTGTAGGATTTGTGCTATATAAGGGTTATTATTTTGACATTAATATAGTCAGAGTAGTCATACTATTTGACCAAATAATTTCTTCAAGGAAAAACCCATTAACATCTCTCAGAACATTGTGTTCTATGGGACATATTGTTATTCTCTGGATAAAGGTCCCTTCTGGTCTAATTTATTTAAAAAAGCAATAGAAGCCAACAAAAGAATGAACAATGCACAAAGTTATTAAATTAGCAGACATTAATTTTGCACACAATAATTATTTAAACGAAATAATTTTGTAGCTAAATTCTGTCATTTGTAAGGAATAAGAAACTTGGGTACTTCACTGTGATGAAATTTTTATTCAAACAGAGGTGGGAGAGGTGTTTAAATCTTCCCTTTACAAGAGAATACAGACATTTCTTCTGAAAAATGTCATGATTAAGAACTACACAAAGTGCCCCAAATTAATAGCCATAACTTGAGCTGCAGAAATCACCCCAAGCGTTTCACTCCATATATTTATTTTATTATTAGATTTTTCAGCAAAGTTCACTTTGGTCACATTTAATTGAGTTAAACAGCTCTGCCTAAGGTTAGAAATTATGAAATGATGGATACAGACAACTACCCAAAATGGCAATGCCCTGTTTTATGAAGGCGGAGAGACGGGCCATGGTGCTGGCTTTACACGTTTATTTAATTAGCAACAGTCTGATTTAGATTTAAGTGTCAGAGACTGACTTCAGGGATGCCAATTCAGACAGCCTCTGACTTCCAGCCACTTTCTAAGAGCTAAACTTACAGACAATAGCTTCCCACTCAGACAAATCGAGATGTATTATATTCCTGGAAGGCTGGTCAGAGACTGGATGTGAAGGGTTAACTTCTACGCAAGTCCAGACTATGTGTGCATTATTATTATTATTATTATTTTAGGTCAGTTTCTATAACTGCCAATTCTTCCATCCCAGGAGTATATATAGCCCCATTCCAAATTCATCAGCCGTCCAAACAAGACTCCCTAGACTATTCTAGCAAGCTTTAGGGAAATACAAGGAACAGCAAGGTGGAAACTGTGTGTGCGGTACTCTTTCCCATCCCTTTTAAAAGACCCAATTGTTTAGGCGCATGTGGGATACAGACGATCGGCATATAGAAAAGGGGGAAAAGTGAAAATTTTGCATTAATTCATGGCTGCATTTCAAACAGTAACACTTGTAAGATTAAATAAGTGCTATATAAGATTAAATAAGCCTTCTTTAATCTTGATCAATGGTTCTCAAAGTACAGTCTGAGGACCTAAATTCTAGGGCTCTGCTCTAGACCTTCTGAATTAGAATTGTGTGCCTAACACCCAGCAGTCTAACAAGCCCTCTAGGAGATTCTGATGCAGCCAAAGTATGACAACCACTAATCCAGAGCTAAGGACTGAAAAGAAGTGGCTTTTGAAAAGTGCAATCCCAAATCTAACTGGGAGTGGCTTGCAATCAAATAGATTGGTCAAATCTACTTTTTAATTTACCTCTTAATGAATTACCTGTGTGATATTACACAATTCACAAAATTCTGATCTTCAGTTTCTTCATCTGAGTAAGTGGAGATAATACTCATCTTTTAAGTGGTGGATTGAATCAAATAATTCTTTAAAGCATTTAGCAAGGTACTTGGTAATCAATCAATAGTCCGCTTTACATTCCTAAATGTCATAAAGTGGATTTAAGTCCTAGATGATTGGTTTTGTCTTATATAACTTAGTAAAATAAGTGAATAAATTGAATCTATCTCCCTGGATAAAGCAAAGAGAAAAACAAGCCTCTTCATATAGGTTCTTCAACCCACTTTAAATGACACTTCCTTCGAGCTACTTCCCCAGACTCTTATTTTATATACTTAAGCTCAAATCTCCACCATATCTTGTAACATATTCCTATTAGATACTGGCTTCCACAAGGGCAAGTACTACATCTTCCTTATCTTTGTTCCCCTGGCATCTAACATATGCTTGATGTATTGTGGCTACTCTACAAATATGCTGAATAATTGAATTCCTCTTCTCACTGATGATTTTATCACTAGCCAAAAGTAGACCGGCTAAGTCACAGAACTTTCTGAATTATTATCATCGGGAAGTACAACTTGCATTAAGTTGATTAAAACCACAGTTGTTCTTAACCTTTCGGAGTCATTGACCTGTTTGAAAAGCAAATGAAAGCACTATCAATGTCCTTCCTGGAAGATGCATGTGGCTGGCTACACACATAAAAACAATTTTACGTATGCAGATATTTTTTCACTAGAGTAAGCTCTTTGAGGTCAGGAACCACATCTTATTCATCTCTATGTCCCCTAGTGCCTTGCCATAGAGTAGTCAAAAAAATTAAAGCTATGAATAATGACTCAATATTTAAATGAATATTAGATAATCCATTCTCAATGTTCCTTTCATCCCTTTATTTTGATATTGTGTTTCCCCTGCGAATCTGAACAGCCAAATATAAATGTGATCAATCTTGAGAGGTCTCCTAGGGACCATTCCAACGTTAGTCAAGGTCAAGGTCAAGGTCAAGGTCAAGACAGCAAATGGGTCATACAAGCTCCCTACATGGGTCAGGTGTGAATTAATTTCTTCCGATGAGAAACCTTTGGGAAGTTTTCACTAAGAAGGTGCCCCCACCATTACTGAAGCTCATTCAAAACGCTTCCCCAAGCAGATAGGGGCAGGTGCCCTCTCTCCTCAGCAGCTAGAGGTCACCCTGATGTTGTACGTGTCAGAACACACAGGTTTCTCGTTAATCAGCTCTCCTGAGTGTGGCCACTCTGAAAACTCAGAATGCTATCCTCAGGGTAAAGCATCACCAAAGGATCACTTACATCATCGTATTCCAGAGAGGCAGCCCAGCGGTGCGTCCGTCCACCGCTTCAGATCTCTAACATCTGTCTCCATATTAAGTCAGATCAGCCGAATTTAATATTATGCTTTGGATGTGTGCCTTTCTTATTTCTTTAACTGCATGTGTTATACATAAATACAAGCTGAAAAAAAAAAAAATGAAAGTAACAACTGGTCCTTTTATACATAAGATACCACTCCTAGGAAGTTTCTTTGTTAGGTCTTTGGCAAAATCATAGTTTCAAGTGCTTTGGGGTTTTGGGGGTCACAGGCCCGTTTGAGAAGGAAACGGATGTGTTATGGATAGTCTCTCTGAAAGATGCTCACAGACACATTCACAAAAACCACATATTTTGTCTATGGACTAGGGGTGCAAAATTTATAATTCACAGTGTAAGCTGAAATTGCTGAGACTCTCTCTCCTATTTTGTCTCTCGTGGATGTGCCCTCCTCCGCCTGGTTGGTGGGGGGAAATACTTGAGCAGTGTGACTAAGCTTTGACAAATCCTTAGTGGCAGTACTCCGCTCCCTCAGATAAAAATCTGCTCCCTCTCAGATAGCCCGCAGCTTCCTATCCCAAACTGTGCTCTCCCTTCGAGTGTCAGGGGAAAGGGAGGGAAGGCCACACCCGTTCTTTTTCCCTAGGACGGCGTTCGGTTGTTTCAGAGAGGGCAGGACACTGGCTATCTCCTGCCAGGGAGGGAGGGTCAGCTCCTTGGATTCCAGGTCCTCTCCACCAGGCTTCCATGTGTCCCAGAACATATGCTGCTGATGTAAAGGGATGGCTTGACCTGCCATCTGTCTCCCAAGGTCTTACTCCCTCACCTTGGCAGTCACTGGGCCTGGGACCAGTTTTCTGAGCAGGCCCCACACGTGCTCCCCATGTTCCAGTGATCCCCCTGGCAAGCTCCCAGCCACTCTCTCACCTCCTGTGGGCACAGCTCCAGGTCAGGGGGATCTCAGGAAGGCAGGACCTAGGGCTGCTGGCAGCCTGTGAGGCCACGCCCCCAAGCATCCTGCATAGGTAAACAAGGTGGGAGCCCTACCTTCAATTTTCCTCTTCTTACTTATTCTAGAATGTCTGACCACTTTGTTGACCCCTGGGTCTCCCCATTTCTCATAGGCCAGAAAATAATCCAGATTTTTTTTTTAGTATCTACCCCTTTGCCTGTTTGGGTTTGCCTTTTTGCCTCCCACTATCAGTGACAAAATTTCATTTAACCATAGAGAGAAATTCTGATGAGGCAAATGTTTGTTAAGTATCATGTACTAACAGGGATAAGTAGTCAACAATTTTATTATATGCTGAGAAATGCATATGAAACACCTAGAAAGTATCTCAATGTTTATTATTTGCTGAGAAATGCATATGAAACACCTAGAAAGTGTCTCAATGTTTATTATTTGCTGAGAAATGCATATAAAGCACCTAGAACAGTATCTCGTAGTACTTACAACCTACTTATGAGGGAGCTGTAGCAATTCTTCCCATTTAGGAGATGGGAAAATTGAGGCCCAGCAAGGTTGAGCATCTTGCCCAAGGTAACTCATCCACTCGGTGGACCAGCCAGCATCTGACGCCAGCTGTCTGGGCTCTAGAGTCCATGTCACTCACCGGTACATACCACATGCCACCTCTAGCCTGAATGGCACATAGCACAGCACTGAAGTCAATGTAAGGAGAGCGAGAAACGTGTGCGGATGGGACTGCAAAGGTAAAATGTCGTGAGATATTAGCAAAACTTAAGTTTACAGTTTTTGGTAGAGTTGCTTTTTATATTCAGGACATTCTCTTAAAATCGGATTTTAGAAGCCGTTGTCACAACTTTCCAGATTTAAATGCGCTGAGCGTCCCACGTGCATTTTAGCCTTCTGTGCTTCTTTACTCACAAACGTGCCACAGTTTACTGAAGTCGTGGAAGGATGTCCATCCAATAATACCGCTTCTTGTCCTCATTTTACAGGAGGGTTTAAATTTGCCCAAGGTCACACAGCTGGTGAGTAAGCTTGAACTCCCACCACATCTAACCGCAGAGCCTCCACTCATCTCTCATGCAACTACCGCCGAGCCAATTCAGGAAGCACCTACTCAAACGACCACCGGCCCAGAGAACAGAACCTGCTCTATTCATGAATCGGTGTGAGGCCAGATACTCTTTAGATCTTTCAGGTTTGCTGTTCTACCAGGTTTCCCTAGAAGCCACACTTGAAGGTTGCAGTCAATTAGAAATAAGACAAATCATATGTTCTCCAGGGTGCTGCTCGAGAAACACAAGTCCAAGTTCTCGGAGAGCCTGACCACCGTTCAGAGGCTTCAACACCAGCCACGGTGAGGAATTCTACACGTTAGAAACACGCAGGTTGAGGCTGAGCGCCCATGGGAGGTGCCACTTCAGTTCTCATTGAGCCACTTGCCGACAGCACCGGCAAGTTAACTGTTTACACAAAGACTAGCGTTTCTAGAGGAGAGGTAAACGAGAAAAGATGAAAAGAACACATCTACTTTAACACAAATAGTGGTAAACCAAGTCACACCGTGGTTACACTAGCTCTACAATTTATATATATATATTGATGTATAATGTATATTATAACAGAGTTGTTATAAACGTAATTACTGTGTATACTAGTGATCACATTATAATAATGAATTTGCTACACAAACATTCATCATTAAGGTTTTCTTTCATGCTGATCCAAGAAGCTCTTGAGTTGAGATATTTTTCCATTCCTCCACTTAGCCTGAAGGTAACTTCTTTGAATGGCCTGCCAACTTTCTCAACAGCTCTTTACATGAAATTGTTCTATTTCCAGAACTCTTTCAGTACCTTGGACCACAAATTTAAATAAATAAAAAAAAAAAAAAAACTAAATTACAATTTTTGTCCTCATTGCAGATAGCTTTAAAATACTTTAATTTTTAGAGGTCACTAAACTCACAACCACACAAAGAGAAAGAGGAACTGAGAGAGATTGAGAAGTTTAGTAGTTAAACTTTAAACATCACTATTTCTAAGCAAGTGTTTGTTATGAAGATTTCAGGGGCACCAAAACTGGCAATGACTTGTACCATATAATTTAATCAACAAAAAAAACTTTTTCTGGAGGTAGTAAAGCTATGATTTGCTCCTGCTATTTCCTGAGCTAATTTTTCTTCCCTTTAATAAGTTAATAAAAATGTAAACACTGTGGTAAGTAGTGGTTCCTAGAACAGGTTTTCCAAAAGTCAAGATTCTCTCTGCTGCTTTGGTTCACGAATTAAAAACCCAGATTTAAATGAAGTTGACTCCCTTATTAGTGAAATTCATCTGCCCCAGGATGGATGAGTCAAGGAAGGCAAAATTACTAAGAGATGTGATGATTAGGCATTGTGGTTATACATACTCACAATCAGCAGTGAAAGGAAAGGAAGTGAAAACAAAAAGGAAAGAGGCAGCAGTTCCCTCGATCTGATGGGTCCACACAGTTGGCAAGGAGGGTGGTGGGCAGCCAGTCCTCACAAAGTACCGCACATTCCCTCAGCAGCTCATCCCGTTTTTTATTTGCAAAGTTCTCAATAATTCCATTATCCAATTAGAAAAGGAAATTCACAACATTATCAAGAGAAAATTAGTCTGACCGTTGCTGTTCTCCAGTTAAAGAAGATCCAGGACTGTCAGCTGTAAAATGAGGCAAACTTGCTAAAAATGAAGGAAACTGAACCAACGGTCTGAGGCGAAGCTTCTGTATACAGCCCTGCTACCGCAATGCGACGGAGAGGATTAAATACGTATTCTGAGATGAGGATATGGGCACCTCTCACCTCCCTCCTTCTACAGTCGCCTACTCATGTATGCCCATAACACAGAAAATATACACCAGACCATTTTATACCCAACTGACAGTCCTATTTCCATCAGTATAAATAATAAGCTAACATTTTACTGTGCATTTACTATATGCTAGTAAAATCACAATTCTCAAAAAAAAAAAAAAAAAAAAAACTTATTTTACAGAGGAAGGGAAAATAGCTTGCGTGTTAATATCACCCTAACTAGGGTTTAAATCCAGCTTTTTCTGATTGCAGCACCCTGGTTTTATGCCGTCATTCAGGGCTGTTAAGAATAACAGCTGTGAAGCTGCACAGCCGGGTCTCAACTCCCAGCTCCACCACCAACACCTGTGTAACATGAGGCATGCCCACCTCCCAGGCCTCAGTTCTCTCATCTTTAAAATAAGGGACATCAACAGTATCTCTTTCACAGAATTGCTGTGAGAGTTTAACAAGTTAATGTGTACATTTGCATAGCATTCGTCACTGATGATATAAGCACTTGCTACCGCCACTGTTGTTATGCTTTAAAAATAATTTGACACCCCTCGCAGACAGTCCATCTTTCAGGCTTCAGGACGCGTGAACAGGTCCTTTCTGCTCTTCCAGCATCTCCATGCAACGAGATGGGTCCCTTATCCCCATTAATGCAGACGTACAGTAGTTTAACGGCTAACCAAGATCACTCAACAACGTCACACAGCATGAAGCGGGAAAGATCCAGAAAAGAGAGGCATGTGGAAGCTCGCTGCCTCGACCCCCACTGCAGGGCTGTCTTCCCCCAAGGCTGTCAGCTTCCTCCTCTCAGGTGCCAAGGGTGCCACGGTCACATCACGGCTGGCAAAACCAAAACCTGGCAGAGCCACCATGAGTCAGTGATGTCCGCCTCTGGTGATGTCCGCATAATATTGCTAACGTAGCTAACGGCACTGAGCTATGTATTTGAAAGTGGTTAGAAGGGAAAATTTTAGGTTGTGTTACTAGGATACATATATATATTTTTTTAAACTTAGGACTGTACAATGAGGGAACCTTATTGTAAATGATGGACTATAGTTACAAGTATAAAAATGTTCTCTCGAGAATTGTAGCAAGTGTACTGCACCAATGCAAGGTGTTAATAATTGGTGTGTGGGAACTCTATTTTATGCACGTTTTTTCTATAAGCCTACAACTTCTCTAATAAAAAAATGTACTCCCAAGTGGTCAGCAGCCAGGTCCACCAAGGTAAAGACGGAGAGGAATAAGTAATGTAAGAGGTCACCATGAACAACCAGCCATCATACTGAGCGTTGTTTCCAGCAGTAGCAGATGGGCAAGTCGATTATTATTCAAGAAGCTGGCCTACAGGTTATATTCTTTCATTAGCACAAGTGAAAACTGTTCAGTCGCTTCAATATTTATTAGCCATTTACTAAATATTATACATAAGCACAGCCATGATATTCTCTCAGCATAAAATAGTGCTAAGCTGCAAAGAAGGGGCAATTATTATGCCTGTGTTTAAGAAGCAATGGAACTCAGAGGGGTGAGTCTCCATACTCCCACTCACAAAGCACTGCTCAAAATTAATATACTATAGAAGTGAGTGATGATAATTTGACCTCAGTCAAAATTTACCGTCCAATGTATTAGCTATAGATCTTTCGTTGAGATGGTAGCTTGTAAGAAATATTTTCCATTGTATTCAAAATATCCTTTCGCCTCTTTCCCCCCCACTGGAAGTTTTCTCCATACACTACTGTTTCTCATGCTAGTTAAAAGAAATGGGAAAAATTTGTCCTTTTCCAATCCTATTATTCACAGACGATTTTGTAACTGGCAGCCCTTATTTGCAAAACCTGAATCTGCGTGTGTTCAGAATACACCATCTTCCACATCTCCATGGCATTGATACGAAAGAGTAGGAATGAATAGAAAAGTAGAAGTTTATGATTCTTGCCCCAAGAAATACTTTTCCAACTGTTAATACTATAACATGTATAAAATGACTCTCCAATATGCATCCATTACTCTGAAATGATCCAGTTTCTATACAAACTCCCAAAAGGAGAGAGAAAGTTTAAAAAACAAGTCGCAACCTTTTGTGGGCACGTGGTGTAGACTCATGGACAGTGAAAGCTTAAGATGGGAAAGTGGCCTGGAACCGTTTTGACCAATAGAATGTCTCATTTCCTTACTGCTTTTTCTATGTGCCTTTACCCTTTCTGCCAGTATCGGGCTTCTCCGAGAGGGGCAGGTGTCACCCACAGACACTTTCACCTGCAGTTGAGGGTGCCATGAGGCTTCCTCTCCTGCAAGGCCCACTTTTCAACTAAGGATTAGGTGAACATCTATGGAGTGTATATTATCTGCACAATAGCTTTGGGGGACTCCAAAGAGATCAGTTACCCAGTCCCGTCCACCAAGGGGCTTGCAGTCTGGTCAGAGAAGTCAGACACACCCAAGGTGAACTAGAGAACAGTCAAGTGTAAACGCCAAAATGTGCTGCACAGACAAGTGCCACCAGAGCTCAAGAGAGGTGGGTTGAGCCAAGCCTCAGCCAAGATGATCAGGCAAAGTTTTGCAGAGAATATGGGGCTTGAGCCAGCTTGGAAGAAAGGAGATGTTGGACATGTAGAAGTCAGAAGCACCATGTGGCTGCATCTAGTAAGGGGCTTCTGACCTAAGTCAGCAAATAAGGCTAAATCCAAAGTCAAAATTACCCTTGAAAACTCTCTCTGTCAACCTATAAAGTCAAATATAAGGTAATATCGGCACAGAATGCACACAAATGCAGAGCATGATCTTATAGCACTACTTCATACATATGTGTATAGCTCAAATTGCTTAGATTAAATGCACATGTGATACAAGTCCCGCTTCCCAGCAGTACAGAAGGGCATCCTATGATGAGACTGCAGACCCTGCTTCAAAGAGAATTTTGTGTCCCAAGATCTCCAATCTATAACTCAGCTTTGTGTCTTACCCAATTCCAGCCTTAACTTTGCAGTCATAACACTGGGCCCTGCTGCTCAGACTTAAGATGCTAAGGTTTCTGCTCAGATCACTCTTGATCTGAAATTCAGGTTCGTTCTGATGACAGTGACATAGACCACAGCCATGCTAGACTGCACTCGTCCTAGAATACAAGTCTACAAACGCTCTTACAACAACGACCTAAAAGTTGAAGCTCTCCATGAGACTTCGTTACTTAAAGTTTACAACTTCAGATTCCCAAGGTTTGCAACAACATTAAAACTCATTTGGGCCCAGCCACAACTGCCATGCTCAGATTCCCACCACAATATATTTGCCAGATGGCTTCCCAACCTCCATTTGAGCAACTCCGGTGACTAACTGGAAATTCTCAAACTCCCAAAGGCATTCTATTTCAGCCATTCGAGAGGTCCTTAGATCTCTCTTAATCCTCTCTCTGTAGCTCTCCTTCCTTGATCCCACCTGAACCTCCAGGCCAGTGGTCAGACTCCTTTCTTAAAACAAAGAGAATATCCTGTTTGTCCAGGGCAGCCACCATGTATGCTGTCTACCCCAATGATTAGTTACCCCTTTTTACTCTCAAAGGTGCCCCCCATTTGAATAAATCATATGGTTATCTTAATAGAACAGATCTCAGCCAGCTGGTAGATGACCTGAGTCTTATCTATTTCCAGCTAAAATCTTCCTGGTCCTTCAAATATTTTTCACATGTCATAACCTCAAGTCCTTTAACCTGCCCTCTTTTGACTATCCAGTAGTTGGTCTTTGTGGTTTGGGGCAGAATATGCCAGATCTCTTGACCCCTCTATTCTATAAATGTCGGTTTACATTTGGCAGTAACTTTGCATCTTGCAATCAGATCATAATGTTTCTTTCTTGTAAGAGCTATTTGACTAATTTTTGCAGTGACCATTAAGATTCTGTCTGCTCTTCATAACGGGATTTCTACGGCGCTAATTACCCTGTTATTGAGGTCAAAGAGATATTTAAACACTTGGTAACGGTTAAAATGATATTTGAACTTAAGGTTTTATGAACAAGTCTAGAAATAAGAAAAAGGATAGCACAATTGGATTCAATGCAATTGGTAATGAAATTTGAGGAAACAGCACTTAAAACCGATTAAAAAAATTATTATGTCACTGCTATTTTTTCCTTGTAGACCATGTAGGAAAAAGCATGTGCTATATACAACTTTGAAAAGTTTAAGGGATTCACTTTTGAAAGTTGTGCCCTCAGTATTTCCACCTCTATCCCATGTGTAACTTTTTAAAAACTTGGTGTACTTTCCCTCAACCTAGTCCTTCACACAATGCCAACGAGACGAGCACTTGACGGCTTTCGTAGTTCCGTCCGATACATGATGTGGCATTGCCGTTCCAAGCTCCTTTATAAGAAAACCAACAGTTTCACAGACACATTTTCCTTTCAGTTAGACTCCTTATGTGGTATTCACAGGACACTGGTATTAACATTTAATAGAGTCTCTGGGCTTAAAGCACTTTTATGGACACCTCCTAGAAAGCTTTATTTTCCTTAAAAATTTTATTAGAGTTGTTACATTTTTCTGTGGCCTTTTATGTGACTTATTGCAAATGATCGTATCACATTAAATACAACAAAATCTTTGGTGTCAGGCAACCAAAAAACTATGTGACCAGGTGCTTGTCACCTATTTAGAAGGGGGAAATGAAGCTAACCTTTCACAAAGTAAATACTAGCCTGGTTTGGCTGATAAGGATAATGCAATTTAAATAACCACATAGGACCTAAAATGAGAAATTTGATATGACGATACATAGATACAAATGAAATGTTAAAAGACTGGTAACTTACAGAAGCCATTGATTCTTTTCCTCTGATTACTATTTCAATGATCAGAGTATATGAGCTACTTGTTTGCTTGCAATGTGTTTTATTAATGCTCTGTTTCTGACACCCAATTTGGAAATCAATGCTTATTTCATCATTTTTCTCTGAGGGGTCCTATTATTTACAATTGATTTAACAGGAATGAAAGGCTTACCATTAACAAGACCCAGCTGCTGACACTTCACAGATGAATTATTGAACTTCAAAACGTGAATTAACTTAACCATCGCCAAGACTGATGGTTTGATGATTTTTTGCACCAAGTCTAATGTATTTTTAATTAGAATGTCAAAACAATAAAGTTCCCGCCTTGCCTTCTTTCTTGATTCCTTGGCTCACATAGTGTTTAAAAGTTTGTCTGCTGCACAGACCACCAACCTATGAACTTAAAAATGTTCCTTTAGTGGTTCAAAAAATACCACATTACTAGTGTGGAAAGTCTAGCTTCAAGCATGTCCCAAGAAATGTGTATCTTCTACTCCTGAATATCTAAGAACTGCAGGTATACGATATAAAGGAATTTAATTATTAGAGGACAATATGACTATAAAATGCAACTTGGTTTTGGAAAAATATCAATTAAAATGACATAAGTTATAGTCAAAATATTCAGGTTCATTTGACTGGCTTAAATAAAGGTATTTTCTAAAAAATAAATATCTTTCGTTTTTTTAATTAATCTGGAGTTCATTTCCAAGATTGGCTAATCTACTGGCTCCACAATGCCCTAAGGACTCAAGTTTGTTTGTTTTTTTACTCTCCTTTCTGCTCTGCATCTTCAGAGGGTCAGCAACAGGCCCCCTCTAGGCTGCACATAGCGTCACTACGGTGTCCAGCGCATCAGCCGTAAGCAGAGAAGTCCATCTATGTGTGCTTTCATAATACACAGGGAACCCTTTTCCAGACAGCACCCAGCAGTGCAGACTCTCCTTGAGTCTCATTGGTCAGAATTCCATCAATATGCACTCATCAACGGAGACGTGGCCCAGAGAATGGGATTGTGGTGTAGGTTTAGCACATGGCGATGGGGAGGAGCGAGAGCAAAGCCGTCAGTCTGCTATCAGGGAGGAAGTTGGCTGGGAGGTGATGGGGAACCAGCGAGGCCTTCAGACAGACTTGAGTGGGTTGGGATGGTGGAACTCTGGGAAAACGTAAGCAACTCTATTCTTCTCTATAAAGTAAAAACTCCACTATATATTAAGTTTGGTTTAAAGTCGTGTCAAGAAAATACTTAGATTATAAAATGATTATACACTTTCTTCTCCTCTAGTTATTCTTTCCTCCCCCCCCCCATATTTCTTTTTAAAATTACATTGCTTTTAAGTTTAATTCTGAATAGCATATACTAACTTCCTACCATGGAAGATGATTTAGGTCCTCAAACTCCTGCCATCCCACCTATTATCCATCAACAAGCAACTCTCATCATTCTCCAAATATAATTAGCTGAAATTTTGTTTAATCAATATTCAGTTCTGAAATGCCTTATGTATCTAAGTCAATCCATTTGCTAAGCATTGTACGAGTCCATCCAATCTGGAAACTCTTGTACATTACTCTCAGGAAGTTATTTTGAATTATTTCTTTGGTAAATCTCTCGTCTGTTTTCTTTTTCTTAAGTCCTATTTGCCAGATGTTGAAACACCCCCCTCCAATCTAATTGCCTATTTCAGCAGCTATCAAACATTTTGATTTCAGAATCTCTATTATTTAAGGTGAGGATTCCAAAAAGCTTTCAGGGGTTATATCTATGGATATTTATCATATTAAAATTGAGTTTTTAAAATATTTAATGTTAGTATTCTTATGAAAAATAACTTTCCCCAAAGTTAATGAAGAAAATGGCATTAATTTATAATTTTGAAAATCTCTAGTGTCTGATAAGATTTCCTAGTGTCTGCTTCTGAAGTTTGCGGGATATGCTGTTTTAGTTCATATCTGTGAAGAAAATAGAGTCTCACACATATGGAGAGGGAAGGAGAGACCTCTTGAACCCCCTTCAAGGATCTTAGGGACTCTCAGTAGTCCTCACACCCTACTTTGAGAACCATGGGTCTAGTTTTCTAATTTCACCTGTTTCTATCTCTACTTATTTCTACTACTAATGATGTATATCTTCAACTATCTCCCATAACTTCTATTTAAATCTTTCATTTATGTAATTATCTTTAATTTCTAAACATGGTTTTCTAAACTTTGAAAATCTCATGCTTATAACGTCCTATTTATTTCACGGAGTTATTATTATCTTCTTTTATCACCCCAAGGATATTAAATACAGACCCCACCCACCCAAAGGTTTCCTCTGCTCTGATTTTTTTCAAAGATTCTTTTTTTCTGTTTCTTTTTGGTCATTGTCTTATATATTACAGGCATTCAAGTGTCTGGTGGTCTTAGCTGCTCATTTTAAAGAGAAAAAAAAAAAATGAAGGGAGTTTGAGTTTTGGGTGGCATGGCCCACTAGCATCCAGGACTGATTCTTGCACTGAGAACTAAAAATTCTAGATAAAGTTGTATGAAATTATGCATTAATGAACTAGCAAGAAAGCCAGTAATATTAAGAGCACAAAAATTATGAGAAAGCAGGAACACAGAAATCAGCAAAGCACCTCTACAGTTTATCTTGAAAGTAAATACTGAGTTAGGTGCCCTTGAGCTTCAGTTTTCACAGCTTTGTAGGGTACAGAAGGCAGAAGACAAGCTCAAGAACTTGTCAAGATAGGGATTCAAAAGAGGAGAAAAGTGCCTGAATAAATAATGGCACCCCAAAATCCACACTTTGGCAACCTGATAACACAACCTACTCACTAACCCTGGGATCTCAAAGAAACTCAGCTCTTTTGAATCTTGGTGAAAGATAACAACTTCCCCGGTGAGAAATGGTAAATCCAAGCAGAAACTCAGGCAGGTTTATAGCATAAATTATCCCCTACCAAGAAGATCCTAAACCCTTCTAGTCAGAATTTAGTTTAGAGTGATTCTTGATTGGCAGTCCCCCCAGTTAAAGAAGCAGGTTCTCTCCAGAGGAGCCCAAATTTAACCCAGGCTTCAAAGATTACCACAGATAAAACTCCAAAATCATTGTCCACAAATCATGGAACACAAAAGAGAAAAAAAAGATATCAGACTCAGAATGACCAAATATTTTATATTGTATATCCCACAATTCCAGTAAGTTACTATGTTTTTTTTAAAATGAAAGTGAAATTTTGCAAGAGTAGGAAACTATAAGAATAACATATTTAAAGAGTAATTAAATGAAATAATATTTCCAACCAGGTCTTTAGCCCAGAGGTGAGAGCATATATGGTTTTCCTCTAAGCCACCCGGCTGGACCAAAAGGAACCACAGCAGTTCTGATGCCAGGGCCACCCCCAGCAAATGGTCCGTGCAGGTCACCCTACCCTTGGAGTCTTCACCTGCGGAGATTTTGCCCCACTGGGGAGCATCTGGCAATGTCTGAAGATATTTTTTGTTATCAGAATTGGGGGGATGCCACTGGCATCTAGAAAGCAGAGCCAGGGATGCTGCGAAAGACCCTTACAAGACACTGGAGAGCCCCCCACAGCCAAGATTTATCCAGCCCAAAAGGTAAGTAGTGCCAACAGCTGAAAACCTGCCTAAGAGCAATTCTCGCAGTTGTAAAAATTCCTAATCAATGACATATTTCCAAAATTCAGTAAATGAAAGGGAAATATACTAGTCTTTAAACGCAGATGGTAGAGCCCAAATGCACGTTGGGGGCTTGTGGGCAGGTAGATTCTCTTGGGGCGTGATCTGTGGGTCCTTTTGTTAGGAGGCCCTCCAATGTCATGCCTACAGACCTCTGTTTCCCCCTGTGAGCAGAGGCTCCAGCCTCCCTCCCGAGAGAGAAGCCAGCCTCCATGCTTCTCAGCGGTGGAAGAACTGACTTGGAAGTTTCTCTCTTCTGAATGTAGATTTTCACTGAAATACCCGGCCTTGAGGATGCTTTTATTCTTATTAGTTCAACAACATCAGAAACAAACCTTCAGGATTTTACTGAGGAGGCAGAAGTCATTGTAACTGCTTCTTTTATGGACTTTAAAATAAAGTCCTCCCAACTTGTGGCTATACCAGCACTTACCTTCAAAGGCTCCTGGTGCTTTCTATAGCTTGATCTGTCTATAGTTTTAGAAGGATCAATGTGAATTTATAAAAAGTGATAAAGTTACATTATTTTAAAATCACAAAGTCAAAAATTTTATGACCAATTTCAGATGTGCAAGGAAATGAATAAAAACTTTTCAGAGTTTACTATTTATCTTCTTTGTGGAGGAGCACATTGAAGTGGTAAAAAAAAAAAAAAAAAGGCAGGTGTGGGTTATATAAGAATCACTGTGCAGCTAAAAAATGCTTCCATTTAAATTGAAACAAATAGTTTTCAAAAACTATATAGGCATTACTTTTCATTATAC
Organism: Tolypeutes matacus; assembly: GCA_026826555.1. Classification (NCBI taxonomy): domain Eukaryota; kingdom Metazoa; phylum Chordata; class Mammalia; order Cingulata; family Chlamyphoridae; genus Tolypeutes; species Tolypeutes matacus. Next base: position 8,960,980 of record JAKSZT010054202.1, on the reverse strand, counting down.
ATATATAAAATTAGTAAATATTCTTCCAAATTAGGGCTTTGCTAATAAAAACTTAGAGGGAATATATATAATGGAAGAAATGCATCTACATGTAAGTAGATACATATATTGTCATTTCAATCAGTCCTAAATATTCTTATTAATATTCAAGATAGCCCCAAGGTTTATAGATCATTTTCTCCTGCTACTTACTATTTTATGGTAAATTTATGTAAATTTTACACCCGATTATGCTTATTCCTGGGAGAATGTATTTTGTAATTCACACATCTATCCATAGTAATAGATACTTAATAAAATGCTACTGTCTAAATTCCTTTTTCTAATTGGTACTGTGCTTTTACATATGAAAAAATGCTGTATTTTTGGTATATTATGAGAAGGAAAGTTTTTACCAAAGCTAAACAATTTCTAGCAAATGAGTATATTGTAAATATTTAAGACACCACTTCTGTAAAATTGAAAGATAAGATTTTGGTTTATAAAACATGACATTGAGAAATAGGAAAAATGTACTTCAGTATATTATGTGTTAAATTAAAATGCTAAATGCTTGCTAAGTGATAAGTTCACATACACTAGCATTTCAGATTTGATTAAAGGTGGATGTAATTTCTGAGATTGAGCTACCTGACCATCCATGGCTCGCTCCTTTCATACCGTTATAACTCAATTTTATCAGATTATAAATCATAATAAAAATTGAATTAAATAAATGAGTGGGGGAGAAGGAACAGCTCTTCCTTATGGAGGAATGTGGATTTAAAAATATAGAAGACATTAGGGAAATAGAAAGTCACTATTAAACACTACAGTAATAACTGTTTCAGGCAAGATCTACCAATGGACAGTGGCTTGCCAGTCTCTGGAGAGATTTGATCCTAAAGTTAGCAAAAATTTCCTAGATATATAATCAACTTGGTCACTGCTAAACTCTTCAAGAATGTACTTCAAGAAAAATGATAGCAAAAGGAAGTCTGAAAGGAAAAAAAAAAAAAAAAGGACTCACGTGTATGTAAATATTACAAAAATGATGGAATGATGTTAAATTTGTGGGATTAATATATAACAAAAGCAAAGCATGTAGCTTCAGAAGGGGTTTAGTCCTGGGGATGCATTCTAAGCTTCGCATTATTTGGGGGGAGATACAGATTTTGATTTACATTACATTTTCATTAGTTAGGTCAAATTGTTCATTTCTAGAGTTACCACTAGAAGGAGAAAAATGAGTATATATCTTGCAGTAGAGTAAAAATAAATACAAGGAAAATTTTTAATCAAAAGGAAAAAAAAACAGCAAGATCAAGACAAATAGACAATATAAAAGAGCTAGAAATAAATTTAAATAGTTATAATTATCAATACAAATTTATTAGATTTTAAAGATAAAGACTGTCAGAATACAAAAAATTCCAGTTATGACACATATCACTAGTAAGAACCAAAATAAAATGGAGAGAAATCTAGGAATAGAAAAATAAATGAGTCAAAGTCTAATCAAAAGGATCACTAGGACTATATTAATAGACTTCATAATAAGCATTGTTAGTGATGAAGAGAATTACAGCAAAATGTTAAGCGTTAATTCACCAGGAAAATATACACGCTGTAAACATACCCGCACCTATTAACATAACGTCAAAATACTTAGAGGACATAACACAGCTATATGACAAAAGACACCATCATTACGGAAGACTGCAACAAATCTCTCAGTACTTAGATTTTTAGATGAAAATAATCAGTCACAAAGAACAAAATTAGTAGCCTTGATTTAATGAACACTGTTAGAACAACGTATAGAATATACTTTAGGCAAACATAGAAAATTGTAAAAACTGTGGGTCATAAGACAAGTCTCAACCATTTTCAAAGAATAAGTATTATCCTACATACTCTGTCCTCTGAAAATACAATTTAAATTTCCATAAAAATGCTAAAACTACACTTAGAAGTTGAAAAGCACACCTTACCTAATTGTCAAAGAAGAACTAATACAGATAATACTAAAGGCTAAACAAAAATGATAATATCACATATCAAAACATGTAGTATGAAGCAAAAGCTAGTTTGAAGGAAATTTGTAGCTGTAAACACTAGGAAAAAAATATAAAGGCTCAAAACTAACGAGCTAAGTATCCAGATAGAGTAAATAAACCCAATGAATAAAGTCCTAAATGAAAAAGAGCAGAAATTTATGAATTATATAAACATCAATAGGGAATCAACAAAATTCATGTGGTGCTAAAAAAAACAAAAAACAGAAAAAAACTACTTACATAGTAAAATTTCTGGCATACAATCAGGAAAATGAAAGAGAAGGACTTAATTAGATTTCAAATAAAAGACATGACTAGGGATAGAGATTAAAGAGATAATTATGATCTTAAAATCAATTAATAAGACTGGCTCAAGAAGAACTAGAATATCTAAATGGTCTTAGAACCCTTAATGAAAGTGAATAAAAATATTTCCACAAAGAAAACGAGGCCCAGATGATTTTAAATTATTTATGAACAAGGTAATTCCAATTGTACAAATTTATTCAAATTTGAGATAAGAGGAACTCTTATCAATTCATTTTATGAGGATAATATTAGAATTACCCAGATGCTTAATCAGATAAGGATAATATGAAAAAGAAAATTACAGACCAATCTTATTCAACATAAGATTTAAATTTCCTAAAGTATTAAACCAAATCACTCATCAATATATATATGAGGAATAATACATTGTAGCCAAAGTAGTGGTGGTGTGTTTTTTTATTGGATTTTTTGGAGTGTGAATTCCAGTTCAACATTAGGAAATTTAATGAAAAACACAAAAAAGCATCAGTACCCTTGCAGAGTTTATATTCTAGCAGGGGAGAAAGGCAGGCAAATTACATTTAGAAAAAGTTTCAGCAAACAGTGGTCCATGGGCCAAATCTCACCTGCCACCTGTTTCTGTAAATAAAGTTTTACTGAAACACAGCCACATTTTCTTTAAACACACACAGTCTATGGCTACTTCCTGCTACAACGGCATAATTGTGTAGCTGTGACAGATGGTATGCTCCACAAAGCCGAAAATTTTACTATCTTGTCTTGGAGAAAGCTGCCAACCCCCGACTCAGAATGTTGGAAAACTGTTTTTGCAGAAGAAAAAGTCCAGAAGAGTAAATCAGATTAAGAGTACCGAGTAGGGTAAGGGACATGCCTGGGTGCAGAGTCTGCAATATTTAACAGTGGTTAGAATAGTCTTTACCGAGAAGGTGCTGTTTAAGCCAAGACTTGAAAAAGTTGAGGGTATTAGCCAAGTGGATATCTGGTGAAAAGAGCATTCCACGTGGAAGGAAGAGCTGAAGCAAAGGCTCCAAGGCAGGAGTGTGTTTTCTGTGTTTAATGAATAGCTAAGAGACAGTAGGTCTGGGACAGTGCATGCAAGGGGAGAACTGTAAGGATATTGGCTTTTATCCCAAGTATAATGGGGAAGCATCCCAGAGTTTCGAGGAGATGCGTAGCACGACCCAGCAGTCTCTATAAAACCACTAATGGCTATACTGAAAATAGTGTGTGGAGGGGCGTGGGGGGTTGAAGCTACATGTACCCCAGAAAGGCATGCTCTTAAATTTAATCCATTCCTGTGGTGTGACCCATTATATGTAGGATCTTTAGGAGGCTACTTCAATTAAGGCATGACCCACCTTATTCATGGCTCCTAATACTGGAGTCCTTTACAAACAGAATGAGACAATACAACCACATGACGGAATATTATGCATTTTTTAAAAATCCTATTTTCAAAGATATTTAGTGACAGGAAACATGTCATTGCTTACAGAACTGTCAGTTGATAGTATGATTCTATTAGGGGGGAGGGATATTTATATGTGCATTAAAAACCTGGCAGGGTTTGTGGGTGATTCTTTCAACTTTTCCTGTATTTTAAAAATTGTCAAACATTGAGCATATTATAATTACTTAAGTGCTATGCTCAATTTTATAAGGATTTGGGTTGGTTTAATTTTATATTTGTGCAAAAGCCATATAGTCTAAACTCTAAAAATGTTCTGATTTTACCTCCTATAAGAACCACCTATAAGAACATATCAAAGTATGGCACAAAAATGCCAAAGTTGACCAGATTTATCAACTAACAGACTATTCTGAAAATCTGACACATGCAAACTTTAATTGCAATAGCTATTTTAATTATACATTCAATGTAAGATATTTAAAACACCCCATATAAATGAATAAAATTCATTATTATGAATTTTTATGATTTTCTTATGAATTATTCAAAATTTTTTGGACAAAAGGGAGATAATATGAAAAGTGTTGAGTTCTTGCTTTATAGAAATAGAAATGAAAAAGTAGCCACAAATGGAGTTAACAAATGAAGTATTTTGACAATGGTTCAGTTTTTAAAAGCCTTAGCTATATAAATGGATTAAACACTACTAGGTAAGTTTGGTATCATTTGTTACGGATGTGTTTATGAAGCATCTTCTATTCTTGTTGTGTATTGAATAAATTACTTTAATCTCAAAAACCTAGGTTTCCCACAGATGATACCATCTGGATATATTTTAAGAGACTAGCACCCACGTGTAACATGCATTTTATACTGTTTTATTGAATCAGCATTAAAAAGACTGAATTTCTGTTGAGTGTTAATATGGCCTCAGCAAAATTAATTTGATAGTTCGTACAGCTCATAGATACCAACCCTCATTCTCTCTCTGTAATCCACCCAGAGACATGGAATTGCATCTTTCCTCAGAAGGGATGAGTTACCTCCAATCCTAAGCACGCCAATGGGCACCTCCTATCTCATAGTACTTGTAGCTCAGTGGTCAATCCTTATTGGACATTTGCTTTGGACGTTTGCCTGGTTGTTTTGATTTCACTGGTAATCAACAGAAATTGCCCAAGGCTCTTCCATTCCCTTTTATAATTTTTCTGTTTTTTTTCCGAAGAAAATTTCCCAAGATGGATTTTTCACCTTAATGGACCACTGAAGATGTGACATGACCGGAACACTGGAGAAATGAGCAAGACTATCTGAAAATTACCCTGAGGTCTAATTCTGAGTTGCCTGGACGTTGACCTAGCTCCCCCTTCTGCCAGGGAAGAGGACTGCACCCAAACACAGACTCCCATGGGACCAATGGCCTGCCCCCATCATGCCTCCCTCCCTCAACAGAGGGATCTGCAACTTCCCGTGGGCTCCCAGGTGCCCTGGGGCTGGGCAGGATCACGCTGTAAATAGCTGCTACTCCAAATCCAGTCTGGGGCCAAGCTGGTCTGATTATTCATCCACTGAAAAGGTCGCTCTGTCAAGCTTTCCCTTGAAAAAGAAGAGAAAGAGGGGAAGAACTCTCTCCTTTTGGAGCAGAAACCCATACTCTGAGGCCAGCAGATAACTGTGACCCAGAAGCACTCATTTTCCCTCTCCCACAAAGCCTATTTCTTAAACCATGCATGCTTTGTGCCATTGTGGAATTCATCTTGAGCCACTTGCCTTGTACGACAGTGAGTCATCAGCTTTTTCCACTGCAAGCATGTCAGTTTGCTGGTTTATGAGATATCTCTGCTGAAGCAGGATTTTCAAGGATGACTAGAAGTTGAGAGTAGAGTGGACTTAGGAGGTGGATTTGAGGAAAGGAGAACAAGTCATTCAGAGGACCGAAACCCTTTCCTGGGTACTTGCAATGGCTAGTATTGATGCAATGCAAAGTGCAACAGAAAACGGTAGAAGATGAAATGAGGAAGAGATGGGCAGAGGCCTGAATGCCAAGCCTAAGAATTAGGCTTTTTCCTGGGGGCCAGTGGGGTCTTAGGACAGCCACCTTAAAAGCCAGCATCTCTGTGGGATTCAGGACCAGTGTTTTTCCCTTTGATTGTGTGGGTGATGACAAATTGTACTATCTAGAGACGAGTTAGTGAGAGGGAAACAGGTCAACTTGATATTTCTATGGCACAGTCAGGCCAAATGGCATATTATGGTACAAAACCAAAGGTTTCACAGGTGTCTGGAGAGAGAAATCTAATTACGGATCTAACATGCCTCAGGCTGCAGTTAGGCCCAGCTCACAAGAACCTCAAATGGGAGCAAACTAATACCGATTCATGTTGCAAAAGGCAATTTGATATACAGTAAAGCAGTATATTGGGTTATGTCATTTCAATTTAATGTTAATTTATTTTATTGGAATTGCGTTTGTATTTACTCTGGTTTGGTTTTATAGTTACGCTGGAACTATTAGAGAATAGATCCATGTCTGCATTTGTACATATTAAGGTAACACCAGAATAAAAATGACACTCAGCATGGAGACGGGGAAGAAAGTTATAAAAGACACAGTAGAGAGCAGACTCTGGGTACTGCTTGGGTTCACTTTATGATTCCACTACCTTCTGTGTGACATTGTTATTGAACCTCAGTTTGCTCATCTGGAAAATGGGGATAAAAGCTTCTACCTCACAGGATTCAATGAGGTGATGCTGTAAGAGGCTGGTCATAAAATCAAAGCAGCTCATGGTCATAGTGCATTCTATTGCGGTCCCCGCCGATTTTCTTATATTGGTATTAAGTTGATGAAACACACCAGCTGGTAAGAGGAAGCCCCTGATCACTTACATAATAGGACAGAGCTATGTTTATAAGAAGTCTTCCTAGCAGCACCAGACAGGATAGATTCGATGGGGAGGACTACAAATCCTTACCTCCAATCTGGAGCTAAAAGTGAATGACAATGACTGAGAAACACTGTTCTCTGACTCTCTTCCAAGTGTAGTTCCTGGACCACTGTCCTTTAGATGCTGACCCAGGAAGTCTGGAGGTAGGACCCAGGAAAGTCAGTGTTTACAGAAGCTCTCCAAGTGGTTGATTTCCTGGGATGGGGACTTTTTTTCCACAAAGGGCCAGATGGGAAATATTTTAGGCTTTGCTGGCCTCATGGTCTGTTTCACATCAGGAACAAACGGGTGCGGCTGTGCTCCAACACACGTGACACGCCACAAAGCCACGTGCGGTCCGCATTTGGCCACCTGGCCGTTGTTTGCAGACCCCTGCTCTAGGATGCTGGTGCCAGCACCTGAGACTGGCCATCAAGAAGGAAAAATACCAAAGGGTAAAACTAAGTTCAGGTCTGAGATGAGTTTGAGGCAGTCACGGCCAGTTTTCAGTTGAGTACCTGGTTCTGGAGCTTGAAGGTAAGAACATGGCTGAAGGTGTGGATTAGAAAAGCAGGGAGGTGGGCAACATGGGAATCCCAGTGGGTTCCGTGTAATTTTTTGGGTAATCTAAGCACCTCTTAAAATATAGGTATATATATATATATATATATATATATATATATATAAATAACATTTTTGTAAGCAAATATACATATATGCATATATATTTATATATCATTTTGCAAATGTTTGTATGTATTGTGAGAATTTTGATTTTTACCCACAATAAAAATAAATAAAAAAAAAAATCTACAAGTTCAGTTGCTACTAAATCACAATTAAAACGAAAAACAAAAATCAAAAAAAAAAAAAAAAAAGAAAAGCAGTAAGATGCTCCGTTCCGTATGCTCCATGGACAATATTGTTTGCAAGCCCCCCTCCCTCCCTTTTTTAAAGCGAGAGAGGAAGATGACCACAGATGGAATCCAGGGGTTCACCAATATGGTACAGCAAAGGACAACACCAGGAAAGGAAAACCAGGGAGAAGAGAAACACCAAGAAGGATGGGATGCCATGTCCAAGGACAAGAACATGTGGGCACAGCAGTCCCAGCCCCACAATGTCATAAGGGATCACATTTGCAACACGGGCATGGCTTGTGACTCTGCATACTTATAGCCAAGTGCAAGGGTGAAACAAGTAAGTTCAAAGAAAGGGGAAGAAAGGGGGAGAGGAAGTCTCTAGGCTTAGGGGAAGAATTCATGAGCAGAGAGAAATTGCAGGTAGAGGAGAAAGAAGGGGCAAGTTGAGGGACTGAGGTCCCTGAGGAATTGGGAAAGGGTGGTACAAATAGCCTGGGGCAGCCGGTGGGCAGGGAGAAACTGGCCTCCAACTGAGCAGGGAAGGAGACACAGCTAGAGAAGTTTCAGTTTGGGGATGAAGTTCAGCTTCCTTATTTTTGATAACTTCAGTTTTATCAGCAAGGTAGTATTGGGGACATGAGAAAAGTGGAGAAGTTAATAAAGCAGAATTTCTTTTTTAAAAAAGAGAGAGAAAGAAAGAAGTCTTCACCCAGTCACCCAGAGTGTATTTGCCCCTAATTAGCTAGAATTAATGCTCCAATTACAATGGATTTACGTACCCTCTAAGCGTACAAGAGATTCTGTCCCTATAGTACTTTGGCATAGGCTCTCGTTTCTCGATATTGGCATTTGCTCTTAGATGCTCGCCTTCACCCAGCCCAGGTTACTCTGACATGATCTTTGACTTCCCACGGAGAAGTGTTCATTTTAACTGGCAGGCGAATGATATTACACTCTGAGGCCCCATCATGCTAAATGACCATTAAACCATTACGCTTAAGAGTTGCCTCTCAAGATGGAGATTCCAAGTGCTTCACAGGGTATCACTGTTTAACTATCAGCATTTTATAGACAGGGAAATGTCATCACTGAGCACACGTGAATTCCTCTGGCTATAAACAAAACATCTGCGTCTGGTTAGCTTGGTTTGTTCATCCACAAAGTTAAATGGTTGAAATCTGGGGTGGAATCCTTGTAAATCTGTTAGCATGGCCCTGGGTACAAGCCGTTTATCTGCAGCCCAAGGTGGATGAGGCATCTCACAAATTCAGAGAGGGTACAACTGTCATGGCCCCCTTCTGACTGCCTCCCCTCTCCTTGTTCCTTCACAGGTACCCTCCACTTAAAGAGACTGTTCTCCTTTCTGGCCATTCTTGTGCCTGTGTCTTTCCAAAAGATGATCCTTCCACTTTCAGTATCCTTTCTGCCCTTGTTTACATCCAAGCTCCCTGCACAGCAAAGTTTGCCTCAATTCCCACTAAAGTCCCAGCATTTTTCTCACGAGTCTAAGTCCCTTAGAATCTGTACTCTGGTTTAGGTCATAATTAGATCCAGTTTGAGACTCTCAGCTGCCTAAGGGCCAACCTGAGAGATAGCACAGTGCGATATAAAAATGGGGATCAAATTTCTAGTTCAAGTTCTGTACTCCCTAGCTGAGTCATCTTGGGCAAGTCACCTAACCTCTATGGACATTTGTTTCCCCATCTGAAAGATGAAAAGCTGAGCAACTCTGATTCTCTGCATCACACTTTTTCATCACTCCAGCCTTTAGGAGCTCTCAAATGCTGGATGACCGATGCGGTGGAATCCTGCTAACAAACACAAATCTATAACCAGAGTGCAAAAGCACCCAAACCCAGACCCTATGGGCAATATGCATCAGGAGCAAGAGCTGTTTCTTGCCTGTATGGCTCTTTTCAGCCACACTATTTTAAGTTGGGAAGAGCCGCCTTGCTCATATACAAGGCGCTAACTTTAAAATTTTGGCTTATATCTTCAAAGGTGTTCAGTTGACAAGCGTATTTTTCTAGTTTAGGACACAATTTTATCAAAGGGGAAATTAAAATGAGAAGTTTGTGCATGGTCAATGGGTGACCAAGTGACACTGAAAGAACCATAAATGCCTAGCTCCTCAGAGGTTGTCAAACCCCAGACACTCCTGGTGAGCCCTCTCTGAGGACATCCCGGAAGGCAAAACCTTTTCCTAATACTAAGATGTTGCCTTTTTCTCTCCCGTTCTCTCAGAAGTGTACAGTTGAGTTTTCCACAGGCTACATGATGTAACATCATAGCAGCTTGAATGCAGAAGCAGATGAGACCCCAGCTGTCTTTATTAAGACAGACATTTTTTAAATTCTTACAAAAATGTGAGAAGATGCTATGCTTCCATTTTCTTGAAAAGTTTTTTTTTTTTTTTTTTTTAAGATGTTGTGTTAATATGTAATAGACTTAAAGCAGTCTTTAATTTCTCAGTTTTAATTTCTAACATGGTAAATATCAGTAGATATAACCCACATATACCAAAGCTCTTTGAGATCCTCAGTGACTTAAGAATAGAAGAGGGACCTTGGCCTAGAACTTTTGACAACTGCTTCTCTATCAACAAAGGTAAGAAATAGCTATTCATCAAGTATACGAAATAAATTTAACTATAAACTATGAATTATGAATTATAAATATCCCTTATTTCTTTCTGTATTTATTTAGGTGTGTGTATGGGCAGGGTGGTACGATTCAAAAATTATACTTACCACTGATACAACTATTCTTTATTCCTTGATATCCAAAACACTGGGGTTTCTATCCAAAGATAGCAGCGAGGTCCACATGATCTAATCACCTCCGCTTTCAAATCCAACCCCGTCAAACTCTCCTGCCCATGGTCTAAGTGGAACAAGGAGTGAGGGGACAGTAAAGCCCAGTACTATTGCCACTGCCCCATTTCCCCCATACACCCCCCTAATAACAGGTTAAGGAATTCTTGCTCTTCCATTTAGTGGTTTCTAAAAACATATCTACTGCTCTACACTCTACTATTCTACCCAAGTCATGAGTAGACAAGAAGAAGCCCTTTGAGTTCATGTAGCTAACGTTCCTCATTTTCCTAAATAAAGCCACTCTGGCACAGAGAGGTGGAGTAACTTGTCTAAGGTCACACAGCACATTATTAGCCAACACAAGTAAACTTATGCCCTTAACTTTTAGATATCTTAACATATTTTCGGAGTATATTATTTAGAGAAAGCTTGCAACAAATTTAAGGGAACATTACAGATTACATGCAATGGTTCTGTAAAGGATTGTGGTTTTTTTCCTATTATTATCCCTTATTTCTTCCTGTATTTATATAGGTGTGTGTATGGGCAGGGTGGCACGATTCTGTTAGTTTCTTATGCCTGGACTTGCCTGTATCGAGGCATACCTATGTTCAAACAATCCTTGCAAATGTTTGAAGTGAAACCCTTTAATCACAGAAAAGCAGTTAAAAAAAAATAAAAACAAAAAAACCCCAGAAACCTACCACATGACCTATGGGAAGGCAGCTGCCAAGACAACCCCTTCACATCCTGGTTGAGAGCTGGAAGGCTGGCAGAGCATGGAAGAGTTTAGAAGGCTCCTAGTAGCTGGAAAGCTAGAATGACCCAGGTACAAGAGGTACAGGCTCCCCCCTAGATCAAACAGAGCCAGCACCCACGCTGCCCCAGGCACCTTCAGTATTCGACAACATTCCTTGTCTTCCACGGCGGAGGCCCGGCCCTGGAGACACTGAGCCAGGTCCGTTTGGGAAAACATCACTACAACAGAGCATAATGCGGTCCACGTGTGAACTCAGTGGAGCTTCCTAGGAGACTATGCTTTGGTAATAGATTTAAAGCGCAACACATTACAATCTGCGGGTCAAATCAAGCCCGCCACCTGATTTTTGTTTTTATTCCCAGCTTTGGAGCTGAAGGGGAAAAAAAAATTTTTTTTCAGAAAAATATTCTATGACATGTGAAGAGAACGTGGAATTCAAATTTCAATGTCCATAAAGTATACTTTATTGGGACACAGCCACACTCACCTATTTGCATGTTGTCTGTTATATATTGCTTTACTGTGACCATGGCAGAACCAAGGACTTGTGACAGAGACCTTATGGCTAACAAAGCCTAAGATGGTCACTCTTTGGCTCTTTGCTTTGCAGACCTCTGATCTAAACATCCAACTCCCACAGCCCCAACATAAAGTACATAAAGCTTCCGTTTCCTCCTTTAGTGGCACTGCATACTTCACCCTGGAAAACCTTAGTGATCTAGCAAAACATACTATTATATTGGTTGAGTTCCGAATTTTGTGAGACATGATAAACCAGAAAGATTAGCACATTTAGAGTTGCCATAGAAAACAGTTTGAGAACAAAACCCTGTGGAGTGAAAGAACCGATTTAACTTTCAGGTGAGTACAATAACGGAGACTAAAGTTATTCTAAATACTACAACTGCGTGAGAACTGCTAATAAGAAACTGCAGTTTCAGCATATAGCTTTAAGGCAAAATTCCACCCCCAACCCCCAAGTATCCAGCCCACCTTAAAGCAGGGGTTCTCAACCTTTTCTGTTTCACAGACCCCTTGCCAGTGAAAACCACGGACCCCCTTCCTAAGTCCACACTATCCTGTGTATTATTGAATAAATATATCACACCGCACCAACACGTCCCCACAAGAAGGGTTTTTGAGTTTCAATCCAAGCTCACAGACCCCTTGTTAATAGGCCCTGCCTCAAGCAGAGCAAGTCTGCCGCCTTGCTTCAAGAGATACTCAAAATACAGCAGGACATCCACATGAACTCTTACTCTGAGTTCCTCCTGGAAAGAAACTGTTGTCATGGATCAAAGTGATTCACTGGACTAATATAAAAAAGGACTAGATAAGGCCGATTACAGTGGGAATTGCGTAACTTCTAAGAGCACTCAAGACTTGAAAAAGGACTGAATCTGAACATACCTCCGATCTGTAGGTCCTGAGAATGTCTCTAGACGAGAAGGCTGGCAGACTGTCTCTTTACAGTGATGTTCGGTCCCCTGAAATAATAATTATCTTCATTTAGGAGACATGCAGAAAAAGAAATGAAGGTAGGGTTGATTATTCAGAGTCTTTGCCTGCTTCTTCCCAATACTTCCATTTCATAAAGTTTTTATCCCTCTCAAAATGAGGAGGGACCACCAAGCTCCACTGATAAAAGGAAAAGCAAACTGGAACTTCGCCCCTGAAACTGTAACCACCGAAAGGAAAGAAAACTCTCGATGGGTGCAGGCATCTTTGTGCTGAACTTTATGTTAACTGGGCTCAGCTGGGAGCTAACGTGCTTTAGTACGCACAGGAATTCACACAGGTGACAAGTGTTAATTATAAATGGCGCACAGCCTGCTTGGCTGAACTTTGGACAGGACAGCAATTTCAAAGTAAATTGAAAAGCAGTTTGACGATAATCCAAACCCATGAAGATTTAAAAGAAAAGGAGATGTGATCTCATTGGTTTCTCTGTTTTTTTTTTCAATGATAAAATAAGTCCTACTGTGTACTGAGAAAGTCCCCTAAGTATTGCCTCAGCCAACCTGGGGAAATATGACAATAGCTTCCAAACCTGGCTTTTGTTAAAAAAAGACAGATCCTTAGTTTCTTTTATTAGGAGAAAATAATTAGGCTTCCTTAATTTCTTTCTGACAGGGAGGCTAAATAACTTGCCTCATAAATTCTCTTAGATTGAGGTTTAATGATCACAATTGAATAATCCTGAAGTCCAAGAGCATGGGTCCAAAGAGAAGAGTGTAAGATTGCCACATTAAACAAAGAAATGTACGAGATACCGAGTTAAATTTGAATTTCAGGTAAACAACCAATAAAATTTTAGTATAAGTATATCCCAAACAGTGCATGAGATATACTGGAAGTTTTATTTTTGTTTCTCTTAAATTCAAATTTAACCTGGCATCTTGTATTTTATTTAACAAATTTAGGAGTAACTTTAATTCAAAATGCTACTTGCTGGACAAGTAGTGGGAGAAAAAGTTTGGTGAGTGGATTGTGCTTAGTCCTGGTTGATAAAAGTTCTTAGAGATTTTATAACAGACAAACACCATTAGGGCTCAGTTCTCCAATCTGTGAAACGTGAGGTGTTATATTTAAATGTTGCATAGGACTGCAGTGAGAAATTACCAAAAGTAATGAGAGTCCAGTTATGATATAAGATAAATTTCAAGATACCTGATTTTTAACTTCCTTAAATCACTTGTATATGAATCTTACTTATTAGTGCAGTTAATTTATAACAATTATAATGTATAAATGAATTAAATGCACAAAAATTGTTTGGGTGATTTCACTTCCACTCTAACCCCCCACACCATCATAAACTATCAGGTGTAGCTTAGCAACCAAATATTGAAAAAACATTTTCTCTTCAGCTTTGGTACGGTTTCCTACCAAATAAATCGATTTTAAACACCCCCTCCCACATGATTTCAATGTGAAAAGAAGGGAGATTCAAACCAACTAATCCAATAGCTTTCTCAAGATTCCGACTCCTTAAGTGTTGCCCCAGACGATGTCTGACCTCTTGGACTCACAGGGGGAAAATTAAGGCAGAAAAGTCTAGCATTTCAAGCCACTGCAGCTTTCAGGCTTGGTAAGATTTAATCTCTCAAGTTCCCCAAGGCAAATAAGGTTGAACAAAAGAGCCAGAGAGTAACATGTTGGAGAACAGTTTCTTTTTAAGGACTGAAAATGGCCCCAAACACCATTTAGGAGGGAAGAAGCTACAGAGTTCAAGGTTATCAGGCTAAATTCCCAAAGCACAGCACACCAGCAGGTTAACTCAGAGAGAGGTGAGTCCAGTGAAAAGCAAAACAAAACAGGTAATCAAGTAGAAGGACTCTTTTGCCTTGGATGACATAACAAACCTCAAGGACATTATGGTGACCAGGACACCACAGCTACCTCAGAGTTACTTATTCACCCCGTGATGGCGTGGTGGTGACCAGGACACCACAGCTACCTCAGAGTTACTTATTCACCCCGTGATGGCGTGGTAGTGACCAGGACACCACAGCCACCTCAGAGTTACTTATTCACGCTGTATTGGTGTGATGGTGACCACGATATGCAGCTACCTCAGAGTTACTTATTCACCGCGTGATGGCGTGTAGTGACCAGGA